>CAXKVI010000002.1:81538600-82275883 GCA_964058755.1 Campiglossa producta
AAATCTGTTGTAGATATATCCTAATGTATTGTCGTCAGCTTTTCTGCTGTACCACTTTGCTGCACCACCCTAATGTGAAGATTGTTTGTATGGTATCACTTAATCCAAATTTGCATTGTCACGGGGGAGCCACTTACTTGGTTTTGTTGTGAACGGGAGATATGTATATTAAGAGAGAGTTGGAGAAAATTTTAAGATGGTCGAATTTCGACCACGGCCGATCCTATTACATATTATTAATTGAAATTGGATGCTGAATCCGAATTCGATATGAGAGTTTAACAACGGGCCCGAGGTTCGGCCCTAACCGTGCAAAAAAGTCCAATATTAATTTGTGAAGGTTAGTGATGAACTGCGACCTGTTAGGCTACTTCTGATCACGGATTTGGATTTAGCTCGCCAAAATGCATGAAAATTAATGTATTGAGGTCACAGATCCGTCAATTTTTTTTTTTTTTTTTTTTGTGGCTGCGCCATTTCAAGACTGTAGAAATACACCCCCGCAGAGAAAGCCTATATTAAGCAAAAATATGTTTTAACGTATATGAGAAATGTATATTTTTTGTTGTTATAATATTGATCATATAATGATAATTAATCATGTCGGCTAGTCTGAGAAAATTTTGGTCAATGCAAATTTTGTGGGGAGTTCGATTTCCTTCAAAAATATGTTCAGGTAAACGGTGCTTTACAACAATGGTTGAAATGGAATGAGTCAGGGGTTACTAGCTTTCAGATGTTGTTAAAAAAAATCTGTAGCATTACTACAAGCCGAAACATAATAATTTCAGTTGGTGCATGTTTTCATCACCTTAGGAAAAATTGCAGTATCTTTATATTAATACGCTAACACTCTCCGCATACAAGCTTTCGCAACCCAATTTCGTATAGTATTTATAGATGGATCCCTATAAAAGTTAAATTGGAAACTTAGAATGGACTATTATGCTGTCTCGCCAATTACTCTCACATAATCGTAAATAAGTATACAGCGATCCAGGCAGCTACCACTTGCCTTCATTTTCACATAAATATCATTGCATCCTCGCCATCTTCACACCATCACCATTCACATAATCACATAGTTCACATAATCCAAGGTTTTTCGCAGAGCACTTCTATATTTAGTTTTTTTTTTTCATTGAAAAGTTTATATTTTAAGATAAAAAAGTACCATTATATATTGAAATATTATAAGCCCATAACGGGTTTTTGTGCATATAAATCTGTTGTAGATATATCCTAATGTATTGTCGTCAGCTTTTCTGCTGTACTACTTTGCTGCACCACCCTAATGTGAAGATTGTTTGTATGGTATCACTTAATCCAAATTTGCATTTGTCACGGGGGAGCCACTTACTTGGTTTTGTTGTGAACGGGAGATATGTATATTAAGAGAGAGTTGGAGAAAATTTAAGATGGTCGAATTTCGACCACGGCCGATCCTATTACATATTATTAATTGAAATTGGATGCTGAATCCGAATTCGATATGAGAGTTTAACAACGGGCCCGAGGTTCGGCCCTAACCGTGCAAAAAAGTCCAATATTAATTTGTGAAGGTTAGTGATGAACTGCGACCTGTTAGGCTACTTCTGATCACGGATTTGGATTTAGCTCGCCAAAATGCATGAAAATTAATGTATTGAGGTCACAGATCCGTCAAATTTTTTTTTTTTTTTTTTGTGGCTGCGCCATTTCAAGACTGTAGAAATACACCCCCGCAGAGAAAGCCTATATTAAGCAAAAATATGTTTTAACGTATATGAGAAATGTATATTTTTTGTTGTTATAATATTGATCATATAATGATAATTAATCATGTCGGCTAGTCTGAGAAAATTTTGGTCAATGCAAATTTTGTGGGGAGTTCGATTTCCTTCAAAAATATGTTCAGGTAAACGGTGCTTTACAACAATGGTTGCCGTTTTTATACGAAATATGAGGTAAGATGGTGACGGCCGAGGTGTAGCGGTTAAGTGTTCGGCCTTCTACACCAAGTCGTGGCGGTTCGATGCTCGGCAAAAGTAACATCAAAAATTATTTAGAAAAAGAATTTTTCTAAACGGGGTCGCCCCTCGGCAAACTCTCCGGGAGTACTTCTGCCATGAGAAGCTTCTCGGCAAAAAATTCATTTGCTTTGCAAGTGCCGTTCGGAGTCGGCAAAAAACTGTAGGTCCCGCCAACTTGTAGGAAAAAGTCAAAAGCAACACACCACAAGTTGGAAAGAGAAGCTCGGCAAAAATCTCGTTAGAGGTTATGATAACCTGTTGGCATATCGCCGCCATTAGTTTTTTTTTTTTTTTTTATGAGGTAAAGTCTGTAAAATCTAAACCAGCGATGATAGACCTCTAGACTTTAATTTAAAAATCTGAAAAAATTGCAGTAATTTTTTTTTTACCTTTCTTAAAAAGAAAATCAATATAATTTTGAAAAAAAAAACGTAATTTTGAATTTTTTGGCCCAGTCTAATGTAGATGTGTATAATTAATTATCTTTTTTAAATGCTTTCTTTACGCTACTCCTGACTGGTGCTATAAAATAATATTGTATATAGTTGTGCTAGGAAAATATTAAAAAGAAAAAAATTAAAAAAACACCCCTAACATTTTCTACTGGCTTGTATGAATCATCTACTTTATCATTTACTAAATTTAACTCTCCCACCGATCTCCTTTTACACACTTCCGCAAAATGGTTTCTACCTTTAAAATTATTGCAATTTTTTCCAAATGCGGGACATTTCCCTTTTCTGTGGCCTCTGCCACAAAATGTACAGTTGGAGATTTCATTCTTAACTTTTTATCGTTATTCGACATTGCCTTTTGGCCGCCTTTTATCCCGTCACGATTTAACTTGATACCTTCTCGCTTCTGCTTACAAACCGAGTCCACCGTTGTGTTGTGTTTTCAGCGATATTCCCACTCAGCTTGAGTTCGTCTACTTTTTTCACGTAATCCATATTGCTTTTTAGCATATGTATCGCACCTGCTGCGGAGGTCTACCACGCGGTTTTATTTTTGATGTTGACGTGTCAAGTTTCGCACGGCCCATTTACTTTTTCAGTCTGCGCCATGTAATATTTAGAAGACGTTCTTGGTCATTTATTGACTGACTGGTTTTTGTGCAATTACAATGTGTACATATAACGAAGGACGGGATACATAACAGTAGCGAATAAGAAAATCATATACAGGGTGCTACATATTATATGCACTAAGAGTTATAGGCTGTACATTTCTACAGTTGGTATTGCTCAACGTCATTTGGCAAAGCCGTATAAGCTTTGCTGCGAAGTCAAGTTCAGACATGGCGGCATACAGGCAACTCCTTTTTGCGCTGTCAAAAGCGCCCTTGAAATCGACGAAGATATGGTGTCGATTCTTTTATCATGAGTCTTCTCGAGGATTTGGCGTATCGTGAAAATTCGGTCGATGGTAAACTTACCAGGTCTAAAGCCACACTGATAAGGTCCAATCAGTTTGTCTACGATGGGCTTCAGTCTTTCACACAATACGCTAGAAAGAACCTTATATGCGATATTAAGAAGACTAATTCCGCGGTAGTTGGTGCGGTTAGCGGGATCGCCTTTCTTGTGGATTGGGCAGAGCACACTTAAATTCCAAGCTGGAGGCAGGCACTCGTCTGGCCATATTCTGCATGAGAGCTGATGCATGCTTTTTATCAGCTCTTCGCCCCCGTGTTTGAACAGCTCGGCGGGTAGTCCGTCTTTTCCAGGTGCTTTGTTGTTTTTGAGCCGGGATATAGCTATCCTCACTTCATCATAGTCAGGTGGTGGGACGACTTTTCCATTGTCAGGGATTGGGGTATCGGGTTCGACGTCTACCTCGCAATTTAGCAGTGAGGAGAAGTGCTCCTTCCATAATTAAAGTACACTCTGTACTTCGATTACCAGGTCGCCATTAGTGTCCTCACAGGAACTTGCCCCGGTCTTAAAACCTTCCGTCATCCGCCGGATCTTTTCATAGAATTTTCGGGCATGTTGTTGTTGTTGTTGTTAACAGCAAAACACACCCCGAAGGTTTTAGGGAGTGATGCCGAAGTTGACAGTCCTTGGCCGAATATATTAAATATTTATATATATATAGATATCACGGTACGCTGCGGTACTCCCTTGCGGTACTGCCCGACTGTCGTGGTAGCGATTTGGTATGACTAGTGGAACGTTCTAGGTCATGTCATCCCTCCATCCGTGAGGAAGGAGAAGATGGGTAATGAGAGGTGAAAGGCATCATATCCGTAGATCAACCATAGAGTTAGCACGTCATTACCTATGTGCATATTAGTCGCCTCTTACGACCGGTATGCATACCTCGGGCATATTCTAAACCCCTAAACCGCAGGGGCAATTTTCGGGCATCATTCCTGTGCGGCAGCATCTCACACTCACGCCTTTCTGACTCACTTTTCTTTTTTTGCAAAGGCATCTCTCTTTCTTCTTTGCCTCACGATAGCGTTGCCATACACTGCGGGTTGTGCGCGTTCGCAACGTCTCCTTGTAGATAGCGTCCCTTTTGTCCGAGGATGTTTTGCATTCCTCATTGTAGCAGTTGTTCTTGCGGACTCGCTGGAATCGTGTGCGTATCTTGTAGAGAATCCAATTTCCGGGATTTCTAGCCTCTCGGGATTTTCGGGATTTGAAAGTTCAATCCCGGGATCCCGGGATTGTCCCGAATTTTTTTTTGCTAAAAATGGCACCCCCTATTTATGTAATAAAGTAGACTAAACTATAACGAACGAAAAGTAACATTAAATTTGTAACTCGAAGTTACTATTCAGGCACTTGAAACATAAGTTGTTTGTACTACTGGTAAACATAGCCAAATATACGTACATATATGATTAACAACGACTTACATATCGTCGGAAAAAATACAAAACTGCACATCGCACTTCTGCAAAACCGCACATTCGACATTTCTGTCAAAAATGAGATTTGCCTACCAGGGCTTCTGGGTACCCGGATCCATTCATTAGTAACAAAGAAGTAGGGGTTTGTGCAAAAGAATGTCAAAAAAAACCGACATTTGAATTTGACACACATAGTGGCTCGTACAAAAGTTAATCAGTTTTCAGTGTCTCCTGTAAAATTTGTGCGGCTACGTATGTGCGGTTTTGCAGAATTGCGATGTGCGTCTACTTTTTATATATAGAAATTTTTGAAAAGACTTTTTTTATAATTTGAGTATGCAGTTTTATAGGCCATACAATTTTAGTATAATAAAGTGAAAATTTTAAAAGGCTAACTATCTATTATATTAATAGGCTAACAAATTTTACATATAAATATTTGCCAAACTTAAACCCATACTAAATATGCATAAATATTTATGAAATGCATATGGATTTGTTGGCATACCTCTAAGGCAGTGCACAATTATCGAATATATAACCAATACTGCTTCATTTATCTGTAATAAGCGAATGAAAATTTCTCATGCCATTTGAATTGGTTATCTGACAATCAATTTGTAAATAAAGCGATAGCCCAGTGGGAAGAGTCAGGGGGTAGTGGTCGAGCGGTTGATGGTTCGAGTACAGTTACAGCTATCGGCCAAAATTTTTTATGGTTAAAGATAAAAGCTAGAAAATCCTCAAACTTTTTTTGACCTAACCAGAATTTGTAATTTACCAACACTAAAAAGATGAAAAAAGCCATATATAATAAATTTCTATAAATAGAACTATTATTAGAGAAATTATTTTCACTCCCTCGGTCATTGAGTACTTGGGTCCATTATTTATACTAATAGTTTAAATTTGTTGTTGGTATATTGTTAATTTTTAAAATTCTGATTCTCATAAAGCCTAATTGCAGAATTTGATAACTGCTTTTTGCATAAGGTAATGGCGCGGCGGTGAGCGTATGGAAGACGGTGTGCACAGGTGCAAGACCCGGTTGCGGAATATTCTTTTTTTCTAAAATTATGTTTTTTTAATATTTAAAAACCTTTAATCTTAACTATTACAATTTATTTAACCTAATATTTTTTTTTGTTCTTCACCTGCTCAAAACGATCGCATAAATTAGTAGCTATTTGTTAAGCACAATCCCATCATTCCATTAATCAAGCGCAACATAAAATCTCGAAAACCGAATATTTGCATGGCATTTGCCATAAATAATTTTGGAAAGGGCTGCTATAATTTAATATTTTTATTATATAATAACAGCCACTATTTTTTTAATTCTATGATGGCCTCATTTTGACTATATATGAGTGTTTAAGGTATACATACATTTAAGTTGGTCGAGGACGGCCACGGGCCTAAAGGTAGCTATTGACAAAAAGTTGATCAGATGTTTGAATAAGTTCAACTATTTTAAATTGGTCGAATTTCGACCACGGGATATACTTGTTACTATTATTATTATGAATTTAGAACAGTAATATTCAATTATTGACCTTTGTGGGCCGTTATCTCATACAAAAAAGCGCATATTTGCGCATTAGCAGAAGAAGGTAGATACCCCAGAGAATACTTGAAAAAAAAATTAAATATCTAGCGGGGATCGGGCGGGATCGGCACTCGGCGTGGCCTCCTTATTGAAATTTTGTTTTAAATTTCTATAAATAAAGGGGAGATTTTTTTATATCTGCTTTATTTCAAGCCGGAATCGGTGCAAACTAATTCAGTACGATGTCCACTAAAGGCTTGAAAAAAAAATGCTGATTTATTTTTACACACATATCTGTATTTCGCTATTTGCTAGGTGTATCGACCATGCGAAAAAGTTATTGATATACCTGAGTAGTTGTCCTTTATCTAACGAAATACTTAAGCAAAATCAAAAAATTTTACTCAGTCCTACTTTGATGTTTCTAGATTTCAAAAATGTACTTCATTTAACCCAATGCCTAAACCGACTTTTGGCCACTTTTTGCAAAACCCAGCCCATTGTGTAATGGTCCGAGTCGATATTGGGACCACGCAGGGTACGCACGTCCAGAACGATGGAGCTATGTCTGCCGTCGATCATGACATGATCAATCTGGGTTCTTGTTCTTTGCTCAGGGGACAGCCAGGTGGATTGGTGTATTCGTTTATGCTGGAACCCATTACTACAGATGACCATATTGCGAGCAGCGGCGAATTCAATCAACCTAGTGCCGTTGGGGTATGTTAAATCGTGGAGAGTAAATTTTTCAACTGTGGGACGAAAGACTCCTTCCTTGCCCACCTTGGCATTAAAGTAGCCGAGCATGATTTTGATATTAATTTGTTTGTTCAAGTTGATCGTAGAAGGAGTCCTTCTCTGCGTCGTCCGTCTCCTCAGTCGGCGCATAGGCGCAGATAAATGTTATGTTGAAAAGCCTCGCCTTGATGCGGATCGCAGCGAGACGCCCGTCCACGGGAGTGAACGCTAGTACCGTCCATCGCATTTCCTGCAGGGCGGTGAGGGCTGGTTGTCATTAGGTAAAATGGGATAAAATTTCGCCGACTTTATAAATGTTTAGTTGCTTATTTCGATGAAGTCGATAGAATTTGTCAAAATTTGACCTAATAAAAACTAGACTTAAGAAATAAACAATTTTTTTTTAATGTGAAAAAAACTTGCATTTATAGCATATTAATTTATTAGTTAAGCGGGCTACTCACCTGCCAAGAAATATCAAATTCCATATAAAAAAACGTTCAAGAAATGGTCAAGAAATGTTTTCACACGTCAATTTTCTTGATCCAATACTCATTTCATAAGAAAAAATACAGCACTTTTCGATAGTTGGCAACGCCGGTTCACCTCAAGAAATAAATAATCTCGTATATATTTCTTGAGGCAAACGTGCAGATCCACGGCAAAGATGAGTACATATTTCGCTAAATATGTTTATACATTTTTATAAGAGTAATTTGCAAAAAAATTGAAAATTTGGTAAACGTCAAAATTTCTTGACCAAGCACAAGAAATACATATATGACCAAGCACAAGAAATATATATCCATTTCATACTAGTATGCAAATAGAATTCATACTAGTCAGGTAATATCCATTCTATACTAGTATACAACTGTATTTTTCTGGTTTAAATTATACCAGTTACAAAAATCCAAAATTCACTCGTTTCAAAAAAGCAAACTTCTTTTTGTTTTTTTTTTATTTAAGGGTTGAACACAAGTGGTTCGATAAAAGTCAACCCGTGTAAATGAGCCTTTAGGGTAAATACAAATAGTCGCTGCTTTCTTAAGAATAAACATGAAAACGAAGGCAAAGGATAAAATAAGGGGTAAGTCACGAAAATAATGAGACTATTAATTTCTGATTGAAATCATACTAGTTCAGGTTCAATGCTTTTTAAACTAGTATGGGACAAGTATATTACAACTAGTATAATTCTAGTGTATCATGACTAGTAGATGGTATGTTCTGGGCCTAATATGACAATTGACATTTCGTAGGACATCAACACGTAAAAAATACCAGTTGTTTATATGGAAAAAGACAAAAGACTGACTATTTGGGCCTGGTGCATCTACTAGTTGTAAAGTAGTTTTCAACTAATTGCTTTCGCTGCAGGGAAGGGATCATATTGGGGTCTTTTTGAGGCCATATTAGGGTCATTTTGGTTCAATTTAATAACCACAATTCTAAGGTATATAAGGTATGTATCGATAGGTCTCGCCGAGCAGGGTGTGCGACAACAAACCAAAAATTAAAAAAAATTAATTATAATATGATTTGAAAGTCACACCACTGCAAGTGCTAAACACGCATTCACTTTATAGAGCCGTTGTTATGTGTGTATGTAGGTACACCTGGGGAGAGTCCGAGTGTGAGTTGTTTTGTTGGCAGCATGAGCCAGCCCGTCAACTTTATTGGGCTTAGGTACAAACAGTGTTTACAAAAACAAAATCTGTGCCTGCAAATGCTTGCTCAGACATGATGTTTTGAAAAAAAAAGCACAAAGCCCTTCGTGGCTAGACTTAGTGAAATAAAATAAAAATGAAAATTGATAAAACTAAAAAAAGTAAAATAAGAAAAAGAAAAGTGATTGAAGGTAAAAAAAGAAATTTGTTGGAAATGTAAGGAAAGGAAAGAATATAAAATATATAAAAATAAAACAAAATGAAATAAATAAAAGTATAAAATAAAGGAAAGAATGGGAAAGGAAAGGAATGGATAAAAGGAAAATAAAGGTAAGAAAAGGTAAGGAACGCAAAATATGAGAGACAAATCAATGACAAATAAAGGTAGGGAAAGGAAAGGAATGAAAAGAAAAAAGGAAGGAAGAAAGGAAATGTAATGCAGGTAAAGGAGTGGAAAATAGAGGCAAATAGAGAAAGACAAAGAAAGGAAAGAAGAGAAAAAGAAAGGAAAGAAAAGGTAGCGAGGAGGAAGGTACGGAAAGAAAAGAAAGAAAACTTAAAGGAGTTACGGAAAGGAAAAAAAGAAAGTAAGGAAACGGTAGGAGAGGAAAGGTAGGAATGGGAAAGATAAGGGAAGGAAAGGTAAGGAAAAAAGTGAAAGAAAATAAGGGTAAGAAAAAAATAAAAGAAAAGAAATGAAATGAAAAGGAAAATGAATAAAATGAGAGGAAACTAAGGGAAACGAAACTAAAGCAAAGGAAATGAATGGAATAATAAAAAAATTGATTTGGGATCATCTAGTAAACTTGAATAACTTCTTATTAGTAGCTGACACCTAACTTTTGAGCTGGGATAGTAAAGAAAAATGTTTATTCTATCATATTCAGTCTTCAAAAGACTTATATCGCATTTACTTTTCGACTTATGGACCTCAAAATTGGCAAAAAGTCGATTTTCGTCAAAAGTTGTGCCACAAAATCTGATCGTGCTGGTCTGCTATGAATCGACGATAGTAAAACGCTATTGTATGATGAAGAGAAAGGTTAAGGCTTTCAGAATCATGTACCTTTATCCAAATATTGTTTCTAATTGCAGAGTTACAGAGGTCCAAAAAATAGGTAATTTGAGCTTTAAACGCGGATTGTGGGAGAACTAAGCTTAATATAAAAATTCTAGGAATAGGTAAAGATTCTACGGAGGATCCTCTAAAAATCCTCATACTCAGAAAATTGGTTTGGTTCACTCAACGGCTTTTAAGAGGGGGTGAACTCTCCCCTCACACAGAATCGGGGTAAGTTACATCCTCAAAGTTTTTTTTAGTAATAATCTGCAAGCTTTTAATTTAAGTCCATGAACAGAATACTGCCTTTGTCTCTTTTTTTGACCATTTCGACTCAAAAACTGCATATTACCACTTTTTTTACAAAAAAAAAAAAAAACCGAGACACCTTAGGAAAAAAATTCGTAAAAAATCAACGATATGTCGTAGATACTTAAAACTTGCACTTTGTTAGACTAAAATTAAATGATATATAAAACTGCATACTCGAAAAATTTCTTCTTTTTATTTTTAAATGTCTTTAACAGCACGGGGCGTATGAGCGACAAAAAATGCACTTTCAATTGCATTTCGCAAGTGTCAGTGGCAAGATATTTTAAAAGTAAAACATGGAGCTGATGGAGGTTTTACTCCTATTTCAGAATATGTAGTATTTTCCAATATGTGACAAGAAATGAAGTTTTCCGAAGCACTTCAAAAAAATGCGGTTATTTCGCGGTTTTCTCAAAAACGGCTCGCTACATGAGTTTAATTTTTGGGTGAGTCATGTTTATTAAGCGTATATTATCATAAAGTAAAGCCAGAAGTTTTGACCTCGGACTTTGAAGTTAAAGGCGATTCAGGCGGGCCGTGAAGGGCTATATAAAGGGCTAAAAAAAAACGTCGTTTACGCGGTCTCTTAGATGCCCGATGAGTGATTTTGCATAATCACCGACGATATCCATATTTGTATATTCCCATATTTGTATACAGATTATAATAAATACTTTTACTAGGGTTTTTTCAAGCATTTTTCTGAATTATTTCAGCAATGGAAACCAAATGCAGGGGTATTTATAGCAGCCAACTTAACCAAGAATTTTTAGCCAGATGTATTTCTAAGCCCCACAAAACTCAAAACTCTACAATTACAAATAAAATACACCCATTTATGTTCTATAAAACCAAAATTACTAATACTCTACACCTTTATAAAAAAAAATATGTGAAATTGTAAGCTGTGTAGCCAACATATTTGTTTTGAATCAGAATGAATAAAATTATTTTCATTCATTCATTCTTATTCCTTTTTATTCAATTTTGAAAATTTTAGGCAAAGTGAATATTCAAAATATAAAATATTCAAGGCTGATTCAAAAAAGGAAAGGAAGAAGGAAAATTCAAATTTACTGTTTTCTATTGTACTCGAAGTTTGAATCCATTCATGCAGGGGTCTAATACATACCTTTAGAATTTATCGGAATTAGACATTGATTTGACTACTTGAAAGAAAATAGTGAAATTCTATTGTATGGCGTTAGGTTAATTGAATACCAAACTCTCCAAAGAAATAAGAAAAAGTAGCTAGCCTCGAACCCGCGTGCTTTGCGTGCCCATTCGCACGCTTACCACCTGTGCCATATAGACGTTTTTGTTTTCATGTCAAATGCCGTACTTAAGATTGTCTATGATGATTTTGCTATATGTGTGTGGTGTGGTGAGTTCGTAAAATTCTACACACACATATACGTACATGCATACAAAGCATCACTAGCTCCTGTAAAACGCTGTCGCTTCGCAACAACAACATTCATATGGTAAATTGTCTTCCGATTTCGTTGCACTTTTTCTCAAATGCATGCCGCTATAGAAGTAAACTTCAAAAATAAATAAGAAAAAGTAGCCAGCCTCGAACCCGCGTCTTTTGCGTGCTCATTCGCACGCTTACCACCTGTGCCATATAGACGTTTTCGTTTTCATGTCAAATGCCGTACTTAAGATTCTCTATGATCGCGAAGAACCTGCTTGGTCGTGCCCTTCCTCGCAAGTTCGTCTGCCCTACAATTTCCCTCAATGTCCCTATGCCCCGGGACCCATGTGAGGTTAACGCGATTCTGTTGGGACATCTCTTGTAGAGATCGACGACAGCTGAGCGTCAGTTCACAGTTGAACTAGTAAGAGCCAAGGGATTTGATGGCCGCCTGGCTGTCGCTGAATATAAAAATGTCCTGTCTGATAGTGTGTTGGCCTATCCAAGCCGCGGCGTCCATGATTGCTGATACTTCAGCCTGGAAGACACTGCAGTGATCAGGTAGTCTGAAGGAGAGCTCAAGGTTCAGATCTTTTGAATAAACCCCTCCCCCAACTCTGCCGTCTAACTTCGAGCCATCAGTATAAATGGAAGTGCCGCCATGAGTGACGGGACTCCGATCCGTGCTCTCCCATTCTTCCCTGCTGGGAATGTTGATTTTAAAACCGCTATCTCCGACTGTTGTGGTCACACAGCGATCTGTGCTCAGCGGAAGAAAGCTATAGGATCCCAAAATACAGGCGTGTCCAGTAGTGCTTGCGCCCCAGCCGGACGTTTCCCTTAGACGCAGAGCTGATGCTGCTGCTACTCGGTGCCCTTCCAGATCGAGTGGCAAAATGCCAAGAATGGCCTGGAGTGCCTCATTGGGCGTTGTTCTTAACGCACCGCTTATACAGATCATGCAAGATCTGTGTACTTTACCCAGCACATTAAGGTTTGTTGCCTTGCTCAGCGCAGGCCACCATACCACAACTCCATAGAGCATGATTGGTCGAATGATTGCAGTGTAGATCCATTTGCATATTTTGGGGCTGAGCCCCCATTTCTTTCCAATGGCTCTTTTGCACGTGTAGAGTGCAATACACGCTTTCTTCTGGCGCTGAAGAACATTCTCCTTCCAGGTTAGTTTCCTATCCAGAACTGTGCCCAAGAACTTGGCTTTGTCAGCCAAGTTCAGGTGCACGTTCTTCAGTTTTGGTAGTATTAGCGGTGGTATCTTATAGCGGTTGGTGAAAAGGACCAGTTCCACTTTTCCCGGGTTGATGCTCAGTCCGCAGCGCGAGCACCATGAGGAAACCTCTCTCAGTGCTACTTGCATCAAGTCGCAAGGGGTTTGTGGGAATTTGCCCCTGTATACTATAGCTAAGTCATCTGCATATGCCACTACCTTCCCGCCCCTAGCTTGTGTCTCGCAGCATCGAGTTGACAGTGAGGTTCCATAGAAGCGGGGAGAGAACACCACCCTGAGGCGTTCCCCTTGTGACATAGCGTGATAAGTCAACCGAGCCCAGTGATGAAACTATTCGTCTACCCCTTAGCAGTTGATCAATAAGTCCAATAAGAGACCTGCTTATGCCCAGACTTGTTAAAGCGGTGTTTATAGCATCAGGGCTTATGTTGTTGAAGGCTCCTTCAATATCTAAAAAGGCCACAAGACAGTACTCCTTTTCATACAGCGATTTTTCAATAACAGAAACTAAGCTGTGAAGCGCAGTTTCTGTAGATTTCCCTTTGGTGTATGCATGCTGATAGCTACAGATCAGGTTGCTATCAATAGTAGAGGAGAGGTAGTCATTTATTATCCTCTCGAAGGTCTTGAGCACAAAGGATGAGAGACTGAGCGGCCTATAGTCCTTGGGCTCGTAATGAGACGCCTTCCCCGCCTTAGGAATAAACACTATCGTGGCACTTCTCCAGGAGCACGGAATGTAGCTAAGAGCCAGGCAGGCTGTATAGAGAAATACCAGCCATTTGGCTGATGTCTCCAGCGTGTTTATGAGCTGTGCGGGAATAATCCCGTCTGGCCCGGCAGCCTTGAACGGTTCGAAGCTTTTAACCGCCCACCTAACCTTTTCCTCAGTGATTGGTATGTGTACAGCAAGGTTTGTTGTAGGTGCTAGGGGTTCCTCATGCAAGTTCCCTGGGAAGTGCGTATTCAAGAGCAGCTCTAGGGTTTCCCTCTCCGTGCTGGTCCAGGATCCGCCAGGTTTGCGCAAATAGCTTGTGGCTGTTTGAGTTTTTGAGAGCACTCGTCTAAGTCTCGCTGTATCGTCGACATTTTCGACCCCAGTGCAGAAATTTCTCCACGATACTCTCTTCGCCTGCCTCAGAGCTTTTTTGTAGGCCCTCAGTTTAACTTTATATTCGAGCCATTGAGTATCCGTGCCAAGGCTCTTGGCCTTATTAAATTGTGTCCTACATGATTTACAGAGCGAGTCCAGGTCGTAGGACCACCAATGCGGACTATGTTTACCGCGTGGTTTTGGCACTGGGCAAGCCTGCTCTAGGGCATTCGAGAGCGCCGTTGTAAGGGCCTTTACCAGATCGTCCAACTCCCCTACTGATGAGGGGACTTGTGGGGGCAGTGCTGGCAAGTCCCTAGATAGTATTTCATTGTGTAGCTGCCAGTTAGTGTTACGTGGGTTGCGTTTCATAACCGGCTGCTCAACAGAAAAGTCTAGAATTAATTCTACGTACCGGTGGTCGGAGAATGAGTGTTCATCGAGAACGCGCCATTTTCTGACCCACTCATAAGCGCCTTCGCTGCAAATAGTGAGATCTATGACCTCCCTACGGGTTTTAGTAATAAACGTAGGTTCGTTACCCACGTTGCAAACTACCAGGTTAGTTGTTAACAAATAATCAAACAACGACTCTCCTCTAGCATTGATATCGGAGCTTCCCCACTGGACGTGATGAGCATTGGCGTCAGTTCCGATAATAAGATGACCCATGGAAAAATTTGCCACCAGGTCTTTTACCTCCCTCTGTGGCGGTGGTTCTTCGGCGTCGTAGGGCATATAGACCGATGCCATCGTCAGACTGGTACTGTCGACTGTTAAACTGGCAGCTGTAACGTCACCATTGGTATAGTTGGGCAAGAGAAATGCATTCAGCTCAGACTTAACCAAAATACAGGCTCTAACCCTGCCCCCTCGCTGGCTTGGATTAGCTTAAAACCCTTAGTCCCCAAACCGCAAATCCTTGAGCTGTTGACCCAGGGTTTTTGGATGAGGACCACATCTATGCCGCCTTTAGAGAGACGACTGATTAAAGCAGCCGAGGCTGCTTTAGATTTGTGCAGGTATATCTGAATCTCCACCAACATGAGAGCGCTCAGACTTCCCTGCCACCGCCGAATCGTCGAGTTCCACCTCGTCTGGAGGCTTATCTTTCAACGACGATTTGTTCAGACCACGATTTGGCGTAGCCGAGATCCTACAAACTGTGGCAGTATTGACATTGGTGCGCTCATTACTAGCTGCTATCACTGTGAGGTCTTCCCCGCCCAGCAGGCTGTCTCCCATCTTCGAGCTGTTCACTGCTCCTTCGCCATTTGACGTGGCAGATACCATACTTTCCGAGTCGGACATCTCCGACTCCTCTACCGGCACTGCGATGTCCGAGACCTCCGGTGCAGCCGAAATAGCAGCGCGCTGTGCATCGCTGCGGTATACGTGGATCACGATCTGACCCATGCCGTAGTGCACTCGTCCATTGCACCGTTTAAGGGGTTCGAGTGCTTCCTTAGTCAAGGTGAAGACCACTTGCCTGTCAGGCCCTACCGCATCCTCGACCAGATTGACACCCCAGTCCTGCGTCGGAAGAGACGGGTTCATGATCCTCAGCATCCTGAGAATTCTCTCAGGTTCAGCAGGGATAGCAGGAATCCACGCTCTTGCCCTTGGCGGAGCCGGGATGTCCTTCCAGTCGACAACCTCGATTCTTGCCCCTTGGTAGATCTCACCCAGTCTTTGTGCTGCTGCCTTGTACAGTGCAACAGTTTTTGCATCCTCGCAAGCGAATACCTTGATTCGGCCCTGGTGCCATCCCGCATCAGAACCCATCGGCGTGGCACCCGGAGACTCATCCATAATGTCGAGAAGGGCACTACCGATAGCGTTCCGGACGTACCGCCATTGGTCCCTAGGGATGGCCCAGCTTTCGTTACCTCAGTCAATGACGCCTATGAGGATCCTATCCTTAGTTACTTCAGGAAAGCTGAGTTTACCCACTACGGGGGCGTGTTGCTGCCGCTTCGGGTGAGGTTTTAAATCCACGTCCGATCTCTGGCGTTTGAAGGGATTTCCATTAACCTTCTTTGGCGCGTAATTGCTTTGGAAGTTCGGTAAGATAGCTTCAGCCATCTCCACCGTCTTTCTAGCATTCGGCGATAGCGTCTCTTGTGAAATACCCTCGTATTTCTTCAGGATCCTCGCGGCCGCTCTTTTGTCCAAGTACTCAGAGCGACTGGGAGATGTCTTTTGGTGTAAATTTCGACTCGTAGTTGCCATCGCGGTCGTTCCCTTATTTGGATCTCTGGGGCCAGGTCGTGAGACCACTGCCACAGACGTTAAAGACTTAGTTTCGGTACCGGCACTTACTAGGACTTTAGCATCAGCCGTTGTTGGCTTCACTGTGTTTGTACCGGTACTTACTTTGGGGATTGCCCCCTTGTTATCCAGAGCTAATCAACCCGTAGTTGCCATCGCTGTCGATCTCTCGGCTGATAAAGAAATGGAGTTTGTCCTCCGACGTTGCGTTCTCGCTTGCTCCAGCATTTTCCTCCTCTGCTGTGCAGTATACATTGTTGTATCTTTAGTTTTAGGGTTTTTGTTATTATTTATCATCTTGTTCGTACGACCCTTAGCCGGGCAAGGCCAGTTTAGGGTCAATGGAAGAGTAAGGGGAATGTGTCGTCCGCCGCGGGAGAGCCCCATACCGCGGTAAGGCCATAGTTACTCTCCGAGGCGGCCCGGTCTCAGAGAGGCTCCGTTCGATTACAGCCACGATTTGCCTCCCGGCTGCAAACGTCCAATGGGCACGTGGTCGCATAACACCCTGGATTGGGAGGGGAAGATCGTCGTCGCGCCAGAGAGGCTTGGCTTCTCTCGTGATGTAGTACCGGTAGCGCTATGATCACAAGGGCAACGTAGCCCTGTGGCTATCGACTTAAGCCCTCGTACCGCGGCAAGGTGTCCACCCTTCACGAGGGTACATACATACATATTTAAAAATATGATTGTTACAAAATAACCTGAAATATTCCACCATAACTTGTACAAAATGGTTTCAAAATTGTTCAGTGTAATTTTTTGTTTTACGTTGCCTACATGCAAATAATATTTTCCACACTTGATTCATCACTTGAGAAAATTTTACTTCGAATCTTTTTGTTAAACATTGGTTGAAAATGATGGAATTGCCGTGTGTTTTTTATTGCTATGGCTTTACTTGTGCTATTTTGAAATTTCTTTTCATGAGCGTCGTGATCCACTTGGGAGCAAAAATCGAAATCTATTGCCTGAAACGCATTTTCTACCCATTCAAAAAGACTTCGAGCGTCGCATGCCAGCCTTTTGACAGTGCCCCACACCCCATCGCAAGCTCCCTTACCGTGGGATCTCGCGAAAAAGTTCCACTCAGCTGCAATTCCAAGGCCTTTTTCGTGATTATATAAACTTAAAAAGTTAAATTAATTTTTGTATTGCGCTGCGGCTCTGTCAGAGTAATAGAAAAATTTTTTTACATTCCTGGACCCAATTTTTTTTTTCATATAATTCGCAAGTCTTGTATTGAACAAGTGAACTGAACTTGAATCATGAGTCAGTTTTGAAAGTGTTAAATATGCTTTGAAATGCTTATTTTACTATCTCACAGTGAATTGTGTGCAAACGCAAAGTGACACAAACCCTTCGCAAGTGAGTGTTGAAATTTGGCAATTACCACGCCAAACTGTGATTTTTTTTTACATTTTTTTGGAGATTTGAAGTCATTTGACAGATGTGCGTGAACTCACAAAAGAATTGATTTGGAATTCTTTTCCTTTGCGTACGCAATAGAAAGCTCCACTCATTCACGCTCACGTTCACACGGAACTGTATGAGGGTCTATAATCACAAAACATAAGTGATGTAGAACACCATCAGCACGATAGTAACTTACGTAAGGGTGTATGGTTACTTGAGTGTTTGACCAATGGTGCGCCTGGATTTCATCTTGAATCTGAATTGCATAATTTTTCGCATTGGGAGAGCGCAAAGGGTGACAAAAAATAAGAAATCTGTGGATTGGTATGAAAGGACAAACATTTTTTTATTACCAAAGATGACCGTTTTTCGCACTATTTGACATATCTTCAATTTTTTTTGAGCATGCAGAAAAAAGATATTGCATTTTTTTGTCACCCCTTGCGATCAAATTGTTAAAATAATGATATTTAAAAAAATTTTTTTAAACAAATAACATTTTTTTTTTGTTCGACATGCTCAAAAAAATTGAAAATATGTCAAATAGTGCGAAAAACGGTCATCTTTGGTAATAAAAAAATGTTTTTCCTTTCATACCAATCCACAGATTTCTTATTTTTTGTCACCCTTTGCGCTCTCCCAATGCGTTGCACAGAGACCTTTGGGTGGTGGCCTGAACAATAGTGTTCTGCATTGGTCGTTGTTATCAAGTTATTTTCAATTATAACATACATACATATCTACATTTAGCTGAACGTATGAGCATAGGAAATTAAAAGTGATAACGTTTTTAAGTCTATATTTTATATCTTTATTAGTTGTAAGATATTATTATTATTATTATTATTATAAGGCCTTATTACACCGCGACCATTTACATGATCTATTGTGTGACCTTTCAGCTTATTGCTGTATGCGGAGGCTCTTTATAAATTTGAGCACCTCCTCAGGCTTTTTATTCCATATCACGAAGGGATTGAGAGTGATCCCACCTAGGTAGCAAGCTCTCTTTCTTGCTAATGCACTGCATTCGCAGAGTATATGAACCGGCGTTTCATCGTCCAGTTCGCAAAACCGACAAATTGTTGTATCTGACAGATTCAGCTTACTCAGGTGATAACGCAGGCCGCAATGCCCCGTATAATACCCAGTGAGGGTTCTTAGATCCACCCTTCTTAGATTAATGAGCCTGGCCGATGCTCTTTGAGAGGGTTCTATAAAGAGTTTGGCCTGCCTCTGTCCTAGGCTGCTAAGCCAGTGCTGCCTAAACTGTTTGTTTTCCCAGTTGCTTATGGTCTCCCTTACGTGGGCCTTGGTGAGCCCGCAAAAGGGTTCCGGACCATAAAATGCTGTTAGAGCGCCTTGTTTTGCAAGATGATCTGCTTCTTCGTTGCCGTCATGCCCTTCATGTCCTGGGACCCAACCTAACAAAACTTTGTTTTTGGCTCCCAGATTATTAAGGACTGCGACACACTCATCAACAAGCTTTGAAGTTGTAGTGTAAGACTGCAAGCACGTAGGGCGGCCTGACTGTCCGACATAATGTAGATTCGCTTAGAGGATAGTCTTCTACGGAGGCACTCCCTGCCACACACCTCTATTGCATGGATTTCCGCTTGAAAGATAGTGGGGTAGTTACCCATTGGTACCGATTTTTTGTAATTCCATCTTCCAGCTTGGATCCATCGGTATACCAAATCTCCGAATCGGATTCAGCATATGGGTTCCCTGTTTCCCAGAGCACTCGATCTACGATTGAAACTTCAAAGTTTCGCGTGATCCTGAGCGTAGGAGTTATTGCATCACTTACTTGCAATATAGGACTATTCATGAACTTCTTGACTATCTTCATATGTCCTGTCATATTTCCGATTTTTAGATCAGAAATATTCTGAAGTCTTAATGCGGCAAGTGTTGCTTCCTTCTCTATCAGAATTGGGAAGGGAGGTATTCCCACAAGGGCACTTAAAGCATCAGCAGGGCACGTTCTCATTGCACCTGTTATGCCTACACAGACTAGCCGATGCAGCTTACTTAATTTAATTGCCGCTGTTCTTTGGGCCGACTTCGGCCACCAGACTAGGGAAGCGTAGGTAACTATTGGCTTCACAACTGTATTAAATGACCAATACGTCATTTTTGGAGACAGCCCCCATGTTTTGCCATACAGTCTAGTGCATGCGAAATAGGCCCTCGTTGCTTTATTTATGGTAGCTTCCAAATGAGCATTCCATGTGAGGGTTTTGTCTAGTGTTACTCCTAGGTATTTTGCTTCCATCGAAAAACTTATACGGCAGCCTCCTAGGGACGGCTCTAACATAGACAGCTTCCTTCGCCGCGTAAAAGGCACCAAGACTGTTTTATTTGGGTTAATAGATAACCCTTTGTTAGCACACCATCTTTCAATGATGCGCAGGGCTTGTTGCATGCGATCGGATATTGTATCCTCATGCATTCCTGTCACGCAGACTGCTAAGTCATCTGCATAGCCCTGTACGTCAAAGCCATTGCCCTTCAGAAGGTGAAGAAGCTCGTCTATGACTAGGGTCCACAGTAGAGGAGAAAGTACACCTCCTTGAGGGCATCCTCTTGTGGCCACGATTGAGCCAGCACTCCCACCTAGCTCAAAGCTGATTTTTCTTTGCTTTAGCATGGCCAGCACCCAGCGAGTGATCATTGGGCTTACGTCCTTACTAATCATGGCTTCCTCAATGGCCTGATACGTCGTATTATCGAAAGCGCCTGATATGTCGATAAATGCACACAGGGCTATGTTTTTAGACTCTATGGCCTTTTCAATTTTTTCTGTAAGGCAGTGGATAGCAGTCTCCGTAGATTTTCCGGGTTGGTACGCAAATTGGGTTTTACACAGAGGGAATTTCTTTAAGTTTACTTCCCTAATGTGCTGATCCAAAATTTTCTAAATTCCCTTTAGGAGAAAGGAACTGAGACTTATTGGTCGATACGACGATGGCAAGTTTTCAGGCTTCCCTGGTTTCGGTATAAATACAACCTTAACCTCTGTCCATCTGTTAGGAATGTGTCCCAATAGCAGTGATGCTCTATATAAATTGGATAGGACTGGGGCTGTATAGCCGATCCCTTGCTGCAGCAAACAAGGGTAGACACCATCCGGTCCTGGAGATTTGAAAGCGCTGAACGTAGATAAAGCCCATTGCACTTTCTCAACAGTGGTGAGCTTAGCTGCCAGGCTCTTTTCTCTACCACTAATCGTCGGTAGATCGTCAATTAGAGGAGAGTGTTGGTTGCCTGGTATGCAGTCCGGAAAGTGAGTAGCAAGCAAAAGTTTGCATGTGTCCTCCGGCTGCTTGGTGTGGCTCCCATCTGGGTTCTTCAGAGTGCCAATCACGTTGCTGTGGCCTCTCGCAAGGGCCTTTTGGAGCCGCACTGCCGTAGGGAGATCTTTAATGTTTTCGCAGTGTTCTCTCCAGGTTGCCCTCTTAGATTTCCTAAGTTCTTTATTATAGGAAGTTAGAGCATTCCTATAGGATACCCAGTCTCCCGTGTCTTTAGCTGTATTAAACAACCTTCTTGCTCGACATCTTAACTGTGCAAGCGTTTTGTTCCACCAAGGCACATCCCGTTGTACACGTTTTTTAGCCTGGGGACAACTCTCGTTGAAAGCCGTTATAATATCTGATTGAAATTGTTCAGCTTCTGTCTCAATCTCCTGCACCGTAGTTATCGGTTGGTGTAGGCAATTGCCACTTTCTTCCATGGTAAAACGAAATTGTTCCCAATTCGTTTTCCTGGGGTTCCTGAAAACGAGCTCATGATCAGAGAAGTGACCCATGTCGAATACAATGTGTTTGTGGTCCGACATTGATTCCTCCCCCGAGACGTGCCAGTTTGTGACAGTGAAAGCCATGTTTTGGCTACATAGAGTGAGGTCAAGAACCTCTCCTCTGATAGCATTAACAAAAGTTGGTTCATTACCACGGTTCATTACATTGATATTGTGACTACTAATAAACTCCAGGAGGTGCTCCCCCCTGTTATTTATGTTCGTACTAACCCACGCTGTGTGGTGGGAGTTTGCGTCACAGCAGAGGATCCAAGGGATAGCCTTCTGTTGGCAGTACTCAATGAGGGATTTGGATTCAGCAGTTGGGGCTGTTACCTCCTCACCCGGAAAGTAAGCAGAAGCTAAAATGGCCTCTTTTTCACCTCTTGGGGTTGGAATTTTCGCCCACACTGCAACCAAATCAGCTGTCATGAACAGTAAAAGTGGAATAAATGACAGTTTTTTGCTTAGAAGCATCGCCGCCCTGGGACGGGAACCGGTGGCATAGATTAATTTACCATCAACACTATTGAAACCTTTCACAGAACCATGTAGAATCCACGGTTCTTGAATGAAAGCGATCCCCAGACCTTCTCTGTTGAATCTTCTGCTAAGGACATCCGAAGCTGCCTTGGCATGATGAAGATTCACTTGGAGGCATTTAAGACGCCTCGAGCTAAGATTGTTTTTTGGGAGGGGAGACATTATAAAGAGTTTTTGCGGACTGAGTCCGCCCTCTCTTTAAGTCGGCTGCTGTTCAGCAAAGCATCGCCTCCAGATGCTTGATCTTGGCCCTCGGCTTTTCCTTTTTCAGATCTGTGGTTCTCACCACTTTTCGTTTGTAGGTTTTGAGAGGGCTTGTGGATAGCTCCCGTTAAAGCCTTTAGCGGAGTCTCGACTACCATAGCCGTTGCTGTTGATTTCAGCTCAAATTTGGTTGGTGCATCCTCCATGCATTCTTGCTGCATTGCTGTTTGTTTAACAGTAGATACCTGCTCCACCGGTAATGACTCTGAGTCGCCGGCTGCCTGGTCTTTTGCCTTCTGTTCTGCCATAGTATTTCCATCTCTACCGCTGGCTTTATCATCTACCCGGGGCAGAGATGGTTTGGTTTTAGCCCTCAGTTTGACCTTGGCATACCCAAAATAGATGTTGTTATTTAGCTGGCGGATCGTTTCTGCGGACAACGGATCTACAGCTATTGTGATTTCCGCCACTGTGGCCCTACTTATACGATTGAGTATCTTCCAATTCCTGGTGTCCAGGGCCGCATTCTGAACAGCAAAAATCCTCAGAAGATGTTCGTTTGAGGGACAATCTTCCTCCTTGAAATACCCGACAAAGATAATTCGACGTGGTACTTCGGCGTCCGAGACTACCTTTAGTTTCGCGCCCTCCCATGGAGTTAGTTTTGGGACGATGTCTTTTATCCACTCTGCGGTATTAGAATCCTCGCAGACAATCGAAAGCCATCCTTGGCGAATCAGGCATCCCGTAAACCGGGGACTGATAGCGCCAACTTGAAGTTTCCACACTTCATTCAGAATGGCCTTCCTTATGATCTTCACTTGCTCTGAAGACCAGATGGTAATAGGATAATCCTGCGGGATTATGCCCAGCTTAACAGTGGTCAGGGCATCTCTAAAAGATTCTGACGGTTTTGCTGCCACACCATCAGGATGGCCCGCGGCTACTAAGGCACTGGCTCCAGTGACCAGGGTATCTTTAGAAGATCCTGACTGTTTGGCTGCATCGCCTTGAAGAGGAGTCAACTGCCGTGTCCTCTTTTGGAAATATGGTGGGGTCGTACTGTTGGATCGTCCCCTTTTATTGGTCGCCTCCCTTTGCGCCGGCCCTTGAGGCTTTTTGGCGATTGCTAAAGCGCTTTCGTAATTCAAACCCTTAGCCAAGAGTATGTTAAGACGCTTACGGGTGGCACCATTCAACCCCTTAGGTTTTATAGCATTTTCAGTACCATGGGGGGGCTTGTTCTTCCCCGCCATGTCTGAGGCTTCAGTTTTTGATTCGGTATCAACCGAAAGGCCAGAATTGGCCTGATCATTTAAGAGCATTTCAGCTCCAGATTGATTTATATTATTATTTTTTAAATTCACTTGGTCCATATAATTCCCACGAGTGTAGGGGAAAGTAGGTCAGCTGGGACATAGCCCCCGATATCCCAGTAAGACTGCTTACAACCAGAGGGCGCCAGGTATCTGGAGGCCACCGTTATAAGACACACTAACGTAGTGCCATTCATCCCATGAGCACGGTGCGGATCACACTCGGGATTACGGGTTTTATTGAGTTGTCCTCTCTTGGGATTTTAGTCGCCTTTTACGACAGGCATACCTACCGCGGGCATATTCTAGAGCCCAACCCGCAGGGCCATTGTAAGATATTAGGAAAAAAGGTAATTGTTTCACGTACGTAAACCTACATATTCAATACATAGGTACATACATACATATTTAAAAATATGTTTGTTACAAAATAACCTGAAATATTCCACCATAACTTGTACAAAATGGTTTCAAAATTGTTCAGTGTAATTTTTTGTTTTACGTTGCCTACATGCAAATAATATTTTCCACACTTGATTCATCACTTGAGAAAATTTTACTTCGAATCTTTTTGTTAAACATTGGTTGAAAATGATGGAATTGCCGTGTGTTTTTTATTGCTATGGCTTTACTTGTGCTATTTTGAAATTTCTTTTCATGAGCGTCGTGATCCACCTGGGAGCAAAAATCGAATTCTATTTCCTGAAACGCATTTCTACCCATTCAAAAAGACTTCGAGCGTCGCGTATGTGATTTTCCGCAATACGCTGCATACTTGCTTTTCGTGCCAGCCTTTTGACAGTGCCCCACACACCATCGCAACCTCCCTTACCGAGGGATCTCGCGAAAAAGTTCCACTCAGCTGCAATTCCAAAGCCTTTTTCGTGATTATATAAACTTAAAAAGTTCAATTTATTTTTGTATTGCGCTGCGGCTCCGTCAGAGTAATAGAAAAATTTTTTTACATTCATGGACCCAATTTTTTTTTTCATATAATTCGCAAGTTTTGTATCGAACAAGTGAACTGAACTTGAATCATGAGTCAGTTTTGAAAGTGTTAAATATGCTTTGAAATGCTTATTTTACTATCTCACAGTGAATTGTGTGCAAACGCAAAGTGACACAAACCCTTCGCAAGTGAGTGTTGAAATTTGGCAATTACCACGCCAAACTGTGATTTTTTTTTTAATTTTTTGGAGAGTTGAAGTCATTTGACAGATGTGCGTGAACTCACAAAAGAATTGATTTGGAATTCTTTTCCTTTGCGTACGCAATAGAAAGTCTCCACTCATTCACGCTCACATTCACACGGAACTGTATGAGGGTCTATAATCACAAAACATAAGTGATGTAGAACACCATCAGCACGATAGTAACTTACGTAAGGGTGTATGGTTACTTGAGTGTTTGACCAATGGTGCGCCTGGATTTCATCTTGAATCTGAATTGCATAATTTTTCGCATTGGGAGAGCGCAAAGGGTGACAAAAAATAAGAAATCTGTGGATTGCTATGAAAGGACAAACATTTTTTTATTACCAAAGATGACCGTTTTTCGCACTATTTGACATATTTTCAATTTTTTCTGAGCATGCAGAACGAAAACAAAATGTTATTTGTTTAAAAAATTTTTTTGAATATCATTATTTTAACAATTTGATCGCAAGGGGTGATAAATAATGCAATATCTTTGGAATGATATGATTATTACGCGTTATTTTTCATATTTTGAAGTTTTTTTGATCGTATAGAACGAAAAAAAATTGTTTGTTAAAAAAAAAATGATTTAAAGTATAATTGTTTAAACAATAAGATCGCATAAAAATACTTATAATATAGCAAAAACAATTATCTGTAAGTAAAAAAAAATTCATTGATTTATCTGCAGTAGTTTATGAGAAAATAATTTTTCAATATTATCATGATCTGAAAATTATCAAAAATTCAACCTCCAATAACAATAACAAGGACACGAATTTTAACGAAATATTTTTAGCACGAGGTTTGAGTCTGGCCCACTATCCAATGAAACGATAGTTTTCAAAATCGGCGATAAAGTGATTTTACCTGTGCACACTTCACATGGCTTTACCCAGTTTCTCATCAGACAATCAAATTTTTGTCACCAAGCGCTTTTAGGAGTTGTAATAATTTCAGACAGTTGGTATCGAATTTTTCGGAACGAAACAAGTGACGCGACCATAAATTGGAACCGTACGCGCAAAGTACGGCATGCGCTTCCTGACCAAAAATTCGATACCAACTGTCTGAATAGGAACTCGAGATAATAGTGTAAAATTCGAAATTCGAAGATAATAGTGTAAAATATTCACAGCAATAGTAGCTATAGAAAGCATTTACAAATTAATTTGTTTAAAAAATTGTTATAAAAATAATTTTTTTTTGAAAAAATTATGTCTATTGTGAAGAGATAATGTTCCCCTAATAATTTCGTCCATATATGTCAAACCAGTCGTATGTTATGAATTTTTCTTTTCTGAATTTTCGAATAAAGGTTAAAAGTGTTTTTTTGTTCTGTCTTAAGCTTCACAAATTTATGGTTTTTAAAAATCATCAAAAAAATGTTGCAACAGTTGACATGGTTTGACTCTATGGTTATTAGGCGTACATATGAATATAGAAGTACACTCTGTACTTATGTATCAATTATCTATGCTTTTGTGATTGGAGCTTAGCTCGAAAAATTGTTTCTACCTGCGTACTTTTTACTTTGTACTAGGGTATTCTAATTTTTGTTAAGAATTTATGATTTTTTATTTTGAATTTGTTCTTAAATTTTATTAAATTACGTACATACAATTTTTTTTGTTATGGTCACAAGAACTTTTTTTATTATTTATAACTTGTTTGTTTTTAAGAACTTTTTTATGTGTTTTCTTTATGTATGAAAGTGTTCATACAACCTAAGAAAAATTTTCTTATAATTGAAGAACTTGATAATAATTTCAATAAATTTTCATTTTATAATTTTTTAGGAATGGGTTCGTAAATTCTAATGGTGATTTCGTTTCAACGCTCTTGCAATGAAGCTATTCACAATGATTTTCACCGTGCAAAGGTACATTTTTTGTTGAAACGAAATCAGTATAAGAATGAGTTCCTGAAATTTAAGAAAGAATTCATACATTCTAAGAATGGGTTCGTACAATTTAAGAATCTGTTCATTCATTCTAAGAATGACGTCGTATAATTTAAAAATATATTGCCATTTCTATTTTAAGAATGAGTTCGTACATTTTAAGAATGGGTTCTTGGATTCTAAGAATTGTTATTAAATTTTTTTTGACATGAATACTTACGAATTTTAGTTCTTAAATTCTATGAAAAGGGTCTTTGGAGAGTTTTTAAAGAAAAAATCCTTAAAATATATGTACTTTTTCTTAGAAAATATATTCTTTTTTGGTTCAGTATACAAACTATCGATCTTGAAATAATAACTTGTGGTGGTTTCATTTTTCCAGAAAAAGGTCCAGTCGAGTATTTTTCGTTACTGTTCAACGAACTAAAGCAAACAATTATGCAACTAGACTTTTACATTGTGTACAGCGTAAGTGTATCTACCCTGACACATATCTGTATGTATGAATAATAAGTAATTTTATGTCTCCATGCAGTTTTGTAAAACATCATCCAGCATAACGACTAAAGGCGTTTTTATTCTTTTGATAAAGAACTTCTCCAATTCAAGCATCGCTGTTCAAAGAACCTGTTTCTACATGCTTCATGAACTTATGCACCTCTACGTTGTCGATGATGTTAAGAATTTTAAAGAAATAAGTAGTCCTTCGCCACTAGAGGAAAATATTAATCATCATGTAATGCTTTTCGAGGATTTCCTGTTAGCATACGAGCCTTTTATTGAACGATACTTATCACAATTCAGGTATGTATGAAATAATGCAATAGATATCGCAAGTTTAATTCACGAAGGCCCTAACTAACAGCCGAAAAATGTCACAGGAGAAAAATAAATTTCGCAAATTCTTCCTAGTTCCATCTTAAGGGTGTGAGTGCAAATTATTTTTACTAGTATCGCTTGTGATCGAAAATTCGACCAATAAAACTTTAAAGGGTTGTGGGTCGCTAGCCCCGTACTTTTTTTTTCTTGGGAATAAATCCTTCAATTCCTTTCTCTTGGGAAAATTTCCAATATTGAAATTATCTGTTTTAGCAATTAGCATAATACGGCTTATTTTAAGTTTTTGTTGTTTATTAAATTAGTGGACAATTTTTGAGAGCGGGAACAAAATCCGTGCGGAATTTTATTTAGAATTGCCCTGTCAGATTTTTCCCTTATGATTTTTTTGAAATAGGTGATTTTTTAAATTAAAATACGAGAAGTGGGCAGTAGGGTATCCACAAAAAAAGTTCCGTGTGTGTCAACTTTATTTAAAATTTTATATCTAAAAAAAATTTTGGCGTTTCTTATCTTTTGTCCGATTTTTAAAATTAATGCCAATTTCAGAGAGAGAAAGCGATTTCGTTTTTGACTTGCAAAAAACAGCAACCGATTTAAGAAGTTACTTTCGATCAGTAGCAGAGTACAACTTTACTACAATAGAGCAGGCCTGTTAGATTTTTGCTGCTTGTTTTTGCTTTTTATGCGGAAGGCATCTTGCACCATCGGAGCTTCATGCTCCACCATCAGGTTAAAGAAATCGCACGAAAGGCAGTTGGCCTGTCTGAATCTTCGTTTTGTTTGGAATGGCTCGGAGAGGTCCTTCCCAATCAGCGTTGCCGTTTTGATGCATGATTGTATAATTTTTGATACACAATTTTGTAAAATTCTTCTTTTGATACATTGATATTTTTGAAGTTAACTTCTTACGCGGTGATATAAAGTTTTTGATTGAGAGTAAAATTTCAGAAAATGGATGACAATGCAAGGGAAGTTATGCAACGGAAATAGAAATAAATCGAGTAATTTTAGCTGATTTTTTAAGTTGTATGCCTAGGCGATCATAAAAACAAACAAGCAATATCAATAAGGGGATTCATCAACTCTTATAAGTTTACAGCTTTGATGAGTTCCCCTAATAACTAAACGAGTATGTATGTTTGTTCGTAAGCCAGCTGGCACGATGACAATCGCTGTTGCAGTCACTCTCATGGACCATGTTTAGATGTTGGGGATGAAAAATAATTTCAGTCGCTTTCAAACAATATCGTTTGGGTTTACGCACGCAATGTACGAGAACAAAAGCTTATGCGACTTTTTACACACATACATAACTCAAGGAGTATGAATGTTTTTGCGTACAGACAAATTATTTTACAACGTCCGTCATCGTTGAGTATTGCTGAGATGGTGCAAGTTCTGCGCTAATTTTTATGATCGCCTGGTTATGCGTGACGGATTTCGATGGTCACAGCTAATTTTTCTCGATTGAACTTTGCAATTCAGAAACAAAGCGAAGGTTGGAGCAGGTGGTCCAGTCCTAGGACATCGCATGTTAATTGGAGCACAATCTATATATATAAAAATTTAGCCGTTTTTCGCGTTGTAATGAACTTTACGGAGAATGGCTGAACCGATTTTAACCAAACTTTGCCACATTGAAGAGACACATGTGGAGAAGGTTTATAACTAAAAAAGGGAGTTATTAAAAAGGGGGCGTGGCACAGAATATCTGTGAAGGGGTTCAGGGTAGGAACCTGAAAATTGGTATAAACCTAGAAACCAGGAAAGGGAGCGTGGCACCTCCCATACAAACTAAATTTTACAAGCAGAATATCTGTGAAAGGGTTCAAGGTAGGGACTTGAAAATTCGTATAGACCTATATGATATCAAGGGCCTTCTCACACATAATAAAGGAGGTTATCAGAAAAGGCGGCGTGGCACCTCTCATACAAACTTAATTTTTCAAGCAGAATATCTGTGAAAATTGGTATAAACCTATATGATATCAAAAGCATTCTAACGCATAAACGGGGGTTATCAGAAAAAGGGGACGTGGCACCTCCCATACAAACTAAAATTTTTCAAGCAGAATATCTGTGAAAGGGTTCAAGGTAGGGACTCGAAAATTGGTATAGATCTATATGATATGAAGGGCATTCTCACACATAATAAAAAAGGAGGTTATAAGAAAAGGGGGTCGTGGCGCCTCCCATACAAACTAAATTTTTTAAGCAGAATATCTGTGAAAGGGATCAAGGTAGGGACATGAAAATTGGTTTAGACCTATATGATAACAAAAGCATTCTCACACATAAAAAGGGGGTTTATCAGAAAAGGGGGCGTGGCACATCCTTTACAAACTAAATTTTTCAAGCAGAATATATGTGAAAGGGTTCAAGGTAGGGACCTGGAAATTGGTATAGAACTATATGATAACAAAAGCATTCTCACACATAAAAAGGGGGGGGGTTATCAGAAAAGGGGGCGTGGCACCTCTAATACCAACTACATTTTCAAGCAGAATATCTGTGAAAGGGTTCAAGGTAGGGACCTGAAAATTGGTATAAACCTATATGATATCAAAAGCAATCTTACCTAAAAAAAGGGGTTATCAGAAGAGGGGGCGTGGCACCTCCCATACAGACTAAATTTTTCAAGCAGAATATCTGCGAAAGGACTCAAGGTAGGGACCTGAAAATTGGTATAGACCTATATGATATCAAAAGGATTCTCACACATAAAAAGGGGGGTTATCAGAAATAGGGGCGTGGCATCTCCCATAAAAACTTTAATTTTCAAGCAGAATATCTGTGAAAGGGTCTAAGGTAAGAACCTGGATATCGCTATAGAGCTATAGGATATCAAAACCGTATGTAGGGGTTATGTGAAAAGGGGGCGTGGAGATGTTTTGATTTCGCGTATTCCAATGATTCCAACTCAATTTCCCATTCGCCTTCCTTTTGCTGTTACAATCACTAAGGCTCAAGGTCAAACCCTTCAATTGTGTGGAATTGACATAGTTTATCCATGCTTTCGACGTGGACAACTGTATGTAGGATGTTCGCAAGTATTGAAACCATCGTTACTATATATTTATACACCACATGAAAATAAAACCAAAAATGTTGTGTATCAGAAGGCTTTAGAATAAGTTGTTAGTTTACAATAATTAGAATAAGTTACAAAATAATGGCCGAACATGAATTAAATGATAAAACAAGAAAAAAACAGTCATTTCTATTTTTCTTTCATCCAGCGAAGCGGGTGAGGGTCCGATAGTTTTTATATGAAAAAGGATTACATTTGGAGTACTCTGATGCTCCCATTGGAGTACTCTTTGGATAGGAAATAGAGTACTCTCGATTGCAGGGTTGTATGTGCTAGACATGCAAGGGAAATCACCGCACGATTTTTGCATTTTGAAGAGGCCAGATTTTGGGCTACCAGGCATACATAAAAATGGGCCAAAGAACTTCGCTTCTTTGTTTGAATTCGCCTTGATTTTAGGGATGAAAAATAATTTCAGTCGCTTTCAAACATGCACAGAAACCACATCGTGTGGGTTTACGCACGCAATGTACGAGTAGAAAAGCTTATGCGACTTTTTACACACATATATAACTCAAGGAGTGTGAATATTTGTGCGTACAGACAAATTATTTGACAACGTTACCTCATCGTTGAATATGGCTGATATGTTGCAAGTTCTGCGCTAATTTTTATGATCGGCTGGTTATTGGTGACGGATTTCGATGGTCATAGCTTATTTTTCTCGATTGAAGTAGGGGTGGGACTAGTTGTGAATAGTTGTATTGAACTACTGGATGAAACGCAAATGGTTTGCACATACTAATGTGTGCATATGCAGAAGTTTTGTTGAACTATTCGAATAGTTGTTTATTCGTTATTGTCTTTTTTTTGTATTCGAATAATATAATTTTACTAGTATGTAACCCCCGATAATCGGGTGTGTTTTTTTTTAGAAAAAAAACTGAGTACATAACACGTTTGAGTTTGATTTTCAATGGAATTTGAGTTTAAGTTCTCGAAAAAATTTGCGTATATCTTGAGTCCAACTCATACCCAAGCTCTTGCTTTGTAAGTGTATATACATACAATGCTCGCATGGATATCAGTCGGAATAGACAAACATTGAAAAAAATGTAAATATGTATGTATGTAAGTACATATGATTTTGCGCTACTTTGACTACAAAAGCAATGCAGGGGTAAATAAGCAAACTTTAAACGCTAATTTGTCATGAACAAATTAACCTATTGGAATTGTTATAATTTTTTGCAAACATGCTCATGATAAGCTTTCATCTGATATACCTTTCGTTTATATACGTATTGTAGTTTAGTCTAGCTATCGGGTGTGCTTTTTTAGAAAAAAATCAAAACAAAAAAACTGAGTACATAACACGTTTGAGTTTGATTTTCAATGGAATTTGAGTTTAAGTTCTCGGAAAAAATTCGCGTATATCGTGTGTCCAACTCATACCCAAGCTCTTGCTTTGTAAATGTATATACAAGTTACGGGATTTTAAGTGAAAATCCTAAAAAAAAATTTTTTTTTTAAGTTGGGTTGTCGTCAACCTTTATTTATAAGCAGCAAGACTAAGACTAAATTTTATAATTGGAATTACTTAAAAGCTAACCTACTAGCACCGGCCAAACGTTGACGCTGATATTCTCAAAATGCCAAACTGGGCTGCGCGTGTTGACAGTGGCTTCCTGTTGCTGACGGTGCGTCTGGCTTTTGCTGTGGGAAACATTGGGCAACCCAAGCTGCACTTCCGCTCTTATTGTTGTGCTTTTGCTGATCACTCAATGTGGCGATCAGCAAATGTTAACGTTTTCCATGTTAACACTTCCCCTCTTAAAAACGATCGTCCTCGAGCGTTTATTAGAAATAGGGTAGGGTAGGAAATTTATGTAAGTATTCTGATCATTAGGGGGCTATCTAAGTTTATATATGCCAAAGGGATCTGGTAAGTTTCTGGAATCGGAGATATTATTATTTTGTTCTGGTTCTTTCTCCAAACTTTGTAAAAAATTATAATGGCAATTATTGTGGTTGCAACTGCTCCAAGTGAAGGTGAGCTATTGGATATTGTTGCTGTTTTGAGGATATTTATTCTTCTTATGTTGTCGATATGGAATTCCTTTAAAGCTTCCAGAGAAAGTAATTCGATTCGATTTTTTTCAATTGGTGCAGGTTGTAGGAATAGCAGGCAGCGGAATCAAATCGTAATTAATGTAGAATTGATTATTTATCTGTAACGTTGAGTTATGAAAATTAATAAGGTGTGTCCCTGACACATTTTTTTGCATTCCGTCAGCAAGTATTTCGCCTTTGAAGCCATTAAGTAGTAATATGCCGGGTTTTATCTCTTCAATTTCTTGGATGTGTTGGCCGTTCGTTATGGTGCAAACTATTAATTACTCTAGGTGTACAACTACTATTACTTATATTTATTAAATGGGTTTGCTTACAAATTTTAATTTTCTTATAGCTATCGCACAATTTCTCAATTCCATAGGTATCTTATGTACCTTTTAAAATTCTTTCAAATTCGACATTAATTATGGTTTTATTTTCTTTCACAACTGGTCTAATAATAATTTTTTGAAAATTTTCTTTAATAGTTAGTGGTATTTTTACCAAGTAAAAAATTGTCATATTTTGACTTATTACATTTACATTCGACATTTCTAATGCTTCTTCGGCACTCTTAAATGGTATTTCATCATCTTCTAGTTTTTCTAAAGCAATTTCAATTTCATTTTTATTTAACAATAATGTGTTTAAAATATCTTTATTTGCCCATTGTATGGCGTACTTTATATTAATCAATTCTTCTTTTATTAATATTATCCTATTTTGCAAATTGGTAATTGTTTCGTTTTCTAAGTATGAGTCTTTCTTTATACTATTGAACAGATTATTAACTATCATACTTATATTGTTAATTTTTTCGTTAAAAATATTATTTATTAATACTTGTTTATTATTGTTACTATTGATTTTATTAAAAAAATTGTTTATTGCCTCCAGATCTTCGTGATCGGGGCTTCCGGCAATGCATTTCCAAGCCGTTCCTAAAATGTTTATGGATCTTTTTTTTGTATTTTTCCGACAGGTTTTATTTTTTCTAAAATTTGCAGGGATTGTGTTAATTCGTGTTTTAATAGGGGGTATAGGATTGTGTCCCTAGGGATGTCAGAGGAGGTGAAACTGTACATGTCCGTCAGGAATTGTTCGTATTTGTTGAGGTCGATTACGCGTATTAGCCTAAAGGCTCCGTTCTGAATTTTGGCAAGTCTGTCATTTATCGTGACTAGTTGGGCAGTGGAGTAGTCGTAAATGTCTATCGATGTGGCTATCGGGTAAATAAGGAGGAATCTGGAAGGGAAAAATTAATTTTGATTTTTTTTTGATACTGGGTAAATAAGGAAAAGGAAAAATTAATTTTGGTTTTTTATATTGCTTTTGTGTATAATTCTTCCTGATTCTGTCAGGACGGTTAAATTTCAGTCTTCCCTTATTACTTCCTTTCTAAATTTTTTGGAAATTTTGGATCCTAACCGTTTGTTTATTTTTACGTAGATAGTGTCACCCGGATTATATGCTTTTATGGGTGCCTTGATTTGTTGTGGTAAGCAAGATCTTTCGCCTGCTTATTTCCTAGTTCGGTTATATTTTCAGTCCTAGCCCTTTCGAATTGGCTTGGGTCGGTTGTAACTCTTCTACCAAAAAATACCTCTATTGGTCTCTTTTTTTGTAGTTGAGTGGATTGTATTATTGTACTCATAGACGGAGTTGTCGAGGAGTTCGGCGAATGAAGTGAAGCTTCGCTCTGCCTTTAAACAACGCATTACTTCTGTGAGGGTCGAGTGAAATCGCTCTATTTGACCATTCACGGAACTCTCATAAGGCGGTGTTCTAAAAATTTGTATATTTAGGGTATCTTCCAAAAGGAATCGAATGGAAGCTGAATTCAATGACGTTTCATTGTATATTACTACTAGTTCGGGTACGCCGAACTGGAAAAGTAGTTCACGGAGAGGTTCCTTAACGTGCTCTACGGCTCTCGATCTAAGGATTTTTGTTTGGGCATACTTTGAAAATTTATCTATTGCTGTAAGGACAATATTTCGCTCAGTTATGTAAATATCAATGTGCAATATTTGCCCTGGGAATTTTGGAATGGGGGTTTCTCCTAGTTTGGGTTTGGTGGGGTTTCGGTCATATTTATTTTCTTTACAAAATGAGCACTGTTGGATAATTCTATTTATTTTTTTTGGTCATGGAAGGAAAGTAAAAAATTTCCAGGATTTGGGTTTTATTTTCTCGACAGTTTCGATGTGCTCTTTTGTGGGTTTTCACAATTATTTCTCCCTGTTCTTGTTCATTTGTGACATCCTGCACTTGTATTTGTGTAAACCGGATTTTGTAGTTGTTAAAGTGTATTGGATAAATTTCTTGGATTTTTCCCATAATCCTTTCCTCTGTTTTAATACAGTTGACAACGGAAGGATTAAGGTATATTTTCAGAAGGTTCTTTAAAATTTCGGGGGTATAATCAGGTACTTCCAGAATGCGTCTGTGGTAAGTAGGGAACACTATCTTAAATTGATATGTTGAGGTTTCGGCTATATTGAAAACAAATTTGGGTTTTGAATACATTTATTGGGGTTTCAATGGATGGGATTAGGTTATGCGATGAGCTTTTATCGCTGTGTTGGGATACTGATAGGGAATTTATGGGTTCACCTGGCATCCTTGATAGCGCATCGGCTACGACATTAGTTGTGCCAGGTTTATACAGAAGCTCGTGATTATATTCTTCAAGGATGGCTTTCCAGCGCTTCATTTTGGAATTGTTGTTTTTATTGCTGAGGGCCTGCTTTAGCGGCTGGTGATCCGTGAATATTTTGACCCTTGCTGAGCCGTACAGATAGTTTCCAAATTATTATAGCTAGGAACTCGTTCGTAGCGTAGGCTTCTTCGGTCTTGGTGAGTGTTCGCGAAATGAAGGCGATTGGTTTTTGATCTTGGGAAAGGACTGTACCGATGGCATAATTTGAGGTATCGGTGGTTAAATGGAACTCTTTACTGAAATCAGGGATAAGGGATTTTTTAATTTTGTTGAAGGCATCTTTTGCCTCATCGTTCAAGTCTATATTTATTTTAGCTAATTCGTTTTTAGATTTACGGCCTTCTTCCCCTGTTAGAAGTAAGGTTAGAGGTTTTGCCAACTTAGCATAATCTTTTATGAAGCGGCGGTAATATCCTGAGAGACCTAGAAATGAGCGTAGTTGTTTTATATTTTGTGGGTAAGGTATTTGTGCAACTGCTTCTACCTTTGCGGGATTTTTTGTTATGCCTTTTGAGGATATAATAAATCCTAGGAACTCTACGGAGTCCCTGGCATTTGTCCAGCTGAATTTACATCGCATCTTCGAGCGTTTTGAAAATTTCTTGCAGGTGGAGGGTGTGCTCTTCTTCAGAGTTACTGAAGACAACTATATCGTCCATATAGACGTAGCAAATTTTGCCAATTTGATGGCGAAGAATGTCATCTAGGGCCCGTTGTAATACTGAGGGGGCATTCTTTAATCCGAATGGCAGTCTTGTGAACTCGTATTTGCCATCGAGAAAGCTGTTTTCTCAATATCGGATTCCTTGACAGGGATTTGGTGAAATCCGCTCTTCAAATCCAAGACGGAAAAATATTCATTTTTCCCAAGCTGCGACAGTACTTCGTTAATTTGCTGTATTGGATAGCGATCTGCTATAGTGATCGCGTTAAGCTTGCGATAATCGATTACTATTCCGTACTGTTTGTTACCCTGAGAGTCGAGTTTTTTCGCAACGACCCAAATGGGTGAATTATACGGTGACCTTGATGGTCGAATAATACCGTCGTCTAACATTTTTTTAATCTGGGATTCAACTTCATTTTTTAGCGACATTGGGTATTAACAGATTTTGACTGAAATTGTTTTAGTTTTATTTTGGTATTCCTTTGTATTTCCATAAAGTTATCTTTGACGTGAATAACAGCCTCTAGCTCTTTGAGGCTGTCATTCCCGAGGATTCCACGAAATGATCGAAGGGTGAGGAGAAGGTAAAATTTTAATTTTTTATTTATGTGGAACAGATTTAAGAAAGTGTGCTCTTTAATTTCGATGTCTCCCGCTATAGATTTTGCAAAAAAAAATTTCTTCATTTTTAATGGGTTTTGGTACGATGGATGGTTGGATGTATTTTTTTGTTGATCCGGTATCTGTGAGAAATTTTACGATGTTTCCACTCTTCAGCCTGCACTTGATATATGGCAGCGAAGAGTGATTCATTCTAAAAAATGTAGATCAGTTTGTTTAAGCGACATAACATGGTTTCGTTTATTTCATCTGCATTACATATTATTGTAATTCGCAGATAATTTATGGAATATTCGGAATACATAGCTTATAGTCGCAGTCACAAGTGGTTTTTCACAAGCAAAATGGGGTAAGCCAATAGCCGCCAATGTCTCAGAGCCCAAGTGCTCACCACCAAATAATAAATATAAGGTGTAACAAAACACAGGTGGTTTTTCACAAGCAAAATGTGGTAAGCCAATAGCCGCCAATGCCTCAGAGCCCAAGTGCTCACCACCAACAATTTTGAGGGGTTTTCTAAGGAAGTGAGAATAGCCAACGATGCATTCTCAGAGCCAAAGAGCTCGCCCCAATTAATACATACAGAGTGTCAATACCAAAACACAGTCCACTAGACTTGATGGTACATACCAATAATTAAAAAGAAGCAAACACAGTCCATGAGACTTGATGGAATATAAAAATAATAAATTAAATAAAATTAAAAAGAATTTGGTTGAGGTGGGATTCGAACCGGCAACCCCGGCCAACTCCCTCAACCATATAATATTACAACAACAATAATAATAAACTGCTCCCCGCCCACCATTTAACTCCAGCTTAGATATGGTCCTTCGAGCCGGATCAAACCAGCACCTATGGCTCTTTACTAGACGACTAAGCCGTCTAGGGCGGGGAGTATGTTTACGCGGCATAAGCTATGATTATTTCGTTCATTTCATATCTTCTGCATTACATACCAATGTAATTCGCAGATAGTTTATAGAATTTTCTGAATACATAGCTTATAGCTGCTTCAACAAAGGGTGGTTTTAGCACTCCCGCTAGCCTCCTATGCATACGCTTCGAAGGGGATCTACACCCCTAATGACAACGATGCATATAAATAACTTTTGGAAGGGATCTACGTCCCTAAATAAATACTACGTATAAAATAATATAATGTGGGTAAAGTGAGTGTCAATCATCTAAGGCTGCTAACTGCCTCAGGGTCTAGTGCTGAGTATCATTCAGCTGTTGCTGCTAACTGTCACATTAGGCCTAGTGCTCACCCTCATTAAATAACTTTTGGAAGGGATCTACGTCCCTAAATAAATACTACGTATAAAATAATATAATGTGGGTAAAGTGAGTGTCAATCAGCTAAGGCTGCTAACTGCCTCAGGGCCTAGTGCTGAGTATCATTCAGCTTTTGCTGCTAACTGTCTCGTTAGGCCTAGCGCTCACCCTCATTAAATAACAATAAAGTTTAATAAAATGATTTTACAGTCCACTAAACTAAATAGAAAATCAAAATAATAAAACAAATAAAACAAAGAGCTCGCCCCAATTAATACATACAGAGTGTCAATACCAAAACACAGTCCACTAGACTTGATGGTACATACCAATAATTAAAAAGAACCAAACACAGTCCATGAGACTTGATGGAATATAAAAATAATAAATTAAATAAATTTAAAAAGACTTCGGTTGAGGTGGGATTCGAACCGGCAACCGTTTGTTAAATTAATTTTTATTAATGCGCACAACTTTATTTAGTTACGGGTTTTAAAGAAACACGACTGGCGTAGGCCCCACGCTGGGAGCCAGTTACGGGATTTTAAGTGGAAATCCTCAAAAAAAAATATTTTTTTAAAGTTGGGTTGTCGTCAACCTTTATTTATAAGCAGCAAGACTAAGACTAAATTTTGCAATTGGAATTACTTAAAAGCTAACCTACTAGCACCGGCCAAACGTTGACGCTGATATTCTGAATATGCCAAACTGGGCTGCGCGTGTTGACAGTGGCTTCCTGTTGCTGACGGCGCGTCTGGCTTTTGCTGTGGGAAACATTGTGCAACCAAAGCTTTTACTGATCACTCAATGTGGCGATCAGCAAATGTTAACGTGTTCCATGTTAACACTTCCCCTCTTAAAAACGATCGTCCTCGAGCGTTTATTAGAAATAGGGTAGGGTAGGAAATTTATGTAAGTATTCTGATCATTAGGGGGCTATCTAAGTTTATATATGTCAAAGGGATCTGGTAAGTTTCTGGAATCGGAGATATTATTATTTTGTTCTGGTTCTTTCTCCAAGATTTGTAAAAAATTATAATGGCAATTATTGTGGTTGCAACTGCTCCAAGTGAAGGTGAGCTATTGGATATTGTTGCTGTTTTGAGGATATTTATTCTTCTTATGTTGTCGATATGGAATTCCTTTAAAGCTTCCAGAGGAAGTAATTCGATTCGATTTTTTTCAATTGGTGCAGGTTGTAGGACTGCTGGAATAGCAGGCAGCGGAATCAAATCGTAATTAATGTAGAATTTATTATTTATCTGTAACGTTGAGTTATGAAAATTAATAAGGTGTGTCCCTGACACATTTTTTTGCATTCCGTCAGCAAGTATTTCGCCTTTGAAGCCATTAAGTAGTAATATACCGGGTTTTATCTCTTCAATTTCTTGGATGTGTTGGCCGTTCGTTATGGTGCACGATGAATTCAAACTATTAATTACTCTAGGTGTACAACTACTATTACTTATATTTATTAAATGGGTTTGCTTACAAATTTTAATTTTCTTATAGCTATCGCACAATTTCTCAATTCCATAGGTATCTTATGTACCTTTTAAAATTCTTTCAAATTCGACATTAATTATGGTTTTATTTTCTTTAACAACTGGTCTAATAATAATTTTTTGAAAATTTTCTTTAATAGTTAGTGGTATTTTTACCAAGTAAAAAATTTTCATATTTTGACTTATTACATTTACATTCGATATTTCTAATGCTTCTTCGGCACTCTTAAATAGTATTTCATCATCTTCTAGTTTTTCTAAAGCAATTTCAATTTAATTTTTATTTAACAATAATGTGTTTAAAATATCTTTATTTGCCCATTGTATGGCGTACTTTATATTAATCAATTCTTCTTTTATTAATATTATCCTATTTTGCAAATTGGTAATTGTTTCGTTTTCTAAGTATGAGTCTTTCTTTATACTATTGAACATATTATTAACTATCATACTTATATTGTTAATTTTTTCGTTAAAAATATTATTTATTAATACTTGTTTATTATTGTTACTATTGATTTTATTAAAATTATTGTTTATTGCCTCCAGATCTTCCTGATCGGGCTTCCGGCAATGCATTTCCAAGCCGTTCCTAAAATGTTTATGGATCTTTTTTTTTGTTTTTTTCCGACAAGTTTTATTTTTTCTAAAATTTGCAGGGATTGTGTTAATTCGTGTTTTAATAGGGAGTATAGGATTGTGCCCCTAGGGATGTCAGAGGAGGTGAAACTGTATATGTCCGTCAGGAATTGTTCGTATTTGTTGAGGTCGATTACGTGTATTGGCAAGTCCGTCATTTATCGTGACTAGTTGTGCAGTGGAGTAGTCGTAAATGTCTATCGATGCGGTTATCGGGTAAATAACGAGGAATCTGGAAGGGAAAAATTAATTTTGATTTTTTTTGATACTGGGTAAATAAGAAAAAGGAAAAATTAATTTTGGTTTTTTATATTGCTTTTGTGTATAATTCTTCCTGATTCTGTCAGGAAAGAGGGCAATGAAGAGCAAAAGAGAGGGAGATAGGGAAAAAGTTGTACGAAGAAAGATAGGAAGACTAGGTGCAAGCCTGCTTGAAATTCAAATATTTGGAACACGGTCGCAAGTACTTCTCACTTGATACCCATATAGGCATATCTTGCTCAATATAAAAAAAAAAAATAGATAGCTGGCAACCCTTTGAGCCGCCCAAGTGGCGACCGCCATATATTTAGTCTTAGAATGAATCATACTACTAATAACGCCAAATTTAATACAAAACGGCAAAGCGGTTACCGAGATATAAGGAAAAATAAAATAAAATAAAATAAAATACGTTTTGGGAGCAACCCTGCTGGCAACCCTGCTAGAAATTGTCATACTTGAAAAGCGACCGAAAATACCTTTCATTTGATACCCATATAGGCATATATTGCTCAATATTAAAAAAATTTAGATAGGTGGCAAACCTGTGAACAGTCTCAAATGGAAACACGTACGCAAATAATCTTAGAATGAATCATCTATATATATAAAAATGAAATGGTGTATAATTGTAACGCTAAAACTCGAAAACGGCTGAACCAAATGAAATACTTCCTTTGGGGGATTTGTTTGTTATTACCACGCGCAGGTCATGTCTTAAAATCAGAACAAAATATTAAGGGGGCGTGGCACCTCCCATACAAACTGAATTTTTCAAGTTGAATATCTTCAAAAGTGTTTAAGGTAGGAACATGAAAATTGGTACAGAGCTACAGGATAACAGCACCACTCTCACCTATAAAACCGGGGGTTAGCCAATAAGGGGGCGTGGTACCTCCCATCTAATATTTAAAAATGGAGCCTATTTTCCTTGCTGACGCAATAACTCAAGAACGGCTGGACCGAGTTAAACGAAATTTTGCACATAGTTTTTGATTGAGCCCGACATGGTTTATGGCCAAAAAAAGTATAAAAATCCGGGAAGGTTTTGGAGATATCCCGCAAAATGTGGACCAGGGTAACCTTATAACGTGTTCATACAATATGGGTATCAAATGAAAGGTGTTGGCGAGGGCTTTAACATGGTGTAGTTATTAGTACCATATGAGCCCCCGTTTTCGAGGTATTCCCAAAAATAAGGACCGGGTGTGGCCCTAGACGGGTTTCCTACAATATGGGTGTCAAATGAAAGGTGTGGACGAGTGCTTTAACATGGTGTAGTTATTAGTCCCATATGAGACCCCGTTTTCGAGGTATTGCCAAAAATATGGGCCGGGTGTGGCCCTAGACGGGTTTCCTACAATATGGGTGTCAAATGAAAGGTGTTGGCGAGTGCTTTAACATGGTGTAGTTATTAGTCCCATATGAGACCCCGTTTTCGAGGTATTCCCAAAAATATGGACCGGGTGTGGCCCTAGAGGGTTTCCTACAATATGGGTGTCAAATGAAAGGTGTGGACGAGTGCTTTAACATGGTGTAGCTATTAGTCCCATATGAGACCCCGTTTTCGAGGTATTGCCAAAAATATGGACCGGGTGTGGCCCTAGACGGGTTTCCTACCATATGGGTGTCAAATGAAAGGTGTGGACGAGTGCTTGATAGGGATAGGGATAGGGACAGGGATAGGGATAGTGATAGGGAGAGGGAGAGGGTGAGGGAGAGGGAGAGGGAGAGGGAGAGGGAGAGGGAAAGGGAAAGGGAAAGGGAAAGGGAAAGGGAAAGGGAAAGGGAAAGGGAAAGGGAAAAGGAGAGGGATAGAGATAGAGATAGGGATAGGGATAGGGATAGGGATAGGGATAGGGATAGGGATAGGGATAGGGATAGGGATAGGGATAGGGATAGGGATAGGGTTAGGGATAGGGATAGGGATAGGGATATGGATAGGGATAGGGATAGGGATAGGGATAGGGATAGGGATAGGGATAGGGATAGGGATAGGGATAGGGATAGGGATAGGGATAGGGATAGGGATAGGGATAGGGATAGGGATAGGGATAGGGATAGGGATAGGGATAGGGATAAGGATAGGGATAGGGATAGGGATAGGGATAGGGATAGGGATAGGGATAGGGATAGGGATAGGGATAGGGATAGGGATAGGGATAGGGATAGGGATAGGGATAGGGATAGGGATAGGGATAGGGATAGGGATAGGGATAGGGATAGGGATAGAGATAGGGATAGGGAAAGGGATGTGGGGATAAGAATGCAGGTAGACTAATTTTTGGCAGGACAACGTCTGCCGGGTCTGCTAGTACTATCTATAATGCGAAACTTTATCCCTCGTGAAGGGTGGATACCTTGCCGCGGTACGAGGGCTTAAGTCGATAGCCACAGGGCTACGCTGCCCTTGTGGTCATAGCTCCGTACGGCACTTCATCGCGAGAGCAGCCTAGCCTCTCTGGCGCGACGACAAAGATCTTCCCCCTCCCAATCCAGGGTGTTATGCGAAACCGTGCCCATTGGACGTTTGCAGCCGGGAGGCAAATCATGGCTGTATTTGAACGGAGCCTCTCTGATACCGGGTCGGCTCAGAGAGTAAGCATGGCCTTACCGCGGTACGGGGCTCTGCCGCGGCAGACGACACTTTTTCCCCTACTCTTTCCTTGACCCTAAGCTGGCCTTGTCCGGCGATGGGTCGTACGATCAAGATGAACTCAAATAACCTAAATAAAAACGAAAAACCTAAAAACCTAAAAAACAGACAACGCAAAATTTCACTCCTCAGCAAAGGAGAGCTATGGAGGAGCAGGCGAGAAAGCAACAACAACGCCGGAGGACAACCTCCGTTCCACAATCAAGGGGGGATCGACAGCGATGGCAACTACGAGTCGGTCAACCAACCCTCTATCGAGTAAGATTGACTTGATGGGAGCTAGCACCAGTGCGGTTGCCAACGCAGCTAAGCGGACAACGGCGGATTCTAAATTCCCATCAACCGCTGATATGAAAACCAGTATCTTTACGTCTGTGGCAGCGGTCTCACGACCTGGCCTCGGAGTTTCGAAGGAGAAGGAAGCTGCAACTGAGATTTCGGCAAGGAGAGCGACCGCGATGGCAACTACGGGTCCGCACTCCCGGGAGACATCTCCCCGCCGCTTCACATACCACGAGAAAAGATTGGCTGCAAAGATCCTGAAGAGGTATGAAGGGGTACCGCAGGAATCGCTGTCGCCGAATTCCAGTAAATCGGTAGAGCTAGCGAAAGCTGTGAGGTAACCAAGGACAGGATCCTTATAGGCGTCCTTGACCGAGCTGCTAAACTGGGGGAAGTCTAAAAAGGCGCAAAGATAGAGGTCGTGGAAGGACATTCCAGCTCGTCCAAGGGCAAGGGCGTGGATTCCGGCCATCCCTGACGAACCCGAGAGAATTCTCGGGATGCTACGGCTAATGAATCCGTCCCTCCCAACGCATGACTTTAGTGTCAATCTGGTCGGGGATGCGGTAGGGCCCGACAGACAGGTGGTGTTCACCATGAATAAAGAGTCAATCGAGCCCCTCAAAAGGTGCAATGGCCTAGTACACTACAGCGTAGGCCAGATCGGTATCCAAGTATATCGTGGTGATGCTCAGCGCGCTGCCTTCTCGGCTGCTCCGGGGGAACCGGAAAACGAATTACCAGAAGAGGAAGCGGAGGATTCCGATGCGGAAAGCATGTTATCCGCCACGTCCCTTGGCGATAGTGCTGTGAACAACTCGGAGATGGAGGACAGCCTACAGGACGAGGAAGTCCTCGACGTCACGGTGGTAGCAGCCAACGCTGAGCGATTAACATCTAACGCTACAGGCAGCAGGACTCCTGCAACGCCATATCGGGCAGTTAATCGGAACAACTCGTCGTTGATAGGCAACCTCCGGGATGGGGCAAACCTCGACGATATGGGGACGGCAGGGAAGTCTGTGCGCTCTCATGTTGGTGGTGCTTCAGATTAATCTGCACAAATCTGAAGTGGCTTCGGCTGGTTTAAGTAGTCGTCTTTCTAAAGGCGACGTGGATGTGGTCCTCATCCAAGAACCCTGGGTCAATAGCTCGAGAATCTGCGGATTGGGGACTAAGGGCTTCAAGCTCATTCGAGCCAGCGAGGAGAGCAAAGTCAGAACGTGTATTTTGGTCAAGTCTGAGTTGAACTCCTTTCTCCTACCTAACTACACCAATGGTGATATTACCGCTATCAGTCTAACGGTCGGCACCCGCCTGACGGTGGCGTCGGTCTATATGCTTTACGACGCCAAAGAACCTCCACACAAAGGAGGTGAAAGGCCTGTTGTCAAATTTCTGCACGGGTAATCTTATTATTGGAGCGGGCGCTAATGATCACCATGTCCAATGGGGGAGCTCCGATATCAATGCCAGGGGCGAGTCTGTGTGATTACCTCTTAACAACCAACCTGGTAATGTGCAACGTGGGTAATGAGCCTACTTTTATCACTAAGACCCGCAGGGAGGTCATAGACCTCACTATCTGTAGTGAAGGCGCTTATGAGTGGGTCAGAAAATGGCGGGTTCTGGAAGAACATTCATTCTCCGACCACCGTTACATAGAAATGGTTCTAGACTTTATTGTAGAACAACCAATCATGAAGCGCAATCCATGTAACACTAATTGGCAGTTACACAATGAAATATTAGGCAGAGACCTGCCAGTACTGCCCTCACAAGCCCCCTCATCAGTAGAGGAGCTGGAGGATCTTGTTACTACATTTACATCGGCGCTCTCAAATGCTCTAGGACAGGCTTGTCCAGTGCCAAAACCACAAGGTAAACACAGGCCGCATTGGTGGTCCTACGATTTGGACTCGCTCCGCAAATCATGCCGGAAACAATTTAACAAGGCCAAGAGCTTCGGCTCTGAGCCTCATTGGCACGAATATAAAGCTATACTAAGGGCCTACAAAAAAGCTCGGAGACAGGCGAAGAGAACCTCTGGGATAAATTTCTGCACTGGCGTCGAAAAGGTCGACGACACAGCGAGACTTAGACGAGTCCTCTCGAAAAGTCAAACAGCCATCAGCGAAAACAGCCATTTGCGAAAACCTGACGGATCCTGGACCAGCACGGAAGAGGAAACCCTTGAGCTGCTCTTGAATACACATTTTCCGGGGAATCTGCATGACGCACCACTAGCACCTGCAACAAACCTGGCAGTAAATATACCCATCACTGAGGAAAGGGTATGTATGTATGTTAAAGTGGCTGCCTCCGCAGTCCACGCGGAGGCTCACGTGGGCCTTAGTTTGGTCCGTTGTGATACCACGAAAAGGAGCCCCAATTTCCCTTTCTGTAGATCGACCTGACCCAGCAGAAAGGTCGCATCCCCCAAAAAGTTTTGTAAGAAACCTTCTGACATACGACCTCTCCGCTGGGACGGGTCGAGGCAGGAGGCCCCAAAAACACATAAAAACTTTGAAGGGATCCGTCCGCCCGTCACCCCCATACAAAGTGCAACGTATACGTTGCAACTCTATATGGAGATGACAGACAGACGGATCCCCCAAGGTTCGATGTGTTTAGAGCCGGAGTTCATACACCCATGAAGCTAAACCAGCGCGTTTGTCTGATGTAGCGCAGAATATCATCTATATTTGCAGATTCTAGCTCCGCGAGGCATCCAAAGGAGTGTTTGCGGAGACATCGGTACCTGGTTTTCGACAGAGCGGGACAGTGGCATAGATAGTGTTCTACACTTTCTATCTCCTCCTCGTCCCTGCAGCTGCGGCAGAAGTCATTTGAATAGAGGCCCATGAGAGCGCCATGGGTTCCCATAAGACAGTGTCCTGTAAGAAGGCCCACTAGTGGGCTAATGAATAGGCGATTCAGATGAATTACCGATTGCGACCTTTTTTCGTTAAGTTTGGGCCAAATTTGCCTGGACGTTCTGCAAGTCGGCTCCATGGCCCATCTTGCGTCGGCTTGTTCTATGAACCGGGAACGCAGCCAGTGCTTGCATGTATTTAGAGGGGGCCTCACCCAGCTGACGGAGGTGATTGTATGTAGACAGGTGCCCTTCCTTGCTAGCTCATCGGCAGCGCAGTTACCCGATACAAAACTATGGCCTGGGACCCATATTATACTCAGGCTGCACTTATCGGATAGCTTATTTAGAGCTTCCCTGCACTTAATCGTCACTAGTGACGACGTCTTACTACTTTGCAGGGATTTTATGGCAGCTTGGCTGTCGGAAAAAATGGAGATAGAGTTAGTCACTGGCAGGTTAGTCAGATAGCGAGCAGCTTCCCAGATAGCTATAAGCTCAGCCTGAAAGACACTGCAGTGGTCTGGAAGGCGTAAGCTCATATTAATGTCGAGCTTACTTGAGAAGATTCCACTGCCGACTTTGTTGTCTAGTTTACAGCCGTCCGTGAAAGGGGAGATTTCTTGACTTCCCGGTTCCACGCAATTTTTCCACTCGCTTCTCTCTGGGATCCACGTTTCGAACTTGTTATCCCAGCAAGGCCGTGGTATTGCGTAGTCCAGCTTTAAGTAAGAGTTGGGGAGTTGCTTCAGGATTTGGGTATGCCCAAACCTGCAGTCCCTCCAGGGTTCTAGTGCGTTGAGCCTAGCTGCGTTGCAACTGGCAGTAAATTTCCCATACAGGTCAGTGGGAAGAAGAAAAAGTATGGTTTCAAGAGCCTTGGTGGGAGTGGAGGGGAGGGCACCGCTAATAAGCATTGCTGCCATCCGTTGCACCTTTGTGGCTTTGGTTTTGTTAGATTCGATCTCGAGAGCCGGCCACCATATGGTGACGGCGTAGAATAGTATAGGTCGCACCACTGCCGTGTAGATCCAGTTGACAATGTGGGGCTGAAGACCCCACTTTTTCCGATTGCCGACCTACAGGCGTAGAGCGCCCATTTCGGAAATAATGGTTCTTCTTTGGAGAAGGAGTTCAACGAACTCCACTAGAGGCTCTTCCACTCCCAGCAAACGCAGGGAGCTCGTTACCGCTGTTGGAAGAACGTTGTTAAAAGCCCCTTCTATGTCAAGAAAAATGCCGAGCCAAACTCCTTAAAAGCAAGTCCCTTCTCTATCCCAGAGGTGATACCATGTAGAGCCGTCTCTACGGACTTGCCCTTGGAGTAGGCATGCTGGCTGTTGGAGATTAGTCCTGGATTTGCCGTTCGCCTAATGTAGGCATCTAGCAATCTTTCTAGAATTTTTAGGAGGAAAGAGGTCAGACTTATAGGTCTGAGATCCTTTGGGTTATTGCAGGATGTCCTGCCTCCTTTCGGTATAAAGACTACCTTTGCCTTGGTCCATTCCGTGGGGATATAGGCCAGGTTGAGGCATGCCTTGTAGATTTGAGTTAGCAGCGGACTAATAAGATCGCTCGCTGCTTGTAGTTCGGCGGGAAATATACCATCTAGTCCCGGAGATTTGAAGGGTTTGAAGGACCTGATTGCCCAGTTAACTCCTTTTCTGCTGACTATGTGGTCCAAGGGCCTCGACGGCCTTGGGTTAGATTGCGAGTTCGAGGGTAGGTATGGTTGAGAGGTGCTGCCCGGAAAGTGGGCCGTGACCAGGGTATCCAGGATTTCGGCACTAGATGAGGCCCATTCTCCATCAGCTGTACGAATACAGCTCAGAGGAGTAGGGTTTTTGGAGAGGACCTTACGTAGGCGATTTGCCTCCGAGACTTCCTCAATATTGCTTGTGAAGTTTTTCCAGGAATTCCTTTTGGCTCTCCTGGTTAACTTCTTAAAAGATTTTAAGGCGTCCCTGTAGGGGGACCAGATCCCTGTCTGTTTTGCCTGATTAAAGAGTTTTCTGCTGTTCTTCCTTTGCTCGGAGATTTCAGGGGTCCACCAGTACGGTTTCTTTCTACCCCTTTTTTTAATCTCCGGGCAGGCTGCTATGAAGGCAGCGTCACAAGAATTGGTGACAAGATATACTGCTTCGTCTATCTTAGACGGTGAGTCTAGCTCACCGAGAGAAGCAAACGATATGTCTGAGAGAGGCGCTTCATCAGATCTTATCGGTAGGCAAGACCTACCGTGAGAAGCGTTTTCTTGGAGGGTAGAGGACAGGACCACTTTGTAAAGGTCCCAGTCTGCCATAGGCGGAGATAGTAGAAAATAAGAAAGAGTTTTTCTGATAAGAATACATGATCTGAGTCTACCTTTTGCGGGTGGCGTCACCAGCTGGTACTCTGGAATGGGTAAGGTGGGCAGTTAAGGGCTTTGAACCGTATAAGGCTGCCGGGCCGGACGGGATTATCCCCGCGCAACTTTTAAACACGTTGGAGACATCAGCTAAATGGCTGGTATTTCTCTTCACAGCCTGCCTGGCTCTCAACCACATTCCGGGCTCCTGGAGAAGCGCCACGGTAGTGTTTATCCCTAAGGCTGGGAAGGCATCCCACTACGAGCCAAAAGACTACAGACCGATCAGTCTCTCGTCCCTGGTACTAAAAACCTTTGAGAGGATACTAAGCGACTACCTCTCAACGACTATTGATAGCAACCTTATCTCTAGCTATCAGCATGCATACACCAAGTGTAAATCAACAGAAACTGCTCTGCACAGCCTAGTATCTGTCATAGAGAAATCGCTGTGTGAAAAGGACTACTGTCTCGTGGCCTTCCTAGACATTGAGGGGGCTTTCAACAATATAAGCCCGGAGGCTATCAACTCCGCTCTAACTAATCTGGGCGTAGATAGACCTCTAACTGGTTTAATTGACAAACTTCTAAGGGGAAGGAAAATAGCTTCTTCACTTGGTACGGTTGAGTTATCACGCTATGTCACAAGGGGAACGCCCCAGGGTGGTGTTCTTTCCCCGCTTTTATGGAACCTCACAGTCAACTCGTTGCTACGTGATACAAGCTGGGGGCGGGAAGATAGTGGCATACGCAGACGATTTAGCTATTGCATTCAGAGGCAAGTTCCCACAAACTCTGTGTGACCTGATGCAAGTATCACTGCGAGAGGTTTCGAGGTGGTCCTCTCGCTGCGGACTTAGTATCAACCCGGGGAAAGTGGAACTTGTCCTCTGCACCAACCGGTACAAAATACCGCCACTAAGCCTACCAGAACTAGATGGCACGCGCCTGGGCTTGTCGGATAAGGCCAAGTTTCTAGGCATAGTTCTGGACAGGAAATTGAATTGGAAGGAGAATGTTCTTCAGCGCCAGAAGAAAGCTTGCATCGCTCTTTACACATGCAAAAGAGCCATTGGCAAATAATGGGGGCTCAGCCCTAGAGTATGCAGTTGGATCTTCACGGCCATCATTCGCCCAATCATGCTGTATGGAGTCGTCGTATGGTGGCCTGCGCTGAGCAAGGCAACATACCTGAATCTGTTGCGGAAAGTCCATATATCCAATATGATCTGTAGAAGCGGTGCGCTAAGGACAACGTCCAACGAAGCCCTCCAGGTCATTCTGGGCATTTTGCCACTTGATCTGGAGGGGTTTCGGTCAGCGGCGGCTCAGCTCTGCGCTTAAGAGAAACCTCCAGTTGGGGTGCGGGTACTACTCCAGTATTCTGGAATCTTACAGCTTTCTCCCTCTAAGCACAGATCGTTGTGCGACCACTACAGTCGGGGATAGCTGTTTCAAAATAAACATTCCCAGCAGAGAAGACTGGGAGAGGACGGATTGGTGTCCCGTTGGCACTTCCATATACACCGACGGCTCGAAGTTGGACGGCAGAGTTGGAGGAGAGGTTTATTCAAGGGATTTGGACCTTGAGCTCTTCTTCAGACTACCTGATCATTTGTAGCGTCTTCCAGGCGGAAGTCTCGGCTATCCTGGACGCCGCGGCCTTCTCTTCAGGAGATGGCCCAACAGAAGCGCGTAAACCTCATATGGGTCCCGGGACATAGGGACATTGAGGGAAACTGTAAGGCAGACGAGCTTGCCAGGCAGGGCACGACCAAGCAGGTTTTTCAGGATAAAGAGCGCTTAGGTATGCCGTTTGACACATGCAAACTAATGCTGAAGGAGCACACACTACGTCAAGCCAACGAAAGATGGCTGCAATCCCCAGGGTGTCGGATATCGAAACAAACCTGGCCAAATTGGATCTTAAAAGGTCTAGACGCATTTATTCTAACTAGGAGGGAAATCTGCATATTGATAGGGGTATTAACCGGTCACTGCCTCATTGGTAGGGATGCAGAAAGGCTTGGTGTGCCCTACCGACGATGCTGCAGGAGTTGCAAAGATGATGAGGAGGAGGAAACAGTGGAGCACCTCATCTGCAACTGTCCGGCTTTAAGCGGCGCGAGAACGCGCTTTTTGGGAGTTCCGTTCCTGGATAGCCTAAGCCAGATCACGGGACTGGACATAAAGGACTTGATGGGCTTCATAAAGTCATCTAAGTGGTTCGAGGAGGAGTAACGGTGTCGGTTTAGGAGTGTCAGTCCCGGGATTATGCTATGTGGAAAATCCCAACAACTCAGGGATTTTCCATATGGCTGGGTCCCGGGACTGACTTTCCTTGTGTTGGTGGTATCACAACGGGCCTTTCAAAACTGGCCTAAGTGTGCCTCTGCGGCAGCCACTTGAACCTAACCTTATCCAAATCGATCGAGCAGTTCTCGAGATATAGAGAAAAATAAATAAAATGCGGTTAGGTGGCAATCCTTCTTGAGATTTACATATTTGGAATACGGTCGAAAATACCTTTCATTAGATACCCATATTGGCATATTCTGCTCAATATTTAAAAAAAAATTGAGATAGGTGGCAACCCTGTGAACTGCCCCAAGTGGCCACACCCACGCGTATAATCTTAGAATGAATCATACTATCTATAATATCAAACTTTATCAAAATCGGTCGAGCAAAAAAAAATTGAGATAGGTGGCAACCCTGTGAACCGCCCGAAGTGGCAACAGATTTCTGGTTTCAAAAATTTTAAGAAAATTATTACTCGTATTGAGGAAATGTTAACATTTTTTGAGGAAACGATTACATGTATAGAAAAAATTATTACTTGTTTTGAGGAAACTATTACATGAATTAAGGAAATTATTACTTGTATTGAGGAAGCTATAACTTGTATTGAGGAAATTATTACTTGTATTGAGGAAACCATTGAGTTCTTAAAGTTAAGGATATTTTTCCTTACATTAAGTAAATCGAAATAAGGAAACTGGTAAAGTGCGTGTTTTTTCTGAGTGTGGTTATAAAAAGTAAATGTGTGTAAATTTGTTTCTTTAGGACCCTAAAGAAGTGCCCTTTCAAGATCGGGCGAAGTCCGAAACTAGTCAGAAACGATTTTTTATTATTAGACGTTTTCATATAAAATATCTTATAAGTGCAGTTTGCGCTACATGATGAGATCTGTCTAGTGGAATTGGCCAAAATTAAAAAGTAATATGTAATATGTAAAAGTGTGAATAAACGAAAACCGTGTATGAAATTATGGCAACATTTTGTTGCTCTAACTTTGGCTGTGTGTCAATACATATTTGTTTTCGTCAGAGTAAAATGAGGTGAACAAATTTCCTATGATGTGCAAATATTTTCCATTTTACAGTGCCAAACGAAAAGGTAGATTTTGACAGCAGTAAATTTTGACATATGCAAAATGGACGTGCGAAAGCAGATGGTTTGTGAATCAATTTTCAAATTACGTGTTTTTCGTGTATTTATGTTGCGCGGTTCGGTTCAGTTAGAAGTTGCAAAGATGATGAGGAGTAGGGAACGGTGGAGCACCTCATATGCAACTACCCGGCTTTAAGCGGCGCGAGAACCCTCTCTGATACCGGGCCGCCTCGGAGAGTAACTATGGCCTTACCGCGTTATGGGGCTCTGCCGCGGCGGACGACACATTCCCCTTACTCTTCCCTTGACCATAAACTGGCCTTGCCCGGCGAGGGGTCGTACGAACAAGATGAAAAATAGTAATAAAAACCCTAAAACTAAAGATACAACAATGTATACTGCACAGCAGAGGAAGAAAATGCTGGAGCAAGCGAGAACGCAACGTCGGAGGACAAACTCCATTTCTTTATCAGCCGAGAGATCGACAGCGATGGCAACTACGGGTTGATTAGCTCTGGATAACAAGGGGGCAATCCCCAAAGTAAGTACCGGTACAAACACAGTGAAGCCAACAACGGCTGATGCTAAAGTCCTAGTAAGTGCCGGTACCGAAACCAAGTCTTTAACGTCTGTGGCAGTGGTCTCACATTCCTGGCCCCAGAGATCCAAATAGGGGAACGACCGCGAAGGCAACTACGGGTCGAAATTTACCCCAAAAGACATCTCCCAGTCGCTCTGAGTACTTGGACTAAAGAGCGGCCGCAAGGATCCTGAAGAAATACGAGGGTACTTCATAACAGACGCTATCGCCGAATGCTAGAAAGACGGTGGAGATGGCTGAAGCTATCTTACCGAACTTCCAAAGCGATTACGTGCCAAATAAGGTTAATGGAAATCCCTTCAAACGTCAGAGATCGGACGTGGATTTAAAACCTCACCCGAAGCGGCAGCAACACGCCCCCGTAGTGGGTAAACTCAGCTTTGCTGAAGTGACTAAGGACAGGATCCTCATAGGCGTCATTGACCGAGGTAACGAAAGCTGGGCCATCCCTAGGGACCAGTGGCGGTACGTGCGGAACGCTTTCGGTAATGCCCTTCTCGACATTATGGATGAGTCTCCGGGCGCCACGCCGATGGGTTCTGATGCGGGATGGCACCAGAGCCAAATCAAGGTATTCGCTTGCGAGGATGCAAAAACTGTTGCACTGTACAAGGCAGCAGCTGCAAGACTGGGTGAGATCTACCAAGGCGTGGATTCCTGCTATCCCTGCTGAACCTGAGACAATTCTCAGGATGCTGAGGATGTTGGTTCGGCTGCACCGGAGGACTCGGACATCGCAGTGCCGGAAGAGGAGTCGGAGATTTCCGTGAACAGCTCGGAGATGGGAGACAGCCTGCTGGACGGGGAAGACCTCAACGTCACAGTGATAGCAGCTAGTCCTGAGCGTACCAATGTTGATAATGCCACAGCTAGTAGGATCTCTGCCACGCCAAATCGTGGTCTGAACAAATCGACGTTGAAAGATAAGCCTCCAGAAGAGGTGGAACTCGACGATACGGCAGTGGCAGGGAAGTCTGAGCGCTCTCATCTAAGGCAGCCTCGGCTGCTTTAAACAGTCGTCTCTCTAAAGGCGACGTAGATGTGGTCCTCATCCAGAAACCCTGGGTCAACAGCTCAAATATTTGCGGTTTGGTGACTAAGGGTTTTAAGCTTATCCGAGCCAGCGAGGGGGGCAGGGTTAGAGCCTGTATTTTGGTTAAGTCTGAGCTGAATGCCTTTCTCTTGCCCAACTATACCAATGGTGACGTTACAGCTGCCAGTTTAACAGTCGACAGTAACAGTCTGACGGTCTATATGCCCTACGACGCCGAAGAACCTCGGCCACAGAGGCAGGTAAAAGACCTGGTGGCAAAGTTTTCCATGGGTCATCTTATTATCGGAACTGACGCCAATGCTCATCACGTCCACTGGGGAAGCTCCGATATCAATGCTAGAGGAGAGTCGTTGTTTGACTATTTGTTAACAACTAACCTGGTAGTTTGCAACGTGGGTAACGAACCTACATTTATTACTAAAACCCGTAGGGAGGGCAACGTGAGCTACCTAGGCTCGCGGCAGAAAGAGAGGGAGCCCCGGTGGGGCCACTCTGACATACTTGGTTTAAGGGCTCACCGAGGTCTTTTTCGCAGCGTCTGTACACCATGAGGTGCGGCTGAAAGCGGGCGTCTGTCTTGGAGCAAGCGGCTCGCTATATAAATGTGTAAATCTTTTCCAACACCCCGAAAACGGGTTGTGCGCTGGGTTTGGGACACGCCACGTAAAAACCCATTCCAATGAAAAGAACAAAAATCAAGCCTCGGATGAGAACCCCCTTTAAAGTTGACGACCCGGCAAAACGAACACAGGATAATGAGAAGGATATTAGGGCATGTACCTGGAATGTCCGGACCCTTTCAAGGGATGGTACCGCTGCCCGACTGGTTGATGTCCTCGTTAACGCAAAGGCTGACATCACCGCCCTGCAGGAAATGCGATGGACGGGACAAGGAAAGACGACCATCGGACCTTGTGACGTATACTACAGTGGCCAGACACGCGGCAAAGCGCGTGGTGTAGGATTCGTGGTGGGAAAGAGACTTCGCCGCCAAGTATTAGCGTTCACTCCTGTGGACGAGCGTCTCGCTGCGATCCGCATCAAGGCGAGGTTTTTCAACATAACATTTATCTGCGCCTATGCGCCGACTGAGGAGACGGACGACGCAGAGAAGGACTCCTTCTACGATAAACTTGAACAGACTTATGATCGCTGCCCCCAACATGATATCAAAATCGTGCTCGGCGACTTTAATGCGAAGGTGGGCAAGGAAGGAGTCTTTGGTCCAACAGTTGGAAAATTTAGTCTCCATGAAATAACATCCCCCAACGGCACTAGGTTGATTGACTTCGACGCTGCTCGCAATATGGTCGTCAGTATTACCAGGTTCCAGCATAAACGAATACACCAAGCCACCTGGCTGTCTCCTGATCAAAGAACAAGAAACCAGATTGATCATGTCATGATCGACGGCAGGCATAGCTCCACCGTTCTGGACGTGCGTACCCTGCGTGGTCCCAATATCGACTCGGACCATTATCTTGTTGCAGCCAAGATACGCACACGCCTCTGTGTAGCAAAGAAAGTGCGCACAGTAACGGAAGGAAAGTTTGACGTCGAGAAGCTGCGCACGACACAGACAGCTGACAATTTCTCCACTCGACTCTCACACCTGCTATCGTAGAGCAATCCTCGACCTAACGATGCAACCGAGCAATGGGAGCATACCTCTCACTCAATACGTACCGCCGCTGAGGCCACTGTAGGGTTCCAGCGAGCCCGCAAAAACAACTGGTACGATGAGGAATGCAGCACTGCCTCGGACAAAAAGGACGCTGCCTACAGGGAGGCGTTGCGAACGGGTGCAACCCGCAGTGTATGGCAACGCTATCGTGAGGCAAAGAAGGAAGAGAGACGCCTTTTCAGAAAAAAGAAATGTGAGGCCGAAAGGCGTGAGTGTGAGGAGCTTGAGATGCTGGCTGACAGGAATGATGCCCGAAAATTCTATGAAAAGATCCGGCGGATGACGGAAGGTTTTAAGACCGGGGCAAGTTCCTGTAAGGACAACAATGGCGACCTGGTAACCGACGTACAGAGTGTACTTAAATTATGGAGGGAGCACTTCTCCTCACTGCTAAATTGCGAGGGAGACGTCGAACCCGATACCCCAATCCCTGACGATGGAAAAGTCGTCGCACCACCTGACTATGACGAAGTGAAGATAGCTATATCCCGGCTCAAAAACAACAAAGCGCCTGGAAAAGACGGACTTCCCGCCGAGCTTTACAAACACGGAGGCGAGGAGCTGGTAAAAAGCATGCATCAGCTCTTATGCAGAATATGGTCAGACGAGTGCATGCCTCCAGATTGGAATTTAAGTGTGCTCTGCCCAATCTACAAGAAAGGCGATCCCGCTAACCGCACCAACTACCGCGGAATCAGCCTTCTTAATATCGCATATAAGGTTCTTTCTAGCGTGTTGTGTGAAAGACTGAAGCCCATCGTAGACAAGCTGATTGGACCTTATCAGTGTGGCTTTAGACCTGGTAAGTCTACCATCGACCAGATTTTCACGATACGCCAAATCCTGGAGAAGACCCATGATAAAAGAATCGACACACACCATCTCTTTGTCGATTTCAAAGCCGCTTTTGACAGCGCAAAAAGGAGTTGCCTGTATGCCGCCATGTCTGAATTTGACTTCCCTGCAAAGCTTATACGGCTTTGCCAAGTGACGTTGAGCAATACTAACAGCTCCGTCAGAGTCGGGAAGGACCTCTCTGAGCCATTTGAAACCAAACGAGGCTTCAGACAGGGCGACTCCCTTTCGTGCGATTTCTTCAACCTGCTGCTGGAGAAGATAATTCGAGCAGCAGAGCTAAACCGCAATGGTACCATCTATTTCAAGAGCGTGCAATTGCTGGCGTATGCCGATGATATTGATATCATTGGCCTTAACAACCGCGCCGTAAGCGCTGCCTTCTCTGGACTGGATAAGGAAGCGAAAAAAGTGGGTCTTGCGGTCAACGAGGACAAGACGAAATATTTGCTGTCATCAAAGAAAGAATCGGCGCACCTGTGCCTTGGCAGCCACGTCACTGTTGAAAGTTACAAATTTGAAGCTGTGAGGGACTTCGTCTATTTGGGAACCAGCATTAACACCGAAAATAATATCAGTCTAGAAATCCAACGGAGAATCACTCTTGCGAACAAGTGCTACTTTGGACTGAGTAGGCAATTGAGAAGTAAAGTCCTCTCTCGAAGAACAAAGATCACGCTCTATAAGTCTCTCATCATACCTGTTGTTGTTGTTGTTGTTAACAATGCATTGCCCTGTCTAGAGTGTATGATCATTCCGAAGATCTTCATCAAGCTCTTCTAAGGGGAGTCCAAGGAAACGTGCAGTTCCCACAGGGTTTGTCCAGAGGGACAGAGGGGTTAGAAGACTAGGATCAAATGAACAATTGAAGAGATGTAGAGTATCATGGGGGGTCCTACCACATGCAGGGCATGTGTTTGAGATTGTGTCATTAAGTCTGGACAAGTAGGAGTTTAACCTTACACTATATCCAGACCTAAGCTGTGCCAGGGTAACTCTTGTCTCCCTTGGTAAGGTGCGTTCTTCTTCAGCAATATCCGGTGGAGGACTGTTCAGAACGGGGTTCACAGGTAGAGATCCGACAAAAGTATCTACCGACTCGGTGTGGATGTCGGTTAGAGCCCGCTTATGATTCTGCAGATCAAACGGCAAGGTAATATGATGCCGGATCTCATCATAATGTTTACGGAGATGTTTCCTTATGTCTCTCGGGGGCGGATCTATGTCCAAAAGATGACGGTTTGGATGTGCTGGCTTGTGGCAGTTCAGAAGGAATTGCTTGCTCAGCATTTCCGCATGCTCTTTTACATTGAGCAGCTTTGCCTCCTGATGGAGGTGAGACTCGGAAGACATGAGGAGACATCCCGTAGCAGTTCTGATGGCAGTATTTTGGCAGACTTGTAACTTCGTCCAGTTGGTGTTATGTACATTAGGCGACCATATGGGTGCAGCATAGTCAAAGACTGGTCGGCCAATGGCCTTATATGTAGTCAGCAACGTTTCTTTGTCTTTTCCCCAAGTACTGCCGGCAAGTGACTTGAGGATCTTGTTGCGACCACGTACCTTTGAGACCATTGCAGACACATGACCAGCAAATGAGAAAGTATTATCCAATGTCATCCCTAATAACTTTGGGTGGCTGACAGTTGGTAGCTTAGTGCCGTCAACGAAAATGTCTAATTCATTTCTCACCTGGTGCGTCCACGTCGTAAAAAGCGTCGCCGTTGATTTAGTCGGAGATATCGTCAGATCTCGCTCTGTGAAAAACCTGGAAAGGTCGCAGAGGTAACCGTTGATTTTATTACAGAGTTCATCATCATACCTGTCCTGATGTATGGCTCAGATTCATGGACAATGTCAAGAGAAGATGAGATGGCCCTTGGAGTATTTGAGAGAAAAGTTCTTCGGAAGATTTATGGTCCTTCCCGTGATGCCGACGGCTAGTATCGAAGGAGATTTAACGATGAGCTGTACGAGCTTTACGCAGATCTGACCATAGTCCAGCGAATTAAAGCCCAAAGGCTCCGCTGGGTCACGTCATGCGAATGGACAAAGAAGCTCCAGCCCAGAAGGTTTTCCAATCGTCACCCGAATTCGCAGCAGAGGAAGGGGGAGGCCTCGACTGAGATGGAAACAACAGGTGGAGGATGACTTGAACTCCCTTGGGGTTTCCAATTGGCGTCAGTTATCGCTAAAAAGGAATGACTGGCGTGCTTTGATAAGCGACGGCCAAAATCGCTTAGGCGGTTAAGCGCCAATAAATGAAGATGATGATGTAGGGAGGTGATAGATCTCACTATTTGCAGCGAAGGCGCTGATGAGTGGGTCAGAAAATGGCGCGTTCTCGATGAACACTCATTCTCCGACCACCGGTACGTAGAATTAGTTCTAGACTTTTCTGTTGAGCAGCCGGTTATGAAACGCAACCCACGTAACACTAACTGGCAGCTACACAATGAAATACTATCTAGGGACTTACCAGCACTGCCCCCACAAGTCCCCTCATCAGTAGGGGAGTTGGAGGATCTGGTAAAGACCTTTACGGCGCTCTCGAATGCCCTAGAGCAGGCTTGCCCAGTGCCAAAACCACGCGGTAAACATAGGCCGCATTGGTGGTCCTACGACCTGGACTCGCTCCGCAAATCATGTAGGATAAAAAGTAATAAGGCCAAGAGCCTTGGCACGGAGACTCAATGGGTCGAATATAAAGTTAAACTTAGGGCCTACAAAAAAGCTCTGAGGCAGGCGAAGAGAGAATCGTGGAGAAATTTCTGCACTGGGGTCGAAAATGTCGACGATACAGCGAGACTTAGACTAGTGCTCTCTAAAACTCAAACAGCCACAAGCTATTTGCGCAAACCTGACGGATCCTGGACCAGCACGGAGAGGAAAACCCTAGAGCTGCTCTTGAATACGCACATCCCAGGGAACTCGCATGAGGAACCATTAGCACCTACAACAAACCTGGCTGTATACATACCAATCACTGAGGAAAAGGTTAGGTGGGCGGTTAAAAGCTTCGAACCGTTCAAGGCTGCCGGGCCAGACGGGATTATTCTCGCACAACTCATAAACACGATGGAGACATCAGCCAAATGGCTGGCATTTCTCTATACAGTCTGCCTGGCTCTGAGCTACATTCCGTGCTCCTGGAGAAGTGCCACGGTAGTGTTTATTCCTAAGGCGGGGAAGACGTCTCATTACGAGCCCAAGGACTATAGGCCGATCAGTCTCTCATCCTTTGTGCTCAAAACCTTCGAGAGGATAAAAAATGACTACCTCTCCTCTACTATTGATAGCAACCTGATCTGTAGCTATCAGCATGCATACACCAAGGGGAAATCTACAGAAACTGCGCTTCACAGCCTAGTTTATTGAAAAATCGCTGTATGAAAAGGAGAACTGTCTTGTGGCCTTTTTAGATATTGAAGGAGCCTTCAACAACATAAGCCCTGATGCTATAAAACCCGCTTTAACAAGTCTGGGCTTAAGCAGGTCTCTTATTGGACTTATTGATCAACTACTAAGGGATAGATGAATAGTTTCATCACTGGGCTCGGTTGATTTATCACGCTATGTCACAAGGGGAACGCCTCAGGGTGGTGTTCTCTCCCCGCTTCTATGGAACCTCACTGTCAACTCGATGCTGCGAGACACAAGCTGGGGGGCGGAATGGTAGTGGCATATGCAGACGACTTAGCTATAGTATATAGGGGCAAATTCCCACAAACCCTGTGCGACTTGATGCAAGTAGTACTGCGAAAGGTTTCCTCATGGTGCTCGCGCTGCGGACTGAGCATCAACCCGGGAAAAGTAGAACTGGTCCTTTTCACCAACCGCTATAAGATACCACCGCTAATACTACCAAAACTGAATGACGTGCACCTGAACTTGGCTGACAAAGCCAAGTTCTTGGGCACAGTTCTGGATAGGAAACTAACCTGGAAGGAGAATGTTCTTCAGCGCCAGAAGAAAGCGTGTATTGCACTCTACGCGTGCAAAAGAGCCATTGGAAAGAAATGGGGGCTCAGCCCCAAAATATGCAAATGGATCTACACTGCAATCATTCGACCAATCATGCTCTATGGAGTTGTGGTATGGTGCCCTGCGCTGAGCAAGGCAACAAATCTTAATCTGCGGTAAAGTGCACAGATCTTGCATGATCTGTATAAGCGGTACGTTAAGAACAACGCCCAATGAAGCACTCCAGCCCATTCTTGGCATTTTGCCACGCGATCTGGAAGGGCACCGGGTAACAGCAGCATCGGCTTTGCGTCTAAGGGAAACGTCCGGCTGGGGCGCAAGCACTACTGGACACGCCTGTATTTTGGGATCCTATAGCTTTCTTCCGCTGAGCACAGATCGCTGTGCGACCACAACAGTAGGAGATAGCGGTTTTAAAATCAATATTCCCAGCAGGGAAGAATGGGAGAGCACGGATCGGAGTCCCGGCACTCATGGCGGCACTTCCATTTATACTGATGGCTCGAAGTTAGACGGCAGAGTTGGGGGAGGGGTTTATTCAAAGGATCTGAACCTTGAGCTCTCCTTCAGACTACCTGATCACTGCAGTGTCTTCCAGGCTGAAGTTTCAGCAATCATGGACCCCGCGGCTTGGATAGGCCAACACACTATCAGACAGGACATTTTTATATTCAGCGACAGCCAGGCGGCCATCAAATCCCTTGGCTCTTACTCGTTCAACTCTGAACTGACGCTCAGCTGTCGTCGATCTCTACAAGAGATGGTCCAACAGAATCGCGTTAACCTCACATGGGTCCCGGGGCATAGGGACATTGAGGGAAATTGTAGGGCAGACGAACTTGCGAGGCAGGGCACGACCAAGCAGGTTCTTCGCGATAAAGAGCGCTTAGGTATGCCGTTTGCCACATGCAAGCTTATGCTGAAGGAATACACACTCCGCCAAGCCAACGAAAGATGGCTGCAATCTCCAGGATGCCGGATATCCAAAGAAACCTGGCCGAAGTGGGATCATAAAAGATCAAGACAAATGTATGCCCTAAGGAGAAGAGATCTCCATATTAATAGGCGTATTAACTGGGCACTGCCTCATTGGTAGGCACGCAGAAAGACTTGGTGTGCCCTACCGTCCCAGTAAGTGCCGGTACCGAAACCAAGTCTTTAACGTCTGTGGCAGTGGTCTCACATTCCTGGCCCCAGAGATCCAAATAAGGGAACGACCGCGATGGCAACTACGGGTCGAAATTTACCCCAAAAGACATCTCCCAGTCGCTCTGAGTACTTGGACAAAAGAGCGGCCGCAAGGATCCTGAAGAAATACGAGGGTACTTCATAAGAGACGCTATCGCCGAATGCTAGAAAGACGGTGGAGATGGCTGAAGCTATCTTACCGAACTTCCAAAGCGATTACGTGCCAAATAAGGTAAATGGAAATCCCTTCAAACGCCAGAGATCGGACGTGGATTTAAAACCTCACCCGAAGCGGCAGCAACACGCCCCCGTAGTGGGTAAACTCAGCTTTGCTGAAGTGACTAAGGACAGGATCCTCATAGGCGTCATTGACCGAGGTAACGAAAGCTGGGCCATCCCTAGGGACCAGTGGCGGTACGTGCGGAACGCTATCGGTAATGCCCTTCTCGACATTATGGATGAATCTCCGGGCGCCACGCCGATGGGTTCTGATGCGGGACGGCACCAGGGCCGAATCAAGGTATTCGCTTGCGAGGATGCAAAAACTGTTCCACTGTACAAGGCAGCAGCTACAAGACTGGGTGAGATCTACCAAGGCGTGGATTCCTGCTATCCCTGCTGAACCTGAGACAATTCTCAGGATGCTGAGGATGTTGGTTCGGCTGCACCGGAGGACTCGGACATCACAGTGCCGGAAGAGGAGTCGGAGATGTCCGTGAACAGCTCGGAGATGGGAGACAGCCTGCTGGACGAGGAAGACCTCAACGTCACAGTGATAGCAGCTAGTCCTGAGCGTACCAATGTTGATAATGCCGCAGCTAGTAGGATCTCTGCCACGCCAAATCGTGGTCTGAACAAATGAGCATGAGGAACCATTAGCACCTACAATAAACCTGGCTGTATACATACCAATCACTGAGGAAAAGGTTAGGTGGGCGGTTAAAAGCTTCGAACCGTTCAAGGCTGCCGGGCCAGACGGGATTATTCTCGCACAACTCATAAACACGATGGAGACATCAGCCAAATGGCTGGCATTTCTCTATACAGTCTGCCTGGCTCTGAGCTACATTCCGTGCTCCTGGAGAAGTGCCACGGTAGTGTTTATTCCTAAGGTGGGGAAGACGTCTCATTACGAGCCCAAGGACTATAGGCCGATCAGTCTCTCATCCTTTGTGCTCAAAACCTTCGAGAGGATAAAAAATGACTACCTCTCCTCTACTATTGATAGCAACCTGATCTGTAGCTATCAGCATGCATACACCAAGGGGAAATCTACAGAAACTGCGCTTCACAGCGTAGTTTATTGAAAAATCGCTGTATGAAAAGGAGTACTGTCTTGTGGCCTTTTTAGATATTGAAGGAGCCTTCAACAACATAAGCCCTGATGCTATAAAAACCGCTTTAACAAGTCTGGGCATAAGCAGGTCTCTTATTGGACTTATTGATCAACTACTAAGGGATAGATGAATAGTTTCATCACTGGGCTCGGTTGATTTATCACGCTATGTCACAAGGGGAACGCCTCAGGGTGGTGTTCTCTCCCCGCTTCTATGGAACCTCACTGTCAACTCGATGCTGCGAGACACAAGCTGGGGGGCGGAATGGCAGTGGCATATGCAGACGACTTAGCTATAGTATATAGGGGCAAATTCCCACAAACCCTGTGCGACTTGATGCAAGTAGTACTGCGAAAGGTTTCCTCATGGTGCTCGCGCTGCGGACTGAGCATCAACCCGGGAAAAGTAGAACTGGTCCTTTTCACCAACCGCTATAAGATACCACCGCTAATACTACCAAAACTGAATGACGTGCACCTGAACTTGGCTGACAAAGCCAAGTTCTTGGGCACAGTTCTGGATAGGAAACCAACCTGGAAGGAGAATGTTCTTCAGCGCCAGAAGAAAGCGTGTATTGCACTCTACGCGTGCAAAAGAGCCATTGGAAAGAAATGGGGGCTCAGCCCCAAAATATGCAAATGGATCTACACTGCAATCATTCGACCAATCATGCTCTATGGAGTTGTGGTATGGTGCCCTGCGCTGAGCAAGGCAACAAATCTTAATCTGCGGTAAAGTACACAGATCTTGCATGATCTGTATAAGCGGTACGTTAAGAACAACGCCCAATGAAGCACTCCAGCCCATTCTTGGCATTTTGCCACGCGATCTGGAAGGGCACCGGGTAACAGCAGCATCGGCTTTGCGTCTAAGGGAAACGTCCGGCTGGGGCGCAAGCACTACTGGACACGCCTGTATTTTGGGATCCTATAGCTTTCTTCCGCTGAGCACAGATCGCTGTGCGACCACAACAGTAGGAGATAGCGGTTTTAAAATCAATATTCCCAGCAGGGAAGAATGGGAGAGCACGGATCGGAGTCCCGGCACTCATGGCGGCACTTCCATTTATACTGATGGCTCGAAGTTAGACGGCAGAGTTGGGGGAGGGGTTTATTCAAAGGATCTGAACCTTGAGCTCTCCTTCAGACTACCTGATCACTGCAGTGTCTTCCAGGCTGAAGTTTCAGCAATCATGGACGCCGCGGCTTGGATAGGCCAACACACTATCAGACAGGACATTTTTATATTCAGCGACAGCCAGGCGGCCATCAAATCCCTTGGCTCTTACTCGTTCAACTCTAAACTGACGCTCAGCTGTCGTCGATCTCTACAAGAGATGGCCCAACAGAATCGCGTTAACCTCACATGGGTCCCGGGGCATAGGGACATTGAGGGAAATTGTAGGGCAGACGAACTTGCGAGGCAGGGCACGACCAAGCAGGTTCTTCGCGATAAAGAGCGCTTAGGTATGCCGTTTGCCACATGCAAGCTTATGCTGAAGGAATACACACTCCGCTAAGCCAACGAAAGATGGCTGCAATCTCCAGGATGCCGGATATCCAAAGAAACCTGGGCGAAGTGGGATCATAAAAGATCAAGACAAATGTATGCCCTAAGGAGAAGAGAAATCTCTATATTAATAGGCGTATTAACTGGGCACTGGCTCATTGGTAGCACGCAGAAAGACTTGGTGTGCCCTACCGTCCCAGTAAGTGCCGGTACCGAAACCAAGTCTTTAACGTCTGTGGCAGTGGTCTCACATTCCTGGCCCCAGAGATCCAAATAAGGGAACGACCGCGATGGCAACTACGGGTCGAAATTTACCCCAAAAGACATCTCCCAGTCGCTCTGAGTACTTGGACAAAAGAGCGGCCGCAAGGATCCTGAAGAAATACGAGGGTACTTCATAAGAGACGCTATCGCCGAATGCTAGAAAGACGGTGGAGATGGCTGAAGCTATCTTACCGAACTTCCAAAGCGATTACGTGCCAAATAAGGTAAATGGAAATCCCTTCAAACGCCAGAGATCGGACGTGGATTTAAAACCTCACCCGAAGCGGCAGCAACACGCCCCCGTAGTGGGTAAACTCAGCTTTGCTGAAGTGACTAAGGACAGGATCCTCATAGGCGTCATTGACCGAGGTAACGAAAGCTGGGCCATCCCTAGGGACCAGTGGCGGTACGTGCGGAACGCTATCGGTAATGCCCTTCTCGACATTATGGATGAATCTCCGGGCGCCACGCCGATGGGTTCTGATGCGGGACGGCACCAGGGCCGAATCAAGGTATTCGCTTGCAAGGATGCAAAAACTGTTCCACTGTACAAGGCAGCAGCTACAAGACTGGGTGAGATCTACCAAGGCGTGGATTCCTGCTATCCCTGCTGAACCTGAGACAATTCTCAGGATGCTGAGGATGTTGGTTCGGCTGCACCGGAGGACTCGGACATCACAGTGCCGGAAGAGGAGTCGGAGATGTCCGTGAACAGCTCGGAGATGGGAGACAGCCTGCTGGACGAGGAAGACCTCAACGTCACAGTGATAGCAGCTAGTCCTGAGCGTACCAATGTTGATAATGCCACAGCTAGTAGGATCTCTGCCACGCCAAATCGTGGTCTGAACAAATCGACGTTGAAAGATAAGCCTCCAGAAGAGGTGGAACTCGACGATACGGCAGTGGCAGGGAAGTCTGAGTGCTCTCATCTAAGGCAGCCTCGGCTGCTTTAAACAGTCGTCTCTCTAAAGGCGACGTAGATGTGGTCCTCATCCAAAAACCCTGGGTCAACAGCTCAAGGATTTGCGGTTTGGTGACTAAGGGTTTTAAGCTTATCCGAGCCAGCGAGGGGGGCAGGGTTAGAGCCTGTATTTTGGTTAAGGCTGAGCTGAATGCCTTTCTCTTGCCCAACCAATGGTGACGTTACAGCTGCCAGTTTAACAGTCGACAGTAACAGTCTGACGATGGCGTCGGTCTATATGCCCTACGACGCCGAAGAACCTCCGCCACAGAGGCAGGTAAAAGACCTGGTGGCAAATTTTTCCATGGGTCATCTTATTATCGGAACTGACGCCAATGCTCATCACGTCCAGTGGGGAAGCTCCGATATCAATGCTAGAGGAGAGTCGTTGTTTGACTATTTGTTAACACCTAACCTGGTAGTTTGCAACGTGGGTAACGAACCTACGTTTATTACTAAAACCCGTAGGAGGTGATAGATCTCAGTATTTTCAGCGAAGGCGCTGATGAGTGGGTCAGAAAATGGCGCGTTCTCGATGAACACTCATTCTCCGACCATCGGTACGTAGAATTAGTTCTAGACTTTTCTGTTGAGCAGCCGGTTATGAAACGCAACCCACGTAACACTAACTGGCAGCTACACAATGAAATACTATCTAGGGACTTACCAGCACTGCCCCCACAAGTCCCCTCATCAGTAGGGGAGTTGGAGGATCTGGTTAAGACCTTTACAACGGCGCTCTCGAATGCCCTAGAGCAGGCTTGCCCAGTGCCAAAACCACGCGGTAAACATAGGCCGCATTGGTGGTCCTACGACCTGGACTCGCTCCGCAAATCATGTAGGATAAAGAGTAATAAGGCCAAGAGCCTTGGCACGGAGACTCAATTGGTCGAATATAAAGTTAAACTCAGGGCCTACAAAAAAGCTCTGAGGCAGGCGAAGAGAGAATCGTGGAGAAATTTCTGCACTGGGGTCGAAAATGTCGACGATACAGCGAGACTTAGACTAGTGTTCTCAAAAACTCAAACAGCCACAAGCTATTTGCGCAAACCTGACGGATCCTGGACCAGCACGGAGAGGAAAACCCTAGAGCTGCTCTTGAATACGCACATCCCAGGGAACTCGCATTAGGAACCATTAGCACCTACAACAAACCTGGCTGTATACATACCAATCACTGAGGAAAAGGTTAGGTGGGCGGTTAAAAGCTTCGAACCGATCAAGGCTGCCGGGCCAGACGGGATTATTCTCGCACAACTCATAAACACGATGGAGACATCAGCCAATGGCTGGTATTTCTCTATACAGCCTGCCTGGCTCTGAGCTACATTCCGTGCTCCTGGAGAAGTGCCACGGTAGTGTTTATTCCTAAGGCGGGGAAGACGTCTCATTACGAGCCCAAGGACTATAGGCCGATCAGTCTCTCATCCTTTGTGCTCAAAACCTTCGAGAGGATAATAAATGACTACCTCTCCTCTACTATTGATAGCAACCTGATCTGTAGCTATCAGCATGCATACACCAACGGGAAATCTACAGAAACTGCGCTTCACAGCCTAGTTTCTGTTATTGAAAAATCGCTGTATGAAAAGGAGTACTGTCTTGTGGCCTTTTTAGATATTGAAGGAGCCTTCAACAACATAAGCCCTGATGCTATAAAAACCGCTTTAACAAGTCTGGGCATAAGCAGGTCTCTTATTGGACTTATTGATCAACTACTAAGGGGTAGACGAATAGTTTCATCACTGGGCTCGGTTGATTTATCACGCTATGTCACAAGGGGAACGCCTCAGGGTGGTGTTCTCTCCCCGCTTCTATGAAACCTCACTGTCAACTCGATGCTGCGAGACACAAGCTGGGGGGCGGAATGGTAGTGGCATATGCAGACGACTTAGCTATAGTATATAGGGGCAAATTCCCACAAACCCTGTGCGACTTGATGCAAGTAGTACTGCGAAAGGTTTCCTCATGGTGCTCGCGCTGCGGACTGAGTATCAACCCGGGAAAAGTAGAACTGGTCCTTTTCACCAACCGCTATAAGATACCACCGCTAATACTACCAAAACTGAATGACGTGCACCTGAACTTGGCTGACAAAGCCAAGTTCTTGGTCACAGTTCTGGATAGGAAACTAACCTGGAAGGAGAATGTTCTTCAGCGCCAGAAGAAAGCGTGTATTGCACTCTACACGTGCAAAAGAGCCATTGGAAAGAAATGGGGGCTCAGCCCCAAAATATGCAAATGGATCTACACTGCAATCATTCGACCAATCATGCTCTATGGAGTTGTGGTATGGTGCCCTGTGCTGAGCAAGGCAACAAATCTTAATCTGCGGTAAAGTACACAGATCTTGCATGATCTGTATAAGCGGTACGTTAAGAACAACGCCCAATGAAGCACTCCAGCCCATTCTTGGCATTTTGCCACGCGATCTGGAAGGGCACCGGGTAACAGCAGCATCGGCTTTGCGTCTAAGGGAAACGTCCGGCTGGGGCGCAAGCACTACTGGACACGCCTGTATTTTGGCATCCTATAGCTTTCTTCCGCTGAGCACAGATCGCTGTGCGACCACAACAGTAGGAGATAGCGGTTTTAAAATCAATATTCCCAGCAGGGAAGAATTGGAGAGCACGGATCGGAGTCCCGTCACTCATGGCGGCACTTCCATTTATACTGATGGCTCGAAGTTAGACGGCAGAGTTGGGGGAGGGGTTTATTCAAAGGATCTGAACCTTGAGCTCTCCTTCAGACTACCTGATCACTGCAGTGTCTTCCAGGCTGAAGTTTCAGCAATCATGGACGCCGCGGCTTGGATAGGCCAACACACTATCAGGCAGGACATTTTTATATTCAGCGACAGCCAGGCGGCCATCAAATCCCTTGGCTCTTACTCGTTCAACTCTGAACTGACGCTCAGCTGTCGTCGATCTCTACAAGAGATGGCCCAACCGAATCGCGTTAACCTCACATGGGTCCCGGGGCATAGGGACATTGAGGGAAATTGTAGGGCAGACGAACTTGCGAGGCAGGGCACGACCAAGCAGGTTCTTCGCGATAAAGAGCACTTAGGTATGCCGTTTGCCACATGCAAGCTTATGCTGAAGGAATACACACTCCGCCAAGCCAGATATAGGGACAGCAGGGAAGTCCTTGCGCTCTAATGTTGGTGGTGCTTCAGATTAATCTGCACAAATCTAAAGTGGCCTCGGCTGCTTTAAGTAGTCGTCTTTCTAAAGGCGACGTGGATGTGGTCCTCATCCAAGAACCCTGGGTCAATAGCTCGAGAATCTGCGGATTGGGGACTAAGGGCTTGAAGCTCATTCGAGCCAGCGAGGAGAACGAAGTCAGAACGTGTATTTTGGTCAAGTCTGAGTTGAACTCCTTTCTCCTACCTAACTACACCAGTGGTGATATTACCGCTATCAGTCTAACGGTCGGCACCCGCCTGACGGTGGCGTCGGTCTATATGCCCTACGACGCCGAAGAACCTCCACACAAACGGAGGTGAAAGACCTGGTGTCAAATTTCTGCACGGGTAATCTTATTATTGGAGCGGACGCTAATGCTCACCATGTTCAATGAGGGAGCTCCGATATCAATGCCAGGGGCGTGTCTCTGTTTGATTACCTATTAACAACCAACCTGGTAAATTGCAGCGTGGGTAATGCGCTGCGTGAAGGCGCTAATGAGTGGGTCAGAAAATGGCGGGTTCTTGAAGAACTTTCATTTTCCGACCACCGTTACATAGAAACGGTTTTAGACTTAATTGTAGAACAACCAATTATGAAGCGCAATCCACGTAACACTAGTTGGCAGTTACACAATGAAATATTAGACAGAGACCTACCAGTACTGCCCTCACAAGCCCCCTCATCAGTAGAGGAGCTGGAGGATCTTGTTATTACATTTACATCGGCGCTCTCAAATGCTCTAGGACAGGCTTGTCTAGTGCCAAAACCACGCGGTAAACACAGGCCACATTGGTGGTCCTACGATTTGGACTCGCTCCGCAAATCATGCCGGAAACAGTTAACCAAGGCTGTTGTGATTAAATATTATTTTTTATAAAAAAAATCTTTTTTTTTACAACAAGAAAAAATTATTTTTCAATGAAAAAATGTTTTCAAAGGAATGACATTAAAATATTTTACCAACTACTCTTAGATAAAAAATATTTAAAATAAATGTTATAACACATAACAAGTGGAGAAACATAACAAGTGGAGATACCACATAGCTCCCCTCTAAGAAATTACATAAGAGTCAAAATAATAATAATTAACATGATAATTCATTAGATTGAAAAACTGGTTTTAAACGATCTATAGAAATTTTTTCAATTTTATCTTTAAGTGAAATTTTAAAGTATTTCGGAAATAGTTCAATAACTTCATACGGTCCAGAGTATTTGAATTCGAAAATTTCGAAAAACGTATAAAATGGGTTAATTCAATATTAGAAGCAGCTACAATGATAAAATTTGCAATATGTATTGATTTAGATGTTCTAAGGCCGATTTTATAAAAATTTTTGAAAAGGGGGCGTGGTACCGCCCACGTATATTTGAAGAAATTTTAAAATTTTGACTCTTAATAACTTCAGAACAGTTTATGCTAGTATAACGAAATTTCGTAGAGGACATACTATTGTTGTGGTAAATTCAGCTATAGAAAATAAACGAAATCGCTTCGCGACCACGCCTACTTTTTCATAAAAGTTATATTGAAAGGAGGTGGAAATATTGAAAAGTCCATATCTAATTAACTGATTTCGCTATAATAATATAATTTGGTACATACATCAACTTTCATATTCTTTACATAATTTTTTCAAAATTTTGGAAAGTGGGCGTGGCACCGCCCACTTATGAGTCAAGCAATTTTTAAATTCGACTGCTAACAACTTCAGAACGGTGTGAGATAGATTTACGAAACTAGGTACCAGGCATGTTATGTTTATGTAGAGTACTACCACAGAAAATAAGAAAAATCGGTGAACGATCACGCCCACTTTATGTGCACAGCTGGGTATGTAATGTTCGGTTTCACCGGAACTTAGACTTCCTTACTTGTTAAAAATATTTTACGAAACTCAACAGGTAATTTCACAATAAATATATATGTCAAGTCATTCTTTTTTGCACCAATCAACAAATTATTTAAAGGTGCTTGAGTTTTTGCTCCATTTGGTAGAAATTTTCGATAAAAATTAACCAAAGCTATAAATTGTCGCAAACTCTTGATTGTTGAAAGTTTTGTATAATCCAAAATAGCATTAAATTTTTTTTGCATTGGACCAATACCAAAACTAGTAATTTTGTGTCCCAAAAAATTAAGTTCCGCAACTCCTAATTCCTGCGTTGACAATGATACCATACATTATGAATCGTTTCTACGTACTGCCGGTTCTGCGAGAAAGGTACATGTGCTTGCGCAGTACCCTTCGTACCGAAACGACCCAGGTTGTATTTTTTTTATATTACAGCCTGGCCAAGAGCAGTACACCCGAAGTGACCCTGTCTAACGTGTCACGATTCCTCCCCCTAAATTTGTCATCCTTGAAGCATTCCCTTGCAGCAGGGCTGTTCCTTATTCTCTTGTTCCGGTCTGGCATTGAGCTAAACCCTGGTCCAACAGAATGGTTCTGCTGTGTGTGCCGGAAGAAAATTTATACCAGACGTTCGCATTCAGTGCAATGCACATCTTGTAAAGGTTGGCTTCACAAGTCTAGTTGCTCCGGACTAGATCCAAAAACACACCGGCCTCTTAGTTTCTTTAAAACCTTCGTGGCGCCTTGCTGTTCACGTCCTAGAACGTCTCGTGGCTCGCGAGCACTATCGCCTCCCCCTCGCAATACATATATTGCTCAGCAAGCATTGTGTGTTCCCAGTTGTAGCTCGCGCCCTAGTGCGCCAACACCTTATACAGCAGCTCATAGCTACTTCCTACGTAGCACATCTACAGATGTAGTGAGCACTGCTGAGCTACAACCCCCGCCCCAAAATATTCCCCTCCCCTCTACTTCTTCCGGTACCGGCACAAATGTGAATCAAGGCCATCAGCTCCAGGTCCCTCACACTATGTGCACTGTTTGTCGGCACAGAATATATGCGTCCAGAGTGCCATCGGTCTAGTGCAATACCTGCCTAGGCCAATGTCACCTGCGCATATGCTCAGGGCTCGCAAACAGAAATTTATGGACTGATGCGTATGTTGCGCCGTGTTGTCGAGCTGTGCAGCCCACATTGCCGACAAATTCTACCTCGTCTCCCAACGAGCGGAATTTGTCGCCTTCAGGACTGCGACGACGATCACGGACTAGCATATTACCTCCACGGCGAGCGCATCAGTCCCTGACTCCCAGAGTGACCATTGCCTCTCCCCCGCATTTCAAAATAATGCAATTAAACTGCAACGGTATAACTGGCAAGATTGTGGAGATCACCAAGTTTATGCAGCAAAACTCCATCAAAATTGCTGCAATCCAGGAGACTAAACTTGGCACCCACTCGGATCTCAGAGCGAGTGGTGGCTACCACATTCTCCGGCATGATCGTACGGACGGTGGGGGTGGTCTTGCGTTCATCATCCACCAAACCTTGCGGTATAGGGAATTTGCATTCAACACCGACCAAGAGGACATACCCCTAGAGCGACAGGGTATTGTCGTTTCAGCTGGAGGTGTTGATCTCGAGCTGATAACATCTACATACCTCCCGTCAAAAAGTTTTAATTTTAAACTGAAAAATTTTAATTTTCAAACCAAAAAAATTTAATTTTAAACCGAAAAGTTTTAAGAATAAAATAAAATTTAAAAAATGTGGCACTTGCCAGGATTCGAACGAAAACGCTCGAAGGAGTCACAGCCGACTGCTCTATCGCTGAGCTATGACGCACGTGAAGTTTTTGTGGGCAAAATTCAATTACATTCAAACAAACCAAAAATAAAAATTTAGACTGCTTTTTCATTTAGATTTTAAATCGAAACCAAAAGAAATTGAAAATCTTTGTAGGTATTTGGACGGTTTGAAATATTGTACAAAAAAGTTTGAAAAATTGATTAAACTTTATACGGGTTTAAAATTTAGGTTAATTTTTTTAGCCGTGTGCTTATCTGATATAAGATTCGATCTGCCACTCCCTCCATATGTTTCAAGATGTAGGCTAATTAATTTACATACATTAGAAGCAAGGACTGAAACCGGAACCGAAACCGTAACCGTTACCGATTAAAACCGATTAGTTTTTCAAAACCGAGACCGAAACCGTAACCGTTTCAAAAGCCGAAACCGGTTCCAAACGGTTTTGATATATTTTAATGTCTTACTTCTTTGAGGCCCGGTGTTTCAGTGCAAGTTTAAACTGCAGTGCGAGTTTAAACTTAGTTTAAGCGGTAAAATTGTATGGGATAAACTCCAGTCAACTTTGTCTGTGGTTTAAACCTGCACTGAAAAACCGGGGCCCGAATCGTGATTTCGGATTTTTACATACGTGACCGAGTGACTGAAGGTATTCAAAACTTTGTGAATTGAAAATAAATTACGTTTCATTTGCTCTCATATCTAACAACCCCATTTCGCTTATACGACTGACGTATCACGGAATTTTCTCTCGTCTGGTGTTCGATTCGTGATCGTATGTAACGATTCGACCCTGGGCCTTAGTGTGCACATAAGTATTTTCTTTTATAAAAAGGTACCCTGAAAAATGTTCATGGAAGATTATCGAGCAAGGTTAAAAAAGACACGTTTTGACATCAGTATCGAAATTCTGAAAGAGGAAATTTGACTACAGTTGAATGAAAAAAATTTACGAGATCCGATAAAAAAAATTATGAAAATTCAGACCTATTTTGGAGGTACATACATGAGTTTTTTGTGTTCGTATTTTTATTTGGAAACCGAAACCGGAACCGAAACCGAAACATGTTACAAAACCGGAACCGAAACCGAAACATGTTACAAAACCGAAACCGGAACCGAAACCGAAACATGTTACAAAACCGAAACCGGAACGTTATTTTAATCGGTTTCATACCTTGATTAGAAGTAAGGAGGGTTATTTCGTCTATTATATTCATTTATGATATTGTTAATGGCATTATTGACTGTCCAATACTTCTTCAGGCATTGAACTTTCATGTACCACAACGTAATATGCGGCAATATACTATGTTTGCTATTGGAAATCTAAGGATTATACACGGAATGAACCTATCACACGCGCTCTAATTGCAATCATTTCAATAAACTCTGATCATGGCAGGGACAATCCAAATGAAAACGTCTAATTCAAAAAGCTGGCTAGTCTCGGATTTCGCTCAAACTTTGAGGGACACTTCTTTAGGGTCCTAAAGGAACATATTGACACACATTTATTTTTTATAACCACTGGTTTCGGACTGGTCAAGTTTCAAAGTTTGAAAACCGGCATTTTTAGGCCTACCCTATTTTAGCTGTAAAAATGTTTCCATTAGAGATATCTTTACATTCGATATAGCGTTTTAAAGGGAAAAGATAGTAGTTTGATTAAATATATATATTAAATCATATAGCAAGTACCTGGTATTAAAAACCCGGTACTGAAAATACGTATTTTTTTTATCGATTTTCGTCAACTTTAGCCGGCTCTGGAGTCTTTACTGTTTTAAGTAGCCACTCAATATTTGTCAGAAATTTAGGGTACATATCCTAGAAGAAATTAACCCATCCATCGGCCAAAAAAACCCACTCCTTATAGATAAATTATTATCTCGAAATTTGTCAATTTTCTAAATTCATGGTTTTCATTCTCGAAAACGGACATGTTTACAAGGAGATAAAAATGCGGTTTTCTCATGGACTCTAGTTCTGACCTTTGGCTTCAAATACCTCAACATTATGTTTTGTTATTTTCATTCGAAGGCCCTCTGCTGATCGATTTTTTAAGTCATAATTTAAAAAAAAATTTTTTTTTACAATCAAATTTATACCAACTATTTTTATACCCAGCTGTACTTGTACACAGGGTATTATAACTTTGTTAGGATAACGGTTGGTTGTACAGGTATAAAGGAATCGAGATAGATATAGACTTCCATATATCAATATGATCAGGATCGAAAAAAAATTTGATTGAGCCATGTCCGTCCGTCTGTCCGTCCGTCCGTCCGTCCGTCCGTCCGTCCGTCCGTCTGTCCGTTAACACGATAACTTGAGCAAATAATGAGATATCTTCACCAAATTTGGCATGCGTACTTATTTGGGTTCAGAATAGATTGCTATTGAAAATGGGTAAAATCGGACCATAACCACGCCCCTTTTTCGAAAATTTCGAAAAACGTATAAAATGGGTTAATTCAATATTAGAAGCAGCTACAATGATAAAATTTGCAATATGTATTGATTTAGATGTTCTAAGGCCGATTTTATAAAAAATTTTGAAAAGGGGGCGTGGTACCGCCCACGTATATTTGAAGAAATTTTAAAATTTTGACTCTTAATAACTTCAGAACAGTTTATGCTAGTATAACGAAATTTCGTAGAGGACATACTATTGTTGTGGTTAATTCAGCTATAGAAAATAAACGAAATCGCTTCGCGACCACGCCTACTTTTTCATAAAAGTTATATTGAAAGGAGGTGGAATTATTGAAAAGTCCATATCTTATTAACTTATTTCGCTATAATAATATAATTTGGTACATACATCAACTTTCATATTCTTTACATAATTTTTTCAAAATTGTGGAAAGTGGGCGTGGCACCGCCCACTTATGAGTCAAGCAATTTTTAAATTCGACTGCTAACAACTTCAGAACGGTGTGAGATAGATTTACGAAACTAGGTACCAGGCATGTTATGTTTATGTAGAGTACTACCACAGAAAATAAGAAAAATCGGTGAACGATCACGCCCACTTTATGTGCACAGCTGGGTATGTAATGTTCGGTTTCACCCGAACTTAGACTTCCTTACTTGTTGAAAACTCATTTTATATAAAGTTCTTTTAAATAAAGAGACACTAAATTTCGGTTCTGGCTATGTTGTGAATCAGTTTTGTCATTTGAAATCGCGGTTTAAGATTTCGATGGGTCTAATTTTTTAAGTCGACTTAGGCTGTTTTGGCATATGACCACTTATCTATGTGTGCCCATTGGAGTAATTTTCAATAAATAATGACTAAAAGAAGAAATTAGGGTCACATATTTTAGAATAACTAACATATCCATCCATGGAAACAACTCACTCCTTATTGATAAATTACACAGCTCTACAAAAAAAAAAAAATCTTGTTGCCCTGGGTATTTTTGCAAATTCTTATACCTTGGGGTACCCAAATAAAGACTGCATTCAAGAAATTCCTGGAAGTCCTCTAGTTTTTAAAATAGGGGTCAAAACCTCCTTTTGCATAGGTTGGGGCATATATTGGTCTATAACTTTTTTTCTGTTTGTCCTATCAACTTGATGTTGGTGTCGTTGAAAAGATGTGATTTCACCCTTTAACCACGTATTCAACTTGTTAACGCATCTTGATACATGTCAGAGATATTGTCAAAATAATGCCAAAAAAATTTTTTTTTATAAAAAAATCCAACTTTCAGTTACGTTTTTCTCTAATAATTTGTTAACTAGTGTATATATAAACTATTTTGAAACGATCTCTATTTATTTCCCTTTTCAACGAAATATAATTTGTTAATATCCAAGCACGTGTTCCTACGATATTCTAGTTTAATCAAAAAACGGGAAAATATGCATACCAAAATTTCTTAGTTATTACATATCGCCGTGCCATACGAAAACTAACACCAAAAATTTTGTGTCTGAAGAAAACTAACACTTTTATTTTGTGTCTGACGAAAACTAACACTTTCAATTTGTGTCTGACGAAAACTAACACTTTTATTTTGTGTCTGACGAAAAGTAACACTTTCAGGTTTTCTCTGAAGAAAATGTACTAGCCAAAAGTGTTAGTTTTCGTCAGACAGAAAATAAAAGTGTTAGTTTTCGTCAGACACAAATTAAAAGTGTTATTTTTCGTCAGACACAAAATAAAAGTGTTAGTCTTCTTACAGAATTTGAAAAGTGTTAGTTTTCGTAAAAAATTTTAAAAGTGTTAGTTTTCGTATGGCACGTCGATATGTAATGTAATTTTTTTTGTGTTTGTTATTGAAAAACTAAAGTCACAAAACCAATTTCCAAAAAAAAGACAAAAAAAAATTTGATAAATACGGATATACATATGCTACCAAAAATCGAAAACCGCAAAAGTTTTATTCAAAATCAGCCAATATTAACTTTTATTTGTATTAATTTTTTTAAAGTTGTTAAATTAAAATCTTTATTTCATTTTATATTATAAACAGTGGAAAAGAAGAAACCAAATAACATATATACATATGTACATATTTACATATTAAAAATGTTAATTTCATATGGCCATAAAATGTCTTTTAAGAGCCTTTCTATTATACGTTTTTAGGGGGCAATCTCTTTTTAAGGTCCAGCAATAATCCGCCATCACGTGACAATCCCATCGACCCTGATATCGCTCCTCCATCACTTTTAGATCCTGGTGGAACCGCTCTCTCTGTTCCTCGCTATAATCTCCTAAATTATCTGGAAACTTGTCGAGATGATTGAAAAGATAGTGTAATTTTATACTCATATTTGCTCCTAGAGTGTGAAAATTTGCCATCATATTTTGTACGACTTCTTCATAATTTGATGTTTTGTGGTTCCCTAAGAAATTTTCAATCACTACTACAAAACTTTCCCAAGCCATACTTTCCGGAACAGTGATAACTTTAACAAAATTTGTGTCTTTCATCAATTGCCGTATTTGAGGACCATCAAAAATTCCACTCTTCAACTTTTCCATACTAAGCTTGGGAAATTTTCTGCAAATGTATTTAAAACAATCTCCTTCCTTGTGCAGCGCTTTGACAAATTGCTTCATGATTCCTAATTTAATGTGTAATGGTGGAAGTATGATTTTGTCTCGGCTGACCAATGGCTCCCTTATTACATTGCCTTTACCGACAGTTAAAAAATTTCTTAGAGGCCATGCATCTTGTTCCCAATGGAGATGCTTGTCTCTACTGTCCCACATACAAATAAAGCAGGGGTGTTTCGTATACCCACTTTGTTGGCCAAGCAAAAAATTTACCATTTTCAAATCAACAAAGATCCGCCATTGATGGTCCGAATAATTAATTTTTTCTAAAACTAATTTTATATTCTCATATTCTTCTTTGAGTTTTGTGGAATGGGCAATTGGAACTGCTGCAAACTTATTACCATTGTGCAGTAAGACACACTTTAAACTTCTTTTACAACTTTCAATAAACAGTCGCCACTCAGTTGGTTTGTATTCTTTTAAACCCATATCTTCAAGCAGTTTCTCAATATTATTGCAGTACACCAGTCCATCACTCTCACTAAAAAAGTGTAATACCTCCCTTTCTCTTGTTCTGTATGTTGAGATTTTTACTGTTGGTTCCAATAATTTCTTTTCTTTCAATCTTGATGCTATTAATTCTGATCCTTCTTTAGATAAATTGAGATCACGTATTAAATCGCCGAGCTCATTTTGACTAAACAACTGTGGCGTAGATATTTCACATTCCCCTTCACTTTCACTGCTCACCGAATTCTGTAAATTTAGCACCATCGTGCCTGTGGGGTTGCGAACTACTGTTGATATGTAAATAGGCCGAGGGAGATTTTCACTGTGTGGAACAGGGCACTTTATAGACTGGATATCTGGATATCTCCATGTATGAGTTCGCTTAAAACCTTTAGCCTCTACTTTGGAAAAGTAACAATCATCATGATCCTTAGGCTCCATCCAGATCATAGGAATTCCAAAGTCCAATCCAGAGCGGTGTCCTTTTTTCCAGAGCCGTAGAGACTCAACACAGAACTTACAAACTTTATGAGGAACCCATGATTTATCTAGTTTGTCCATTTTAAAACCGAAATACTCAGCATACATCTCCTTGACAAATTCTGTGATGTTTCTTTTTTGTGTATTAGTTATAAAAACACCGCAAATATAACAAAAGGTATCATTGCTGTATTTACAATTTTTCCGTGGCGAACTCATATTTCAAAAAACAAAACCAATATATGAGATTGAATATTAAGTAAAAAGTCAACGCATGCTAACACTCCATCTTTTTTGATAAATGCTAGGTGTCTAGGTCTTTATTCAAAAAATCGAGGCTGTTTGAATAAAACTTTTGCGGTTTTCGTAGCATATGTATGTCGGTATTTATCTAATCTTTTCCTTGTCTTTTTTTTTTTGGAAATTGGTTTTGTGGCTTAAGTTTTTCAATAACAAACACAAAAAAAATTACAGGAAATAAACAAAGAAAAAGTTTAGTGTCATATGAACATTACATAACTAAGACATTTTGGTATGCATACTTTCCCGTTTTTTGATTAAACTGGCATATCCTAGGAACACGTGCTTGGATATTAACAAATTATCTTTGGTTGAAAAGAGAAATAAATAGATATCGCTTCAAAATAGTTTATATATACACTAGTTAACAAATTATTAGACAAAAACGTAACTGATAGTTGGATTTTTTTATAAAAAAAAATTTTTTTGACATTATTTTGACAATATCTCTGACATTTATCAAGATGCGTTAACAAGTTGTATACGTGGTTAAAGGGTGAAATCACATCTTTTCAACGCCACTAACATCAAGTTGATAGGACAAACAGAAAAAAAGTTATGGACCAATATATGCCCCAACCTATGGAAAAGGGGTTGTTGACCCCTATTTTAAAAACTAGAGGACTTCCAGGAATTTCTTGAATGCAGTCTTTATTTGGGTACCCCAAGGTATAAGAATTTGCAAAAATACCCAGGGCAACAAGATTTTTATTTTTTTGTAGAGCTGTGTTATTATCTTGAAATTTTTAAAATTTCAAAAATAGTGTTTTCAGGCTCTAAAATAAGGGTGTTTCTCAAGAGATAAAAATACGAATTTTTCATGAACTGTAGTCCTTACCTTCTGCTTCTAATACCTCAACATTTTGTTTTGTTACTTTCATACTAAGGGCATCTGCTGATCGATTTTTTAAGGCATAATTTTAAAATTTTTTCAATAATTTAACTCAAAACTGATTGCTTTTTTTTCGAAAAAACGGTTATATTTTGCAATTTAATATATCATTACAATGTCAAAATTATCTGAAGATGAATATTTTCGTACTTTTAATTGCTGCTGAGATAGAGGAACGGAGCTATGGTATTTTCTCGTATCTTTGAAGCTGTTTATGTTTTTAAATCTTTCATTTAAAAAGATTTCAGCAGCTTCAACGTCCAAACTAGTTATATAAAAAAATGTTATGCCTTTAATTGCTTTTGAACAAAAATCAAACATTGACTTTGAGGTTAGTATGTGATCTTCTGCAGTTCGCTGCAAGCTGGCTTTCCTTACGGTACGTTTGATTGTACCTCCTGCGCCATCACATGGGCTTTTGCCGTGGGAGGTAGCAAAGAAATGCCACTCTGCCTCCAATCCAAAATCATCGTTGTGATGGCACACATTAAGAAACTTTTTTTATTTTTGTACTGGGCAGCGGACCCGTCACTGAAGTAATACATTTTTTTAAACTGTGTGTATTTTTTGGAATGAAAAAAAAGATACAGTATGGTGGTTTAGATAATCACTTATCACACAGAAAGTTTTCGTTTTAAGTACGCCGTCTTCTTTAAAATATATCACAAAAGGGTGAATAGTAGCTTGGTTTTTTGTCCAATGAAAGGCCTGTACCTCATCTTGCACAATAAACGAATAATTTTCTGAAAAGTCAACTAGTGTTATGCACTCTGTATTATCTTTCAAATTTTCCTTGAGATACTTTAGGTACTCAGCTTGTTTATTTGAAATAAAATGATGAGCCTTTAAAGCTATTAACTGTTCCTTTATATCATCCTTGAATTCTCCTATAGTTTTTACTATAGTTATTAAATTGCAGCGATCAGTAGAAACCCATTGATTAAATTGTATTTCAGATGAAAGTTCACATTCTCCGCATATGTCAGAATCAATAACTTCAGTGCCTGGACATATTGTACAACGCGAAAACATGCAATCTTCACACGAACTATCACAAACTATTTTTTTAAGCAATTCTTTGTATGTTTTATTAGCCTTGATGAATCAAGCAAACACACACTGAATGTGTGCCACTCGCTCCAGCTAATACACAGCGCTTCGGACGCAGTGAGGCAAATGACGAGAACCCTATCTTTAGCCGTGGATATATTTCTTTAAATTTTTCATATATTTCTCTAAGGTTTAATAAGATTAAACGTTTTTGTTCTTTAGACTTTACATTATTATCGTCACGCACAGTTATCCGATCTTTTTGTCCCGGCATTAATCTACTTATTTCATCATCTTCATAAAATTGTTTTACTTCTTCCACAGTTTCACTTTTTAACTGAGGCCCACTCTCTTTTTGTGGAGGCTTCCCTAATACTCCGTATCTTTCTCGCAGTTTTTTAGCATTTTTAATGAGGTATTCACTACACCCAAATTCTGCCTTTAATAATAAAGTTAAAATTTTATATTTTTCATCAAATGTTGATAAAGCCTTAATTTTACTTTTCATTTCTTCGATCAAGTCCAAATAGTCTAAATAATGACAGTTATGATCACTAGCCTTAGCCTTTTCTTCACTTTCCACAATGTCAAAAGATGATTGTAATTTGTTTCTTATTTTTCTTGATATTTGATCCACTTTTTCATCGATTTTACGTTTTCTCTGGTGTACGCTTAATTTTTGAATTGGCGGAATCGGTGATTCCTCGAGAATTGAACATATTTTATTCAGTGAATTTAGTGCCTCATATGGAGGTTCAAATGACACTTCACGATTATTATTAATGTCCTTAAAAGGCGCTTTGCTTAAGTTTTCAATACAGCGTGTACAAATTGCTCGTCCCGGTTTGAGATTCAAAATATCATTTTCTTCACAAAATGCTATGCTAATTTCTCTAAGTGACTTTTTAATAGGAGTTTTATGGATATTCAATGGATCACAGCATTGTCTTCCAAAAAATGAGAATAGTTATCGACATATTTTTGATGATGATAGGTACAGATATTATTAAAACCAACTGCTTTTATTCGTTTTGTTAATAAGTATTTATCACTTTCACTTATATTGTCTTCACTAATTAACTTCGACGAACGTGAAAATGATAGTTTATGGCAATTTTCTTGTAGCATTAAACCGATTGAGCACTCCATATTATCCCGGGACTCCGAAAATCACCAGAACCGAACGAAAAATTCGCGACTTATTCAAGGATAACATACAAAATCAGCTATAATTTGCAACTTAAAAAAAAGGCATTATGATTTCAGCAGATGCAAACAGCCAAAACCGCTATGTTTTTTTTTTTATTTTTTATTTGATTAGTTAAATAAAGTATGCAAGTTTATAAATTACTCGATACAAGCTTTCTTTAGTCCTTATTTATTGAAAATTGCCCCAATGGGCACACATAGATAAGTGGTCATATGCCAAAACAGCCTAAGACGACTTAAAAAATTAGACCCATCGAAATCTTAAACCGCGATTTCAAATGACAAAACTGATTCACAAAATAGCCAGAACCGAAATTTAGTGTCTCTTTATTTAAAAGAACTTTATATAAAATGAGTTTTCAAAAATAGTTGGTATAAATTTGATTGTAAAAAAAAAATTTTTTTTTAAATTATATCTTAAAAATCTATCAGCAGAGGCCCTTCGAATGAAAATAACAAAACAAAATGTTGAGGTATTTGAAGCCAATGGTCAGGACTAGAGTCCATGAGAAATCCGTATTTTATCTCTTTGTAAACATGTCCGTTTTCGAGCCTGAAAACCATGATTTTTGAAAATTGACAAATTTCGAGATAATAATTTATCTATAAGGAGTGGGTTTTTTTGGCCGATGGATGGGTTAATTTCTTCTAGGATATGTACCCTTAATTTCTGACAAATATTGAGTGGCTACTTAAAACAGTAAAGACTCCAGAGCCGGCTAAAGTTGACGAAAATCGATACAAAAATACGTATTTTTTAATACCAGGTACTTGCTATATGATTTAATATTTATATTTAATCAAACTACTATCTTTTCCCTTTAAAACGCTAAATCGAATGTAGAGATATCTCTAACAGCTAAAATAGGGTAGGCCTAAAAATGACGTTTTTCAAACTTTGAAACTTGACCAGTCCGAAACCAGTGGTTATAAAAAATAAATGTGTGGCAATATGTTCCTTTAGGACCCTAAAGAAGTGTCCCTCAAAATTTGAGCGAAATCCAAGACTAGTCAGCAACGATTTTTGCTAATATTAGACGTTTTCATATGGATTGTCCCGGCATTTATTTTTCTATTTCTAGACCTTGTTTTAAGAATATGTTGTTCTCTGTTTTACGCTAAATAGTTAAGTTATATCCATAACACATGTATTTGTCTGTAAGATTATTGTAAACCATAGACTCAATAAATGAATATGGATATGAATATGAACAATCTTAAACTGAAAAAAATATATATTTTACACAGTTCTTATATTCTTCAACGAGAATCGAAGTCGCAACTTTTCGAATGGTAAACTCAGATGTCTATCATGAAGCTATTGAATACTTACGCTTGGCAGCGTTTAATTACATAAGGAAATATTGACTTATTTTAAATTGTTAGGATAGTTTTATACTTAATATGTAAGTTAAACACTGCCTTGATATCACTGGAAAAAATGTCGTCAGCTTAAGGAAATATTTACTTATTTTGAACTTAAAGACAGTTTTATACTTAATAAGCTTGTAAATTGATTGAAACTAGTAAAAATGTCTTTAATACTGAAATGAGTACATTGATTTACTTATGGCAAATAGAAATGTTCTTTAAACTAAGTAGATTTGTCCTTAAAAACAGCGTTATTCCCTTAAAAATAGGAAAACTATTTTTTTAAGCCAAGTAGTACGTTTCCTCAAATTTAGGACAATTATTTTTATCAGTGTATATCATTTTAGCTATTTCCTTTACCGAATTATGTCAATTTATTTGATTTTCGAAATTTTCCATTTCGAAAGTGGGCGTGGTCGGGAAGCGATTTCGTCCAATTACATCAGGTATGCTCCCTATTATTCTAGTATACCTTGTACCAATTTCATCGTTCTACCGTAATCAGTTTAAAAGTTATGACCCTTGAAATTTTCAAATATGCCTCCATGAAAAGTGGGCGATTCCACGCCTACTTTTAAAAATTTATCAAAAAATCACAATAGAATGACTAGGGGGTTCATCCTACCAAACTATATTATATCAATTTAGGTGACTTTCGAACTTTCGATGTCAAAGTGGGCGTGGTTGGAAAGCGCTTTTTCCAATTTCATCAGTTATACTCCCAACGATACTAGTATGCTTTGTGCCAAATTCATCGTTCTACCCTAATCAGTTTAAAAGTTACGACCAGTCGAATTTTCAAAAATTCCTCCCTTAAAAGTGGGCGGGGCCACGCCCACTTTAGAAAATTTATGAAAAAAACATTATATAATGACTAGTACTGCAATTCACTAACTTTTTTTAACCACATTTGCTGACGGTAACTTCGTTAACACATAATTTTAACACATTTGCTATTCACTAACTTTTATCACCTGTTTTGTCACCGAATAAGATAAAACTCAATCAGCTGTTTTGGTTGTCGTCTTTACAATTGACAATTTATCGCGGTTTCTGTTGGCGTGTTTAATTTTTTAAACAAAACGTTTAACGTTTTTATTAAAGGTTTTTAATATAAAAAAGATAATTTAAGAAATAACAGTGTTGTCAAAACCTAGGTAGTGAAAAGCATATGTGGTAACGCAAACCATTTGTGATAAGGTTAAATTTCTCGTTTGTGGAAACACTAAAAGTTAGCGAATTGCACTATAGGGGGATTTACCTATAAAATTATATCATTTTACCCATTTCCGTTACCGAATTATGTCAATTTAGGTGATTTTAGATATTTTCGATATCGAAAGTGGGCATGGTTGGAGGGTGATTTTATCCAATTTCATCAGGTATACTCCCACCGATACTAGTATGCTTTGTACCAAATTCCATCGTTCTATCGTAATCAGTTTACAAGTTACGACCAGTAAAATTTTCAAAAATGCCTCCATTAAAAGTGGGCGGTGACACGCCCTCTATAAAAAATTATGGAAAAATCCTAAGAGAATGACCAGGGGGATTCACCTATAAAATTATATCATTTTAGCCATTTGAGCTACCGAGATATGTAAATTTGTGTGATTTTCGATATCGAAAAAGGGGGTGTTGTTATCATCCGATTTCGCCCATTTTCAATACCTTGGTCAAAAAGTATATACAATTTCACGCAAATATCTCAGTTTTTACTCATGTTATCGCGTACACAGACGGGCGGACGGACAGACGGACGGACAAGCCTTAATGAACTCCCCTTTTCAACCTAAGAACTTTCATAAATGGAACTCTATATCTATCTCGATTATTTTGTGCCGTTACGTACTACCGTTATGTGAACAAAAATTAATATACTTTTATTTATTTATGGGTACAAATATATATTGGAAGCTTGATTGTTGGTATAATTTCGTCACCATCGTTAGACTTCGCTGACAAGAGCATTCACTTCTTCTTTGCTTTTGACTACCTCCGCCTCAGTGTTTCGTTGCACTCTGATAAGTATATACTCTGCCTCTAATGCTAAATGCAGATGGCACATACTTTGACGTTTCAGCTTTCATGCACGAATAGTTTCCGTAGCCAACCACATCAGCATCGGAGAGAGTTAAAGCTCGTTTATGCTGTTTCACAAAAGTGGCTATAGCTTTGGAAAGAACGTTCTCTGCACAAATAACCGTATTCGAAAGGGCAGAATTGTTTAATAGTGTCAAGGAACTATCCAGAAGTACACCCTGACGAGACATATGTTCTCTGTAAAGCTTGATGTAGCCGATGATGATGCCAATGAACTATCCAGAAGGACACCTTGACGAGACACATAAAAGAAAACAATTTAGACACCACATTTGTACATTTCTATGTAGATCATTGGGTATTTGCAGAGCTGGGTAGTAATCATTACTTTAGAAATCAAATTACATCCAATTCCCCATTACATGTAATTACATCCAATTCCCCATTACATGTAATTGGGAAAAGTAATCAATTCCTTTTCTTTTCAATTCCTAAAAAAATACCAAAAGTATTTCATCGTTTCCAATTCTTTTAAGGGATGGAATGGGATATTCTCAAGTACATTATTTTCATGAAAGGAATTGATTACATTTTTCAATTACTGAGGAATGTAATTGTAATTGTAATGGAATTTATTTCACCCAGCTCTGGGTATTTGTTTCCTAAAACACGTGTTAAAATGTCGGGAGACGTATCCAGACACACATTTTTAGCTCAGCATCAATAATCCGAGAGAGTTTTTTAAATATCTAGGTTCTGTAATCAAATAATCTGTCAATTCCATACACATAAATACCATGGATCCCTCCCCTTTTTGGAGATGGACAGGGTCAGTTTTATGTTTTTAGCCGATCACCCTTCACTAAAACAAAATATTGACAGCGCTTTTGGGTTATTGATGCCGGAGTCAAACGCGTCTTTTAATACACCTCCTAATACGTAATGGAAACAAATAACAGCACTACTTTTTGCACACTCACCTGTTAATTTTGCCACTGCAATATGTTGTGCCCAAAACTTAATAGCACCCCATATAATGAATTGTGCACAGTAAAAATATAAGTCTAACTTTAATACCTTTTTGGTGTTTATATATAACAACGCCGAAAAAGTATTAAATTAATACCATGTTCGGTCTGATTTCTCGTGAGAGAGGAATTCAGTCGAAGATTCTCTCAGGCAAAAAAAATACAGTTTTATTATATTGCCTTCACCGAGAGTCGAACTCACAATTTATTGAATGCTCAACGGAGATGTCTACTATCAAGCCATCGAGTACTTATGTTTGTCAGCGTCTAATTGCACTGTTGTTCTTAATGTAGTATCGCAATAGCGATGAACCGCGTGCTCTGAGCAAACAAACCACCGGACTTAATTTAATGTTAAAAAGTAATTAATTTAATACTTTTCCGGCTTTGTTTTAAAACAAATAGTACCTAAAACATTATAATGAGAGAAAGCGCTAGGGAGAGAGCGCTTTAGTATTATTTTGGTATTATTTTAAAACTATTAGGAATTAAAAAAAATTCAGAGTCTTAAATTAATACTATTTAGTATTAAAACTCAAATTTAATTCCAAAAAGGCTTAATTTCAATACCGACTGGTATTAAAAGTAAACTTTCATTTTTTACTGTGTGTAAAACTTCATTCAATATTTCTAGTTTAACAAATTTTTAAAAAACTATTACATGTATTGAGGAAATTATTACTTGTATTGATGAAACTACTTGTATTAAAGAAAGAATTGCTTTTATTGAGGAAACTTTTACTTGTATTGAGGAAACCATTGAGTTCTTAAAGTTAAGGACAACATTAACTTAAATTAAGGAAAACAGTTTTTAAATTAAGGATATTTTTCTTTATAGTAAGTAAATCGAAATAAGGAAACTGGTGAAGCGCGTGTTTTTTCTGAGTGTGGTTATAAAAAGTAAATATGTGTAAATTTGTTTATGGGACCCTAAATAAGTCCCCCTTAAAGTTAAAGCGAAGTCCGAAACAAGCAGAAACTTTTTTTTTATTATTAGACGTTTTCATATGAAATGTCTTACAAGGCTCCTAATAATCATCAAAATATCGAGCCCTGTGCGCAAAAAAGACGTAACAGGTACTTTGCGTTCACTAAAAATGGGAATAAACGAAAACCGTGTATGAAATTATGGCAACATTTTGTTGCTCTAACTTTGGCTGGGTGTCAATCGACATTTGTTTTCGTCAGAGTAAAATGAGGTGAACAAATTTCCTATGGGGTACAAATTTTTTCCATGTTGCTGTGCCAAACGAAAAGGTAAATTTTGACATATGCAAAATGCACGTGCGAAAGCAGATTATGAATCAATTTTCAAATTACGTGTTTTTCATGTATTTATATTGCGTATTATTAGCACTATATTTAGGCAATTCAAAACGTGTCTTATGGTTTATCGCACTATTTTTGTAACACAGCTCTTGTGAGCACTATGATGAGTTAAAGGATCATATCTGAAAATTATAAATGAAAATTTTGAAAAAACTTATCAGGAAATTGTTAATTTTTGTTTTTCCGCTTTTTTCGCTATTAAAACTAGACAAATTGAAATAAAAATTTAAAAGAAAAAAAATTATATTTCAAAAAACCAAATTGCAAAGCAAAATAGCACACTTGATATACATATGTAGGCTGCTCGATTTGATTGTGCTATTCAAATTTATATAGGAAATGACAGCATGGAAATTATGACAGTCTTAAACTAATAGAATATACGCGAATAGGAGAACTTGTGAATTGCCTAATTATATTTTAGTGTTTAATAACGCGTGTGATACTTAAATTTATGTGAAACAGGCCTAGGCATTCAGTGGGACAATTGTCCGAAAATCTGAGAGCCAAATTCACATCGATTATTACGCTCTTTCCTTGGCCTCTCGAACAATGACATTGTTGCTATGATCGCATTGACCAATCAATGGATGTCGTTGATTATGCACGGTTTCGGTACTTGCTAGTGAGCGACGGAGCAAACAGATGCGATGACCGCTCTTTCCCTAACACCCCTTCACTTCCAATTGTGCCGGGTCCTGATGTGAAATAATTTGAATGTCAACACCACATGCAAGCCTGTGCTCACATTATTGGCTGTCAAAATTTCACCTAGCCCCCTGGGCTAGGGTAAATTCTGGCGTTCATAGTCACCACGATAACTGTCAGGATATACCATCGCTCTGTCAAAATTTGCTTTTTAACAAATTGACACACGGCCTTTATAACCGTATATATTTCTCAGTAACAAACGTTGGATAATAAATGATCGATTTTCATAAAAAGCTTAAATCGAAAATAATGCCTCTTACGGTGTTTGTTCGCACAGGGCACGATAGAAATTATTATATATTTTCATTTATTTTTATTATACATTTTTTATAGTTTTAAAATACCTGAAATAGATGAATTCGAGATAACCGACAATCAAAAAGTGCTCGGATATCTTCTGATGTGGGATTGCATAATAGACGCTTGTGTAACATCGCCACTTTTCGCTCGATCCATATACACTTCCTGGTTATATCAGCAGAGGTATTTCGAGGTAAGAAGTAAATCAGTGTATTTATGATAACATTTTTAACAGGGCTACAAGTTTTGCACGAAGTGGTTGGAACCACTGAACCGAACCGCGCTTATTTTTAAAGTGGTTTTCAGCCCTGCTTTTAGTTTAACTATTTCATAAGTTCTAGTCTTCGGTTATTTTTATACATCAAAATGAATTTCAAAAAAATACACCGATAAATTTAAAATTAAGTAACTGCTAAATCCATTTACAATGTTGAGCTTAATTTAAACTTAAGCCTATAGGAACTCTGCGTTACATTAAATTCATTCATTCACTGAAACTAAATTTTTTTTTTGTTCTGTGATGTTGAGAGAGTAAGACGTGTTTTTTTGCGGTGTGCCTAAATAAAGTGTTTGTCCCCGTAAATCAATTGATTTTTGCCTAAATATATTACCAAAAATTTACCAAACAACAGTGCGTCTTTTGATTTAACTACCTGTTCCCGATATCATCTAAGTAACCTGCTATCTATCTGGTCACCAGCTCATATTTCTACATAAAACAATATAAAATGTCGGAAATTCTTGCTACTCAAGCACAGCTCAGCGCTCCCGAAAGTAATGCCGTCGCTACTTATGGTGTCATCAGCGGTGTTGTGTGCTACAGTGCAAGTCAACCCCCCACCTATTCGCAATGTTTTGCGGCTGAGAAATGCTAAAGGCAATGATCGAGCAAGCAACAATACAAACCGGAGCCCTATTATACTAAAACTTCAGACTGAGTATGACCGTAATCAACAATTATATGGTGTTTCCACCAAAAGCAAACACCGTGTTTTCTATCCCTAGCGTGTTTAAAATCAAACACTACTCGAAACCCTTGTCAAATCTCATACAAATTTCATAACCCAAACCCATTTCAAACCCCTTTTAAAAGCGTGTTTGCTTTGGGTTTGCATACGATTTATCATTAAAAGATGGCAATAATGTTCATTTACGTCATTATTTCCTTTTAGTTTTTAAATTCTTATCGTAATCATGTTACCATTGCTTTCAGTTTGTCAAAATTTTTGACAATTAAAATTAAATTAATTTATATTTAAAATTTTAAAATTTTTTAATATTTTTCAAAATGCGACGCAAAATCATAGGGCCAAACACTTGTTTGATAGGTCCCACTGAAAAGTTGGACTATGTTATAAAGGTTATAGCTTTTATAAGACCCAAATGGCTACCAGTGGGCTTTCGACCCTGGATCTGCCTTTTGGGGTAAATAGCATTTTCCACAAAATTTTCGAATAATAAAATTACACGAATGACAAATTGTTTTTGGTGGAAACACCGTATTATTATCGTTGTCTGTTTTCGAAAAACAAAAAAGAGATCGCTGGCTGTCTCCGACGTTGACTTGTTTGGTTATGGGGCTATATATGTGAATGAGAGTCTGCCAAAATCTCTACGCGACGTCATGTCATATACCTCTGAGCTTAAGCGAAAGAAAAAGTTGGCATCAGCATACTATCTGCGTGGGAAAATATATGAACGTGTCAAAGCAAGCGAAGACTCCAAACCTGTTTCCACCACTTCGGAGATTAATACAGTTATTAGCACAACAACGCAATAACAAAAAAATTATCCCTATTTTAAATTTACAAAATGTATGTATGTATGTAAAATTTTCGCTGTGTACTTGTGTTTTATAAGCATATATGTTATTTTAAAACCTAAGCTAGGTAAACATTTTTCTCTTTTCCCATTTCTAGTACACTTTGTTTTTGGCCCCCAGATCATTAAGGACTGTGACGCACTCATAAACAAGCTTCGAAGTTATTGTGTACGACTGCAAGGCACGTAGGGCGGCCAGACTGTCCGACATAATGTAAATTCGCTTAGAGGATAGTCCTGTTGTATATCAGAGTATCAGAGCAAGTACTCTAAATGTTCGCTGTGAAACATAAACAGTTTATTAGGTTTCTAATTTCACCTATTGTCCCACGCAAAGATCTATATATGTAGATATGTGCAATTGCACTGCCAAGCGGCTACACGCTTGGTATGTATGCATGTGTGTATGATCGCACTGAGTATGCACTGAATTGGACACCGAGCCATGCACATATGAATGCATGTAAATATGTGCATGGCTGGAGTCTCATTTAGCTTTAAGGATTATAAGTAAATATGTAACGTAGTAAATAAGTAGTACATAAGAGTTTTAGAGTATAAATAAGCTTCTGAAGTTCAATAAAATCAATCATTGACATTCGGCACTTCGCGGTGCTTGGTCAAAATAATAAAAATATTTTTCAATACTTTTCATGGCGATCCTGCCAGACTGCTAAATTAAAAAGAAGCAGACTGGCTTGATCCTGCTGGATACTATTCGTTGGACTGCTATTCAAAAGGAAGCAGACCAATGAGAATCCAGCAGTGCGGTTGAAGACTGGAGTGAAGAAAACGTCCTGATACAGTAACCGAAGAGCACCGAATTGTTGATTCATAAATTGCCATTCCAACGTTTGGTGCGAGAGATTGCTCAAGATTTTAAAACCGATTTACGTTTCCGGAGTTCAGCTGTTATGGCATTACAAGAAGCAAGTGAAGCATATTTAGTTGGTTTGTTTGAGGACATCAATTTGAGAGCCATTCATGCTAAACGTGTCACAATTATGCTAAAAGACAGTCAATTGGCCAGACGCATCCGTGGTGAACGTGCTTAATACAATTATTGATAGTGTAACTAAATAAATTATCTTTTTGTATATTACCTAGAACTCTTCGGCGTCATATCGGCGCCGGCCAAGTAGCAGATTTATATCTGCTTAGGGTAGAAAATAAGTTTTCATATATATTCCTTTGAAATAAATTTTTGTTTCCCAATATAAAATATTTTGTCTAAACCCCAATGCAAGACATTTCCCAGGAGGAATTTGATTCCATTTTCGACAAATGGGAAAGGTTTGCATTGGAAGCCGAAAACGATAACCTGGATCCTGCAAGAGCCACTGAAGAGGTTCCCCAAACATCAGCAAGAGTCACTGAAGAGGTTCCTCAAACCTCAACAGCAATAAGACAAGGTCCGCAGCCGATAACCATTGAAGAATATCGGCGGCGGAACAACCTGAAAAAACAAAAAAAAGGAACCAAAAATTCCTCCACCGCTAAAGCGGAAAAAACAGACTCGTGCAGGAAAAAGGTATCGGAAGAAAAGGGAATTAGCCATAGCCTATAGAACTTTGAATTGGGCTATGACTAATAATGAAAGGTTAGAGATTTTAGAAAATATTCATCAGTTGAGAAAACTGAAATAATTTGTAAAAGAAGAAGAAAAAAAAAAATTTAAAAAAAAAAAAAAAAAAAAAAATAATAAATTTTGTAAAAAGAAAAATTGTTTCAATTTTGAATTCGAAATGCCGAGGAATTTTTCTAGACCCCGCAGGGATTTTTCCAAAAAACTATCTAACCATGAATTGGATGAAGAACTAACTAATGAGCAAACTCTTGAATGGTTGAAACAATTCTGGAAAGATATCGGAATGACCAGAGAGCCAACTATGGAAGATGTGCTCAACCCAACCACTAGAGAAGAGGAAATTATGAGACAACTAAGAAAATATTTCCCTGAAAATTAAAAATATTTATCAAAAGTTCAGTATGGGCGGAAAAACTTCTAAAATAGATACCCCAAATGCGAATGTAGTCAATAGCATTAAAATTATTGACCATTCTGAAGCTTTAGAATTCATAAAAATCCTGCTCCTGATTGTGACGATCTGCACTTGTATCAGTTTGTTTCTCAAAATATATTCAGCCCACAATAAATTTTTAAAAAAGAAATACCAGAGTCGAACAGACGATCTGAATAAAGTTTAAGTAATAAATAAAAAAAAAATTTTAATATAAATGGAAAAGTGGGACGATATTTTAAAGGAACTTACTAACGAGAAAATAAACGCGGAAAAGTCGTATAAGTGTATATGTAAAAACACAAAAATAAAAACTGAAACAGTAAAGAAACATTTAAATGTTCTACTGGCAGCATTAAATAATCTTGGAAAAATCATAAGAAAGGTAAATAACACTCTAACAAAAGCTCACCAGGTAGAAGCCTACCAGGTATTTTCGAGCGTTAGAGATAAATTGGTATCCTCGTTATCCAGGTATAACGTTGACGTTGAAGTACCAACCTCCTACGAGCAACATATCGATATCGATTTCGACACTTGGTTGTTCGAAGGTGCGTCAGATACTGAGGGAGAACAAGAAACAAAAGAAACAGTTCATCCAAGAACTATTGTATCTCACACAGACCAGAATTCCCAAACAAACACAACCATGGTGCAAACAATGGTAGCGTTCATTAAAACTGCTTCTTCGATATTGCCCGAATTCGATGGCAAACCGGAAAACTTATCCAGTTTTTTGGATGCCCTTGACATTCTGGAGCAAATCAAGGAAACGCATGAGGCTGTCGCAGTATCCATGATAAAGACAAAACTTAAAGGCACAGCCAGAAATTTCGTAGGTGCTGAAGCCACCATACAGGAAATTAAACAAACATTAAAGAGCAAAATAAAGGGTGAGTCAGTAGAAGTTTTGACTGCAAAACTCTTAAATATCCAACAGCGTAGTAAAACTGCAAATCAGTACACTGCCGAAATTGAAAAGCTCACAAAATCATTGGAAGGAGCATACATATCTGACGGTCTAACAACAGACCTCGCAACTAAGTATGCTACACAAACAGCTGTCAAAGCTATGTGTAAAAACTGCTCCAATGACAAAGTAAAAACAATCATGCAAGCTGGAACGTTCACCTCGATGAACGAAGCTGTATCTAAATTCACAAATAGTTGCACAGAAATCACGGGTAACCCTAATTCATTGTTGCATATACGCCAACAAAACTATTTTCGCGGTAATTTCCACAGAGGTTATCAATCTAGCAACTATAGAGGTAACCAAAGGCGTACATACCCAACACGCTTTAACAATTTTAATAACAATAATAATAATCGATCAAATAGCCAAAGATCGGGTCGCAACTTTGGATCACGGGGATCTAACCGTAACAATACCAGAAACGTCAGAAATTTTAACCAACAGGAAAACCAGCAAACTCCACCTCAATAAGTAAAAAGTTATATGTTTTCAATTTACACCTCAATAGCTATATATCCTCCAAAACAACTTTAAATAATTCAATTTCAACCCTCCTGATCGATACAGGAGCGGATATATCAATTATAAAAAAGGGTCAAATTGACAGTAATGTCACAATTAATTACTCACAAAAAACTGATTTAAAAGGCATTGGTCAAGGCTTAACAAGCACTATTGGAACGGTTAAAGCAGATTTAAGGGATGATTATCTATTAATTAAACACAAATTTCACATAGTTGAGGATAATTTCCCAATTCCTTGTGATGGAATTTTGGGACTTGACTTTATTAAAAAATATAATTGCATTTTAGATTACAGTAAAAATGGAGACAACCTAATACTGCGTCCATATGATTACCCAGAAAACATAATAATACAAATGACAAATAGACCAACCATTAATTGCATAACAATACCTGCAAGATCGGAAGTAATCCGACAAGTCCATATTGAAAATGGTAATTCTGATTTATTAATACCTCACCAAAAATTATCTGATGGCATTTTTATAGCCAACACATTAGTAAATTCAAATCAAACCTTTATTAGAATAATTAATACAACAGATAAAAATGCAACCATTCAAAATTTCAAAATTAACACAGAAGATTTAAATGATTACACAATAATAAAAACTAAATCTGAATCAATAGAAAATAAAAAGGAAAAATTAGAAAGATTAAATAAAAATTTCCCACCTTTCGCTAGTCAATCACTTAACACACTATGCTCAGAATTCATCGATATATTTTCATTAGAAACAGAACCAATTACTACTAATAACTTTTACAAACAAAAATTACATATGAAAGATAGTACTCCTGTATATATTAAAAATTATAGATTACCCCAAGCCCAAAAAGGTGAGATTAACAAACAAATTAATAAATTAATTGAAGATGACATTATAGAGCCGTTTATGTCAGAATATAATAGCCCCATTCTCCTGGTACCGAAAAAGCCGTTGCCAGGAAAAAACGATAAAAGATGGAGATTGGTAGTCGATTACCGACAAATAAATAAAAGATTAACTGCAGATAAATTCCCATTACCAAGAATTGATGATATACTAGATCAATTGGGTAGAGCTAAATATTTTTCATGTCTGGACTTGATGTCGGGCTTTCATCAAATTGAGTTACATAAAGACTCTAGGGACATCACATCGTTTACGGCGGACGATGGTACATATCGTTTCAAAAGATTGCCGTATGGTTTGAAAGTAGCCCCTAACTCATTTCAGAGAATGATGACTCTCGCATTTGCAGGTCTTAAACCATCCCAAGCTTTTCTATATATGGACGACTTAGTAGTATTGGGATGCTCCGAAAAACATATGATTACAAATTTAAGAGATGTATTTTCTACTTGCAGAAAATATAATTTAAAATTACATCCGGATAAATGTTTATTTTTTAACCAAGAAGTCACTTATCTTGGACATAAATGCACAAATAAAGGGATTTTACCTGATCCTAGCAAATTTGAAGTTATTTCAAACTATCCAATTCCAAAAAATGCTGAGGAAGTTAAACGATTTGTAGCTTTTTGTAATTATTACCGAAGATTTGTTCCAAATTTTGCAGCTCATTCTAGAATTTTAACAAGATTATGTAAAAAGAATGTTTCTTTTGATTGGACAGAGGAATGTCAAAAAGCTTTTGTCTACTTGAAGGAGGCATTAATACACCCAAATATTTTGCAATACCCAGATTTCGATAAAGAATTTTGTATAACAACAGATGCCAGTGGATTTGCCTGCGGCGCAGTTCTTAGTCAAGAATATGAAGGCAAACAACTACCAATTGCCTATGCGTCAAGAGCATTCACAAAAGGTGAAAGCAATAAAGCCACAATTGAAAAAGAGTTGGCAGCAATCCATTGGGCTATAGCTTATTTTAGACCATACGTTTACGGCAGAAAATTTTTAATTAAAACAGACCATCGCCCCTTAACATACTTATTTTCGATGAAAAACCCCTCATCGAAATTAACTAGAGTTCGGCTGGAGTTGGAGGAATATGACTTTGAGGTGGAGTACATAGCTGGAAAAGAAAACTATGTTGCAGATGCGCTATCACGCATAAATATAAATGACTTAAAAGACATGTCAGTAAAAGCATGTCAAATAATGAAGGTTACGACTCGATCGCGAACCAATAAAAATTCCAATAATAAAAATTCCAATAATAAAAATTCCAATAATGAAAATATTAATGAAAAATGTCACAATGAGAACCCAAAAATTTATGAAGCGCTTAATAAATGTGAAGTAAAAAAGCTAGCTCAGCTCGTTTTCGATCCCCCGAAACTGCAGTTCAAAAGAGGAAAGAAAATTTGTAGCAAAATAGATATTAATGATTCAATTGTTGAGGCGAAGATTGATTTAGGTCAATTCTTTGCCAGGCTAATGAAAGAGGCCGACAATTTGAAAATAAATAAATTACAGTTGTCCTTAGGAGACAAATTGTTTAAAAATAATTATACACGTGTAGACACATTTAAAAATATTGGTACCAAAGTTCTCAAAAACTTAACTATTGCATTAACTCCGGAAGTTGTGCATGTGACAGATAAAGAAATAATCAAAAAGATATTGCAAAAATATCACGATGATCCTGTTAATGGTGGCCACCCGGGAATCAATCGAACAAATAATAAAATCAGACAAAAATATTACTGGAAAAATATGAAAAATGATATACGAAATCATATTAAAAAATGCATTGAATGCGGTAAAAACAAAATAAATAAAAATTTAAAAGAACCGATGATAATAACTGAAACACCAACAAAAGCTTTCGATACGGTGCAAATTGATACAATTGGACCATTGCCCGTGTCGGAATATGGAAATGAATATGCGGTTACCATAGTATGTAATTTGACAAAGTATCTGATCGCAATTCCAATTGCGAGCAAACACGCAAAAACAGTGGCCAAAGCAATTTTTGAAAATTTTATTTTGATTTATGGTTGTATGAAAACAATCATCACGGATATGGGAACTGAATACAAAAACAATGTATTTGAGGAATTGTGTAAACTTTTAAAAATTGAACACAAGACTTCTACCCCATATCACCATCAAACTTTGGGCACTGTTGAGCGTAGCCACAGAACTTTCAACGAATACATCCGTTCTTACATATCCATTGACAAAAATGATTGGGATGAATATTTGAAATATTTTGCGTATTGTTACAATACAACACCATCTACAGTTCATGGTTATTGTCCATTTGAACTAGTGTTTGGAAAAATACCTCTGACTTACGATTTTTTGCAAGACCATACCGTAAGCCCATTATACAATTATGAGGCTTACGACAAAGAAATTAAATTTAGATTACAAATAGCTCAAGAAAGAGCTCATAAATTGGTAAAAGAAGCAAAAGAAAGACAAAAAATTTATTATGATAAAAATCTTCAAATTAAGGAAATAAATTTAGGAGATTTAGTATTAGTTAAGAATGAATCAGGTCATAAGTTAGATAATAAATATAAAGGGCCCTATAGAGTAGTAAATATCGATAAGAACAATAATTTTACTTTAACTCCTCATAAAATAGAAAATATAAATTTAAATAATCAATTAAGCGATAGAAATAAGAAAATCATAATTCATAAAAATAGGCTTAAGCTATTTGAATAAATTCACTTCAAAAATTTTTTTCTTTACCCATAAATTTTACTTATTCATAAATTTTCTACTTTAAGCCATAAGAAATAGTTGTATACAAAATAGGTCCAAGTGTTTATCATAAACAAAAAGTCGACACTTATCCGAAGTGCTCAAAAGAAAAACAAAATTTTTTTTGCATGAATAATTTTACAAGTAAACATATATGAATTATTGTACTACCCACTTGAAAAAAAAAAAAAAACAAAACTTAAACACTGTAACACAAGTAATAACCAGACAGAACATAAAATTTTTGTAAACAAACAATAAAAAATCTCAAAAGTGTCAAATGAAATTATGTTCAAAAATTATTTGTAGAAATGTACAAAAGAGAAAAAAAAAAACCCACGTAAGTAAATCACAGCTCTAAAATCGTTCATATGTATTCACGATTTTTTTTAGGATGGGAGGTGTTGTATATCAGAGTATCAGAGCAAGTACTCTAAATGTTCGCTGTGAAACATAAACAGTTTATTAGGTTTCTAATTTCACCTATTGTCCCACGCAAAGATCTATATATGTAGATATGTGCAATTGCACTGCCAAGCGGCTACACGCTTGGTATGTATGCATGTGTGTATGATCGCACTGAGTATGCACTGAATTGGACACCGAGCCATGCACATATGAATGCATGTAAATATGTGCATGGCTGGAGTCTCATTTAGCTTTAAGGATTATAAGTAAATATGTAACGTAGTAAATAAGTAGTACATAAGAGTTTTAGAGTATAAATAAGCTTCTGAAGTTCAATAAAATCAATCATTGACATTCGGCACTTCGCGGTGCTTGGTCAAAATAATAAAAATATTTTTCAATACTTTTCAGTCCTCTTCGGAGGCATTCTCTGCCACAGATTTCTATTGCATGGATTTCCGCTTGGAAAATAGTGGGGTTACCCATTGGTACCGATTTTTTGTAGTTTGGTCCATAGATACCAGCTCCCGTTTTACCATCTTCCAGCTTCGATCCATCCGTATACTAAATCTCCGAATCCTGAGCGTAGGAGTTATTGCATCACTTACTTGCAATATAGGATCGTTTATGAAGTTCTTGACTATCTTCATATGTCCTGTCATATTTCCGTTTTTTAGATCAGAAACATTTTGAAGTCTCAATACAGCAAATGTGGCTTCCTTCTCTATCAGAATAGGGAAGGGAGGTATTCCTATAAGGGCACTTAGAGCATCAGCAGGGCACGTTCTCATTGCACCTGTTATACCGACACAGACCAGCCGATGCAGCTCACTTAATTTAGTTGCTGCTGTTCTTTGAGCAGTCTTAGGCCACCAGACTAGGGAAGCGTAGGTGACTATTGGCTTCACAACTTTATTAAATAACCAATACGTAATTTTGGGAGACAGCCCCCATGTTTTGCCATAAAGTCTAGTGGAGGCGAAAAAACCCTCGTTGCTTTATTTATTGTAGCCTCCAAATGAGCATTCCATGTGAGGGTCTTGTCCAATGTTACTCCTAGGTATTTTGCCTCCGTTGAAACACTTATGCGGCTGCCTCCTAGGGACGCAGACTGGGGTCGAGCGTGCTCAAAATTCGATTTTTAAATAATGAGTTTTCAAAAAAATAAAAACGCAGTATTGTTCCCTATAAAATTTTACACTTATGTCCCAATTTTCAACTTTCTATCGTTTTTCAGTTGAGAGTTATCCATACACAAACATGGTAAATTTTCCAAAAAATTATTTTTTTAAAAGTGAGAAATTTTAATGTGTATTTGAAATAGTTGGTGTAAGAGAAGGATACAAAATTTTATTATTCTGCTTTTTTCATAACATTAAGTGAAGCTTATATAATCGATTAGCGTTTTATTTTTTGGAAAATGTTTTAAAAAATTAATTTTTAGTATAAAACTAAACGTACGCAAAATCGTTGTAAATGTAAAAATCCAGCAGTAAAATATAATCCCTTGTGACGAAGAATCCGAGCTCAGAACGAAAAATTAAGTGCGCATTTAAAAAAATAGTGAGTTTAGAAATTGTGGTCCAATTTTAGTTAAAAAAAACCACCTATATCTGGTTGAATTTGATTCTGTTCTATCTCAAATTTAGTTGATCCATTATTTACTGGTTACTTTAATTACAAATTGTGGTTAAGGTTACTTGTCAAGCCAGGTTTCTTTAATTTAGACTTGTAAACTGTATTATAATATATTATAATATGAGTTCTTTGAAGCACAAGTTGTGTCCAGTTTTGTTTTTTTTATGTAAGGCATGAAAATGTTTGGGGAAATACGTGTTCTGCTTAAAACGCTAACGGTGAAACTCCTAATTCCCATATAAACATACTTGTGACAACAGAAAACTTTTAATATCTCGAAACAAGAAAATTGGAGAAAACCATATTTGTATACATACTCGTACATATGTAACTGTACCCGCAAATTTTCTCACCCGAAGCGGCAGCAATACGCCCCCGTAGTGGGTAAACTCAGCTTTGCTGAAGTAACTAAGGTTAGGATCCTCATAGGCGTCATTGACCGAGGTAACGAAAGCTGGGCCATCCCTAGGGACCAGTGGCGGTACGTCAGGAACGCTATCGGTAATGCCCTTCTCGACATTATGGATGAGTCTCCGGGTGCCACGCCGATGGGTTCTGATGCGGGATGGCGCCAGGGCCGAATCAAGGTATTCGCTTGCGAGGATGCAAAAACTGTTGCACTGTACAAGGCAGCAGCTGCAAGACTGGGTGAGATCTACCAAGGGGCAAGAATCGAGGTTGTCGACTGGAAGGACATCCCGGCTCGGCCAAGGGCAAGAGCGTGGATTCCTGCTATCCCTGCTGAACCTGAGAGAATTCTAATGATGCTGAGGATCATGAACCCGTCTCTCCCGACGAAGGACTGGGGTGTCAATCTGGTCGAGGATGCGGTAGGGCCTGACAGGCAAGTGGTCTTCACCTTGACTAAGGAAGCACTCGAGCCCCTTAAACGGTGCAATGGACGAGTGCACTACGGCATGGGTCAGATCGTGATCCACGTATACCGCGGCGATGCACAGCGCGCTGCTATTTCGGCTGCACCGGAGGGCTCGGACATCGCAGTGCCGGTAGAGGAGTCGGAGATGTCCGACTCGGAAAGTATGGTATCTGCCACGTCAAATGGCGAAGGAGCAGTGAACAGCTCGGAGATGGGATACACCCTGCTGGACGGGGAGGACCTCAACGTCACAGTGGTCTGAACAAATCGTCGTTGAAAGATAAGCCTCCAGACGAGGTGGAACTCGACGATACAGCGGTGGCAGGGAAGTCTGAGCGCTCTCATGTTGGTGGTGATTCATATAAACCTGCACAAATCTAAAGCAGCCTCGGCTGCTTTAATCAGTCGTCTCTCTAAAGGCGACATAGATGTGGTCCTCATCCAAGAACCCTGGGTCAACAGCTCAAGGATTTGTGGTTTGGGGATTAAGGGTTTTAAGCTAATCCAAGCCAGCGAGGGGGGCAGGGTTAGAGCCTGGTTTCTGGTTAAGTCTGAGCTGAATGCTTTTCTCTTGCCCAACTATACCAATGGTGACGTTACAGCTGCCAGTTTAACAGTCGACAGTACCAGTCTGGCGACTATATGCCCTACGACGTCGAAGAACCTCCGCCACAGAGGGAAGGAAAAGACCTGGTGGCAAATTTTTCCATGGGTCATCTTATTATCGGAACTGACGCCAATGCTCATCACGTCCAGTGGGGAAGCTCCGATATCAATGCTAGAGGAGAGTCGTTGTTTGATTATTTGTTAACAACTAACCTGGTAGTTTGCAACGTGGGTAACGAACCTACGTTTATTACTAAAACCCGTAGGGAGGTCATAGATCTCACTATTTGCAGCGAAGGCGCTTATGGGTGGGTCAGAAAATGGCGCGTTCTCGATGAACACTCATTCTCCGACCACCGGTATGTAGAATTAGTTCTAGACTGGCCAGCACTGCCCCACAAGTCCCCTCATCAGTAGGGGAGTTGGAGGATCTGGTAAAGACCTGTACAACGGCGCTCTCGAATGCCCTAGAGCAGGCTTGCCCAGTGCCAAAACCACGCGGTAAACATAGGCCGCATTGGTGGTCCTACGACCTGGACTCGCTCCGTAAATCATGTAGGACACAATTCAATAAGGCCAAGAGCCTTGGCACGGAGAATCAATGGCTCGAATATAAAGTTAAACTCAGGGCCTACAAAAAAGCTCTGAGGCAGGCGAAGAGAGTATCGTGAATTTCTGCACTGGGGTCGAAAATGTCGACGATACAGCGAGACTTAGACGAGTGCTCTCAAAAACTCAAACAGCCACAAGCTATTTGCGCAAACCTGACGGATCCTGGACCAGCACGGAGAGGGAAACCCTAGAGCTGCTCTTAAATACGCACTTCCCAGGGAAATTGCATGAGGAACCCCTAGCACCTACAACAAACCTGGCTGTACACATACCCATCACGGAGGAAGAGGTTAGGTGGGCGGTTAAAAGCTTCGAACCGTTCAAGGCTGCCGGGCCAGACGGGATTATTCCCGCACAACTCATAAACACGCTGAAGACATCAGCCAAATGGCTGGTATTTCTCTATACAGCCTGCCTGGCTCTTAGCTACATTCCGTGCTCCTGGAGAAGTGCCACGGTAGTGTTTATTCCTAAGGCGGGGAAGGCGTCTCATTACGAGCCCAAGGACTATAGGCCGATCAGTCTCTCATCCTTTGTGCTCAAGACCTTCGAGAGGATAATAAATGACTACCTCCCTCTACTATTGATAGCAACCTGATCTGTAGCTATCAGCATGCATACACCAAAGGGAAATCTACGGAAACTGCGCTTCACAGCCTAGTTTCGGGAAGGTAGTGGCATATGCAGATGACTTAGCTATAGCATACAGGGGCAAATTCCCACAAAACCCTGTGCGACTTGATGCAAGTAGCACGGAGAGAGGTTTCCTCATGGAGCTCGCGCTGCGGACTGAGCATCAACCCGGGAAAAGTGGAACTGGTCCTTTTCACCCACCGCTATAAGATACCACCGCTGATACTACAAAAACTGAATAACGTGCACCTGAACTTGGCTGAAAAAGCCAAGTTCTTGGGCACAGTTCTGGATAGGAAACTAACCTGGAAGGAGAATGTTCTTCAGCGCCAGAAGAAAGCGTGTATTGCACTCTACACGTGCAAAAGAGCCATTGGAAAGAAATGGGGGCCCCAAATATGCAAATGGATCTACACTGCAATCATTCGACCAATCATGCTCTATGGAGTTGTGGTATGGTGGCTGCGCTGAGCAAGGCAACAAACCTTAATCTGCTAGGTAAAGTACACAGATCTTGCATGATCTGTATAAGCGGTGCGTTAAGAACAACGCCCAATGAAGCACTCCAGGCCATTCTTGGCATTTTGCCACTCGATCTGGAAGGGCACCGAGTAGCAGCAGCATCGGCTCTGCGTCTAAGGGAAACGTCCGGCTGGGGCGCAAGCACTACTGGACACGCCTGTATTTTGGGATCCTATAGCTTTCTTCCGCTGAGCACAGATCGCTGTGCGACCACAACAGTAGGAGATAGCGGTTTTAAAATCAATATTCCCAGCAGGGAAGAATGGGAGAGCACGGATCGGAGTCCCGTCACTCATGGCGGCACTTCCATTTATACTGATGGCTCGAAGTTAGACGGCAGAGTTGGGGGAGGGGTTTATTCAAAGGATCTGAACCTTGAGCTCTCCTTCAGACTACCTGATCACTGCAGTGTCTTTCAGGCTGAAGTATCAGCAATCATGGACGCCGCGGCTTGGATAGGCCAACACACTATCAGACAGGACATTTTTATATTCAGCGACAGCCAGGCGGCCATCAAATCCCTTGGCTCTTACTCGTTCAACTCTGAACTGACGCTCAGCTGTCGTCGATCTCTACAAGAGATGGCCCAACAGAATCGCGTTAACCTCCCGGGTCCCGGACCAAGCAGGTTCTTCGCGATAAAGAGCGCTTAGGTATGCCGTTTGCCACATGCAAGCTTATGCTGAAGGAATACACACTCCGCCAAGCCAACGAAAGATGGCTGCAATCTCCAGGATGCCGGATATCCAAAGAAACCTGGCCGAAATGGGATCATAAAAGATCAAGACAAATTTATGCCCTAAGGAGAAGAGAAATCTCCATATTAATAGGCGTATTAACTGGGCACTGCCTCATTGGTAGGCACGCAGAAAGACTTGGTGTGCCCTACCGACGATGCTGTAGGAGTTGTAAGGATGATGAGGAGGAGGAAACGGTGGAGCACCTCATCTGCAACTGCCCGGCTTTAAGTGGCGCGAGAATGCGCTTTTTGGGAGTTCCCTTCCTGGTCAGCCTACGCCAGGCCACGGAGCTGGACATAAAGGACCTGATGGCCTTCATCAAGTCATCTAAATGGTTCGAGGAGGAGTAACGGTGTCGGTATAGGAAGGTCAGTCCCGGGATTCTGCTATGTGGAGAATTCCGTTAATACCGGGATTTTCCATATGGCAGGGTCCCGGAACTGACTTTCCTAGTGTTGGTGGTATCACAACGGGCCTTTTAACACTGGCCTAGGTGTGCCTCTGCGGCAGCCACTTGAACCTAACCTAACTGAGACACCCGCTAGTTATAGCTATTTACTTCGTTTTATCACTGTTAACTCAGTTCTTAGTGAAGATTTCAGAATAAAGAGAAAGAATTTCACTAGCGAGTTAAAAGGTAGTTTTTTATTAGTTACGATGCAGCACATTTATCTACTATTTCATTGTAGATATGTATGGCGATTCTGATGCAAATAAATTTATTTCAGGTTTAAAAAAGTTATCAATGTGTTGAAGTATGACCGTGAATCGGGTAAAATGCTACACATCTACAAATCATCATCACGATCCTTATTCAAATAAGTTGATTTCAGAATTTAAAGAAAAAAACATATGCCATCAATGGGTTAATACATAGCCGCTATTGGGTTAATATAATACACATTGACTATTTTTGGACATACATACAAATTGTGATTTAAATAATTTGGTTATAGATCTTAAAAAAAATTGATCACCAATGGGTTAATTCATGACCGTTAATGGGTTAAGATTCCAAAGATTACTCGTTTTAGTGTAGATACAACTAATATGATGTAAATATTTTGATCTAAGAATTAGTTGAAACAAATTTGGGTCAAAATGGGTTAATGCGTTGTCGTTAAAGGGTTAAAATTCTTGGGATTTACTATTTTAGTATCGATATACCGATTCTGATTCAAGAAAATTAAATTCGAAACTAAAATAAAAACATAGGTCACCAACGGGTTAAGTCGTGACCGTCAATGGGTTAATATGCTATAGATTAAGTGCTTTAGTGCAGATAAAGCGATTCTGATGTAAAAAAGTTGATTTCAGAATTTTGAGCGTCCTCATACATATATATAAGTGGCCCCAGTGTGGGACGGCTCTAACAACGACAGCTTTCCTCGCCGCGTGATAGGCACCAAGATTGTTTTGTTTGGTTTAATAGATAGCCCTTTGCTAGCGCACCATCTCTCAATGATGCGAAGGGCTTGTTGCTTGCGATCGGATATTGTTTCATCATGCATTCCTGTTACGCAGACAACCAAGTCATCTGCACAGCCCTGAACGTCAAAGCCATTGCCCTTCAAAAGGTGAAGAAGTTCGTCTATGACAAGGGTCCAAAGTAGAGGAGAAAGTACACCTCCTTGAGGGCATCCTATTGTGCCACGATTGAGCCAGTACTCCTTCCTATCTCAAAGCTGATTTTTCTTTGCTTTAGCATGGCCGCCCCCAGCGAGTTAACATTGGGCTTACGTCCTTGCTAATCATGGCTTCCTCAATGGCCTGCTACGTCGTATTATCGAAAGCGCCTGATATATCGATAAATGCACACAGGGCTATGTTTTTAAACTCTATGGCCTTTTCTATTTTTCAGTAAGGCAATGAATTCTTCAGAGTACCAATGACGTTGCTATGGCCTCTCACAAGGGCCTTTTGGAGCCGCACTGCCGTAGGGAGATCTTTAATATTTTCGCAGTGTTCTCCCTAGGTTGCCCTCTTAGACTTCCAAAGTTCTTTTTTGTAGGAGGTTAGAGCATTTTTATAGGATACCCAGTCTCCCGTGTCTTTCGTGGTATTGAATAACCTTCTTGCTTGACATCTTAATTGTGCAAACTTTTTGTTCCACCAAGGCACATCCCGTTGTACACGTTTCTTAGCCTGGGGACAATCACACTAAAAGCAGTTATAATATCCGACTGAAATTTGTCAGCTTCTGCCTCAATCTCACACAAAGTAATTATCGGTTGGTGTAAGCAATTGCAGCTTTCTTCCATGGTGAAGCGAAATAGTTCGCATTTCGTTTTCCTTGGATTTCTAAAAACGGACTCATGATCAGAGAAGTGACCCATGTCGAACATAATATATTTGTGGTCCGACATTGATTCCTCCCCTGAGACGTGCCAATTTGTGACAGCGAAGACCATGTTTTGACTACATAGAGTAAGGTCAAGAACCTCCCCTCTAATAGCATTAACAAAAGTGGGTTCATTACCACGATTTATGACATTAATGTTATGACTACTAATAAACTCCAGGAGTTGCTCACCCCTGTTATTTATGTTCGTACTACCCCAAGCTGTATGGTGGGAGTTTGCGTCACAGCAGAGGACCTATGGGATACCCTTCTGTTGACAATACTCAACGAGGGACTTGGATTCAGCAGTAGGGGCTGTTTCCTCCTCACCCGGAAAGTAAGCTGCTGCCAAAATGGCCTCTTTTTTACCTCTTTGGGTTGGATTTTTGCCCAAACTGCAACCTCCATCATGTTGCTTTTTTATCTCTTATCATAACTATATGCCTGCTTTGTTATGTTTATTATTTCATATTTTGTTTTTCTTTTCTCTTTTTTACATTTGTTACGTGCATTCAATCGTACTTTAAAGTTGTCTGTGTGTCAATGCACTTTGTAATTGTCGCCCTTCTAGCTCATTATGTTTGATTTAAACCCCTGCAGGAAATTTGACTCCAGCAAAGGCGAAACCCATAAAATATTGCTAGATATTTTTTGCAAAGCACAAAATGGTCTTAAACCCAACAAACACAGTATCTAATGTTAGAGAAATGTTCGTCTTTACGTTAGATAACTAGGGTAATTCTCTAACTATTTTCTATTCGAAAGCAACAATGGAGAACTACACTAGAACTCGATTCGAGATAGATTAGAGAACTAGCCAAAAGGCGAGAATTTTGCACCATTTGCAAATTCACATTAGAATCCCATTAGAGAATGACATTAGAATTCGACTCGAAAACTATAGTTTTCTCGATTTGAGAATTATGCAACATTTTGTTAGAGAACGCGGTGATTCTCGAGTCGCCCTCTAACGTTAGAGATTGGAGACGGGGGCTAGTTCTCGAATGTACCTCCAATCGAAATCTAGCTTCATGGTTTGTTGGGAAGTGGTGCATTTTAATGCGCGTAGCCTCAGCAGTGACAAGGTGGACTATGTCAGGGATATTTTTGGTGAATCTGGTGTCGATGTCATTTGTGTCTCAGAGAAATGGTTCTCTCCCGATATCCCCGATCAGTACTATGGCATCCCTAATTATAATATTTGACAATTTATTGTAGAAACAATCTAAAAATTAAAACTCTAACAGTTTCAGCTAACACTGGCACTGAGTTTGTTATTGCTGGGTGTTTCCCAGCGTGATTTTCATTTTTGTATGGAAAACAACCTAACGTCCGCGACGCCAGGAAATGTCTATATTGGAAACTTTTGGCTTAAGTTAAGTTAGGTTAAGTATACTTATTGGGCTCTAAGACGAAAAACTATAGATACCTTACCATTATACTTGTGACAACAAGCCTCAACATATTTTCAAAAAAAAAGTTATGTATGTGTGTATTTTTTTAGACCAAAAAATTAGAATAATTTTAATATTTTTAGAGCTATATTAGTCGTTCAATTTATAGCAAAAACAGAAAGTTTTCCTTTTCCACCTCCGACGCATTTCGACACGTTATTGTGTCTTCTTCAGGGAGTAACTTTATTTTAAACAAGAAAACATAATTTTAATAATGCAATTTAAATCATTTTTGCACATATGTACATACCATAAATAATAATAAATAATCACTTTTACATATATACACAAGTTACAATATACATTTTACACAAACTTTAAATTTTCATCTTCACTTCATTGCAGTTGTTCGTCAAGGAAATGTCTATATTGGAAACTTTTGGCTTAAGTTAAGTTAGGTTAAGTATACTTATTGGGCTCTAAGACGAAAAACTATAGATACCTTGCCATTATACTTGTGACAACAAGCCTCAACATATTTTCCAAAAAAATGTTATGTATGTGTGTATTTTTTAGACCAAAAAATTAGAATAATTTTAATATTTTTAGAGCTATATTGGTCGTTCAATTTAAAGCAAAAACAGAAAGTTTTCCTTTTCCACCTCCGACGCATTTCGACACGTTATTGTGTCTTCTTCAGGGAGTAACTTTATTTTAAACAAGAAAACATAATTTTAATAATGCAATTTAAATCATTTTTGCACATATGTACATACCATAAATAATAATAAATAATCACTTTTACATATATACACAAGTTACAATATACATTTTACACAAACTTTAAATTTTCATCTTCACTTCATTGCAAGCGCACAGCAAAGACATGGTTATTCTTTGCGCACTCGCCTTAAGAAAATAACTAAGAAAACTAACCAAGTCACATTAGGCGAGTCGGTTACATAACCGATCAAATAACCGACATCTGTCTAGTAGGGTATTTAACTATAACAACTGTTATGTGTGGAATACATGTGCAGAGATTTTGCCTGCTGCGCTGCTACTTTTACTGCTGCTTGAACGAATTATAAACACACGTGCAGGGAAATTTACCTGTCAGTTCCATGCACTGACACTTGAACTTCATTTTCAAAACTTACTTATAACAAGCCAATTTAAAACAAAAATTACATTTTTTATAAATTTTATGATTTAAAAATACGAAATATGTTTGGCTTGTTCGTTCTTGTTGGCTTTTTCGATACCCAAGGAGCTCGTGGTGCAGCCCTGCCCCCAGGGATACATGTGTTTGCCATATAACAAATTAATAAGATGAGGGGGGTCACTCTGTATTGCGATGCGAAGGCAAATGCTATTAGCAAGCTGTCAAATCACATACATTTTGTTGAAATGCGAAAGAAATTACTTTCGAATCGCAATACAGAGTAACCCCCTGATGACAATTACGAATCATAAATGATTATTCATGGATAACACAGGCCGACAAATCTTAGTACCAGAAATGAACTAATACTTTTCTAAAGGCGTTAAGTATGCTGAATCTTACAGGCCTATTCTATGAAATTGACAAATTATCAATAAGTTGACAAATAAACAAGATTTTTATCAACTTGATAAATTTTGTTATTCTGTGCATAACTTGACAACACTTAAAAGCTTTTATGCGTGTGCTTTTCCCCACACCGAGGTGAACTAAATATTGTAAACACAAAACAGCTGTTTAGCGCCTACAATTTTTAAATGGAGTCTACAAAAACGTAAGTATTTTATTATTTTTATACCCAGCTGTACTTGTACACAGGGTATTATAACTTTGTTAGGATAACGGTTGGTTGTACAGGTATAAAGGAATCGAGATAGATATAGACTTCCATATATCAATATGATCAGGATCGAAAAAAAATTTGATTGAGCCATGTCCGTCCGTCCGTCCGTCCGTCCGTCTGTCCGTTAGCAAATAATGAGATATCTTCTCCAAATTTGGCGTGCGTACTTATTTGGGTTCAGAATAGATTGCTATTGAAAATGGGTAAAATCGGACCATAACCACGCCCCTTTTTCGATATCGAAAATTTCGAAAAACGTATAAAATGGGTTAATTCAATATTAGAAGCAGCTACAATGATAAAATTTGCAATATGTATTGAGTTAGATGTTCTAAGGCCGATTTTATAAAAATTTTTGAAAAGGGGGCGTGGTACCGCCCACGTATATTTGAAGAAATTTTAAAATTTTGACTCTTAATAACTTCAGAACAGTTTATGCTAGTATAACGAAATTTCGTAGAGGACATACTATTGTTGTGGTAAATTCAGCTATAGAAAATAAACGAAATCGCCTCGCGACCACGCCTACTTTTTCATAAAAGTTATATTGAAAGGAGGTGGAAATATTGAAAAGTCCATATCTACTTAACTGATTTCGCTATAATAATATAATTTGGTACATACATCAACTTTCATATTCTTTACATAATTTTTTCAAAATTTTGGAAAGTGGGCGTGGCACCGCCCACTTATGAGTCAAGCAATTTTTAAATTCGACTGCTAACAACTTCAGAACGGTGTGAGATAGATTTACGAAACTAGGTACCAGGCATGTTATGTTTATGTAGAGTACTACCACAGAAAATAAGAAAAATCGGTGAAGGTTCACGCCCACTTTATGTGCACAGCTGGGTATGTAATGTTCGGTTTCACCCGAACTTAGACTTCCTTACTTGTTCATTATATTTTAGTTATATTGTATTTCTATTATAGAAAATCTAAGTGCGATCGTGCAACGCGCTTACAACTTGAGCACTACGTTTTTTTTACGGTGCTAACCCCGAAATGGGTATGGGAAAAAATAATCCCAGGTCACCGCAACAAATGCGCTCTTTGTGGACCCTTAAGGGGACCTACACGCTCTGTGGAAAAATGGAAGGAGGTAAAATTATGGGAGGGTGTTCAAAAGACGGGGTTTGGCCTCAGGATCACAAATCCGGAAGCGCTTTTTTTTTTAATATTTTGGTTGTCTGAAGAGATATCTGCAATCAAAGTTGCAAGTTTTCATGTGGTTGTTGTAATTTTATTCGGCATGTTGCCACGGTTCAGGCAACCACCCGAACTTGGGATGGCGTAGCCCAGGGTTATTTTTTATAAGCGCGGCCGAAGGCCGCCAACTCAGAAAGCTGTTTCGCACATAAATACCATGGATTCCGCCTCAATTTTGGTATCGGACCCGGGTCATTTTTAAATTTTTTGACCATAACTTTTCACTAACACAAAAAATTAAAAAAGCGCTTCCGGATTCGTGATCCTGAGGCCTTGCCCCGTCTTTTGAGCACCCTTCCATAATTTTAGCTAATTTATTAGCAGTTGACAGCTAAAGTAGACAAATATCAAAAATTATCGATGTTGGTATCAAAAGACGCGTCTTGGCCCCAGAACCAATTATCCGAGAGCGGAAATTAAAAACAGGTATATATGTGTGAAGAGATGTTTGCAAACAAAGTTGCATGTTTTCATGTGATTGTTGTAATCACATTAGGCCGTCCCTAAAAATGTGTTCTGCGCAGAAATACTGTGTATGGTGTAGCCAGTGGTGGACCGGCTAACGCTTATTTCTTATAAGCGCGGCCGAAGGCCGCCAACTCGAAAAGGTGTTCTGCACATGAAAAGTATAGAGTACACACCGGTTTGGACCAAGTTTTGCTAATTTTTGGGTTTTTGGCGATAACTTTTTACATATATGTATATTATTTTGAATTTCCACTTTCGGATTATTGATACTGGAGTCAAGATGTGTATCTTGATACTTACTTAAAATAGCCTTTAACCGCCTACACGATTTTTTTTTTGTAAAATGGACGGCAAAAATCGCCTAGGCGGTTAAAGGCTATTTTAAGTAGGTAAGTAAGTCTTGTAAAATGTAACCAAATCAGTTAATGGCATTGCATATAATTTTTTTACATTCAGACGCTTGGAGTATGGAAAAGCCAGTTACGTACACGCGCACTACGTGTAAAAATGAGCCAAAGGGTTACTGGTGGTGGTCCACAATGCAAAACGCTCAGCGATTTCGAAGATCGCGCTTTGGCTACCTTTGGCTTATTAGCGGTTGATGGTGCCGGTTTAGGAACTAGTGGACTGAACTCGCCACCACAAGAACTACCAGCAAGAACATCTTCTATAGTTCAGAGTCCGTCACCAGCTGAGTGTAATACACAATCTCCAAGCCGTATCCTTGCGATGAATCCTGTGAGTTCGCCAACCGTTTTGCCGCAGCAAAACCATGCATCAGACTCTTTTGTGGCAATGTCGATCCCATCATCGCCGGAGACTAATGCTGAACCGTCAAGTTTCGAGCCATCGATGCCTGGTGTGACGCCTCTTGAGCCAGAGACTGAAGTAATTTACATATGTTAGGGTGGGGCAAACATATGGCTTACATTTTCTTGGATTGGTTTATATGTACATATGCATACATATGGGTCATTCCATATGAAATTTAGCACTTAAATTTAAAAATGCCCTCTATATTTCTTTTCTGCTGAGAATGGAAAATAAGTCGACACCTTTTTTTTTAATTCACCCATAGTGGTAAACTTTTTGAGTTATGAATTATTGGCATTTTGAAAATTGAATTTTTTCATTATTTTCTAGTTCGTGAACCAATTGACGGAATTGGTTCAAATTTTAGGACTGGCCTAATGAATGTTAGATCTATCTAAAATTTGAACTAATTCCGTCAATTGGTTCACGAACTAGAAAATAATGAAAAAATTCAATTTTCAAAATGCCAAAAATTCATAACTCAAAAAATTTACCACTATTGGTGAAATAAAAAAATAGGTGTCGACTTATTTCCATTCTCAGCAGAAAAAAAATATTGAAAATTTGAATGGAAGCTCAGTCCGCATGTCTCGCGGAGAACGAGGCAAACTTATAACTACTTTAATGAAAAACATAAATAAAAAGAACGCTTTTGAAGAACGGCAGGAAAGAAGAGAGGAGGAACAGCGTCAGGAGCATCGTGAAACAATGCAAGCCATCACAACTTTAACGAGCTGCTTGACAGAACTAGTCAAAGTTTTGAAACCGAATTAAACTTAATAATAGAGAAGTTTTACGGACTAGATATTTTCTTTAATTATAATTGAACCAAAGACTGAATTCCTTATTTAAAACACGTTAGTTACTATAATAATAGTCCGTAAAGCTTCTCTATGTACATGTTAGAATCAGGGACTGCTAATAATAGTAATTTTATTATATAAATTGGTAGTTATAGAAATTAGAAAAACTGTAATAAAATAAGATAAAATAACGAAAAATGAAATCAAATTAGAAAAACTGTAATAAAATAAGATAAAATAATGAAAAATTAAATCAAATTAGAAAAACTGCAATAAAATAAGATAAAATAATGAAAAATTAAATCAAATTAGAAAAACTGTAATAAAATAAGATAAAATAATAAAAAATTAAATCAAATTAAAAAAACTGTAATAAAATAAGATAAAATAATAAAAAATTAAATCAAATTAGAAAAACTGTAATAAAATAATGAAAAATTAAATCAAATTAGAAAAACTGTAATAAAATAAGATAAAATAATAAAAAATTAAATTAAATTAGAAAAACTGTAATAAAATAAGATAAAATAATGAAAAATTAAATCAAATTAGAAAAACTGTAATAAAATAAGATAAAATAATAAAAAATTAAATCAAATTAGAAAAACTGTAATAAAATAAGATAAAATAATAAAAAATTAAATCAAATTAAAAAAACTGTAATAAAATAAGATAAAATAATAAAAAATTAAATCAAATTAGAAAAACTGTAATAAAATAAGAAAAAATAATGAAAAATTAAATCAAATTAGAAAAACTGTAATAAAATAAGATAAAATAATGAAAAATTAAATCAAATTAGAAAAACTGTAATCAAATCAGATAAAATAATAAAAAATTAAATCAAATTAAAAAAACTGTAATAAAATAAGATAAAATAATAAAAAATTAAATCAAATTAGAAAAACTGTAATAAAATAAGATAAAATAATTAAAAATTAAATCAAATTAGAAAAACTGTAATAAAATAAGATAAAATAATGAAAAATTAAATCAAATTAGAAAAACTGTAATAAAATAAGATAAAATAATAAAAAATTAAATCAAATTAAAAAAACTGTAATAAAATAAGATAAAATAATAAAAAATTAAATCAAATTAAAAAAACTTTTACGAGGCAATATAACTATTTTTATTTTTAATTTTGCTGTGAGCGTTATTGAAATGAATTATTTCTGCTATTGTTATAATTATATATAAATAAAATTTAATATAGAATACATATATCGAGCTCGATATATTTATGTACATATAAAAATCTTGTGTGTGGCTATATGATTAATGAGTTCCAATGCCTGAACGATTTTGATGATTTTAGGATAAGGCTAGGGATTGTGATAGGGGTAAAATATAGAAAAATTTTAAAAATAAAAAGGAGAAGAACGATATTAGAAGGTAAAAGCTAACAAAAAGGAAAAAGGGAAGGCGAATTGGCAAAATATTAAGGAGGTGAAATGATAGATACAGGCAAGTAAAATTTTTGGAATATAAACGTCCTTTAATGAAGGGCTATGCACGCCCACAAGCTTGTGTTTGCGTGTTCTTTAGAGGCGTCCAAATTTCTTCTAGACTGGAGCAACATTTGCAAACAATGAACCTCAGGCGTTCGTAGTTCGTATCCATACTTTCAAAAATATAGAGTCGAAAGTGGCATTTTTAGCTATGAGTAATATTATGCTTTTTATTTGAGAAAGGAAATATTTACATGTGTCATTTTTAAAGAGTTGATATGTATCTCGACCGTGTTCTCTCTCCCTCGCGGGTGTACTGAGTAGCGTCATTTGGATCTATTGGAAATTCATGATCATCTTCAACGAGATCTATGTCCTCTGGGGCCATACCAGCTTTTGTCATGATGTTGTGCAATATGACGCAGCTCGTAATAATAGCAGCAGCTATTTCGTGAGAATAATGTAGCACTAAAACGCGACTTCACAACACCAAATCCTCTTTCTATACAATTTCTTCCAGATGCATGTATCTTACTTGGGTTTGCAACTGGTGTGAGAAGCCATGGTTCCAAAGGGTATCCTTGATCCCCAATGAGCCATGATTCCCTTTGGTTAGAACTTGAACTGGCGTTATGCTTGCGTATCAAATACTCGCGTAGGTCAGAAGTTGCCCATATGCCTGAGTCATGTGTCGCTCCTGGAAAGTTGGGATTTAGAAATGTAAAACACAAGCGATGATCGCATACCTTGAAAAAAATAAATTTAATAAATTGTAACGATTTTTAAAAAAGGTAGAACGTACCGCTTCAACATTAATGCTGTAGTAGCCCTTTCGGTTTAGGTATTGGCTTAACGGACGCTCCACATTATTAGAAGGCGGAGCTACAATGGCAATATGGGTGCAATCAATTGCACCTATTGTACTTTTTATGCCGAATTTCCGGAAAAACCTTAAATAGTACAAAGATTTTCTTTAAAAATTTATCTGAAAATTTCATTTGCACACATACCCTGTTTTAACAATATTCTCTTCTTCGACTGTGCGGGGAAACTCGATTTCATTGCCCTTGACCCTCACAATTAGTTTTGACACAGCCTTCAAACTTCTGGAAAAAGACGCCTGGCTCATTGGCATAGTGTAATTGTTGCCCACGCATGTTTGGTAAGATCCACTAGCAAAGAAGTTCAATACCGACAGAATGCGGATCGTTATTGGCAAGGAGGTTTGTTGGTCATCGTGCGGTTCCAAGTCATCAATAAGGCGACGGTACAATGAACGGGTCAAACGAAAATTTTGAACGAACACGTTTTCAAAAATGGATTGCTGTCATCCCTTAAGGATTTTAAAGACCTTGCGCGATCTCTATGTTCCTCATTTTCCTCATCTTCCCACAATAACAACAAAAGTAATATATTTTCTTCCATTTGTACACACAATAACGTAATTTTAGCGCGAAATTTAATTATCAAGACCGTTTGACATATTGACTATTTGTCAACCAAAGAGCTTTTTAATTTTGACACAGAATCGAAAATACTTGATAAATAATCAAACTTGAAAAATAAGCAATGTGGTGAATTTGTCAAGTGCACAGAATAGAGCTGTTAATCTGAAGTCAGATTTGTAAATTTGGTTCTGGTTTTTGAGATATTCATGCCCAAAAGTGAAAATTTACGATTTTTTGCTATTTTCACCACTTAATTTCTTCATTAAATCAAACCTTAATTAAAAACGTGTTTTTTGAGAAAAATTTACCTACGCGCTGCAGGAACCAGACAAGCCGACATATGTTTCGATGATACTGGAGTTACATCTCTTCAAGGACTTTTCTTCCCGGCATTGTGAGAGTCGAACTCACAACACTGTAGTGACTTGTATGCTAGAAGGTCTAGCACCTTAGGCCACTACCCAGCTTGAAGGTAAACCCTTCTCAGTGTCCATTTATGCATATATTTATACTTCCATATAGAACATTTCTTTAATTTCAATGCTAACTTATATGAAAGATTTGCGAATTTTTAGGACTTGGTGTGAAACCTATGAAAGAATTTCCATACTTAATTAAGCACGAATATTTTTCCATTTTTAACATTTAAACTCTTTGTTACTTTTTTGACTTGTAGTCTATTGCTGTAAATACCGACGGTATTTACAAGTAATTTTCGGGATTGTATGAAAATGTGTTTAAATATTCGCAAATCTTTCATATAAGTTAGCATTGAAATTAAAGAAATGTTCTATATGGAAGTATAAATATATGCATAAATGGACACTGAGAAGGGTTTACCGTCAAGCTGGGTAGTGGCCTAAGGTGCTAGACCTTCTAGCATACAAGTCACTACAGTGTTGTGAGTTCGACTCTCACAATGCCGGGAAGAAAAGTCCTTGAAGAGATGTAACTCCAGTATCATCGAAACATATGTCGGCTTGTCTGGTTCCTGCAGCGCGTAGGTAAATTTTTCTCAAAAAACACATTTTCATACAATCCCGAAAATTACTTGTAAATACCGTCGGTATTTACAGCAATAGACTACAAGTCAAAAAACCAACAAAGAGTTTAATTAAAAACTTAATATACCCTTAAAAAACAGTACCATTTCTCTTGAAAATTCTTTTTTGATTTTTTAGATATCTCTTTCAGGACTTGAGATATTCAGGGGATTCATTTAAAGCTATAAAAGCCTTGTAAAGCTTATAAAACGTATAAAGCCAGTAAACTTTTGTGAAAAGGACATATGTATGAGGTTTATAAGCTTTATAAGGTTTACAAAACTTTAAATAAATCCCCAAAATGTTCTTTTAAGTAAATTAGCTTTGCTATATTTTACCCATACAAAGAGATAAGATTTGCATAACCCATATTTGAAGTATACTTTTAGGCAGCTTACTTATATTATTACTGATGCAACCCTGCAGCGAAACCTCAAACAAGTCAGAAAAAAAAATATAATAAAAAAATATTTTTAATTTAAAATGTTTTTAAAATGAACTAAAAACTGGAAAATGATTTCCCCTCTGCCTACATAGATTCTTCACCACGTAAAGCTTATCTCGAACATTTGCGAGTGGGAATTCTTATAGGTATTAAATAGTACTTGGAGTTTGAAATGTATAAAAACATTGGCGCACGCTAAAGATGGTTCGCATTAATTTCTAACAATCTTATTACCGATATGAGCTTTTCTAAAAAAAACATCTTTTTAAGATATGGCAAGCGGTAAACTTCTAATCTAAACTTCTGCGGTAAACTTCGTTCCATAAAAATTTTGACAGTTCATTTACGCATTCGGCAATTTTCCACGTTTACACGCTTTACGCGGTGTGTCTATGGTTACATGAATAAAATTATTCTTTTTTAACCATTATAAAACACATTATCTTTCCTTTGTGCAACAGAGACTGCGCATAAATGTATGCAGGACGTTGAAGATTGCATGTTCGAATAACGGAAATTCAAATATTCGAAATTTCGATGCTGTTTATGGCGCTGAAAACTCATTGTAGCATGCGCCTTATAGCATGTGTACGAAATATTCAAATAGCAATTAGGAAGATAGGCCGATAAATGGGACTTTTGCAATTAAAGCAATATTTTGGATTTTTTTTGTATAATGTATTGTCAGCGAAACCTGAACGATGGTGAAAATTTAAAAACCCCAGCTCAATGTTAGTTCAAAATCCAAAGCAAAATCTCTGGAAATAAAACTTTTCAAATATCTCTACCCGTGCGCCACCTATCGGAATTATTTTTTGTTATATTGCGTGGGCCAGAAAACTAAACGACGATGAAAATTTCAAGATACTACCTCAACGGGAAGTTCGTTGAAAAACCAATTAATCGACACCGAAAACAGACCTTCGCATTTCTTGAATAGAGCGACTCACGCGCCACCTAGCGGGTCCAATTTTTTGAACATTTGGAAATTGATTAAGTAATACACACGCTAAATATCAGCTAAATCGGTCCATAACACTGGTTTACAGCCAAAATGCACCAGAGACGCCATAGTGAAATTCCTATGTAAAATCACCTCCTAATTCCGAAAATCAAGGTTATTTTTACTTGAATGGTACCGTTTTTGAGATATTTACGATTTACCGTTATTTCAAAGAACAAAAAAGATGGCTCCACTTAATTGTGTATATCTCAAGAACAAACTGAGCTCTTCGAAAACGGTTTGAAAAATTTGAAAGCTAATAAAATTTACTATAATCAGTACATGCAACACTTTTTGCTAGGTCCTGCAGATTCAAACATATTGAACAATCATTACGGATTTTTTAAATTTTTTTTGTAAAAATATAAAAAAATTTGTACTTTGCGAGGAAGCATCTCGAAAACTTTTTGTTTTTTAGCATATATTTTCCCCCCCTCTAAGCTCTGTTTTATTACAAAAAAAAAACAAGCTATCAGTGAACAAAATCGATGAACTAATACAAAAGTTATAAGCATTCAAGTAAATATATCCATTTAATGCTTAAGTACCCTACTGGTACATATATGTTAGTATTCGTATATCAGTTAGTTAGCAGGTAGATTTTCGAAAAGTTATTAGATACAAAAAGCTGTTAGTGTCGTTTTCTCAAACCTAGGTACATTTTAAACAAGAGCATATTTTTGAGGCAGGTAGTGTTTTCTTTGTAGAACTAGGGAACCTTTTTGTTTAGGTAGGCTTGGATTTTTACTGGATCTAAGTATAAATAAGAGTACATGCGCCTTGTTCCTTCATAATATCTGCAAGGCTCGCCGGATACTGTTCAGTTTATAATTGCAGTTTATAACCCGTCATTTACTTAAAAATAAAAGGGCGCAAGAGTTTGAGTGTACAAATGATCCAGATATGTTCTGTTTCATCTGCGGTCAATTTATTGTTAAAAGTATGAGACGTGTGTTTTCAAATCCTTTGAAAGTTACATACTATAAGTGTTTTGGAATTGAGCCTAAAAACCATGGACACCGAACACTGTGTGCACCACATGCCGAGTCGAATTGATTTCTTCGGAAACCGTAACAAAAAGGTACATTGTAAAAATTAGGAATTTTGTTCCCTTTTAATATGATTCAAAAGAGTTGCGATTGTTCATAGACGGCAATAAATTAAGTTTAAAGGCCGTATTATTGCATATTGGCAACCAAAAGCCATCTATCCCGATCGCGCATGCAGTAAATACGAAGGAAACATATGAGATAATGCAAAAATTGCTCAAGTTAATCAAATACGAAGAACATGATTGGAAAATATGTGCCGATCTTAAAGTCGTTGGAATGCTATGTGGTCTACTAAGTGGATACACAAAATACTGTTGCTTTCTATGCAAATGGGATAGCCGAGCTCGTCAAGACCACTACATCATAAAGGATTGGCCAGAACGAATCGAGTTTCAAGTTGGGGTAGATAACATAAAATACTCTCCACTTATAAAGAAGGAAAAAATAATTATACCTCCGCTCCACATCAAGCTCGGCCTTATCACAAACTTTGTGAAGGCTTTGGACAAAGAAGGCGAAGCTTTTCATCATTTGAAGACAATCTTCCCAGAGATTTCAGAAGCAAAATAAAGGAAGGGATTTTTGTGGGACCGCAAATAAGGAAAATGATGACCAATAACCATTTCAAAGAACTATTGTCACCAGTGGAGCAGCAGCGTGGGATTCTTTTGAAAAGGTCGTTACTTCTTTTTTAGGCAAACACAAAAGTCCTAACCACGAGATGATAATGAACGACTTAATCAAAAACTATGCGGAAATGGGTAAATAAAAAAACATATTATAATAAATTATATATTACATAAATACTTAAGTATTTACTTGAATGCTTATAACCTTTGTATTAGTTCATCGATTTTGTTCACTGATAGCTTGTTTTTTTTTGTAATAAAACAGAGCTTAGGGGGGGGGGGGGGGGGGGGGGGGGGGGGGGAATATCTGCTAAAAAACAAAAAGTTTTCGAGATGCTTCCTCGCAAAGTACAAATTTTTTTATATTTTTACAAAAAAAAATTTAAAAAATCCGTAATGATTGTTCACTATGTTTGAATCTGCAGGACCTAGCAAAAAGTGTTGTATGTACTGATTATAGTAAATTTTATAAGCTTTCAAATTTTTGTTTTGTTTTTGAGATATACACGATTAAGTGGAGCCATCTTTTTTGTTTTTTGAAATAACGGTAAATCGTAAATATCTCAAAAACGGTACCACTCAAGTAAAAATAACTTTGATTTTCGGAATTAGGAGGTGATTTTACATAGGAATTTCACTATGGCGCCTCTGGTGCAGAAAAAAAGTTGGAATTTGTGATCCAGTGTAATTAGGATTTTAAGTTTTTATTACGCCCTCGTGAAGGGTGGATACCTTGCCGCGGTACGAGGGCTTAAGTCGATAGCCACAGGGCAACGCTGCCCTTGTGATTATAGCTCCGTACGGCACTTATCACGAGAGCAGCCTAGCCTCTCTGGCGCGACGACAAAGGTCTTCCCCCTCCCAATCCAGGGTGTTATGCGATACCATGCCCATTGGACGTTTGCAGCCGGGAGGCAAATCGTGGCTGTATTTGAACGGAGCCTCTCTGATACCGGGTCGCCTCAGAGAGTAAGCATGGCCTTACCGCGGTAAGTGGCTCTGCCGCGGCGGACGACACATTTTCCCCTACTCTTCCCTTGACCCTAAGCTGGCCTTGTCCGGCGATGGGTCGTACGAACAAGATGAACTCAAATAACGTAAATAAAAACGAAAAACCTAAAAAACAAACAACGCCAAATTTCACTCCTCAGCAGATAATAGCTATGGAGGAGCAAGCGAGAAAGCAACAACAACGCCGGAGGACAACCTCCGTTCCACAATCAAGGGGGGGATCGATAGCGATGGCAACTACGAGGCGGTCAACCAACCCTCTATCGAGTAAGATTGACTTGATGGGAGCTAGCACCAGTGCGGTTGCCTACGCAGCTAAGCGGACAACGGCGGATGCCAAACTCCCATCAACCACTGATATGAAGACCAGTATCTTTACGTCTGTGGCAGCGGTCTCACGACCTGGCCTCGGAGTTTCGAAGGAGAAGGAAGCTGCAACTGAGATTTCGGCAAAGGGAGCGACCGCGATGGCAACTACGGGTCCGCACTCCCGGGAGACATCTCCCCGCCGCTTCACATACCACGAGAAAAGATTGGCTGCAAAGATCCTGAAGAGGTATGAAGGGGTACCGCAGGAATCGCTGTCGCCGAATTCCAGTAAATCGGTAGAGCTAGCGAAAGCTTAACGCGAACGTGAACGGTCGTGTTTTTGCTCGCTCCGTTTCTGTCTTATTTAAAGTACATCACTAAAGCTATTTTTCGATATTTCTTGGCAATGTCGCCGCCTAGTAATAATAATATCGTATGCTCTGATTGTAATAAATCCATAAATACTGGTCATAGTATATCGTGCAAATTCTGTAAAGACAATTTTCATAAAATATGTGCAAATATTAATAGTAAAGACACTGCCAAAGTCTTGGCTGAGTGCAAGAACATTGTTTTTGTTTGTAATGGCTGCTTAAGTAGGGCTGCCAGGTCTCCCTGGGGCAAAACCGGGACATTATGAAAATTCAAGAAATAACACCACGGATAAAGCATTCTTGAAAAAGTCCGTAATAACTTTAGGAGCATTCTTTTCTTTCGAAAATTTTTTTTAGCGGATTCCACATTTGCAAAATTCTTTCTATTGCAGGTACCAGTGAGAGCCACCGTGTTTTACTGTAAGAAAGAATTGATCTGTACATTGTGTCCGCATTATCACAAAAATCTTTAAGCCGCTCCGTTCGCACAGTGAATATCGAAAAATATTTATATATCTTAAATATAACAGACCCTACATCTATTGACATTACATCCATTGCACTAGAAATTGTATTGTGAAGTATATGAGCAGGGCAACCTACGCCCTCAATGCTTTTCCCTGAAACTTCTTTTAATTTACAAAATATATTATTTAGTCCCTGTCTTTTTCTTCCACCAAAGTTGGTATTGGTATTATCAGCACCAAAAGCTACAAGGTTTTGTAATGGTATTTTGTGATGACTTAATGTGTCTACACAAAATGACGTTACAGAATCTGCAGTTTCATTAGGTAAATTTGTGAGTTTTAATAATTTTACTTGTAAACCTTCTTTTTCCGTGAAAAAGTGAACAAGCAATGGAAACATTTTTTCGGCTTTGTGGTTGCTGGCGTCCGTTGAAATTCCATAAAAAGGCACATTTTTTATTAAAATATCTACAAAGATTGCTACTGAATGCGGAGCCAAAACATTTTTGATTAAAGCTGTTGCTTTGGTCCTGCAAACTGATTGCTTTGCTGCTATTTCCGAATCAGGATACATGAGCGCATTTAGTTTTGTAGTGCAATCTATTGAGCTGAAGGACTGATGGTGATTAATAATCTTAAATGCATTTGTTAGCTCAGCGGCGGAGATCAGCTGCCTCTTTGCTGTATTTGGTTTTACAAAAAAAGAAGAAATTTCTTTTGAAGTAGACGCCTCGCATAACCTTGATTTGTGCTTGGAACTGCCGATATGATCAAGAATATCTGAGCGACCACCGTGACCAATAGCAATAAAACAATCGCAAACCGTGCACAACGATTCATGTTCACTTCTCCCACGTTTCATAAAAGACCATTCCTCTGTGTATGAGAGAAGGAATTTACATTTCCTTTTTGGCATTTTCTAAAAGTGGTTTAATGTATTATAAACATATCTATTTTATAAATTTTGTGAGAAAACTTACAATGAAATCAGAAACACTCAACTCGAAGAACCAAATACTTAGCGCAAAACAAAAACAGCTGTAGATAATTAGGAAGAACACTTTACATCGATAATCGATATATGTATACTATTCAATGTGCAACTATCTAGCGATGCTAGAGTTTTACAATTGAAGTCGGTAGTTGGCAAACCAAATAATTGGTAGATTTCATGGCTCCTTACAATCGATTAGATTTAAAAACCGGGACATTTTAGGGTTGGACCGGGACACCGGGACAAATGGCCTAAAACCGGGACATTTCCCGGAAAACCGGGACGTCTGGCAGCCCTATGCTTAAGTGTATCAACCAATTTAATAGCAACAATCGCTCATTTATCTAAAGAACTCAATATCCTAAAAGGTAAATTTACTGAGTTCTCGTGCAAATACAATTCGAGTGACGATGTCGCTAATGTACTGAGTTCTAATAATTGCATTGCTGAAAATAATAATGCGCCTAAAATTAATCGTAATAACAAAGTATATAATCTTCGCTCTCAAAACCTGATTCGAGTATTAAACAATGACAAAAACAACATGCCAGTGGGCTTAGCTAACGATTTGCCGTCGGGGTCATCGCCCAATGCTTGTGCTGAGTATAATGCTGCTGCTGCGCCTAATGCTGCTGTTGCTGCCAATGCAGATTCTCTCACTGTTGCCTCTTCCTCTGCTTCTTCGCAAATGCCAGCTGCTGTTTCTGCGTCGACAGAGAATACATCTATTTCTTCTCTATCCTCTGTTTCTCCTAATGCACAGAGTGGCTCTGCTGATACACCCGCTGAAATAAACAAAGACACTGATAGTAATGACATTTGGGACACTGTGCGTAATAAGAAGGTACCTAAATTTAAGAATGCAGTGGTTGGACAGAGTATGTCAACTGAACTAGATACTAGAGTTTATAGAAAGTGGCTGCATATATCGGAAGCGGATATTATTGCATATATTTCGAAACACTCTGGAATTCCGATGGATTGCTTTTCATGTCACAAGTTGTTAAAAAAAGATGCTACCCTTGATGGTTTAAAGAAGGTAAATTTTAAACTCGGTGTAACTTCAGATCCTACTTTATGGCCTGCAGGCATCAATGTGCGGCCCTTTCGTGTTCTTCCTAAAGAGAAGAGTGACTCATAATAATAATTTTCCTGATTTGGTCGTTTCGCAAAAAGATGATTTGAATCCCGATAATCTAAATTTGAGAGTGTATTACCAAAATTTTTCCGGTATGCGTACGAAATCCAAAGAAATTTTTTTGGCTACATCTCGATGTGATTTCGACGCTTATGTTATTGTGGAAACTTGGCTAAATAGCAATTTTTTCGATGCTGAATTTTTTGACCCAAATCTTTTTCACATCTATAGGAAAGACAGAGATGCAAGCACGACAGGTTGCTTGAGAGGAGGTGGTGTTTTGATCGCGGTAAGACGTACTTTTAGGTCGTCTATTTTTCAGTTATTCAATCATGATCCTTTATTGGACCAGCTTTGTGTGAGCATCTTTGGATCGCGGGGAAAATTTTTAATTTGTGTGTCCTACATTCCACCTAACAGCCCTGAATCGTTATATTCAGCTCATATTGACAACGTCATCCATCTTTTTGAGAATAATCATGATAATCATTTTTGCATTTTATGAGACTTTAACTTAAGTAAAATCCATTGGTCTAATTTATTAAATAATGGTATTTTAACACCTACGAATGTAGTTTCTTCTCAGGAAATCAATTTCCTGGATAGTTTGTTTAGTATTAACCTTACGCAAATTAATTCTTTTTTCAATATGCTAGGCAATATCCTTGACCTTATTTTTATTGATGAAGATATGTTATACCAGTTAGATGAGTGTCTTTTCCCTATCAGTAAATCAGATATGCATCATGTAACTTTGCAATTATCGCTAAAATTCGTGGATTATGTATCTAGCTCTCAAGATGTTACTCTGTCCTTTGGCTATGGTAATGCCAATTTCGATTTATTAAACTCAACTATATCCGAGATAGATTGGAACTCGCTTTTTCTAGCTAAAAATGTCTCGCAGTGCTTCGAAGTGTTTCTAGAGTGCATTATTGGAGTACTGCACAGTAATGTTTCTCTTTTGCCGCCGCGTATACATAAGTTGCCTTGGTACACTAGAGAAGTCAAGTCGTTAAAAAACAAAAGAAACAAATTTTTAAATTTATTTAAAGCCACAAAAATTATATCATATAAAGAAAAATATTTAGATTTCATGCATCAATTCAATGAACTAGACAAACTCCTATACAATAACTATATTAAGCGGTACGTATCTGATATTAAGTCAAATCCAAAAGCTTTCTGGAACTTTGTTCGCTCAAAACGAGGTTGCTCAAATATTCCCTCTTCCTTAAATTTTAATGAGAAGTCCTCTACATGTTTGGTTGAGTCGGTTAATCTTTTCGCTGATTTTTTCAAATCGAACTTTGTAATTGATGATGATGGTAATAATTCAATTTATAACGTATCTAACTGCGTGGACTTTGATACAATTGTAGTCACTGAACTGGACATTATCAATGGCATTGCTGCTTTGAAAACATCTTTCAAAAGAGATTTAGATGGGCTGTCGTCTTTCTTGCTTAAGAAATGCAGCTGGTCTCTCTCTGTACCTTTAACGTATATATTTAATCTTTCTCTTTCTAGTGGTGTTTTCATTGATAGATGGAAAGTTGCCTCTATCACACCAATTTTCAAATCCGGAAATAAAAATGAAATTAAAAATTATAGGCCAATTTCAAAGTTAACCACGTGCTCAAAATTGATTGAAAAAGTAGTAAAAGAAAAGCTGTGTTTTTCTATCAAACAAATTTTAAGTCCAAACCAACATGGTTTTGTGTCCGGACGCTCAACAGTTACGAATTTGGCAACATTTTCTGAGTACTGTGTCTCTGCATTTAAAAAGGGTTATCAAGTTGATACAGTTTATACGGATTTTGCCAAAGCATTTGATACCGTTTCACACAATATTTTACTGCAAAAACTGGCCAGTTTAGGTTTCCATCCAGTCTTCCTATTATGGCTTAAGTCATATATATCGAATAGACCTTCTTTTGTAGAAGTGGAAAATTGTAAGTCATATACATTTGTATCCACTTCCGGTGTGCCTCAGGGTAGTATCCTTGGTCCTTTATTGTTTGTTATATTTATAAACGATATTGGTGATTGTTTTACGCATTCAAATTATTTTCTTTATGCTGACGATCTGAAGCTTTTTAGTACAATTTCTTGTCCATCAGATGTTTTAGCACTTCAGAGCGACTTAAACAACCTTGTTGAGTAGAGCTTAAGAAACAAATTAGCTTTGAATATCAACAAATGTTTCCATATGACGTTGTCGAGGTCCTTAACTCGATTTCCCTCTTCTTATTTTTTTTTAAATACTCAGCTTAATACAGTTACTGAATTCATTGATCTAGGTGTGCTCTTTGACTCGGGTTATACCTTTGTTAACCATGTCAATCACATTGTGCCTAAGGCTTACTCCAACTTGGCTTTTGTGAAGCGTTATGCTAAAGATTTCAGGGATCCCTACATTAGGAAACTACTTTATAATGCCTTTGTGCGGTCTAAATTGGAGTATGCCTCTATAATCTGGAACCCTATATATTTATCGCACTCTTTAAGAGTTGAAAGAGTTCAGAGGTGCTTCATAAGGTTTGCTCTGCAGTCATTGAATTTTAGTGAACCGGCTCCGTCCTACCATGGCCGGGGCATGCTTATAGATGTTAAATCGCTTGCTGGTAGAAGGTCTATCCAATCCCTTATGTTCATATATGACTTAATTAGCGGTTCCATCGACTCTCCGGATCTTCTTGGGTTCATAGACTTCAATGTTCCTAGTAGAATTTTAAGGTCTAATTTACCCTTTTATGTTAATATTACTAGATGTAATTATTATAAGTTTGCTCCTTTGAATAGGGCCTTAGAGGAATACAATAAAATCTTTGGTGTTATTGATCTCGATTTCGCGATGCCTAGATCATTATTTTTGTCCCAGGTCATATCTCTTTATCTTTAGTTTTTAATTCTATAAGATATTTTGTATTAGCCTTAAGTTTAAATTGTAATCTAGTCTGTAAGGTTTTGTATAACCATAGACTCAAATAAATGAAATGAAAGCTGTGATACCGGATTTCCAAAATTCTTACATGCCAAAGAGGTTAAAAGTTAACCCTTTCAAGCGCCAGAGATCGGACCTGGAGTTAAATCCCCCTCCCAAGCGGTATCAGAATACCCCTGGAGCGGGCAAACTAAGCTTTGCTGAGGTAACCAAGGACAGGATCCTTATTGGCGTCCTTGACCGAGGCAATGACCATCTGGCCATCCCCAAGGACCGGTGGCGTTACGTGCGAAATGAACTCGGCAACATTCTTCTCAACGTTGCTCCGGAGTTTCCGGGTAGTTCGGCGCGAGTAACGGATGCGGGTTGGCACCAGGGTCAGATTAAATTACTCGCATGCGAGAATGCAAAAACCGTAGCACTGTACAAGGCAGCAGCTGCTAAACTGGGTGAAGTCTACAAGGGCGCAAAGATAGAGGTCGTCGACTGGAAGGACATTCCAGCTCGTCCAAGGGCAAGGGCGTGGATTCCGGCCATCCCTGACGAACCCGAGAGAATTCTCGGGATGCTACGGCTAATGAATCCGTCCCTCCCAACGCATGACTAGAGTGTCAATCTGGTCGGGGATGCGGTAGGGCCCGACAGACAGGTGGTGTTCACCATGAATAAAGAGTCAATCGATCCCCTCAAAAGGTGCAATGGCCTAGTACACTACAGCGTAGGCCAGATCGTTATCCACGTATATATGCTCAGCGCGCTGCCTTCTCGGCTGCTCCGGGGGAACCCGAAAACAAATTACTAGAAGAGGAAGCGGATTCCGATGCGGAAAGCATGTTATCCGCCACGTCCCTTGGCGATAGTGCTGTGAACAACTCGGAGATGGAGGACAGCCTACAGGACGAGGAAGTCTTCGACGTCACGGTGGTAGCAGCCAACGCTGAGCGATTAACATCTAACGCTACAGACAGCAGGACTCCCGCAACGCCAAATCGGGCAGTTAATCGGAACAACTCGTCGTTGATAGGCAACCTCCGGGATGGGGCAAACCTCGACAATATGGGGACGGCAGGGAAGTCTGTGCGCTCTCATGTTGGTGGTGCTTCAGATTAATTTGCACAAATCTAAAGTGGCCTCGGCTGCTTTAAGTAGTCGTCTTTCTAAAGGCGACGTGGATGTGGTCCTCATCCAAGAACCCTGGGTCAATAGCTCGAGAATCTGCGGATTGGGGACGAAGGGCTTCAAGCTCATTCGAGCCAGCGAGGAGAGCAAAGTCAGAACGTGTATTTTGGTCAAGTCTGAGTTGAACTCCTTTCATGTTCTTTCTACCCACATGCTATACAATTTTTGCCTTTCTTTTCTCAGTTAGTACTCTTAACTCTATTTTTGTTTACTTTGCTATTTCTCGCTGTAATGGTCCGTTTAAGACTTTGTTTTTTGTTCCTCCCTTTAATGATACTCTTCTTTTCTTTGCATTTTTCTTTTTGTCTTATGGTTGCTTTAGTTTACATTCATTATGATGACTCTTTGTAGCAGGTTGCGTGGTGCTGGCGATAACAGTCTTGCTATGTTAAATATCTTATGTGAGCGTGCCATGGGTTTCAGTGTTGTGCACTTTAATGCCAGAAGTTTAAATGCCGAGAAAATGGACTTCCTTAGATATGTATTTGAAAACTCTAGTGTTGATGTTATATGTGTCTCGGAGACATGGTTTTTGGAAGATGTTGATGATTTACACTTCAACATAAATAGCTAGAATTTGTTTCGTAATGACAGGGTGGGTAAAAAAGGGGAGGTGTTGCTATTTATTGTAAAAAATATATTGGTGTGAAACCTATTTGCAAGTCTTTGAGTAATGGCACGGAGAATATGTTTGTTGAATTGCATGATTTTTCCAAAAAAGTATTCTTGTCATGTGTTTATAGTCCCCATAAAACTGATAGTCTTGACTTGTTTTTTGATACTCTTTCTTCTTACGTTGTGGATTTCGATACTATAATTGTTTGTGGCAACTTCAATGTTAATTTACTTGTTCGTGACTCGTTTAGTGTTAGTCTATTAAATCATACATCCTGTACTGGTCTAAGCGTTGTTAATACTGATGTACCGACTAGATTTGGTATAAATTGTTATCCTAGTCTGCTTGATTACTTTATTGTCTCGGACCTACCTAGTGTTTTAAAATTTGACCAAATACCATTTCTATCTGACCATGATCTTATCTTTTGTACATTTGATTTTAAACTTGACCACTGTGATACCAATAGTACTTTTACCTTTAGGGATTATCGCATACTTGACTACAATGCTCTGTTTTCTGACCTTTCCTTTCTTGATTTTAGTGAATGTTGGCGGCTTGTTACTGTTAATGAAAAAATAGTGTTCCTTAATAAAATAGTTCTGGATGTTTTTAATAAGCATGTACCCATTCGCTCTAGCAAGCCTACCATTAATTCCTGCCCCTGGTATAATGGTCAAGTTATTACTTCGATTAATTTTCGGAATAAAGCTTATAAAAAGTGGAGGAGAGTAAAAAGCAATGAAGCTTGGCAGGCTTATAAAGCCGCTAGAAATATTGCTACTAGGGTCGTAAACGGGAGAAGTGCAACTTTTTTACCTCGAAGTTAAATACTTCACTACCTCCAAAATCTCTTTGGCGTAACCTAAAGAGTTGGCGTGTTTATGGGAGCAGCAAGCCTGAATGCACTGTAAATGTATACTCCCTTAATGATACCTTTGTGCAGAGTTCTTTATGTGGTGTAAATTCCAGTGTTTTTGTAGCAAATGTTAATGAATGTTACTCTGGAAATCCGTTTGAATTCTCGGCGGTGTCCGAATGTGATGTGGTGAAGTATATTCTCAAAATTAAATCCAATGCAATCGGAACTGATGGTGTGCCGATAAAATTTATAAAAATAATTTTACCTTTTATCCTAAGCAATCTTACCCACATTTTTAATCATTGCATTACTACATCCTGCTTTCCTGAGTTGTGGAAGTGTTCAATAGTAAGGCCCGTCCCCAAGAAAAGGTCAGCAAGTACGGCTGCTGACTATATCAATTTGCATTTTACTAGAAATAATCTACTTTCACCTCTTCAGTCTGGATTTAGAGCTAATCACAGCTGTGCAACTGCTATGCTAAAAGTAATGGATGACATTCGGGCACCCTTTGATGAAAACCAAGTCACTTTGCTCTGCCTACTAGATTTCTCTAAAGCTTTTGACTCCGTCGACCATATGTTGCTTTGTTGTAAGCTTCAGGCCTACTTTGGATTTAGTAGAAGTGCCTTGACTATTATGGAGAGTTATTTAGCTGGAAGGAGTCAGTTTGCTAGCATTGGAAATGAAAAATCAAGTACGAAAATCTTAGGCCGGGGAGTTCCACAGGGTTCCATTCTTGGGCCCTTATTATTTAGTATTTTTATACCTTTCATGAACATGAAATGGTATTATAACTTTGGTCCGATGTTTGTAAATATGAGAAGAAGAAGAGATAGACCCATCAATAAGTATACCGAAATGATCAGGATGACGAGATGAGTTGATTTAGCCATGCACAGAGCCAAAAATGCCTAATAAAATTAATAAGATTGTCTTTATGAACGGTTTTCAGGCTCAGGGGTAGTCAAGACGGCGGAAACGAAAAAAAAAAACCATACGCAAATCTATTTGGTTTAATGAGGAAATTCTTATTGATATTATCAAGTGCAATTTCTTCTTTTTTCTTTGCGATTTCTTTTTATATGTGTTATTAATAAGAAAATCTTCTCGAAATTTCTGTCAAAATATTGAAAAAAAGCTGAAAGAGAAAAACTTCTTATTTTAATAAGATGATCTTAGGGTTCCCAACAATAAGATTTGACTTATTAATGTTTTCAAAGGAAAATCTTGCAGAAAACGGACTGATTTCTTAGGGTTCTTTTTAATAAGATGATCTTAGGGTTCCTAACAAGAAGATTTGACTTATTAACTGATTTCTGTATAATTGTAGGTATTAATAAGATGATCTTAGGGTTCCTAACAAGAAGATCTGACTTATTAACTGATTTCCGCATAATTGTATGTGTTAATAAGACGATCTTAGGGTTCCTAACAAGAAGATTTGACTTATTAATGTTTTCAAAGGGAAAACATATTTCCGCGTAATTGTATGTGTTAATAAGACGATCTTAGGGTTCCTAACAAGAAGATCTGACTTATTAACTGATTTCCGCATAATTGTATGTGTTAATAAGACGATCTTAGGGTTCCTAACAAGAAGATTTGACTTATTAATGTTTTCAAAGGGAAAACATATTTCCGCATAATTGTATGTGTTAATAAGACGATCTTAGGGTTCCTAACAAGAAGATTTGACTTATTAATGTTTTCAAAGGGAAAACATATTTCCGCATAATTGTATGTGTTAATAAGACGATCTTAGGGTTCCTAACAAGAAGATTTGACTTATTAACAGATTTCCGCATAATTGTATGTGTTTTTTGCAAGATTTCTCTTGTGTACGTTTTTTGCAAGATTTCTCTTTGTAAAGATTAATAAGATTTTCTCTTCAAAAATAAAAAGAACTTCTTGAAGAAAATCTATAGAGATATCATATGACTTTTGTTCTATTTTATTAGGCAGTGTTGGCTCTGTGTGTCCGTCTGTCCGTCTGTCTGTTTGAACGCAAACTAGTCCCTAAATTTTTGAGATATCTGGCTGAAATTTTGTATGTGGCCACCATTTTGTAATATAGGAATCATTTGTCGGAACTGATAAGATCGGACCAGTATAACATATAGCCCCCATACAACCGATTGTTCAGATATAAGGTTTTTTGGCCAAAACTTCCGCAATTAAAAAGTTAGAAACGTAAAATTTTGCAACTCGAGTACTTTCTATTTATGTAGTGTATATAGTGAAAATCAACCAGACCGGGCAAATGTAACATATAGCCCCCATACAACCGATTGTTCAGATATAAGGTTTTTTGGCCAAAACTTCTGCAATTAAAAAGTTAGGAACGTAAATTTTGCAACTCGAGTACTTTCTATTAATGTAGTGTATATAGTGAAAATCAACCAGATCGGGCAAATGTAACATATAGCCCCCATACAACCGATTGTTCAGATATAAGGTTTTTTGGCCAAAACTTCTGCAATTAAAAAGTTAGGAACGTAAAATTTTGCAACTCGAGTACTTTCTATTTATGTAGTGTATATAGTGAAAATCAACAAGATCGGGCAAATGTAACATATAGCCCCCATACAACCGATTGTTCAGATATAAGGTTTTTTGGCCAAAACTTCTGCAATTAAAAAGTTAGGAACGTAGAATTTTGCAACTCGAGTACTTTCTATTTATGTAGTATATATAGTGAAAATCAACGAAATCGGGCAAATGTAACATATAGCCCCCATACAACCGATTGTTCAGATATAAGGTTTTTTGACTAAAACTTCTGCAATTAAAAAGTTAGGAACGTAAAATTTTGCAACTCGAGTACTTTCTATTTATGTAGTGTATATAGTGAAAATCAACCAGATCGGGCAAATGTAAAATATAGCCCCCATACAACCGATTGTTCAGATATAAGGTTTTTTGGCCAAAACTTCTGCAATTACGTAAAATTTTGCAACTCGAGTACTTTCTATTTATGTAGTGTATATAGTGAAAATCAACAAGATCGGGCAAATGTAACATATAGCCCCCATACAACCGATTGTTCAGATATAAGGTTTTTTGGCCAAAACTTCTGCAATTAAAAAGTTAGGAACGTAAAATTTTGCAACTCGAGTACTTTCTATTTATGTAGTGTATATAGTGAAAATCAACAAGATCGGGCAAATGTAACATATAGCCCCCATACAACCGATTGTTCAGATATAAGGTTTTTTTGGCCAAAACTTCTGCAATTAAAAAGTTAGGAACATAAAATTTTGCAACTTGAGTACTTTCAATTTATGTAGTGTGTAGAGGAAAATCAAGAAGATCGGGTAAATATAACATATATTTAGCCCCATACAACCGGTTGTTCCGATATAAGGTTTTTTGGCCAATACTTCCGCATTTAAAAAGTTAGGAACGTAAAATATTTCACCTTTAGTACTTTCTACATATGTAATGTGTATAGTGTAAGTCAGTACAATTGAACACGTATAATATATAGCCTCCATACAATCGATTGTTCCGATAACTCGGATCCTATTATTTTGTAAGTTTTTTTTTAAATTATAACAAAGATGTGTAATGTGTATAGTAAATATAGTTAAATTGAAACAGGCTGTACTGGGGATCGAACAGTGAAAATCGTGACGCTTATTCATGAAAGGTATATAGCCTTCGGCACAGCCGAAGACAGCTTTCCTTACTTGTTATAAATGACATTTTCTCAGTTAGTAAGCACATGAGCATGCATGCGTACGCAGATGATATCCAAATGTATTTATCTGGTAGTTTTACGCACTTAACTGGTCTCTGCTTCAAGGTAAACTCTGACCTTTCAAATGTCGAGTCCTGGGCTTGTAATAATGGCCTTTGTCTTAATGCCAAGAAGTCTTTTGTTTTACCCATCTCCAAGAAAAGGGTCGTCGATGTCTTAACTCCGCCTATATGCATTGGCAATACTGCTTTACAAATTGTATCTAAAATCTCGAGCCTAGGTTTTGTGCTTAACTCGAATCTAACCAGTGTTGACCATATCAACTCAGTTGTTGGTAAAGTGTATGCTACATTACGCAGTCTGAGACTATCTGCACCCTACACGCCTCTCCAGTGGTGATATTACCGCTATCAGCTAACGGTCGACAGCACCCGCCTGACGGTGGCGTCTATATGCCCTACGACGCCGAAAAACCCCCACCACAAACGGAGGTGAAAGACCTGGTGTCAAATTTCTGCACGGGTAATCTTATTATTGGAGCGGACGCTATTGCTCACCATGCCCAATGGGGGAGCTCCGATATCAATGCCAGGGGCGAGTCTGTGTGATTACCTCTTAACAACCAACCTGGTAATTTGCAACGTGGGTAATGCGCCTACTTTTATCACAAAGACCCGTAGGGAGGTCATAGACCTCACTATCTGTAGTGAAGGCGCTTACTAGTAGCTCAGAAAATGGCGGGTTCTGGAAGATCATTCATTCTCCGACCACCGTTACATAGATATGGTTTTAGACTTTATTGTAGAACAACCAATCAAGAAGCGCAATCCACGTAACACTAATTGCAAGTTACAAAATGAAATATTAGACAGAGACCTACCAGTACTGCCCTCACAAGCCCCCTCATCAGTAGAGGAGCTGGAGGATCTTATTACTACATTTACATCGGCGCTCTCAAATGCTCTAGCACAGGCTTGTCCAGTGGCAAAACCACGCGGTAAACACAGGCCACATTGGTGGTCCTACGATTTGGACTCGCTCCGCAAATCATGCCGGAAACAATTTAACAAGGCCAAGAGCCTCGGCTCTGTGCCTCATTGGCACGAATATAAAGCTAAACTAAGGGCCTACAAAAAAGCTCTGAGACAGGCGAAGAGAACCTCGTGGAGAAATTTCTGTACTGGCGTCGAAAAGGTCGACGACACAGTGAGACTTAGACGAGTCCTCTCGAAAAGTCAAACAGCCATCAGCTATTTGTGAAATCCTGACGGATCCTGGACCAGCACGGAAGAGAAAACCATTGAGCTGCTCTTGAATACACATTTTCCGGGAAATCTGCATGACGCACCACTAGCACCTGCAACAAACCTGGCAGTAAATATACCCATCACTGAGGAAAGGGTAAGGTGGGCAGTTAAGAGCTTTGAACCGTACAAGGCTGCCGGGTCGGACGGGATTATCCCCGCGCAACTTATAAACACGTTGGAGACATCAGCTAAATGGCTGGTACTTCTCTTCACAGCCTGCCTGGCTCTCAACCACATTCCGGGCTCCTGGAGAAGCGCCACGGTAGTGTTTATCCCTAAGGCTGGGAAGGCATCCCACTACGAGCCAAAAGACTACAGACCGATCAGTCTCTCGTACTTTGTACTCAAAACCTTTGAGAGGATACTAAGCGACTACCTCTCAGCGACTATTGATAGCAACCTTATCTCTAGCTATCAGCATGCATACACCAAGGGTAAATCAACAGAAACTGCTCTGCACAACCTAGTATCTGTCATTGAGAAATCGCTGTGTGAAAAGGACTACTGGCTCGTGGCCTTCCTAGACATTGAGTGGGCTTTCAACAATATAAGCCCGGAGGCTATCAACTCAGCTCTAACTAATCTGGGTGTAGATAGACCTCTAACTGGTTTAATTGACCAACTTTTAAGGGGAAGGAAAATAGCTTCTTCACTTGGTACGGTTGAGTTATCACGCTATGTCACAAGGGGAACGCCCCAGGATGGTATTCTTTCCCCGCTTTTATGGAACCTCACAGTCAACTCGTTGCTACGTGACACAAGCTGGGGGGCGGGAAGATAGTGGCATACGCAGACGATTTAGCTATTGCATTCAGAGGCAAGTTCCCACAAACTCTGTGTGACCTGATGCAAGTAGCACTGCGAGAAGTTTCGACGTGGTCCTCTCGCTGCGGACTTAGTATCAACCCGGGGGAAAGTGGAACTTGTCCTCTTCACCAACCGGTACAAAATACCGCCACTACGCCTACCAGAACTAGATGGCACGCGCCTGGGCTTGTCGGATAAGGCCAAGTTTCTAGGCATAGTTCTGGACAAGAAATTGAATTGGAAGGAGAATGTTCTTCAGCGCCAGAAGAAAGCTTGCATCGCTCTTTACACATGCAAAAGAGCCATTGGCAAAAAAATGGGGGCTCAGCCCTAGAGTATGCAGTTGGATCTACACGGCCATCATTCGTATAATCATGCTGTATGGAGTCGTCGTATGGTGGCCTGCGCTGAGCAAGGCAACATACCTGAATCTGTTGCGGAAAGTCCATAGATCCAATATGATCTGTATAAGCGGTGCGCTAAGGACAACGAAGCCAACGAAGCCCTCCAGGTCATTTTGGGCATTTTGCCACTTGATCTGGAAGGGTTTCGGTCAGCGGCGGCATCAGCTCTGCGCCTAAGGGAAACCTCCAGTTGGGGTGCGGGTACTATTGGACACTCCAGTATTCTGGAATCTTACAGCTTTCTCCCTCTAAGCACAGACAGTGCGACCACTACAGACAGTGCGACCACTACAGTCGGAGATAGCTGTTTCAAAATAAACATTCCCAGCAGAGAGACTAGGAGAGGACGGATTGGTGTCCGGAAACAAATGGTGGCGCTTCCATATACACCGACGGCTCGAAGTTGGACGGCAGAGTTGGAGGAGGGGCTTATTCAATGGATTTGGACCTTGAGCTCTCCTTCAGACTACCTGATCATTGTAGCGTCTTCCAGGCGGAAGTCTCGGCAATCCTGGACGCCGCGGCCTGGTTAAGCAAACGTGTTATCGGAGAAGATATCGCTATTTTCAGCGATAGCCAAGCGGCCATCAAATCCCTTGGCTCATACACGTTCAACTCTGAACTGACGCTCAGCTGTCGTCGATCTCTTCAGGAGATGGCACAACAGAACCGCGTAAACCTCATATGGGTCCCGGGACATAGGGACATTGAGGGAAACTGTAAGGCAGACGAGCTTGCCAGGCAGGGCACGACGAAGCAGGTTCTTCAGGATAAAGAGCGCTTAGGTATGCCGTTTGCCACATGCAAACTAATGCTGAAGGAGCACACACTCCGTCAAGCCAACGAAAGATGGCTGCGATCCGCAGGGTGTCGGATATCGAAACAAACCTGGCCAAAATGGGATCTTAAAAGGTCTAGACGCATTTATGCCCTAACTAGGAGGGAAATCTGCATATTGATAGGGGTATTAACCGGTCACTGCCTCATTGGTAGGCATGCAGAAAGGCTAGGTGTGCCCTACCGACGATGCTGCAGGAGTTGCATAGATGATGAGGAGGAGGTAACAGTGGAGCACCTCATCTGCAACTGTCCGGCTTTAAGCGGCGCGAGAACGCGCTTTTTGGGAGTTCCGTTCCTGGATAGCCTAAGCCAGATCGCGGAACTGGACATAAAGGACTTGATGGGCTTCATAAAGTCATCTAAGTGGTTTGAGGAGGAGTAACGGTGTCGGTTTAGGAGTGTCAGTCCCGGGATTCTGCTATGTGGAAAATCCCAACAACTCAGGGATTTTCCATATGGCTGGGTCCCGGGACTGACTTTCCTTGTGTTGGTAGTATCACAACGGGCCTTTCAAAACTGGCCTAAGTGTGCCTCTGCGGCAGCCACTTGAACCTAACCTATTACCCCGATCTCAGCTCCACCTAGCGGAATTTTTTTTTAGGAAAATATTTATTTTCATAGTAGTAATACACGTTCCGAATTTCAGCCAAATCGGACCATAAATGTGATTTTTGAAAATATAGCGACCCCCGCGCCACCTATCGGATTTTTTTCTTTTCATAATATTGCATTGTCATCGCGACCTGAGCTGTGGTGAAAAGTTCAAGACCCTACCTCAACAGGAATTTGGTTCAAAATCGAATGCAAAAATCCGGGCACAAGAACGACGAAAGCGACCTAATAAAAACATTTTAAAAATACTAGTATACAACTATAATTTTCTGGCACAACTCATACTTGTCAGGTAAATATCCATTTCATACTAGTATACAGTTAGAATTTTCTGGCTGAAGTCATACTACACCTTTTCCACCCAAAAATGAGAAAACGTAAATTAAAATGAGAAAACAAAAATTATAATGAGAAAATATAAATTATAGTGGGAAAAAGTAAATTGTATTGAGAAAAAAAAAACATAAGTTGTAATGAGAATACGTAAACTTGTAATGAGAAATCGTAAATTAGTAATGGGAAAATTTTCATTCAACATAAATTTATATTTTCTCATTTCCAATTTACGATTTCTCATTACAAGTTTACGTATTCTCATTACAACTTATGTTTTCTCAATACAATTTACTTTTTCTCACTATAATTTTTATTTTCTTATTATCATTTATGTTTTCTCATTTTAATTAACTTTTTCTCATTTTAGTTTACGTTTTCTCATTTTTGGGTGGAAAAGGTGTAGTCAGGAAATATCCATTTTATATTAGTATACAATAAAGGCAAATGATAAAATAAAGGGTATGTCATGAAAATTCTGGTTTAAATCTAACTAGTCCAGGTTCAACGAGTTTGGGACTACTATGGAACTAGTATATTTAGTACTAGTCCTTTTTGGACTAGTATGGGGACTAGTTCATTTTATGGAAATCATACTGGTCCAGGTTGAACTAGTATGAGACTGGTATTTTACAACTAGTATAATTCTAGTACATCATGACTAGTAGATGACTGGTCGAAATCTGGCAATTGACATTTCGTAGAACATCAACACGTAAAAAGTACCAGTTGCTTATATGGAACAAAGACAAAACACTGGCTAGTTGGGCCCTGTGCACCAACTAGTTGTAAAGTTGTTTGCAACTAGTTGCTTTCGCTGCAGGGAAGTAGCTTCAACAATCCTAAAAACAATATGTGATAAAAGTATATCAAAACAATTAAACTAATTTAAATTAAATTTAAATATATCTAATAACTTTAGCCGAGCTATTCTTGTATATTTGTATTCTTTTATAGTTGTAAAACGTAATTCAACCTAAATATATGTACACATAGAGCTGTTGTTTGCAGGTTTAAAAGGAAATAAGTTTTCATGAAGTAATATAGTAATGAACATAGCAAAAAAAATCGTTTTTTCCATCTTTGGACATAAATATCTCAAAAATCAGAACCAAATTGAAAAATCTGTCTTCAGATTCAGACTCAGCGTGTCAAAGAGCTTCAGAATTAATTTACTTCATTTCTGGGTCTGAACTTTTTTGACATTTTGTCGGCCTATGTAATCATATTTAGTAGGGCTCTTGATAATCGACAAATCGACTAGTAGAGTAATCGATTTCGACTAGTCGTTTCAAAAAATATTCGATTATCACTAATCGACTAGTCGAATAGTTGCTTTTGACTAGTCGATTAGCTGGTCTGAAGACCCGGGTAATAAGGCGGCAAATTTCTACTATAATTCGCATGCAGGTTTAAGTGGTATCTGCCATTTTCGCCAATTTATTTGCTTCATTTCATTGAAATTTAAAAAAAAGTGTAACAGGAGCACAGAATATTTGTGTAGGTAGATATACAAAAATGAAATTTTGAAAAATGTATGTATGTTTGTAGCAATATTTGTATGTATGTAGATAAAAAAGGTTGAACATTTTTTTTCATACTGCAAAACGTTCTATGTCAATATTATTCTTTCAGGTTTCAGTGCACAATGGAGGCATCTTTCTCTTATTCTACGTCGCCGTTTGAAATAAGTTAGTTGGAAGATTGATTTGTGGGGCAAAAGAAATGTAAAAGTACATTAAATCACACCTAATTTTCCAAAGAACTCTAAAATTACAAACCTTACATTAGAGTGCCAAAAAAAAGTTCGACACTTTCTATCGGAATGATTAAGCTTGAGAATTTATTTTTTTTTTTAGCAAAACTGCTTCTGCCGGCAAATGAAAGATGTCCAATGAAAATAAAAACAAATTTCACATGTGAGAAATTATAAGCACCTGCAACTCTAGTTGCTTGGTTTCTGTTTGAAAACTTAAGATTTGTAACAAACTTTAGATGGCACGCGCCTGGGCTTGTCGGATAAGGCCAAGTTTCTAGGCATAGTTCTGGACAAGAAATTGAATTGGAAGGAGAATGTTCTTCAGCGCCAGAAGAAAGCTTGCATCGCTCTTTACACATGCAAAATAGCCATTGGAGCCATGCAGTTGGATCTACACGGCCATCATTCGTATAATCATGCTGTATGGAGTCGTCGTATGGTGGCCTGCGCTGAGCAAGGCAACATACCTGAATCTGTTGCGGAAAGTCCATAGATCCAATATGATCTGTATAAGCGGTGCGCTAAGGACAACGAAGCCAACGAAGCCCTCCAGGTCATTTTGGGCATTTTGCCACTTGATCTGGAAGGGTTTCGGTCAGCGGCGGCATCAGCTCTGCGCCTAAGGGAAACCTCCAGTTGGGGTGCGGGTACTATTGGACACGCCAGTATTCTGGAATCTTACAGCTTTCTCCCTCTAAGCACAGACAGTGCGACCACTACAGTCGGAGATAGCTGTTTCAAAATAAACATTCCCAGTAGAGAATACTGGGAGAGGACGGATTGGTGTCCGGAAACAAATGGTGGCGCTTCCATATACACCGACGGCTCGAAGTTGGACGGCAGAGTTGGAGGAGGGGTTTATTCAATGGATTTGGACCTTGAGCTCTCCTTCAGACTACCTGATCATTTGTAGCGTCTTCCAGGCGGAAGTCTCGGCAATCCTGGACGCCGCGGCCTGTTTAAGCAAACGTGTTATCGGAGAAGATATCGCTATTTTCAGCGATAGCCAAGCGGCCATCAAATCCCACGTTCAACTCTGAACTGACGCTCAGCTGTCGTCGATCTCTTCAGGAGATGGCGCAACAGAACCGCGTAAACCTCATATGGGTCCCGGGACATAGGGACATTGAGCGAAACTGTAAGGCAGACGAGCTTGCCAGGCAGGGCACGACGAAGCAGGTTCTTCAGGATAAAGAGCGCTTAGGTATGCCGTTTGCCACATGCAAACTAATGCTGAAGGAGCACACACTCCGTCAAGCCAACGAAAGATGGCTGCGATCCCCAGGGTGTCGGATATCGAAACAAACCTGGCCAAAATGGGATCTTAAAAGGTCTAGACGCATTTATGCCCTAACTAGGAGGGAAATCTGCATATTGATAGGGGTATTAACCGGTCCCTGCCTCATTGGTAGGCATGCAGAAAGGCTAGGTGTGCCCTACCGACGATGCTGCAGGAGTTGCATAGATGATGAGGAGGAGGTAACAGTGGAGCACCTCATCTGCAACTGTCCGGCTTTAAGCGGCGCGAGAACGCGCTTTTTGGGAGTTCCGTTCCTGGATAGCCTAAGCCAGATCACGGGACTGGACATAAAGGACTTGATGGCCTTCATAAAGTCATCTAAGTGGTTCGAGGAGGAGTAACGGTGTCGGTTTAGGAGTGTCAGTCCCGGGATTATGCTGTGTGGAAAATCCCAACAACTCAGGGATTTTCCATATGGCTGGGTCCCGGGACTGACTTTCCTTGTGTTGGTAGTATCACAACGGGCCTTTCAAAACTGGCCTAAGTGTGCCTCTGCGGCAGCCACTTGAACCTAACCTATTACCCCGATCTCAGCTCCACCTAGCGGAATTTTTTTTTAGGAAAATATTTATTTTCATAGTAGTAATACATGTTCCGAATTTCAGCCAAATCGGACCATAAATGTGATTTTTGAAAATATAGCGACCCCCGCGCCACCTATCGGATTTTTTTCTTTTCATAATATTGCATTGTCATCGCGACCTGAGCTGTGGTGAAAAGTTCAAGACCCTACCTCAACAGGAATTTGGTTCAAAATCGAATGCAAAAATCCGGGCACAAGAACGACGAAAGCGACCTAATAAAAACATTTTAAAAATACTAGTATACAACTATAATTTTCTGGCACAACTCATACTTGTCAGGTAAATATCCATTTCATACTAGTATACAGTTAGAATTTTCTGGCTGAAGTCATACTACACCTTTTCCACCCAAAAATGAGAAAACGTAAATTAAAATGATGTAATGGAGTGTGGTTGCTAAGTGACCTTGCTCAATCCCGACTCTTGCGTCCTCGTTCGTGCACTCTGGGCAACGGGAGCTACCTAGGCTCGCGGCAGAAAGAGAGGGAGCCCCGGTGGGGCCACTCTGACATACTTGGTTTAAGGGCTCACCGAGGTTTTTTTGCGCAGCGTCTGTTCACCATGAGGTGCGGCTGCAAGCGGGCGTCTGTCTTGAAGCAAGCGGCTCGCTATATAAATGTGTAAATATTTTCCAAAAACCCCGAAACGGGTTGTGCGCTGGGTTTGGGACCCGCCACGTAAAAAATTTAGTCCAATGAAAAATAAATTAAAGCCTCGGATGAGAACCCCCTTTAATGTTGACGACCCGGCAAAACGAATAAGGCATAATGATTTGGATATTAGGGCATGTACCGGGAATGTCCGGACCCTTTCAAGGGACGGTACCGCTGCCCGACTGGTTGATGTCCTCGTTAACGCAAAGGCTGACATCACCGCCCTGCAGGAAATGCGATGGACGGGACAAGGAAAGACGACCATCGGACCTTGTGACGTATACTACAGTGGCCAGACACGCGGCAAAGCGCGTGGTGTAGGATTCGTGGTGGGAAAGAGACTTCGCCGCCAAGTACTAGCGTTCACCCCCGTGGACGAGCGTCTCGCTGCGATCCGCATCAAAGCGAAATTTTTCAACATAACATTTATCTGCGCCTATGCGCCGACTGAGGAGACGGACGACGCAGAGAAGGACTCCTTCTACGATAAACTTGAACAGACTTATGATCGCTGCCCCCAACATGATATCAAAATCGTGCTCGGCGACTTTAATGCGAAGGTGGGCAAGGAAGGAGTCTTTGGTCCAACAGTTGGAAAATTTAGTCTCCATGATATAACATCCCCCAACGGCACTAGGTTGATTGATTTCGCTGCTGCTCGCAATATGGTCATCAGTAGTACCAGGTTCCAGCATAAACGAATACACCAAGCCACATGGCTGTCTCCTGATCAAAGAACAAGAAACCAGATTGATCATGTCATGATCGACGGCAGACATAGCTCCACCGTTCTGGACGTGCGTACACTTCGTGGTCCCAATATCGACTCGGACCATTATCTTGTTGCAGCCAAGATACGCACACGCCTCTGTGTAGCAAAGAAAGTGCGCACAGTAACGGAAGGAAAGTTTGACGTCGAGAAGCTGCGCACGACACAGACAGCTGACAATTTCTCCACTCGACTCTCACACCTGCTATCGGAGAGCAATCCTCGACCTAACGATGCAACCGAGCAATGGAAACATATCTCTCACTCATTACGTACCGCCGCTGAGGCCACTATAGGGTTCCAGCGAGCCCGCAAAAACAACTGGTACGATGAGGAATGCAGCACTGCCTCGGACAAAAAGGACGCTGCCTACAGGGAGACGTTGCGAACGGGCGCAACCCGCAGTGTATGGCAACGCTATCGTGAGGCAAAGAAGGAAGAGAGACGCCTTTTCAGAAAAAAGAAACGTGAGGCCGAAAGGCGTGAGTGTGAGGAGCTTGAGATGCTGGCTGACAGGAATGATGCCCGAAAATTCTATGAAAAGATCCGGCGGATGACGGAAGGTTTTAAGACCGGGGCAAGTTCCTGTAAGGACAATAATGGCGACCTGGTAACCGACGTACAGAGTGTACTTAAATTATGGAGGGAGCACTTCTCCTCACTGCTAAATTGCGAGGGAGACGTCGAACCCGATACCCCAATCCCTGACGATGGAAAAGTCGTCCCACCACCTGACTATGATGAAGTGAGGATAGCTATATCCCGGCTGAAAAACAACAAAGCGCCTGGAAAAGACGGACTACCCGCCGAGCTGTTCAAACACGGAGGCGAAGAGCTGGTAAAAAGCATGCATCAGCTCTTATGCAGAATATGGTCAGACGAGTGCATGCCTCCAGATTGGAATTTAAGTGTGCTCTGCCCAATCCACAAGAAAGGCGATCCCGCTAACCGCACCAACTACCGCGGAATCAGCCTTCTTAATATCGCGTATAAGGTTCTTTCTAGCGTATTGTGTGAAAGACTGAAGCCCATCGTAGACAAGCTGATTGGACCTTATCAGTGTGGCTTTAGACCTGGTAAGTCTACCATCGACCAGATTTTCACGATACGCCAAATCCTGGAGAAGACCCATGATAAAAGAATCGACACACACCATCTCTTTGTCGATTTCAAAGCCGCTTTTGACAGCGCAAAAAGGAGTTGCCTGTATGCCGCCATGTCTGAATTTGACTTCCCTGCAAAGCTTATACGGCTTTGCCAAATGACGTTGAGCAATACTAACAGCTCCGTCAGAGTCGGGAAGGACCTCTCTGAGCCATTTGAAACCAAACGAGGCTTCAGACAGGGCGACTCCCTTTCGTGCGATTTCTTTAACCTGATGCTGGAGAAGATAATTCGAGCAGCAGAGCTAAACCGCAATGGTACAATCTTTTACAAGAGCGTGCAATTGCTGGCGTATGCCGATGATATTGATATCATTGGCCTTAACAACCGCGCCGTAAGCGCTGCCTTCTCTGGACTGGATAAAGAAGCGAAAAAAGTGGGTCTTGCGGTCAACGAGGACAAGACGAAGTATTTGCTGTCATCAAAGAAAGAATCGGCGCACCTGCGCCTTGGCAGCCACGTCACTGTTGATAGTTACAAATTTGAAACTGTGAGGGACTTCGTCTATTTGGGAACCAGCATTAACACCGAAAATAATATCAGTCTAGAAATCCAACGGAGAATCACTCTTGCGAACAAGTGCTACTTTGGACTGAGTAGGCAATTGAGAAGTAAAGTCCTCTCTCGAAGAACAAAGATCGCGCTCTATAAGTCTCTCATCATACCTGTCCTGATGTATGGCTCAGATTCATGGACAATGTCAAGAGAAGATGAGATGGCCCTTGGAGTATTTGAGAGAAAAGTTCTCCGGAAGATTTATGGTCCTTCCCGTGATGCCGACGGCGAGTATCGAAGGAGATTTAACGATGAGCTGTACGAGCTTTACGCAGATCTGACCATAGTCCAGCGAATTAAAGCCCAAAGGCTCCGCTGGCTGGGTCACGTCATGCGAATGGACAAAGAAGCTCCAGCCCAGAAGGTTTTCCAATCGTCACCCGAATTCGGCAGCAGAGGAAGGGGGAGGCCTCGACTGAGATGGAAACAACAGGTGGAGGATGACTTGAACTCCCTTGGGGTTTCCAATTGGCGTCAGTTATCGCTAAAAAGGAATGACTGGCGTGCTTTGATAGGCGACGGCCAAAATCGCTTAGGCGGTTAAGCGCCAATAAATGATGATGATGAAATTAAAATGAGAAAACAAAAATTATAATGAGAAAATATAAATTATAGTGGGAAAAAGTAAATTGTATTGAGAAAAAAAAAAATTGTATTGAGAAAACATAAGTTGTAATGAGAATACGTAAACTTGTAATGAGAAATCGTAAATTAGTAATGGGAAAATTTTCATTCAACATAAATTTATATTTTCTCATTTCCAATTTACGATTTCTCATTACAAGTTTACGTATTCTCATTACAACTTATGTTTTCTCAATACAATTTACTTTTTCTCATTATAATTTTTATTTTCTTATTATCATTTATGTTTTCTCATTTTAATTAACTTTTTCTCATTTTAGTTTACGTTTTCTCATTTTTGGGTGGAAAAGGTGTAGTCAGGAAATATCCATTTTATATTAGTATGCAATAAAGGCAAATGATAAAATAAAGGGTATGTCATGAAAATTCTGGTTTAAATCTAACTAGTCCATGTTCAACGAGTTTGGGACTACTATGGAACTAGTATATTTAGTACTAGTCCTTTTTGGACTAGTATGGGGACTAGTTCATTTTATGGAAATCATACTGGTCCAGGTTGAACTAGTATGAGACTGGTATTTTACAACTAGTATAATTCTAGTACATCATGACTAGTAGATGGCTGGTATGTTCTGGTCCAAATCTGGCAATTGACATTTCGTAGAACATCAACACGTAAAAATTAAAGAAAAAAAACTTTTTTAAAAATAAGCTTTTATTATTGGTTTATAAAATTAACTAAAAAGTAAAAAATAAATTCACTGTAAAGGAATATAACACTTTATAAGTTCATTGTAACGTTTAAAGATAATTTGGCTTCTTCGTCTGCCACAAAATAATTCCATATTGTACATAATTATATATTTCTAACATTAAAACTTTACACCTAAATTATTAAATCTACCAGTATATATCACATTCCTAATTTTATTAATAATAAAAGCGTGTTAAATTTTGATGGTATAATTAAGAACATTTAGGACCTTCTTTTCTATATGATGGTATAATTAAGAACATTCAGGACCTTCTTTTCTTGCTATCGAAATTTAACACGCTTTTATTATTAATAAAATTTGCAATGTGATATATACTGGTAGATTTAATAATTTAGGTGTAAAGTTTTAATGTTAGAAATATATAATTATGTACAATATGGAATTATTTTGTGGCAGACGAAGAAGCCAAATTATCTTTAAAGGTTACAATGAACTTATAAAGTGTTATATTCCTTTACAGTGAATTTATTTTTTACTTTTTAGTTAATTTTATAAACCAATAATAAAAGCTTATTTTTAAAAAAGTTTTTTTTCTTTAATTTTATTTTTTACTTTTTAGTTCGGTTTATCAACTAGAAATATACCTATAAGCTTGTGCTTAGAACATCTTTTTTCTTGAATTTATTTTAAATATAAAATATTGTTTAAATTAGTTATGCAATCTTTACTTAGTTATTTTAACATTCCTCATCCGATCCATTTCTTTTAATGCATCAACATTACACGGCTTCTTTGAAGTCAACTTTGAACAGTCAAGTTCTTCGATTCGATGGACCACCTACTCCAACCTTCGCTTTGTTTCTGCTACTCCATGGAGTACCTACCGTCAGAGTACTTTGCAATGTACTCCAATGTTGTTACTTCTTGGAGTATATACTGTCAAAGAGATAGTTTCGTGATTTTCGTCGATAAGGCAGGAGCAATGATCGGCTTTCAAAAAGCTGACGGTGGTCCGATGAGGTATACAAAGGATTAGTATTGGAGTACTCTAATATCAAACAATTGGAACACATAATCCAACGATTTTTGCAGGGTTATTGCGGCAACAGAGAACGTAGAAAATATTTTGTATAAGTAAATTTTGACGTATGGAAAAAGCACGTGCAAAAGGAAATATTCTGTGAATAAATATTCAGTTGACGTGGTTTTCAGCATTTATATTGCTTTATTTTGGTGTTCTCTTATAGCGGCGTCACAATCAATGTTTGCCGCAGCATTATGTATTGACAGATGAGTTGAACGTGGGTATATAGGTAGAGAACGACACATCGCGCATCACGAGCGACATCTGACATGCAAAAGTTGGCAACTTTCAACTTTGTATGCATGAAAAGCATAAGAAGAAGCATTTTACACTTGGCTCTCATATAGTTGATTGTGCCGCTGTTGCTGTGACGCATAAGTTTGCGTTAAATGCATGTACATGCGAAACTTGGATGTCACGCGGCTATTATATTTAAGTGTTTAGATTTGATTACAGACAGCCTTCAGGTGAAACTAAATAAAAGCTTATAAAAAGTTTTTTTTTCTTTAATTTTATTTCTCATATTACATTAACACTTAATTCTAGCACTTGAATCACGCGAATGAAAACACAATCAGTAAAATCTAATAAATTAATTAGAACTGCGTTTCAATAATAATTAGCTGTTTCCTTTTTTCTTCAATTTAATAATTCAAAATCAGCAGAGCCAACTTTTTGTGCATAATTGCTCAAAAGAGTGAAGGAATTCGCCGAATGTTGTATTCTTCAGCGCCATCTGCATATCAATATACATATAATGCTTAGTGCCATCTGCATATCAATAGACAATGCTCATAAGAGTAAAGGAATTCACCGCGTGGTAAGTAAAGGTACTTTTGGAATACACCACGCGCCGAATTCCAATCTTCTTGGGTGATGATTGGATTTTTGCAAATAAAGCAATATTTTAGATTTTTTTTTGTATAATGCATTGTCAGTAAAACCTGATAGATGGTGAAAATTTCAAAACCCCAGCTCAACGGGGAGTTAGTTCAAAATCGAAGGCAAAATCTCTGTAAATTAAATTTTTCAAATATCTCTACCCATGCGCCACCTATCGGAATTATTTTTTTATTATAGTGCATTGGGGTATAAAACTAAACGATGATGAAAATTTCCAGATCCTACCTCAACGGGAAGTTCGTTGAAAAACGAATTAATCGACACTGAAAACAGACCTTCGTAATTCTCAAATAAAGCGACTCACGCGCCACCTAGCGGGTCCAATTTTTTTTTAACATTTAGAAATTAATTAAGTAACACACACGTAAAATATCAGCCAAATCGGTCCATAATTACGATTTTGAGTTTTTATTACCGCTATCTCAGCCCCACCTAGCGGAATTTTTTTTTTCAAAAATATTTCTTTTCATGGTAGTAATACATGTTACGAATTTCAGCTAAATCGGACCATAAATGCGAATTTTGAAAATATAGCGACCCGCGCGCCACCTATCGAAATTTTTTTTTTATAATATTGCATTGTCATCGGGGTTATACATGGGTGCAGATTTTCAGATCAATCGGACACCGGGAAGTGTATCAAATTTAGCTTGCAAGATTTGTTAACAGACAGCCGTCAGGTGAAACTAAATAAAAGCTTATAAAAAGTACCAGTTGCTTATATGGAACAAAGACAAAACACTGGCTAGTTGGGCCCTGTGCACCAACTAGTTGTAAAGTTGTTTGCAACTAGTTGCTTTCGCTGCAGGGAAGTAGCTTCAGCAATCCTAAAAATAATATGTGATAAAAGTATATCAAAACAATTAAACTAATTTAAATTAAATTTAAATATATCTAATAACTTTAGCCGAGCTATTCTTGTATATTTGTATTCTTTTATAGTTGTAAAACGTAATTCAACCTAAATGTATGTACACATAGAGCTGTTGTTTGTACCATAAATTATTGCAAAAGCTTTATACTACATAAACACACATTACTATGAGGTAGAAGGTAGGTATCTGAGAAATAGTTGTTCTCTCAGAAGCTATGTATATGCAGGTTTAAAAGGAAATAAGTTTTCATGAAGTAATATAGTAATGAACATAGCAAAAAAAATCGTTTTTTCCATCTTTGGGCATAAATATCTCAAAAACCAGAACCAAATTGAAAAATCTGTCTTCAGATTCAGACTCAGCGTGTCAAAGAGCTTCAGAATTAATTTACTTCATTTCTGGGTCTGAACTTTTTTGACATTTTGTCGGCCTATATTTAGTAGGGCTCTTGATAATCGACAAATCGACTAGTAGAGTAATCGATTTCGACTAGTCGTTTCAAAAAATATTCGATTATCACTAATCGACTAGTCGAATAGTTGCTTTTGACTAGTCGATTAGCTGGTCTGAAGACCCGGGTAATAAGGCGGCAAATTTCTACTATAATTCGCATGCAGGTTTAAGTGGTATCTGCCATTTTCGCCAATTTATTTGCTTCATTTCATTGAAATTTAAAAAAAGTGTAACAGAAGCACAGAATATTTGTGTAGGTAGATATACAAAAATGAAATTTTGAAAAATGTATGTATGTTTGTAGCAATATTTGTATGTATGTAGATAAAAAAAGTTTGAAAATTTTTTTTCATACTGCAAAACGTTCTATGTCAATATTATTCTTTCAGGTTTAAGTGCACAATGGAGGCATCTTTCTCTTATTCTACGTCGCCGTTTGAAATAAGTTAGTTGGAAGATTGATTTGTGGGGCAAAAGAAATGTAAAAGTACATTAAATCACACCTAATTTTCCAAAGAACTCTAAAATTACAAACCTTACATTAGAGTGCCAAAAAAAAGTTCGACACTTTCTATCGGAATGATTAAGCTTGAGAATTTATTTTTTTTTTTTAGCAAAACTGCTTCTGCCGGCAAATGAAAGATGTCCAATGAAAATAAAAACAAATTTCACATGTGAGAAATTATAAGCACCTGCAACTCTAGTTGCTTGGTTTCTGTTTGAAAACTTAAGATTTGTAACAAACTTTTAAAATTGTTATTTGTTTCATGCGCTGCTAAGCCCTTTCCAATGCTGTTATGTCAAAGTCAGTTAAAATACAGGAGATGATTGAAACACGAGCTTTCAATCAAATAAGATTGTATAATTTCCCCTTTGAAAACTGATGTGGTTTTTAATATAAAAGTCACTGGAAATTATTTGGAACGCATAATAATAAAAAAACATGCTCGTCAAATTTCTGGAATTAGCGCTTTTCGAAATTGGTGATTCAACAAATATTTTATAAATTTTAAGCACACGCTAATAAGTTGTCTTTAATTTTTGGCAAGTATCAGGAGCACAGAATTTCAATGTGAGCAATTATATACAAAACAACATTAATATTATTATCAATATTACTGCAGTATTGCAGTCAAGTTACTTTACTGATTCTCTGATGCTGAGACTTAAGAGATATTGGGGTCTATCAGCTATTCCGGCGGAGCTCCCGGCAGGAAGGAAGGTAATAGAGTCGATAAAGATAACATCGATTTATCGAAACATACCGCCAAATTCCCTTAAAATCGTTTGAATTCTCTCAAGATCTATTACATTTCCTCCCGCCGGGAACTCCGTCGGAATAGCTGATAGACCCCAGCATACTTCATTTTCATATAGCGAATGATGAGCTTGGGATGAGCAACAGATTGTCAACATTTTATTCAACACACCCCATATTTTTTTACACGTGACGCTAATGAAATAATTTTTTCAAGTTTTTGACAAGCGGCCATGTTTTTTTTTCAATCGTACAATATTTGTGTCAGAATTACATACTTACAAAAAGAAATTCTGTCTCCAAACCCTGTAGGGAATTCATATAACTACAAGTCAACTATTAGTTCAACATTTTCATCCTAGCTGTTCATAGTACCATTGGCATAAATTAATAAAAAAGAGCAATTGCCTTTTCGAAACCTTTTCCAAATATCTACAGATTTCTATACCTACAAGTACTTGTTTTAGTTAACTAATAAAATTTAGTTATGAGATATTAATAATAATTTATTTACGTTTTTGGTTTGGGTTTATCATGCATTCATACGTAGCTGTACAGGCCTCGAATAAGGTCAAAACCGATGTTCTAAGCCAGATCAATGCTGACATCATAATGCTAAAATCAAAATCTGACTTAAAAAAGATACTTTTTTTAATCTGAAATTCAACTGCTTAAAAATTGTCGATTCAGTTTTTCAATTGAACAATGAATTTGTTTGAAACTTCAAACTTTTCTCCTCCTGCCACATGTACATATCGCACACCTAGATCTAAACAGCGATAAACTCAAAAAATCAAAATGTTAAAAAGCTCGAAAAACTGGCTACTTCTCTCATATATTTTAAATTTTTAACAGCCCTTTTCTCGGTGAGAAGTGTAGCTATTAGTTAATCGAGTATACAGATCGGTGGGTATTGAATAAGTAACATCTTTTTATTTTTGTTTTCCTTTTTTTTTCCATATTTTTACGAAAATCTTCAGAAGAGTTTCTTATTAATAACACATCCAAAGAAGAAAACGCAATAAAATTTATCAATAAGAATTTCCTCATAAAACCAAAGAGATTTGCTCATAAAGACAAACTTCTAAATTTTATTAGGCACGTTTGGCTCTGTGCATGCTTATCGGCTTGGTTGTGGCAGGTTTTTGAAAGGGAAATGGGAAGGGATAGAAAAGAGAATGAAAAAGGCAAATTTTGCAATAACAATCATTTTGAGTTTATTTTGTCCACTTGCGAATATGGCACCCTACCTTTTTTAATGTGTTAGTTATCCTAGACGAGTACAATTTATAAAAATGTACTACATTGTTATTAAGAGGCCATTATAGTTCACAACTGAAATGCATTGGTAAGTTTTTGCCCACATGGGCATGTTTGTACTTTATTTTGTCCGACGGTGTAGTTCACCATTTTCATCCCAGCTGCTTATATAAAAGTACTATGAACACTGAAAAATAAAGAACTAATAGTTGACTTGGAGTTATATGAATTCCCTACAGGGTTTGGAGACAGAATTTCTTTATGTAAGTATGTAATTCTGACACAAATATTGTACGATTGAAAAAAAAAACATGGCCGCTTGTCAAAAATTAGAAAAGATTATTTCATTTTCTGTATAAAAAATATGGGGTGTGTTTAATAAAATGTTGACAATCTGTTGCTCATCACAAGCTCATCATGAGCTCATCATTCGCTATATGAAAATGAAGTATGCAATTATTGTTGCATATTGGGGTCTATCAGATATTCCGACGGAGTTCCCAGCGGGAGGGAATATAATAGATCTTGAGAGAATTCAAACGATTTTAAGGGAATTTGGCGGTATGTTTCGATAAATTCGACGTTATGTTTATCGACTCTTTTACCTTCCTTCCTGTCGGGAGCTCCGCCGGAATAGCTGATAGACCCCATTATCTCTTAAGTATCAGCATCAGAGCATCAGTAAAGTAACTTGACTGCAATACTGCAGTAATATTGATAATAATATTAATGTTAATAACTTCAAAAACACGCATTCTACTAGCTTTCAGTTCTTTTCTTATACACAGCGATATTTTCGAAAAGCAAATTAACAGTGGGGGCAGTTGCCCCACCAACCCCCATCTGTACATACCAGTTTATTGAATTTTTTTTGTATATAATTGCTTACACTGAAATTCTGTGCTCCTGATACTTGTCAAAAATTAAAGACAACTTATTAGCGTGTGCTTAAAATTTATAAAATATTTGTTGAATCACCAATTTCGAAAAGCGCTAATTCCAGAAATTTGACGAGCATGTTTTTTTATTATTATGCGTTCCAAATAATTTCCAGTGGGGAAATTATATAATCTTAAATTGGATTAAAAGCTCGTCTTTCAATCATCTCCTGTATTTTAACTCGGCCTGACATAACAGCAGCATTGGAGAGCGCTTAGCAGCGCATGAAACAAATAACAATTTTAAAAGTTTGTTACAAATCTTAAGTTTTCAAACAGTAACCAAGCAACTAGAGTTGCAGGTGCTTATAATTTCTCACATGTGAAATTTGTTTTTATTTTCATTGGATATCTTTCATTTGCCGAAAGTGTCGAACTTTTTTTGGGTAAAAACTGGGAACCCGATTTAATCGTTAGTATTCGATTATTGACAGCTAGTCGACTAGCTGAATTCGAATATCTGCTATTCGATTTTCAAACAGCACAAAAGTTGGTAATCGACTACTCGACTAATCGACTAGTCGAGTAATCGATTAGAATCAAGAGCCCTAATATTTAGGGTACAGTTTTCTTCCGACGATACGGTGATATTCGATTAAAAAATGTTTTTAAATTTGACGTTTTAAATCACCTGGAATATGAAATTTGAATAATTTTTGTTCAAATTTTTCAAAAAATGCTGGCTGGGAAATAACATTTTTTAAATTTTTTACAAAAAGTAACACTTAAAATTCTGTAAGAAAACTAATATGTCGTTCACGTTGGGCCATAAACTCGAGTTAAAGTGGAAATTTTTGAGTTTATTCATATTGTTGTTGTCAATAAACTCGAGTTTATTGTCAACGTGAATGCCTTGTAACACTTTTATTTTGTGTTTGACGAAAACTAACACTTTTATTTTGTGTCTGACGAAAACTAACACTTTCAATTTATGCCTGACGAATAACACTTTTTAAATTTTTTACGAAAAGTAGCACTTTTAAAATTCTGTAAGAAAACTACACTTTTATTTTGGGTCTGACGAAAACTAACACTTTTGTACTACCTAAAAGTGTTACTTTTCGTCAGACCCAAAATTTCTGGTGTTAGTTTTCGATATGGTTGAGCTGTAAAGCTGTACTATTCTTTTATTTATGTATTTCTTAAACTATTGATTTCGCTAAAAAACTTGAATGCATTAAAAGATTTTATATTTTTATTTTCTTTCAGAAATTTTTGCATTTTCTTATACGTGTGATGCCAGTAGAAGTATTGAAAAACCACGACACCAAATTCATAACATGTGATCTTTTTAAAGGCCTGTCATTGACGCAAATTAATGGTCAGTATTTGTTATCGTATCCTCAGTATAGTAAAGAAAGTCATTATCTTCTTCATATTCTCCATTAAAAAAGCTGGAACCATGTTCGATTTGGTATTCTTCATTATCTATCGATCCTGAACAAGATATGTAATCTCTTACAGGCAAAAATGTATCCGGTTCTAGATTTTCTATAAAAACTGGGGGCGGAGCTAAATGAATATTAAGATTCGATATAAATTTGTTTATCCATACTGTAAGATTATTCGCAAGAACTTGCTGGTATTCACGAAGATTGCTTGTTGCATAGAACTCGTTATCTACAAATATAAAGAAACTGTTTAAATAAGTTATGGTTTTAAAATACATCGAATCAGGGGCCTTATCATGTATTTCGATCCGAAAGAAATTTCGTTCGAATTTGAAAAAAAATGTATGTGATTTGACAGCTTTCGAATAGCATTTACTATAGAATCGAATTACATGATAAGGCCTCAGGACTAAAGTACAATCCTATTTAAATGAAATAACATTTAAGAGTGTACCGGTAAAACTGCGAATTTGCTCCAATATAACCGAACAAAGAGTTGACCTCTCATCTATCAGAAACTGGTCATTAAGTAAAAAATCCCTCATTTCTTCGAATAAAACACAAAATATTTTCTTTATTTGCCGTCGTTGTTTTGTTAGAATATGTTTTTTTAATTTGCGGCATTGCCGTTTTTGCAATACCTTGGCTACCCTCTTTAGTCGTCGTTCTTCTTCTATGTAGGAAAGCGCTGTTTTTATACTATACGACATCAGTTTCGATCTCTGATCCAAATAATTATTTAACGACTTTATCTGTCGTTTTCTAAGCTTTCCTTTGTATACGTCTAGTGTCCATCGCACTCGTTTCAAATCAGGCAGAGCTAATTGTTCTATGCGTGCCGTGCAATTTGGCAAAATTATTTTCTTTTGATAGTATCTAGGCCTTTTTCGTGGTGCCGCAGTATTTTCACGCGGAGTGGATAAGTAGCACATATGTTCCTCTTTGGTGAGTACATCCCGGTCAATTATCACGTTCCCGGAATGCTTACATATATATTGTGGGTTAAAATGAGGGCAAATACAAAAAAATTTGTAACCATACAATAGAGATGGCCGTTTTGGTCTTTTGTATTTTAACTTTATTGAAGAGCATAGTGCTTTACGCTGGTAAAGCAAACCTTTTGCTGCCTCTAGCTCTTGCGACACGGTTAGCTTCTTATCTGGTTCTTGTTGGATTTCAATTACACTGGGAATTTTCTCAAAGTTGGAATACATTTTTATTTTGAAGATATTATGCACAAAGAAAAAAATATTTTTAATTTATTGACATTTAATTTATTTCTAGATGAGAACTTAACTTCTGAAAGGTTTGCTTGCCATTTATATACAAAAGTTTTAAAGAAACTACCGGCAGTAGTTCGTAAGTGGTGGAATATTTCGCCTTCGCGCCAGAAAGCATTTGTTGATAAACTTACAACCAATTTCGTTTCATCATTAATATCCGACGAAGAGTTGAAATCCTTAGCTGCAAATAAAGGTCATCATGAAAATATGCAGGTAAGATAATAGGTTTGTTTATTGGGCTGCTCTAGCTTACGCCAGATTGAGATATTTCACAAAATAGTGTTAACGAACACTTTTCTTGCTCTAGGTTGCTCTATCTTTTGTTTCATGAGTACGCTCAAAACAAAACTAGAGTAATCCAGATCACAAATTTCTGCGCTAGCTTTTTTTATGAAGTAAGTTACAGCAGAGAAGCAATTGTCAGTCAGGAAAAAATAAATTTTTGAAAACTTCAAAAAAATTAGCTGCCCTGCTCTAAACTTTTTTTTGGTCAGTAAACAAACCTAATAATACACAGCAGGAATGCCCATCTTAGGCTTGTTTTCGAGTAGCGATTTAACGTCCCTGTAGGAAAATTCACCTGTGAGATTCTCAGCTGACCATGTAGACAGCTCTACTGACCATTTATGTATATCCCAAGCAATGTATTTCTGTACATTTAACATGTGCTTGTCATTGGGAGTCCACCAGTCTTCTTAGAACTACTGACTGTGTAGGCCCTGCATGGTTCTTGCAGAACCCACTTGTATTTCTGTACATTTAACATGTGCTTGGCATTGGAAGTCCACCAGTCTTTTTATAACTACTGACTGTGCAGACCCTGCATAGTTCTTGTGGAGCCCACTTGTAGGCTTTGAAGCCAGGAATTCACCACTGTATGTATGGTTCCTGTGGATCCACTTGGAGACTTTGAAAACAGGAATACGGGTACGCATCTCTTGACACCGAATTTTTTCCTAAAGAGTTCCCCACTGCTATTTTTTGTGCACCGATATAGGCGCAAAATAAAATCACACCAGAAGATTTGTAAAACTGTGAACTACTTTCCACAAATCATAGAAAATATGAGCCGACCAGCATTTTTGAGCGAAAAAGGAGGACAAATGCACTAAAGTCATTAAAATTACTAAGTTGTTAAACATTTTTGCGGAAAAAGGAGCAGAAATTGTTGACATTAAAAACACACCTGGTATACGGTTAAAAAATTAGCCTAAATTTTAAAACCGTCTAAAGTTAAAGCGATTTTTTAAAGTTTTTTTTGGAATATCTTAAACTCTCCAAAAGTTTAAAACGAATTTCAATTTATTTTGGTTTCGTTTTAAGATCTACATGAAAAAGCAGTCGAAATTTTTTTTTTGGTTTGTTTGAAAATCAAGGATTTTTGCCCACAAAAACTTTATTTGCGGCATAGCTCAGCGGTAGAGCAGTCGGATGTGACTCCAGAGCGCTTTCGTTCGAATTCTGCCAAGTGTCACATTTTTTTAATTTTATTTTATTCTTAAAACTTTTCGAGTTCGTAAATATAATGGCCAATAATAGCAATAACTAAATTATAATAAAGCCGGGACACGGGCAAAAATGTACCAATGTGTACAACAAAAATCCTGGCCATAAGTAAATAGCAACAGAATGTCGCTTTGGGTATGTGCACTTGGTAAAGAATAACATTGTTAAATAACAATAACGACAAAAATAGGCGAAGATATAGTTGCAATTTGCCCACTGGCACACTAAGCAGTGTTTGGTGTAATGGTTACACACTGTGGTTTAGAAATTCCTAATCTCCTCTCCTTGGTTCGATGACCAGTAAAGGTGATGAAAAATTTCTAAGCAACAATACAAAGCGGGTTGACAACATCCTTCAACAAGATATAAATTGCAATCATCGTAGTTGGTATTGTATGTAGCATTTGTCAATTTGTGTTCGCCAAAAACTCTAAAGAATAATTTGATAAAAATTATTCGACTGGTCAAAAGTCAACAAAATTTTCAAAGTTCGTAAACCGTTACTTCATTTGACAACAAACTTTTTTCTCAAATTAAATTACAAATACACGGTTGTCGGAATGCGTGACCTGTAGTAATTGGTTTATGGGTGTACCTAATTAGATAGATAATTAGATTAGAAGGTATAATTTAGAACATTTAGGACCTCCTTTTCTTGCTATCACAATGTAACACGCTTTTATTAATAAAATTGCGACTGTGATATACCTTGACTGGAAGATTTAATAATTTAGGTTTAAAGTTTTAATGTTAAAAAATATATAATTATGTACAATATGGAATTACAATGAACTTATAAAGTGTTATATTTCTTTATAGTCAATTTATTTTTTACTTTTTAGTTAATTTTATTAACCAATAATAAAAGCTTATTTTTAAAAAAGTTTTTTTTCTTTATTTTATTTTATACTTTTTAGTTGTGAGTCTGTGAAAATTTTCTAACATTGTTATCGGATATTATGTGTCAGGTTTTATAAAATCACTTTTTTTCTTTCCTTATCTCACTTTATTCATGCAAAATCACCATAGCAAATTGTTTACCCATATTTCGGCGACCACAGACTTAAGCTGATATTTCTTATTTTCGCTTACAAATTCCATAGACTTAAAATGTGTTAGGCCGTGTGCCAAACGGTTGAAAATCGTATATTTTGACAGAGCGATGGTAAATTCTGACAGTTATCGTGGTGAATACTTGGCTGTCGCTGAAAATAACGATGTCCTCGCCAATAGCGCGTTTACTTATCCAAATCGCCCCAAGATTGCTGAGACTTCAGCCTGGAAGACGCTGCAGTGATCAGGTAGTCTGAAGGAGAGCTCAAGTTCCAGATCCCTTGAATAAACGCCTCCTCAAACTCTGCCGTCTAGCTTCGAGCCGTCAGTGTAAACAGAAATGCCGCCATTAGTAGCGGGGCAGCAATCCATCCTCTCCTATTCTTCCCTGCTGGGAATGTTTGTTTTGAAACAGCTGTCTGCGACTATTGTGGCCACACATCGATCTATGCTCAGAGGGAGAAAACTGTAAAAAAAATTCGATAGCCCCAACCGAAGTCGTTCAAAAATAGGTCCCATGTCTCCCTCATCTGGTTCCATCCAAAGGTTCGTCAGAAAAGGTTTTTTTGGTATAACTTTCGTTTTAATGAAGATAACGCAGTGAAATTTTCCACACCGTTTTTTGTTGTAGGTATTTGCTTAGAAAGGTTAATGATAAAAATCGTTTCGTAACCACGCCTCTTCTAATACATAGAAAATTACAAAAAAAAAACATAAAAAAAGAAAGAAAAAAAACGAGCAAAACCGAAATTCTTATTTACGTGAAACGGTTTATGCCATAACTTTTAAAAATGTTAAAAAATAACTTTTATTCGGTCGTTGTGATCCATCATTAAATTATTTTTAGTGCCCTCTTTTCAAGTTTTTGTCACTTTTTGTAACTGTTTGAAGTTTTAAGGAAGAATTGCAAAAACACAGAATTACAAATTAGTATACCATCCCCATATTTGATTGTTTTGAATTAATTGCGGGGTTACTCTATATGGCGATGCGGAGAGCGATGTTATAACAAGCTGTCAAATCACATACATTTTTTTAAATGCGAATGCTCTCCTAATCTTTTTTTACCTTACATTTTTGAAAACTGTCTAGAATGCACTGCCATATTTCAAAATTTTTAATTTTTTATATTTCAAATTTGAGTTTCCTAATATTACTTCAATGTGCCTTAAAGACCTATCTCCCCCAGTTTACCCAATTTTTTTTTCACCTTGTTTCACACATACATATACTTACGTGTGTGTATAAGTACCGACCGAAATGAAACGAATACTTTTAATGGAAAAAAAGCCGAAGCCAAAAACCCCTTTTTATTAAATAAATAACGTACACTGCCCTAGCACACCATACATATGTATCTATATTTACAAATCACAACGATGCTTATTAAATTATTATATTCTACATATTCGCACTTGACACTTTTACCTTTCACTGGCACCGCGTCTAAGTCACTCGCTCAACTCCAAAATTATTCTTTTCTCTATTTATGAATTCATTCAATCGAGCCAAGCCATGACAAGCTGCACTCAATAACGTATTTTCAAACGGTAAATTTATTCGGGCAGACCCATTGCCCTGCGCGATCATTAAGACGCGCAAACCAGCGAAAACCTATGGTTTTCTAACCAAACTGAATACAAATGTAATGATGTAATTCTCTAGCCCCGAAGACTTTATCTTCACTGCTGCTCCGCCATGTCTGCTTACACGGGTAATACGCAAACCTCTTGTACAGGTCGTCTTAGTTTGCTTGTTTTTGTTTGCACCACAACAGATGGAACTAGTTTGTCTCAATGCCCACTGGGCTGGTGGAAAGTTTTCTGCTTTGATTATAACCATTTGCCCCACTTTAAGATTCTCTCGCACCCTGCGCCATATCTTTCGTTCTTGCAAACGGTTCAAGTAGTCAACTTTCCATCAGTTCCAAAAATGCTGTATCATATAGCCTCTCTACCAAAAGCGTTGCTAACTGGTCTTGTGCCAGCGTTTCTGGCCCACAAAATGGAATTTCATGGATTTCACAGCTGCCTCATGGATCACACCTTGATGTGGTGCAGCTGGAATCATAGAGCGCCACTCAGTTCCTTTCATTGCCAAATGCTCCAATGTATCTTGCCCCTCAGTGATCAACTGCTGTCTTCATCATTTTACTAGCCCAACAAAAGTCGTCGCTTTATCGCTAAAAAGCTTTGCACATCGCCCACGTCTTCCTAAAAATCTTCCATAGCATGCAATAAACGATTGCGTCGTTAGATCTAGCACCAAGTCAATGTGTACAGCTCGAGTTTTTAAGCATACAAACACAACGAAACAAAATTTTGTTCTATCAATATAATCGTCTCGCACCCTCACACGTCCTCCGAATGGTCCTGCATAATCTAGCCCACAATGCAGGAATGGCTTGCCAACATGCACCCTCAGTTGGTAAATCCGCCATCAATTGCTGTTCGAACTTGTAGTTGTATCGCACACATACTATACATTTATGCAGACATTTTCTGAGCTCATCTCTTAATCGTGGAATACAATATTTCTGCATGATGTAATTAGTCATTACTTGCACCGCCCCATGCTTAGTCTGTCTATGACCATAGTCAGCTATCAAATAAGCTAACATGGAACCTTTAGTGACAATCGCTTGGTGTCTTGCCTCATATTCTAGCCCCGCTCCAGCCAATCGCCCTCCAGCTCTCAAAATACCATTTTTATCTAATATCGGATGCAATAATTCTATTTTACTGTGCTCCGGGAGTCTGCTCTCGTTCTTTACCAGTGCCATCTCTCTGGAGAAGTACTTTTGCTGTGAATCTTCCATTGCCCACAATTTCTCATGCTCCGTTGGCAAGTCTGGTTTTGCCTTCATGCGTCTTGGTCTACGCCTCTTACACGGTCTTTTGCTCCTATCACGAGTCGCCCACCATTCTTTCATCGTATCAATAAATCGCTTTACATACCTAAATACATTCAATATGCCCTCCCAGTTATTCTTGTATTGGCTCACCCCTTCCCCCCATTTTTGGCACAAAAATCTCTAGCTCCGCCCGATAGGTGTTTATGATACTTACTTTCAGTTCCACTTGTGTATATTTGTAATCTCTTATTTTAGCTTGTTGGAACTTATCTGCTGGCTATTGCGCCCTAGGAAGAGATAGCCACTCTGGGCCATTAACCAAAGCCCACTGCCCACTAGCTCACCAGGCCTTAAGCCTCTACTTAATAAGTCGGCAGGATTATCTTCCGACCTTACATGTTACCATTTTTTCGCTGTGGTGTTATCCTGAATGGTTGAAACTCGATTAGCTACAAAGTTTTCAAATTTCTTGGTATCTTTTCCAACCAATACAGTGCGACCAGCGAATCTGTCAACAAGGTATAATTGATCTCGCCCCAGTTCGTGGCCCTCTTAACTTCCAGCAGTAATCTGGACAAAAGCTCACAAGCGGACAACTCCAACCTCGGTGTCGTCACTTTCTTTAGTGGTGCTACCTTAGTTTTGGATACTATTAATCTGCACCCAACCCCTCCGTTATCTTGCACCGTTCGAGCACACATATATAACTGCCCCATAGGCTGATTCGGGCGCATCAGCGAAGTCGCGTAGCTCTACTTGCCCCAAAGAATGTGTACCAAGCCATATCGGTATCCTGAAATCTTCAAGCTTTCTCATCTCGCTCCAATAATCTTTGAATCTCGCTTCTAGCTCCGATGGTAATTTTTCATCCCACTCTAACTTTAACCGCCATAAGTCCTGTATCAGGATTTTTCCTATTACAATTAGTGGAGAAATGTAGCCATTTGGATCAAATAGTTGAGCCACACAGCTCACCACAACCCGTTTTGTTATAACATTTGGAAGCTCTGGTGTCTTTACAACAAATGCATACTGGTCTGGTGATACCAACCATACCAACCCTAGCACCCTTGTTTCATCTTCGAGTTTTGAAAAGTCTTGCTCACTACAATCTAGCGCCCTCATAAGCTCCTTACTATTCGACCTCCACTTGCGAAGGCTGAAACCAGCACCCTTTAAGATGCGATCCATCTGCTGTGCCAGCATGATCACATCTAGCTCACTATTTGCCCCAGTCACGCAATCATCCATGTACATGTCATTTATGATAGCCTCTGCCATGGATGGTCGCCTTGCGCGTCTCTAGCACACTGTATAACTGATCTCACAGCATTGCATGCTGATGATGTCATATCATATGTCACTACTGTTAGCCAATATTCCCTCAAAGGTTCTTCTCTACTCTCGCGCCAGAAAATTCTCTGCATGTCCCATTGATCTCTCGCAATCCCAATCTGGCGAAACATCATCTTGATATCGATTCTATGCCTTCTGAATCGCATTACTATCTCGCTCAAAACTTTCTGCAACTTGCCCCCTGGTAATTGCACCTCATTTAAAGAAATCCCTTTGTTAGTACGGCAGCTTGCGTCAAAAACAAACCGAAACTTTTTCACCACACAGTGATGTGGGATATAATATGTCAACTCACTCTGCCCGAATGTTTATCCACTATGTTCACATTCTATATATTTCGCCCTCAGCTCTGGCTCCCTTTCCAAGCGTTTCTCTAAACATAGAAACTTTCGCAACGGAATTTCCTTCCAACTCCCTATATCCCTGACTACTTCTGTTTGCCCCGAGCACTCTTTCACTTGCTCTATTTCCCAGAACCTTGTGAGTAACTTATCTACCTCTGAATTAACGTTGTAACTTACTGTTGATACTAGCTCACCTGCAAGCTCATTTAAACCTTGCGCACATTCACCAAAAACTACTACGCCCAATGCCGTCTCCATCAAGGCTATTCCATTCAAGCCATCTTGCACCACTTTAATGACAATTCTTGCCACTAAGCTGGCCCCAAGTAACATCTGCACACTTTCCGGTTCCCAGTATTTCGGGTCAGCTAACTCACCATTTAGACTACTATGTATAGGACCTACCATCGCACCTGGCGAAGGAAGCACCGGAGACCACTGGCTCTCTTTGGGAAGAACCCAAAACTCGTCTTTGATCTGCACACTCAATGGATACCAAGAACTTAATCACCAGCGTAGCCCTCTTGCTCACTTGCAGTGGATTGCCCTCAATGCCGACCATCTTTCTTCCGATCGGTTCTGTAATTATACCATACCTTCGCTGTAAAGTAAAAGTTTTCCTATTAATCTATGCCCCAGTATATAGCAGTACTCTAACAGGCCCCAATTCGTATCCATTTATAACAATTTTTACCATTGGCGGTAGCAACAAAGCTCCCGCTTGCTCCTGTCTCTCATTAAAATTCACTGAATACTTTTCATAAGTAGGATCAATTCTAACATTTTTAGTTAAATTGTCAGCCCTGTTGTTGTTGTTGTTGTAGCGAGGTGTAGCCCTGCCTAAATGTCAGACAGGGTCACCTCGAGTGTATTGCTCTTGGCCGGGTCGATATAAGAAAACGGCCCGGGTCGTTTCGGCACGATGGGTACAGCACAAGTACTGGTACCGTTCTCGTACATCCGGCAATACAAGAAACGAGCCGTGTAGGCTATGTAGGTCATTTAGGTGCACCAACTGGGAGGCGACCTACTTTTACACCCCTACTTTGTCAGCCCTCTTTACTCTTGGTTTTGGCGCTTGCACCTCTGACGTATTTATTACTTTGCTCTCATTTTGACCCTTCTTGCCCTCTTCTTGCACCTTTTCTATGTATCCCTTTAGCTACCCATCCAACTTCCTTTTCGGATTTGGTGGGTTGCACTCCCCTTACCCCTGCACGGTATTTACCTGCTTCTTCGGCGCTCTGTTTAGACAAGGCACACTGTTGTGTTTAGGCTTAGCAGGACACTTCCAGCATTCCAATTGTTAGCAGCTTTCAGCTCCATGGCCTAGTAAAAAAAATTGGACATAAATTTCTTCTTGTCACAAAATCTCTTCTTGCCCTCAGACTCAGCATGTGGTTGCCGCAACATGCATCGCAAACTACACTGGATCACAAATTCCAACTTTTTTTCTGCACCAGAGACGCCATAGTGAAATTCCTATGTAAAATCACCTCCTAATTCCGAAAATCAAAGTTATTTTTACTTGAATGGTACCGTTTTTGAGATATTTACGATTTACCGTTATTTCAAAAAACAAAAAAGATGGCTCCACTTAAACGTGTATATCTCAAGAACAAATTGAGCTATTCGAAAACGGTTTGAAAAATTTGAAAGCTTATAAAATTTACTATAATCAGTACATACAACACTTTTTGCTAGGTCTTGCAGATTCAAACATAGTGAACAATCATTACGGATTTTTTAAATTTTTTTGTAAAAATATAAAAAAATGTGTACTTTGCGAGGAAGCATCTCGAAAACTTTTTGTTTTTTAGCAGATATTTCCCCCCTCTAAGCTCTGTTTTATTACAAAAAAAAAAACAAGCTATCAGTGAACAAAATCGATGAACTAATACAAAAGTTATAAGCATTCAAGTAAATATATCCATTTAATACTTAAGTACCCTACAAATAATAGCATATGTACATATGGTTCTGTCTTAACTCTATGATCTTATTTTATAATTGAAAAAGTTATGTGTCTTGTTTTGACGCTTATTTAGATTAGGATCGGTTTCTCTTATGAGAAACCAACAGTAGTCGCCCATCATAGCGACATCCCAGAATCCTTGATACCGACTTTCAATCACTTTCATTTGCTGGTGAAACCTTTCGCCATGCTCGTCACTTTCGTCGCCAAGATTTTGCGGGAAAAAATTTAAGTGGGAGTGTAAGAAATGAATTTTTAAAGACGTATTTACTCCTGAAAGAAAATAAAAAAGTAAATTAGATAAATACATAAGTGACACATTAGTATATAATTTTCTTAGGCTGGATTTATCTTTCAATTCAGAACAAATTTTTTGTTTATATTTTTCCCGTTCTTGTTTGTTCGGAACTGGACGATGAATTCAGATTTATGGCTATATATTCTCATGTAATATATATGTTTTTTTATTTACCCATTTCCGCATAGTTTTTGATTAAGTCGTTCACTATCATCTCGTAGTTAGGACTTTTGTGTTTGCCTAAAAAAGAAGTAACGACCTTTTCAAAAGAATCCCACGCTGCTGCCTCCACTGGTGACAATAGTTCTTTGAAATGGTTATTGGTCATCATTTTCCTTATTTGCGGTCCCACAAAAATCCCTTCCTTTATTTTTGCTTCTGAAATCTCTGGGAAAATTGTCTTCAAATGATGAAAAGCTTCGCCTTCTTTGTCCAAAGCCTTCACAAAGTTTTTGATAAGGCCGAGCTTGATGTGGAGCGGAGGTAGAATTATTTTCCTTCTTTATAAGTGGAGAGTATTTTATGTTATCTACCCCAACTTGAAACTCGATTCGTTCTGGCCAATCCTTTATGATGTAGTGGTCTTGACGAGCTCGGCTATCCCATTTGCATAGAAAGCAACAGTATTTTGTGTATCCACTTTGTAGACCACATAGCATTCCAACGACTTTAAGATCGGCACATATTTTCCAATAATGTTCTTCGTATTTGATTAACTTGAGCAATTTTTGCATTATCTCATATGTTTCCTTCGTATTTACTGCATGCGCGATCGGGATAGATGGCTTTTGGTTGCCAATATGCAATAATACGGCCTTTAAACTTAATTTACTGCCGTCTATGAACAATAGCCACTCTTTTGAATCATATGGTTCACCAAATTGTTTGAATAGACCAGCAATGTCTTTGCAGTAACAAACACTGTCCTCCTTCGTATAGTACTTGGAAAATTCTTCGTGACGAGTTCTATAATATGTTACCTTAACATCGGATGAAACAAATTTAAATTGTTGCATTCGAGAGGCGTGTAGTTCGGCCTTTTCATTTGACAATTCCAAATCCCTTATCCAATCACTGAGTTGTGCTTGTGACAAAGAATTTCTTTCGTTTTCCGTTTGAAATTCAGTACAACATGATGCCGCGTAATCAGATACTACTGTTGACAATGAAACTGGAGCCGGAACTAAAGTTAAATTTGATTCTGGCAATGTCGCTTCTGTTGAAATTAGTTCTGGTAATGACACTGTAGATACGCTCGCATAGGTTAACTTTTCTGGACTTTCCAACCCCAAGTACTTTTGTAGTACAAATATAGCAGTCCGTTGAATGGCAAGTTGGTTCCCTCCACTTCATTGGTGTAATAAATTTCACACGTCGCCTAAATAGATAGTTTCAGAAATTAGTCAGCTATGCATTAAAAGGGAACAAATTCCTAATTTTTACAACGTACCTTTTTGTTCCGGTTTCCGAAGAAATCAATTAGACTCGGCATGTGGTGCACTCAGTGTTCGGTGTCCATGGTTTTTCATTGTTTTTAGGCTAAATTCCAAAACACTTATAGTATGTAACTTTCAAAGGATTTGAAAACACACGTCTCATACTTTTAACAATAAATTGACCGCAGATGAAACAGAACATATCTGGATCATTTGTACACTCAAACTCTCGCGCCCTTTTATTCATTTTTTATTTTTAAGTAAAGGACGGGTTATAAACTGCAATTATAAACTGAACAGTATCCGGCGAGCCTTGCAGATATTATGAAGGAACAAGGCGCATGTACTCTTATTTATACTTAGATAAAGTAAAAATTCAAGCCTACCTAAACAAAAAGGTTCCCTAGTTCTACAAAGAAAACACTACCTGCCTCAAAAATATGCTCTTGTTTAACATGTACCTAGGTTTGAGAAAACGACACTTAAGGGTCAAATACATAAAGCTTTGTTAACCTCGCCTGACATTTGCTACCTCAAAACTTTGCGTCCAACTTCAGAGGTATGCTACAATGCACGCCTTGACGCTACTCTTTTATACATTTGTTTTCGTTATTTTTTTCTTTGCATTCGTAGTGTTTTAGTTAATTTATTAATTTAATAGAGGAAAAATGAATTGATTATTATTTTCTCCAACATTTTATTCTTTAATTGAAGCAAAGTCATCAACATCTGATTGTCAAAGCAAGCAAAGCAAGCAGAATTTGAGAGTTTGCCAAATTTCAACCTCGCTTCAACTTTGAGGTCTCCAATTTGCCATGCTTGGTTTAAATACGTATACTGAACTTTTCTGTCAAAGTCAAAGTTTGAGGTAAAGCCAAAATAAAGTTTTATGTAACTGACCCATAACAGCTTTTTGTATCTAATAACTTTTCGAAAATCTACCTGCTAACTAACTGATATACGAATACTAACACATATGTACCAGTAGGGTACTTAAGCATTAAATGGATATATTTACTTGAATGCTTATAACTTTTGTATTAGTTCATCGATTTTGTTCACTGATAGCTTGTTTTTTTTTGTAATAAAACAGAGCTTAGAGTGGGGGAGGGGGGGGGGGGGGGGGGGGGGGGGGGAAATATCTGCTAAAAAAACAAAAAGTTTTCGAGATGCTTCCTCGCAAAGTACAAATTTTTTTATATTTTTACAAAAAAAATTTAAAAATCCGTAATGATTGTTCAATATGTTTGAATCTGCAGGACCTAGCAAAAAGTGTTGTATGTACTGATTATAGTAAATTTTATTAGCTTTCAAATTTTTCAAACCGTTTTGGAAGAGCTCAGTTTGTTCTTGAGATATACACGATTAAATGGAGCCATCTTTTTTGTTTTTTGAAATAACGGTAAATCGTAAATATCTCAAAAACGGTACCATTCAAGTAAAAATAACCTTGATTTTCGGAATTAGGAGGTGATTTTACATAGGAATTTCACTATGGCGTCTCTGGTGCATTTTGGCTGTAAACCAGTGCTATTGACCTAGGCCTAGCACCCGATGATGAAGCCTCTGCTCTATCCCCTCTCTGGCTTGCCCCACTCATTTGTGTCTTACCTGGCTCCAGAATGACAACCGCCGATTGAATATCCCTACGGTTGTCAGCTGTATTTGCTAGTGCCAATGCTTGCTTGTCCAAAAGAACAGCATTCCATCCACCTTAGGCGTGTCGCCTTTGCTCTCTAGCTCCCATTGCCTTGGTGTTTCGGTATCTAGCCGCTCATGAAGCAAGTACCATGAAAAAATCCCAGTACTCCACCGGGAGCCCTTGTGCCTGTAACTGACGACGCACCTCGTGCATTAGAAATGCGCTCTAAATCATTTTCTCGCACCTAACCCTACAATTCCGGCAGCCGAATAAAATTCTTCAAATGCTCTCTCCCAACCAAATAGCTTTGGTCATACATCTGGTTTAATCTCTTCCATGTCTGCCCGTAGTTACTAGCAGAAATTTGCCATTGCCCCAAAAATTTACTTGCACACCCAACCAGGGAAATAGTCAAGTACAAGAACTTGAGTGAGGATCTATTTTATCATTGTCACTCGCTCCAGGTATTCGTCAGATCGTTTTGCTGGCCTTTGCACCTGCACAATAATGGCTGGGTTGCGTTGTCCGGCACCTCAAGCTGGTTTTCTTTCTCCAGCTTTGCTTGCGTCTTAGCACGCGCCAAAAATTAGATAATCTCTATTGCTCCTAAATTCTGCTCACAGAAGTGATGTAGCTCCTCCTCGCCCACATCTTCAATCACTTCTACGTAATATTCATAGTACGACTGCCAAACTAGTCTTAGGTTGGTTAGTCGCACCTTTGTCTCGCCCCCTGATGCCTGGTCAAAACTAGCACCTTTGCAAAATTCTAGCGCACGTTGAATGGTGGCTGCATAGGATCTTAATTTCTTCTGCAATGAAATAAAACAAACCCAAAAAATTATCCCATATATGCACACAGAGCCCGAAATCTAGCACTCTTTTCTTTGCTCCAATAAAATTCTGTGACACTCACTGCCCACTGACAATCAACACAGAAATTTATTTATATATCTCGCACCAGTATGTATTCTAACCCTCTTTGCTCCTTGTAAAATTATATAAACAAGTTCACAGCTAAGCAGCATGAAAACTTTGTCTATGTTTCTCGCACCAGCATATATATACTCTGCCCTCTTTACTTTGCTCCAATAAAAGTTTTGAGAAAAGGCTCACTGCAATTCAATGCAAAATTTATTTATATATCTCGGACCAGTATATATATACTCTGCCTCTTTACTTTGCTCCAATACAAATTTTGAGAAAAGGCTCACTGCAAATCAATGCAAAATGTATTTATATATCTCGCACCAGTATATATTCTAGTCCTCTTTTCTTTGCTCCACCATAAACAAGATCACTGCTAATCAACATGAAAACCTTGTTTATCTTTCTTGCACCAGCATATGTATACTCTGCCCTCTTTACTTTGCTCCAATAAAATTCTGAAAACAAGCTCACTGCACATACCTTTTTTCATATTTCTCGCACCCGTATACATATGTTTTTGGCTTGCATGTATATTCGATCTCTTGCCCACTTCAACCGTGCCCCTCAAAACTAGCACACAATTAACCATGCCATTGCCAAAATAAGCACCAACACCTGCAGGTTTTTATTTATTAATCGCAAGCGATAAAAACAAGCCCACTCTTTGCACACATTAGCCCACTTCTCGCACACATTTTTTCATTGCACCATTCTTTTTCCTCCTTTTTTACTATGCACCAAACTACCCTTAATTATCCATATCTAATTCTGGCCAATTTCTTTTGTATACCGACTGGCACAACATATTTATTAGCACTTTTCTGTATGTACATATTTAAATATATACACACGCATGCCCACTTGTAATGCTTGGGGGTATAGAAAGTATTATCTGAGCTCTTCAGCCGTATCTGTCCGAGCATTAGAATGCACGATTCGATTCATGGAAAGAGTGAAACTATAAGTTTATGTCTTAGACCAAGAATGAATTTATTTCGGCTCATCGCCGTCTTTTATATGTTTACAATCTACCTTATGAGTAATCTACTTTACAAACTTACATTTTTAAGTCGTTAGTCATCTACGTTATTGTGCAATAATAATATGGGTTCAATCGACTTTATGTTATTGGAGAAGTGCAGCGGAACCTAAATTCATTTGAATACTTTGGCCTAGTTATTGCCAAAAGTATATTGAACTTATTTATTGTGTGAACATTTTGTTTTGCTTAGCTGTCATGCTACACCTCCTCTCTTTAAAAGAATGCTCATACATTTTGGTTAATGTATGAGTATTCTATTGTGAGGTAATAAAATGTTTGACCCACTTAGCTTATGGTTAATGTTATGTCATCGGAAAAGATTTTCTTTCTTTTATTTTGTTTACATTTGTTTTACATGTGTCTTTATTGCAATGACTTTTTTTGTATTTTGAACATGATACATATTTTGTATTTTGTTTTTTTTTTTTTTTTTTGTTATTACTATGTAGTGGAGTTATATTGCTTTAAGTCTATTCTTATGAATTATAATTTATTTTTTGTTTTTAATGCTACTTCCTATGCTATGCGGTATTAAAGTGAAATTGTTGTTCTCATCGATATTTTTAACTTTGTAGTATCCGTTATATCTATTATCTAACTTATGGGAGGCCTCTTCTCTAACTAATACTAAATCTCCTATGTTTATTTCTTTACTATAGCTATTTTTATACCCAGTGTACTAGTACTAGTACAAGGGTATACATATTAACTTTGTTCACATAACTGCTGTTTGTAACGGCACAAAATAATCGAGATAGATATAGAGTTCCATATATGAAAGTTCTTCGGATTAAAAGAGGAGTTGACTAAGCCATGTCCGTCCGTCTGTCCGTCTGTCCGTCCGTCCGTCCGTCTGTCCGTCCGTGTACACGATAACTTGAGTAAAAATTTAGATATTTGCATGCAATTTTGTACACAGGTTACTTGCTGGCCAAGGTAGGTTGCTCTTGAAAATGGTCGAAATCGGATGATAACCACGCCCCCTTTTTCGATATCGAAAATTTCGAAAATCACACAAATTGACTTATCTCGGCAGCTGAAATGGCTAAAATGATATAATTTTATAGGTGAGTCCCCCTGGTCATTCTCTTATGATTTTTCCATAAATTTTTTATAGTGGGCGTGGCACCGCCCACTTTTAAGGGAGGCGTTTTTGAAAATTTGACTGGTCGTAACTTTTAAACTGATTACGATAGAACGATGGAATTCGGCACAAAGCATACTAGTATCGTTGGGAGTATACCTGATGAAACTGGATAAAATCGCCCTTCAACCACGCCCACTTTCGATATCGAAAATTTCGAAAATCGCATAAATTGACATATCTCGGTAGCTGAAATGGCTAAAATGATATAATTTTATAGGTGAATCCCCCTGGTAATTCTCTTATGATTTTTTCATAAATTTTTATAGGGGGCGTGACACCGCCCACTTTTAAGGAAGGCATTTTTGAAAATTCGACTGGTCGTAACTTTTAAACTGATTACGATAGAACGATGCAATTTGGCAAAAAGCATACTAGTATCGTTGGGAGTATACCTGATGAAAATGGATAAAATCGTGCTCCAACCATGCCCACTTTCGATATCGAAAATTTCGAAAATCACATAAATTGACATAATTCGCTAACGGAAATGGGTAAAATTATATAATTTTATAGGTGAATCCCCATGGTCATTATATAATGATTTTTTGATAAATTTTCTAAAGTGGGCGTCGCCCCGCCCACTTTTAAGGGAGGCATTTTTATACCAAGCGTACTAGTACAGGGGTATTATAATTTTGTCCACATAACTGTACTATGTACCGGCGCAAAATAATCAAGATCCATGTATGAAAGTTCTTAGGTTGAAAAGAGGAGTCTATTCAGGCATGTCCGTCCGTCCGTCCGTCTTTGTACACGATAACTTGAGTAAAAATTAAGATATTTGCATGAAATTTTATATACAGGTTACTTTTTGGCCCAGGTAGGTTGCTATTGAAAATGGGCGAAATCGGATGATAACCACGCCCCCTTTTTCGAGATCGTAAATTTCGAAAATCATACAAATTAACATAACTTGAGTAAAAATTGAGGAATTCGCATGAAAGTTGGTATACAGATTACTCGGATTATAACCACGTCCCTTTTGTCGGTATCGAAAATTTCGAAAATCACATAAACTGACATATATCGGTAGCTGAAATTGATAAAATGTTATAATTTCATAGGTGAATCTCTCTTATCATTCTATTATGATTTTCTGTTAAATTTTAAAAAGTGGGCGTGGTACCGCACAAATCATACTAGTACTGTTGGGAGTATACGTGATGAAATTGGATAAAATCCCCGTCCAACCACGGCTACTCTCGATATCGAAAATTTAGAAAATCACCTAAAAGACTGGTCGTAAGTTTTAAACTGATTACGGTAGAATCGTGAAATTCGGCACAAGGTATACTAGAGTTATAGGAAGTATACCTGTTGAAATTAAACGAAATCGCTTCCCAATCACGTCCAGTTTCAATATGGAAAATTTCGAAAATCACATAAATTTACATAATTCGGTAAGGTAAATAACTAAAATAGTATAATTATAGTATAATTTGGTAGTTAAAAAAAGTTTTGGGCTAATTAATGCTTCCTTTAAGTAGACAAAAGCTTTTTGACATTCTTCTGTCCATTCGAAGGAAACATTCTTTTTGCAAAGCCTAGTTAATTTTCTTGAATGTTCTGCAAAATTCGGTACAAATCTTCTGTAATAGTTACAGAAAGCTACGAATCTTTTAACTTCATCGGCTGTTTTTGGTGTTGGGTAATTTTGGACTGTTTCAAATTTGCTCGGGTCGGGTAATATTCCCTTGTTTGTACATTTATGTCCTAAATATGTTACTTCTTGGCTGAAAAATAGGCATTTATCTGGATGTAATTTTAGGTTGAATTTTCTGCAAGTGGAGAATACGTCTCTTAAATTTTTTAGCATGTGATTTTCAGAACAACCTAATACAACTAATTCATCCATGTAGAGGAATGCTTGAGATGGCTTTAGGCCTGCGAATGCCAGCGTCATCATTCTTTGGAATGAATTCGGTGCTACTTTTAATCCGTAAGGTAGTCTTTTGAATCTATATGTGCCATTTTCGGCTGTAAATGAGGTTATATCCCTGGAGTTGGGGTGTAATTCGATTTGATGAAAACCTGACATAAGGTCTAGGCATGAAAAATATTTTGCTCTTCCAAGTTGATCTAAAATATCGTCAATCCTTGGAAGTGGGAATTTGTCTGCTGCTAGCTTTTTATTTACCTGTCTGTAGTCTACTACTAATCTCCATCTTTTTTCTGTTTTTCCTGGGAGTGATTTTTTGGGGACTAATAAGATTGGGCTATTATATTCCGATATGGAGGGTTCTATTATGTCATCTTCGATTAGCTTATTTACTTGTTTGCTTATTTCTCCTTTTTGCGTTTGAGGCAATCTATAATTTTTTATGTAAACAGGAGTGTCCTCCTTCATGTATAATTTTTGTTTGTAAAGGTTATTAGAAGAAATTGGTTCTGTTTCTAGTGCAAATATGTCTATGAATTCTGGGCATAATGTTGTTAACTGAGAATTGACAAATTTTGGAAAGTTTTTGGTTAATCTTTTCAATTTTTCTGTATCGTTAAAATTTTTAGTGTGTGTGTTTGTTTTAATTAGTGTGTAATCGTCTAAATTTTCGGTATTAATCTTGTAATTTTGAATAGTTGTGTTTTTATGTGTTGTGTTGATAATTCTAACAAAAGTTTGATCTTTATCTGTGATAGTGTTTGCTATGAAAATGCCTTCAGATAATTGTTGGTGTGGTATGAAGATGTTTTTGTTATCGGTATTTACTTTAACTTGTCTAATGACTTCAGATCTAGCAGGGATAGTAAGTGTGTTGACAGACAGACAATTTGTTAGGTGCATTGTTATTGTTTGGGGAAAATCATATGGCCTTAGGATTAATTTATCCTATCCTTTGCTATAATCTAAGATACAATTGTATTTCTTTATGAAATCTAGTCCTATTATTCCGTCGCATGGGATTGGAAAGTCGTCTTCTACAACATGGAATTTGTGGTAAATTAGAAGGTCATCACCTTTTAAATCCGCTTTAATTGTGCCTAATGTGCTGGTTATTCCCTGACCGATGCCCTTTAAATCTGTAATTTGTTCTTTATTAATTTTGTGAGTTTTGCTAATTTGATGCATTTTTATAATGGAAATGTCTGCTCCCGTATCAATTAAAAATTTTGAAATCGAATTATTTAGGGATGTCCTTGTAGATATATAGCTGTTTAGATTTAGGTTTAGTACGCATATTTTTCTTTCTATTAATTTTGAAGTGGAGTTTGCTGGTTTTCCGTCTGGGTGCAGCTGCGCACGTTACGGGTCTGGTTGTAGGATCTATTGCCGTTTTGGGCTTGTGATCCTCTTCGGTTATCTATATTATTATTCTAAAATACGGCGCTTAGCTAGACTAAACTACAATACGTATATAAAAGAAATGTATATCAGATGAAAGCTTATCATGAGCATGTTTGCAAAAAATTATAACAATTCCAATAGGTTAATTTGTTCATGAGAAATTAGCGTTTAAAGTTTGTACCCAAGCTCTTTATATGGCACTATTAACATGCTTTGTAAATGTATATCCATACATATGTACATACAATGCTCGCATGGATTTCAGTCGAAATAGACAAACATTGAAAAAAATGTAAATATGTATGTATGTAAGTACATCTGATTTTTCGCTACTTTGACTACAAAAGCAATGTAACACCCGATTATCGGGGGTTACATACTAGTTATTATTGTTGTTGGATCTGGAGTTATTGTTGTATCTCGGTTGTGGTCTAAATCTCCTACTTTGGTAGTTCCCATAATTGTTACTTCGGTAACCACCGCGGAAATTACTCTGGTACTGACTCTGTTGGTGTATATTCAAAATCGTGTTTGAGCTGCTCATTATTTCGGTACAGCTGTTGGTGAACTTAGAGATTGCATCGTTCATTGTTGTGAACGTTCCCGCTTGCATTATCATTTTGACCTTGTCATTAGAGCAGTTTTTGCACATAGCTTTGACTGCTGCTTGTGTTGAATATCTCGTTGCCAAGTCTGGGTTAAGTCCATCCGAGATATAAGCTCCTTCTAATGATTTGGTAATTTTTTCTATTTCTGTTGTGTATTGGTTAGCCGTTTTACTACGTTGTTGAACGTTTAGGAGTTTGGCGGTTAAAACCTCTACCGATTCACCTTTTATCGCGCTTTTCAGCTTTGTTTTTATTTGTTCAATCGTGTTTTCATTACTTATAAAATTTCTTGCCGTTCCTTTTAGTTTGGTCTTTATCATTGTTACTGCAACGGCTTCGTGAGTATCTTTGATTTGATCAAGTAGATCAAGGGCGTCTAAGAAGCTGTGTAAATTCTCCGGCTTACCATCAAACTCTGGTAGCACTGATGAAGCAGACTTAATAAATTCAACTACGGATTGTGGCATTGTGACGTTTATAATTGGGATGATTGGGGTTTTTTGTTCCTTGTTTTTGTCCACTGGTGGAGTCTGATTCAAAGAAGGTGATGGAGTTCGGCTCCGACCACGTTCTGATAAAAGTAAAGTAAAATCAACCTGGAGTTCTTCCTTTACTGTGGTTGGTATTGTTATTTCTATATTGTGCCTAGCTAGAGAAGATACCAATCTATCTCGTACGGCGTAAAAAAATAGGTAAGCTTCTTTTTGGTGTTCTTCGGTAAGTATAAGAGTTCCTACCTCGATAACCTGTCTTATACTATTTAAGGCTTCCAAAATTATGTTCAAATGCTTTACTAATGTTACTGTTGTTATGGGGGTACTTTTATTTATACATTTATATGACTTATTAGCTTTTGTTTTTTCTTCAGTTAATGTATCGTGGATTTCTTGCCAATTATTCATTTCTTGGCATATACAATTTTAGTTTAGATGCGTTGTTGCACATTGTTCAATTGTCTCAATTTATTCTTTATATAATTTTTTATTAAAATTGCAATTGCGACAATTAAACATGCAGCAGCGCATGCGAAAATAGTCAACCATTTATCAGGGAGCTCTTCTTTGTTTTCTATAATTTGATGTGGTTCGTCTTTAACTACCCTGTTTTCATAACTCTTTTCTGCCGAATTGTCTTTACCTACTTCGTATCCTGCTATTCCTATCAAGATACCATTTAGTGCAATTTTCCACCAAGTCATTTTTATATTTTACGGTTGAAAAAAACTATGAATTAGAAAAACAGTTTTCCCTGATTGTTAGTTCTGTTTTTTTTTTTTTCTTAATTATCCTTTTGGTGGTTTTGTGTTGTTGTCTTTGCTGGGTTCCACCCATTTTTGCGCATGTCTTTCAGCTTATTTATTAAAACCTTTTTTTGTTCGCTGCGACTGATGGTGATTATGCGTCGTAGTTCAGCGCACTCTTTTTGATATTTTCGTTTTTTGCCTCCCCGTTTTTTTTGTTTAATTTCACCGCTTATGCTCTCTCGAAATTCCTTAAGGTTTGCTTTTTGGCGGTTTTGCCTTTGCCTGTATTCCTCTAATGTTATTGGTTTGGGACCTACTACGTTTTTAGTGGGGGTGTATTTGGGATAGTTTTTGATATTTTCTGATCCTTTCGGGATGTATTCTTCTACCATAATGGTAGTGTTCGATTTCGGTTTGGTAGGATCTCGATTTGGGTAACGTTGACAAAGTCTAATTTTGAGCTTTCAGGAACTAGCCTTAAGCTTGTAGGATCTAGTTTTAAAATTGGGATGGCAGGATCTGGTTTTAAAATTGGGATGGCAGGATCTAGCTTTAAGCTGGCAGGATCTAGCCTTAAGCTGGCAGGATCTAGCCTTAAGCTGGCAGGATCGCCATGTAATGCTTGGGGTATAGAAAGTATTATCTGAGCTCTTCAGCCGTATCTGTCCGAGCATTAGAATGCACGATTCGATTCATGGAAAGAGTGAAACTATAAGTTTATGTCTTAGACCAACAATGAATTTATTTCGGCTCATCGCCGTCTTTTATATGTTTACAATCTACCTTATGAGTAATCTACTTTACAAACTTACATTTTTAAGTCGTTAGTCATCTACGTTATTGTGCAATAATAATATGGGTTCAATCGACTTTATGTTATTGGAGAAGTGCAGCGCAAGCTAAATTCATTTGAATACTTTGGCCTACCCTGCAAAAAATGCGATTAGTCCCGGATGCATCCGGGATCAATCGCAGAGGAACAGGAGACTACTACTTTTTCTAGTCTCTTTGTATGGAGAGTTTTGATCGCATTTGTTCGAGCATGTCCTATGGAGAGACTAATTGTACCCCTTTCATATCAGAACGGGTATGAATGTAGATTCGTCGCTTGTGTAAAGTGTAAACTAAAGTTTTCCCCATTCATATTTGTAACAGCTCCTAGGAGCTTTCACGGGTAAGTGTTATTGAAATTATAGTGTCCCATTGGATTGGATAGGATATAGCCTTCCAAATCCCCAAGATATCAGTCTGATTACTCCCCAACTCTATCCGTAAGGCATGTGTTGGGCAAATTGTAGACCAGTTGTACCCGAAAGGGATTAATCGAGGACAACTCTCTTTAGGGATTAATCGCACAATTTTTTGCAGGGTAGTTATTGCCAAAAGTATATTGAACTTATTTATTGTGTGAACATTTTGTTTTGCTTAGCTGTCATGCTACAATATGTATTCATGCACTGCACAGAGATTTTCGCGATGCGTACTATCTACTTGCGCACTTATATAAAAAAACCAAACCAGACATGCCCGCACAAGCGCCATAAACATATATATATATACACTATATACACTATAAGTGTATACTTTATTTTGCACGACCCGCATAATTATGTACATATAGCAGCAACCACTATCTACCTTTGCATAAAAACAAAAAATATGACATGCCCACACAATCGCCTTGCTACATATATATTTATACCCTTTTTTTTCTTCACGCACCACATAACTATGTACCTACATATGTACATACATATATAGCCCAAACACTATTCCCTTGCCCACCAAAAAACCAAACCAGACATGCCTGCACAAAAGCCCCTGTATACAGCAATACATATATATATATATATGTTTCCTTCTACACACACCACTATGTATAATGTACCTTGTACATATACATATAGCCCCAAACACTATTCACTTGCGCACTTAAAAAACAAACCGAAACATGCTCTTGCAAATGCCCCGCTATACCTAGCATATATGTATATGCTTAATTTTATTTGCACCACATATGTACGAGTATATCGCACAATACACAATTTATTTGTCACACTATGTATGTATATTTATAGCCCCTTGCACTATTTACTTGATTGTACATAAAACCCAAAGCGAAACATTCTTGTATAAACGCCGCGCCATACGTGTATAAGTACCGACCGAAATGAAACGAATACTTTTAAAGGGAAAAAAGCTGAAGCCAAAAAACCCCTTTTTATTAAATAAATAACGCACACTGCCCTAGCATACCATACATATCGCCGGTTCCAAAGTAAACAGATGTATTTACTTTTTAATTTTTTTGGGAAAATAGCATTTCAAACTTTTATTTTTTCATGGAATTCAATTGTAAAAATGAAATTTCGAATGCCGTTTCAAAAACAATTTAAATTTTGAAATACTTCCGTTTACTTTGGAACCGGCGATATGTACCCTGCAGTCAACTTAACTAGTTTTATACTAATCAAATACCAGTCAGCCAGGCGGCCCCAACTAGTTCGAGTTCTGTAATTTTTCCATATTAGCAACTGGTATTTTTAACACGGCGATGTCCTACGAGATGGCAATTGTCCTTCTCTGCATCAGCACCACACCAATTGGCTGACTAGCCAGCCTCTGCATCAGAATCATACCAATTGACAGACTAGTTAAAAAAACATCGGAATCATACCAGTTGTCATACTAGTTCATATATGCGTCAGAATCATACCAGTTGATATAGTAGTTCATTTATGCATCAGACTCATACCAGTTCCATTTATGCATCATATTCATATCAGTTGACGTACTAGTTCAAATTTGCATCAGAAATATACCATTTGACATACTAGTTCATATATGTATCATAATCTAACCAGTTGACGTACTAGTTCATATGTACATCAGAATCATACCAGTTGACATATTGTTCAGTCTATGCGACAGGACATACTAATCATTATGCCCATTCAGATCGTACCACTTGTCATACTAGTCCACGAATTTGACATTCATTGCAGTTGGTATACTAGTCGGTCTATGCACCAGTATCATAGTCAGCCTCTACATCAGCAATAATATACCAGTTTATTCTTTAGAAAGCAGCGACTATTTGTATTTACCCAAACACGAAAAAGCATCTGTGAATTACAAGGTAAAAAAGAAGGAGTTCAAGAGAAAAAGAAAAGCAATTGTCCTCTTCTGCATCAGCACCATACCAATTGGTATACTAGTCAGCCTCTGCATCAGAATTAAACCAGTTGATATACTAGTTCATACATAGCCAAATATGAGCTAAATGCTCTGAGTTCGATTCTCGGTAAAGTTAACACAAGTTTTTTTTTTCTATATTTTTTAAATTATGTTGTTTATTGTATTTTTAATTTAATTATTGAATTCAACTTGCAATGGCTCCTTTCAAATTCCGCGTTCGTCAAGTTATTATATAGCATCCACTTTCATACAAAGATTTTTAAACGTAAAACGAAGCGAAATTTTTGCAAATGCTCAAAAACGAGGCGCGCAAAGTTTTATGTAATTGGGGCTTTGGAGTTGTATTTTTAGGTAAGGTAAATTAAGGTTACTTAAGGTTAAGTTAGTCGCCCACTGCGGAGTTCCGGTTCCACATATGTATATATAGATATCTCTACATATTATAAAACAAAGTCACTTTTTCTGTCTGTTTTTTCCCTTGAATGCTTAAATCTTGAAAACTAAGCAACGGATTTTTATGCGGTTTTTTTTAATAAATAGATTGATTGAAAAGGAAGGTTTATGTCATTATAACGTGAATCAATATATAAAAGGGGCGTGGCAATCGGACAAAATGTGGTAAAAAACCATACATTTTTTGTTTACACAGCCATAAATCCTAAACGAATCCATCGATTAAAATGAAACTTACTTGAAGTTAAACTTTGAAATATTTACTTTCGTTCTGCATCAAAAAAAAGTTGTTTCATATCTTATTTAACCAAAATTGTTTAAACAAAAACAGCACTTTTTCCAAAAAAGCTGTTTGGTTGTTTGTTCGCTGTTAAACGAATGAGCCATTAGAACTTGACAGCGAATAAACACACAAACAGCGTTATGAATGAGGTGGGGTGAGATCGTATGGTGAAAGAACGCTGTTTGTGTGTTTGTTCGCTGTCAACCGACTATGCGGGAATCTCACCCCACCTCATTCATGTTGAATTAGATCGTATGGTGAAAGAACTCGATACATATGTATGTAAGTACATATGTACGAATCTCTCGCATAATTAAATTTCGGACGTATGTATGTATGAATGTATTTTCAATTCATGGCCTTATTGCCGTACTGAATTCCATGTAATTAACATTTTTCCGTGCGAAGCCGGAGCGGGTTGCTAGTATATATGTAGATAAAAGTAAGTCTTATTTTTACATCAAAAAGAGTCAAAGTAAGACTGCTTTCATGCTGGGCCATACACTCGAGTTAAAGGAGAATTGTTAGAGTTAATTTATATTGTTGTTGTCAATATACTCAAGTTTATGCCGCAACGTAAAAAAATGGCGGTTATATACCAACAGGTTGTCATAACCTCTAACGAGACTTTTGCCGAACTTCTCTTCCAACTTATAGTGTGCTGTTTTAATTTTTTTCCTACAAGTTGGCGGGACCTAGTTTTTTTTTTAAATTTACAAATCTGTGACTGTTCAAGGAGTTAAATGCAGTTAGGTTAGGTTAGGTTCAAGTGGCTGCCGCAGAGGCACACTTAGGCCAGTTTTGAAAGGCCCGTTGTGATACCACCAACACTAGGAAAGTCAGTCCCGGGACCCGGCCATATGGAAAATCCCTGAGTTGTTGGGATTCTCCACATAGCAGATTCCCGGGACTGACACTCCTAAACCGACACTGTTACTCCTCCTCGAACCACTTAGATGACATTATGAAGGCCATCAAGTCCTTTATGTCCAGTTCCGCGATCTGGTTTAGGCTATCCTGGAAGGGAACTCCCAAAAAGCGCGTTCTCGCGCCGCTTAAGGCCGAGCAGTTGCAGATGAGGTGCTTCACCGTTTCTTCTTCCTCATCATCTTTGCAGCTCCTACAGCATCGTCGATAGGGCACATCTAGCCTTTCTGCGTGCCTTTCACTAAGGCAGTGCCCAGTTAGAACACCTATTAATATGGAGATTTCTCTCCTTCTTAGGGCGTGAATGCCTCTAGATCTTTTATGATCCCATTTCGGCCAGGTTTGTTTGGATGTCCGGCACCTTAGGGATTGTTGCCACCTTTCGTTGGCTTGACGGAGTGTGTACTCCTTCAGCACGAGCTTGCATAGGCCGTTTGTTTAAAGAAACAATTGGGTAAACTGGAGGAAATTCGTCTTTAAGGCACATTGAAGTAATATTAGGAAACTTAAATTAGAAATATAAAAAATTAAAAATTTTGAAATATGGCAGTGCATTCTAGACAGTTTTAAAAAATGTAAGCTACAAAGATTAGGAGAACATTCGCATTTAAAAAAAATTTATGTGATTTAGCAGCTTGTTATAACATTGCCTTCCGCATCGCCATATAGATTAACCCCCCAATTATTTGCTCAAATATGGGGATGGTATACTAATTTGTAATTCTGTGTTTTTGCAATTCTTCCTTAAAACTTCAAACAGGCAGAAAAAATTACAAAAACTTGAAAGGAGAGCACTAAAGATAATTTAATGATGGATCACAACGACCGAATAAAAGTTATTTTTTAACATTTTATCAAAGTTATGGCATAAACCGTTTTTTTTTAAATAGATTCGCATTATAGAATCTTCTCTCTATCTTCACTTTATGTGAGGAAAAAAATTTCGGTCTTATAGCTTTAAAATAACACAGGTTTTATATTTTTTTTTTTGTAATTTTCTATGTATTAGAAGTGGAGTGGTTACGAACAGATTTTTATCATTAACCTTTCTAGATACCTTCAACAAAAAACGGTGCGTTATCTTCATTTAAACGAAAGTTATACCAAAAATTACAATTTAAATAGAAAGGGAGGGATGGCATATTGGTTACATTATTATTCACAATTAAGTTACACAAATTTGCAATTTAAATAAGCATACAGTGGTGTGTATATAGAGCGACTCACGCGCCACCTAGCGGGTCCAATTTTTTTTGAACATTTGGAAATTGATTAAGTAATACACACGCTAAATATCAGCTAAATCGGTCCATAATTGGGATTTTCAGTTTTTATTACCCCGATCAGCCAAATCGGACCATAAATGCGATTTTTGAAAATATAGCGACCCACGCGCCACCTATCGGAATTTTTTTCATAATATTGCATTGTCATCGCGACCTGAACTGTGGTGAAAATTTCAAGACCCTAGCACAACAGGCAGTTGGTTCAAAATCGAATGCAAAAATCCGGGGACAAGAACGACGAAAGCGAGCTAATAAATACATTTTAAAAATAGGCGAAGATATAGTTGCAATTTGCCCGCAGGCACACTAAGCAGTGTTTGGCGTACTGGTTACACACTGCGGTTTAGAAATTCCTAATGTCCTCTCCTTGGTTCGATGACCAGTAAAGGTGTATTTTAAAGTGCTCACCCGATGTAAACTACCACTCCCCGGCCGTTCAAATTGAACGGGCTCGAATTTGACGGTTTTGCAGGAAGAAAATGTTGGTTGCAGTGTGAGCGTACATATGCAGTGGAGGCGCAGCCACTTCTTCCACATAAAAATAATTACTGTGGTATTTATTTATCTTCGTGCTTTGAAAAAACGAATGTTAACTGGCACTTTCCGAAGAGAGCTGCCACCCGCTCCACAGTTTTCTCCTGGGCATTCCCGTCTCAGGCGATGTATCTTGCCATTTTCGTCGACCTTATAATATTTTAAAACGGCTAACTTGACCTTCTTCCTCTTGTATTTAATTTTCTTTGAAGTCGATATGTTAACAAAGAAACAATTTCTATTGAAAAATTTTGAAATTTTTGCAAAAAAAGTTAAAAAAATGTTGACAAATAAAAATAATTCTTGAAGAGAGCTGTCTTATTGTCATAATTTGGGATATTTTTGCAGTGGGTCATGCTGTTTCATTTGCACTCATAATATCAGGCATAGTACAAAATAAGCAATGTTTTCTCTTCTTGGCGTAACGTTTGCTCATTAACCCTAAAACGGGCTTTTGGTATTTATACGCCCACATTTTAATTTAATTTAGAACAACTTTTTTTTGGTTGCTTAAGGTTAAAATAATTTTGGGAAATTTGTCAAATAAAAAATGTGTGTGTGTTTGCAATGCGGTTAGCAGTGGTTTGCAGGGAAGGTTATTATGTGCAAAGTCAAGGGTAGTTCCACTGAAAAAAACAAACAATACCTCGCTTGGAGTTATGTGCTGCCGCATTAGGGGCCAAGTTGGCAGAAAGAATAGCAGCATACATTCTAGACTTTAAGGAAGAAATCAAACAATTGAACCATCATAAGGAGCTCCAGCGGCCTAGCAACTTGTCCAACCTCGCACCATTTTTGGATGACAAGGGATTGATACGGGTTGGAGGGAGACTAGAGGCTTCATCATTGGCATACGACTCAAAACACCAACTTCTTTTACTATACAACGATAACATTACAAAATTGATGTTCGAAATGGTACATAAGGAGAACAACCATCGCGGCGCGCAAACGCTGTTGGGAATGATGCGATAACGATTTTGGCCCATAAAAGGAAAAATCATGGCACGAGCAACAGTGCATCGATGCGTCACATGCAGCAAGGCAAAGCCAACACTGCTCAATCAGATCATGGGAAACCTACCTTCCTCAAGGGTCACACCATCTCGATCATTCATAAACAGCGGTGTAGATTATTGCGGCCCTATAACAGTGCATTACAAACTTCATGGAAAAAGGCCGCACAAGGCTTATATTGCGGTGTTCGTTTGCTTCACCACAAAGGCAGTCCACCTAGAACTAGTGAGTGACTTAACCACCGAGGCATTCATTGGGGCCCTCAAGCGCTTCATCGGCAGGCGAGGTCATTGTCAAAACCTGTACTGTGACAATGCCACCAATTTCGTAGAAGCGAAAACAAGCTCCCAGAGTTAAACTCGGTAATATATTCACAACAGGCACAAGAAAAAATCATCGACGAATGCGGGAAAAGGGGAATCCAATTCAATTTTATCCCCCAAGAGCGCCACACTTTGGTGGACTGTGGGAGGCTGCAGTCAAATCGGCGAAGCATCTGCTGCTAAGAAGCACAGCAAATCAATTTGGAGAGCCGTATCATCGGATACAAACCATTCCAGAGCAAACGGTGCATTTCAGTAGCAGCAACTTGGAAAAAGTCTACTCTTTCGTGACGTCATCAACTTTAGTGCAAATAGCGGTACATTTTTCGTTGAACTTGCACATTTTTTTTTTACTCGCTGCTTTGCATTTGTGCCTTGACTTCGCCATTTCGCTGCTGAAGCTTCTGCCGCTGCTTATGCGCTGAGCGCTCTCTCTTCGTTTGAAGATTCGTTTCGCTGCCACGGCCAACATTTATCGTGCTGACTTTTTGCTAAGTTGCTCGCACCGTTATACATAAATCTCGCTGCTACGCACTTGAATCATTTGATACAGCATTGCATTGCTGCCGCTATCATCGTTATATATACTAGAGTTCGCCCAGTGGTTGAAATTCAACCACAAAACCTTATTTTATCTTCCTACCTTTTTGCTATTTCTTAAATTTTCCTTTCTTTCCCATATTTTGTATATTTTTGGTTTCTATACATTCCTATTCATTTTGCCTTTTCCTCCCTCTTTACACCATTCAGTAATATAGTTTCAATGTTGATAATTATTTATTCTTCTTAGGTCGTCTTCATACGTATTTCTTTCCTTTCCTTTCCTTAGCATTCATTTGCTTTTATTTCCTTTCCTTTCCTCTCCTTTTCCTTTCCTTTTCTTTCCTTTTCTCTTCTTTCGTTTCATTTTATTTCCCTTCTTTCTTTCTTTCTTTTCTGTTTTTTCTTTTATTTTTCTTTCTTTCCGTTTCTTTTATATTCTTACCTGATCCTTCTTTCCATTTCCATAACATTCCTTTTTCCTTTTATTTTCTTTTTCTTTCCTTTCCTTTCGTTTCCGTTCCTTTAGTTTCCTTTCATTTTATTCATTTTTTTTCATTTCATTTCTTTTATTTTATTTTTTTCTTACCTATATTTTCTTTCCCTTTTTTTCTTAAATTTCCATTCCTGTCATTTCGTTTCCTTACCTTTCCTTTCCTACCGTTTCCTTATTTTCCTTTGTTCCTTTCCGCAACTCCTTTGCTTTTCTTTTTCTTTCATTCATTTCCTTAATTTATTTTTTTTAGCTTTTCATTACCTTTCTTTCCTTTATTTTTCTTTCTTTTTATTTTCATTTATTTTCCATACCTTTGTAGTATTACATAAACACACCGCCCTTTTTCGTCTAATTGTCATGTGCACAAAAATGCATAAACAAATAAGAGTGTAAACAACAACACTTTACCCAAATTAGTTACAATGAACTCAACGGGAGTTTATGCAAAGACAGCACATGCCGCATATAGCGAGAGTCTTGTTACACTTGTGCGGATGGTCAAAGACACCGCCAAAGACAGTCGCATTGCCTAACTGAGTCACAACGCCAGTTCGCCAGTTGGCCAATACGACTGTCATACCGACACATTTATTGTATACTGTAAATAGTTTGTAAGTATTAGTGTAAGAATTTTGTATAAAAGAAAGTTAAGTCAATAAAGAATTACATTCACTGATCGAACTTCCAAAGTTTAATTGATCATTGGCTATATGGCGATCCTGCCAGGCCTCTAAAATAAATTTAGGCTTTAAAAGGCGATCCCGCCAGGCTTTAAAAGGCGAAACCGCCAGCCAGATAAAACAATATACACTTTGGCTTTAAAAGGCGATACCGCCAGCCGAAAATAAAAATTTTTTTTAATAATTCACTTGGAAGGACAATTAAAAAACCATCACTGAAGGGACTGGCCCTCGTGGTGTACCAGCAAGGGCGGCAAGCACAAAAAAAACAAACTAACATCACTGAGGGACTGGCCCTCGTGGTGTACCAGCGAAGGCAGCAACATAACAGGGTGGTATTTGGCTCGAAACGCACTGAATGTATTGAGGTAACATGGTATGGTAAAGGCACTGAAGATAAACGTGGTGAAGACATAACAGATGGAATTGAGTCAGGTTCGTGGCAGTCGTGTGCGTACATAAAAAGGGTGGAATATTAAGGACTGGCAGCAAAATGATGGCGGCATAGCTTTAAGTATATATATTTATGTAATTGAATAAATAAGTTTTTTAGAAAACTTCGGCACGCCTTATGGTCGCCATCCAAATAGCAGTAATTTGCTTAGGAGTAAAAGTTTAAAAATTAAATATTGAAAATTTTGTTTATATAACCGAATTTTTACGAAATATAATGCAAAAGATTTCGACTCAAGAGGAGTCTGATAAAATATTCCAAGAAGAAATAGATAAACTTTTTCAAAAGTGTATAGACACATTTATTAAAGGTTCAAATCAGATCCTCGAGAGTCGCAAATCCGAAAAAATTGGCCCTAAACCGATTACTATTGAAGAGTATCGGAAAAGGAATAAAATAAATAAAACGGAAAAAATTCCTAAAACCCCTGCCCCAAACATTGTACATAAACGAAAAAGGGCAGGCAGAAAAGTAAAAAGAAGAATAGAGTTAGCTAAATTGCATCAACAATTTAACTTTGCCACTAACTCTGATGAAAGATTAAAAATTCAAGAAAAAATAAAATTGTTAAGACATCAATAATAAAAAAAAAAAAAAAAAAAAAAAAAATTGAGTAAATTTAAATGCTTTTTCAAATTTAATTATTTTAAATAAATTTTCTTCTGATGGATAGTGCATTGCCCGATGATCTTGATTACGACGCAATAAACAGAATTGTGGATAACTTAGAGCGTGAAAACGCAGATATTGCTCGTAAATCAAGATCACGAGATAAGGGAAGTAACAGACATAATTTAAATTGTTTAAGGAAATTTTGGATATTTATAGGAATGGGTAGAGAACCTACAATGGAAGATTTATTATATCCTTCCACAATAGTAGAAGAAGTAAATAGATGGATAAGTAAAGTAAATCCTGAAAATAAATTTTAATTAAAAATTGTAATTTAAAAGACAAATTTATGAATAAATAAAAATTTGAATTCGAAAAATTTTACTATTAAATTTTAAAATGGCATGGTGGAAAATCGCTTTGAACGGTATTTTAGTAGCTATAGCAGGATATGAGGTAGGGAAAGAAACCTCTGAAGATAAAACTAACGAAAATAAAATTGCCAAATTTGAAACACACCCAATTATAGAAGATAAAGAAGAAATTACTGATAAATGGTTGGTAATTTTTATATGCGTAAGTTCATTTTTAATTGCCACAATAATAATTCTAATAAAAAATTATATAAAGAACAAATTGAGACAATTAAATAATGTCCAGCAACGCATCTAAATGGAAAGAAATCCATGACACATTATTGGAGGAAAAAACTAAAGCTGGCAAATCATATAAATGTATTAATAAAAGTATCCCCATAACAAGAGAAACTATAGTTAAACATCTAAATACAATTTTGGAAGCCCTTAATAACATTAGACAGGTGATCAATGCGGGAAAGCGCATACTTACCGTAGACCACCAAACAGAAGCTTACCAATTTTTCTCAGCAGTCCGAGACAAACTAGTATCTGCTCTAGCCAAACACAATATCGAATTTGAAGTACCAAATACAACAGAAGAGGAAATTGAAATAGATTTTTCAATACTCCTATCTGAACGCGCTCCTAGCCGAACCCCCTCACCTTCATTAAGTAAAGAAACATCGGTGGAAGAATTTAAAACAGAATTGCCGATAATAACCGTCAAAATGCCACAAACCGTAGTAGAATTTATTAAAACTGCTTCGTCAGTATTACCAGAGTTTGATGGTAAACCAGAAAATCTACATAGTTTCATAGATGCACTCGATATACTTGAGCAAATCAAGGATACACACGAGGCATTGGCCATTACCATGATAAAAACAAAGCTGAAGGGTACAGCAAGGAATTTTATTAGTAATGAAACCACGATCGAACAAATAAAAAACAAATTAAAAACCGCAATAAAGGGTGAATCAGTGGAAGTGTTGACCGCTAAACTACTGAACATCCAACAGCGTAGCAAAACTGCTAACCAATACACAGCGGAAATAGAAAAAATTACGCGATCATTAGAAGGAGCATATATCTCTGATGGATTAAACCCAGACTTAGCCACGAGATATTCAACACAGGCAGCAGTTAAGGCCATGTGCAAAAACTGCTCTAATGACAAGGTCAAGATGATCATGCAAGCGGGAACATTCTCAACAATGAACGATGCAATCTCGAAATTCACTAACAGTTGTACCGAAATCACTGGCAGCTCAAACACGATTTTAAATGTACGACAGCAAGGTCAGTACAAGAATGGTTTCCGTGGAGGTTACCGTAGTAACAACTATGGAAATTACCAAAATCGGAGATTCAGACCACAGCCGAGATATAACAATAACTCGAGGTCGTACAACGACAATAATAACCGGAGAGGATCACAAGCCCAAAACGGCAATAGATCCTACACCCAGAACCGTAATGTACGCGCCATAACTGAAACGGAAAACCAGGAAACTCCACTTCAAAATTAACAAAAAGAAAAATATGCGTACTTAATCTAAATTTTAACAGCTATATATCTACAAGGACTTCATTAAACAGTTCATATTCAAATTTCTTAATTGATACTGGAGCCGACATCTCCATAATTAAAAAACAGCAAATAAATAATAAAGAAAAAATAAATACTAAACAAATCACAGATTTGAAAGGCATTGGTCGGGGAATAACTAGCACTTTAGGCACAATAAAAACAGATTTAAAAGGCGATGACCTTCTAATTTATCATAAATTTCATGTTGTAGAAGACAACTTTCCAATTCCATGTGATGGAATAATAGGCCTAGACTTCATAAAGAAATACAATTGTATTCTAGATTATGGAAAAACAGAAGATAAACTAATCCTAAGACCCTTTGATTTCCCTCAAACAATAACAATGAATCTAACAAACTGTCTGTCGGTCAACACAATCACAATACCAGCTAGATCGGAAGTTATTAGACAAATTAAAATAAATACAAATAACAAAAATATTTTCATACCACACCAACAATTATCCGAAGGCATTTATATCGCAAATACCATTACAAATAACGAACAAACTTTCGTTAGAATTATTAACACAACACATAACAACACAACTATTCAAAATTATAAAATTAATACTGAAAATTTAGATGATTATACACTAATTAATTCAACCACACACAGTAAAAGTAGCACAAATACAGAAAAATTAAAAAGATTAACCAAAAACTTTCCAAATTTTGCTAAAGCTCAATTAACACCACTTTGCACAGAATTCATAGATATATTTGCACTAGAAACAGAACCAATCACTTCTAATAATTTTTATAAACAAAAATTATATATGAAGGATGACACCCCCGTCTACATTAAAAATTATAGGTTACCCCAAACACAAAAAGGAGAAATAACCAAACAAGTAAATAAGCTAATCGAAGATGATATAATAGAACCTTCAATTTCGGAATATAATAGTCCAATTTTATTAGTTCCTAAAAAATCACTTCCGGGAAACACAGAAAAAAGATGGAGATTGGTTGTTGACTACAGACAAGTAAATAAAAAATTAGCAGCAGATAAATTTCCACTTCCAAGAATTGATGACATCCTAGATCAACTTGGAAGAGCAAAATATTTTTCATGCCTAGACCTTATGTCAGGTTTTCATCAAATAGAATTATACCCAGACTCTAGGGACATTACTTCATTCACTGCCGAAAATGGCACATATAGATTCAAAAGATTACCATATGGATTAAAAATAGCCCCAAATTCATTCCAACGAATGATGACATTAGCATTCGCTGGCCTTAAACCATCTCAAGCATTTCTCTACATGGATGATTTAGTTGTGTTAGGTTGTTCAGAAAACCATATGCTGAAAAATTTAAGAGACGTGTTCTCTACATGCAGAAAATACAACTTAAAATTACATCCAGATAAATGCCTATTTTTCAGCCAAGAAGTAACTTACCTAGGACATAAATGTACAAACAAGGGAATATTACCCGACCCATGCAAATTTGAAACAGTTCAAAATTACCCAGCGCCAAAAACTGCGGATGAAATTAAGAGATTCGTAGCTTTCTGCAATTACTACAGAAGATTTGTACCGAATTTCGCGGAACACTCAAGAAAACTAACTAGGCTTTGCAAAAAGAATGTTTCCTTCGAATGGACAGAAGAATGTCAAAAAGCTTTTGACTATTTAAAGGAAGCATTAATTAGTCCAAAGCTTTTGCAATACCCAGATTTCAATAAAGAATTCTGCATAACAACAGACGCTAGTGGGTACGCTTGCGGTGCAGTCCTTAGCCAAGAACATGATGGCAAACAGTTACCAATTGCCTACGCATCCAGATCTTTCACAAAAGGTGAAGTAAATAAAGCAACAATAGAAAAAGAATTGGCCGCAATTCATTGGGCCATTACCTTCTTCAGACCATACGTATATGGTAGAAAATTCTTAGTAAAAACCGACCATCGCCCATTAACATACCTATTTTCAATGAAAAATCCTTCATCTAAGCTGACACGGGTAAGATTAGATTTAGAAGAGTACGATTTTGAGGTGGAGTATATAGCTGGTAAAGAAAATCACATCGCGGATGCATTATCCCGCATAACTATTACAAATTTAAAAGATATGTCAGTGGAAGCAAGTAAAATATTAAAAATAACAACAAGATCAGCAGCTAAAAAGACCAGTAATAAAACTGAAATTAAAGAAAGTCACAAAGAGAACCCCAAAATTTACGAAGCGCTTAATAAATTTGAAGTAAAAAGACATGTCGAGCTCGTTTTCAATCCTCCGAAATTATATTTCAAAAAAGGAAAGAAAATTTGTAGCAATTTTGATACAAGCAACCTAATTGTTGAGGATAAGATTGACTTAGGACAATTCTTTACCAGGCTCGAACGAGAAGCCGGCAATTTAGGACTTGTACAAGTACAGTTGTCCTTAGGGGACAAATTGTTTAAAAAGAATTATACTGCAGTAGGCAAATTTATGGAAATGGGAAATAAAGTTCTCAAGAAGTTAACAATCGCTTTAACCCCAGAGGTTATATGTGTGACAAATGCCGGGAAAATTAAAGAAATTCTGCACAAATATCATGACGATCCTATTAGTGGTGGCCACCCAGGAATAAATCGCATGACAGATAAAATCAAGCAGAAATATAGCTGGCTGAATATGAAAAATGACATACGAAAATATGTAAAGAACTGCATCCACTGCAAGAAAAATAAAACCAATAAACATATAAAAGAACCAATGACAATAACGGAGACGCCTCCGAAGGCATTCGATATTGTTCAAATCGATACAGTCGGACCATTACCGAAATCGATAAATGGAAACGAATATGCAGTTACCATTATATGCGATCTAACCAAATACTTGGTGGCGATCCCAGTTCCAAGCAAAGACGCAGCAACAGTCGCTAAAGCCGTGTTCGAAAACGTCATTTTGATTTATGGACGCATGAATACAATAATGACAGACATGGGCACAGAATACAAAAACAACTTATTCAAAGAATTGTGTCAACTATTGAAAATTAAGCATAAAACGTCAACACCGTACCATCATCAATCTCTGGGTACTGTGGAACGCAGTCACCGGACATTCAATGAATATATACGTTCATACATATCCAGTGACAAAGACGATTGGGATGAATACCTCAGGTATTTCACGTATTGTTACAATACGACGCCATCGACCACACATAAATATTGTCCATTTGAATTAATATTTGGGAAAAACCCACCGAATTATGAATTTTTAAAAGAAAATAAAATCAGCCCCTTATACAACCACGAAGCCTATGACAAAGAAGTAAAGTATAGGCTTCAAACAGCACAACAGAGAGCTAGGAAATTAGTCCAAGAGTCTAAAGAAAAACAAAAATTAAATTATGATAAAAATAGCTATAGTAAGGAAATTAAAATAGGAGACTTAGTATTAGTTAGAGAAGAGGCCTCTCATAAGTTAGAGAATAGATATACAGGACACTATAAAGTTAAAGCAATTGATAAAAATAACAACTATACATTAATTCCTCATAGCATAGGAGATAGTAATAAAAACAAAAAGGAAATCGTAATTCATAAGAATAGGCTTAAACCAATTTAAAAAACATTTAAAAATAAGCATAGCACTTTATCCATAATAAATTCGTAATACAAAAAAAAAGAGGCATTTTTTTACACAGGCATTCAAATTTACTCAATCCGATATACGGCACAAGCCGTATACAAACAAACACAAAACAATGGTAACAAGACACTAAACAATTAAAATTTTGTCAATCCAAACAAAACGTCAAACGGTTAATTAACTCAGAAAATAGACATATATAGTTGATTACAAATATATATATCTATTTTTTTTTAAGGGGGAAGGTGTAGTATTACATAAACACACCGCCCTTTTTCGTCTAATTGTCATGTGCACAAAAATGCATAAACAAATAAGAGTGTAAACAACAACACTTTACCCAAATTAGTTACAATGAACTCAACGGGAGTTTATGCAAAGACAGCACATGCCGCATATAGCGAGAGTCTTGTTACACTTGTGCGGATGGTCAAAGACACCGCCAAAGACAGTCGCATTGCCTAACTGAGTCACAACGCCAGTTCGCCAGTTGGCCAATACGACTGTCATACCGACACATTTATTGTATACTGTAAATAGTTTGTAAGTATTAGTGTAAGAATTTTGTATAAAAGAAAGTTAAGTCAATAAAGAATTACATTCACTGATCGAACTTCCAAAGTTTAATTGATCATTGGCTATACCTTCTTCCTCGCTACCTTTTTTTCACTTCTTTTTTCCCTCTTTACTTTCTTTGTTTTTCTCCTTTTGCTTCTCTTTTCCACTGCTTTACATACATTACATTTCCTTTCTTCCCTTCCTTTTTTCTTTTCAATTCCTTTCCTTTCCCTTTGATTTTTCTGTCATATTTTCCGTTCGTTACCTTAACTTACCTTTATTTTCATTATATCCATTCCTTTCCTTTCCTATTATTTTCTTAATTTAATACTTTTATTTACTTCATTTTGTTTCATTTTTATTTATTTTATATTATTCCCTTTCCTTTCATTTCCAACAAATTTTATTTTTTTACTTTAAATCACTTTTCTATTTCTGATTTTACTTTTTTTTTAATTTTATCAATTTTCCATTTTATTTTATTTCACTAAGTCTAGCCACGAAGGGCCTTGTGCATGATTTAGCTTATTTGTGCTTTTTTTCAAAAGCATTTGCTTCTATGAATCCCCACGCACAGATTTTGTTTTTGTAAACACTGTTTGTACCTAAGCTCAATAAAGTTGACGCGCTGGCTCATGTTATCTTATTGCTGCCAACAAAACAACTCACCCTACTGCAATGAATGCAAACACAGCAATGCAAGTGGTCATACCTACATACATACACCCATAACAGCGGCTCTATAAAGCGAATGCGTGTATAGCACTTGTAGTGGTGTGATTTTCAAATCATATTATAATTAATTTTTTTTAATTTTTGGTTTGTTGTCGGCCACCCTGCTCGGCGAGACATATCGATACATACCAAATTTTATATACCTTAGAATTGCGGTTATTGCAAAAAATGGAGGAACCAGTTATGTTTGCGCATTTATATATAATAGATACTTCGACTATTGCTACTCAACCATTTGTCATTACCCAACAAACATTTTATCGTGTTTTTTCTGCCACTTATCATTGCTTCGCATCAAAGGTAAATTTTCTGTACGTCCCTAGAACTAATCGCTTGGACAGAGCTCAAACAACAACGGGCTAACATAAAGAAAAATATCTCCCGCATCAAAACCATTGTTGAGGCCAGCCTTCGACCAGGCGGTAAACCATTGTCCATTCCTAAATACAAATGTCGATTGGGTATTCTCGAATCATATTTTAAAAATTCGTTGGCTACGCAAACCAGTATTGAAAAATTGGATCCGGACGATGGCGGTCGTGCTGACCTGGAAGAGCTGTATATAACAACTAACTTATCAATCCAATCGCAACTTTCCGAGGATCAAAATACCACACTGTCTGATACAACTTGCGTCATGCAATCAGGTTCGAAACTACCCAAACTCAAACTTCCCTCATTTAATGGCAAGTATTCTGAATACCAAAATTTCATTACGTCATTTAAGCAAATAATTGATAGAGAATTTAGCCTTTCTAATATTGAAAAATTCAATCATCTGTGCAACTGTCTCCAAGGTCCCGCATTAGAAACTATTGATGCATTCCCAGTTTCTAACGACAACTATTCGAAGGCCTTGGAAAGACTTAAATCTCGTTATAATAATCCAACTCTAATATTTTTAGAAAATATCTCGTCGCTATTTGAGCTTTCAGCTATCTCTAAGCCAAATGGTGGTCAGCTACGAAGCTTAGTTGACAAGGCATCGGCCATCTACGGGCCTTTGTTGTCATTGGGTGCTGAAGCTCAAATCTCACAAGCTATGCTTATTTATTTAGGTTAGGTTAGGTAGAAGTGGCTGCCGCAAAGGCACACCTAGGCCAGTATTAAAAGGCCCGTTGTGATACCATCAACACTAGGAAAGTCAGTCCCGGGACCCGGCCATATGGAAAATCCCAGTGCTATTGGGACTCTCCACATAGCAGAATCCATGGGCTGACACTCCTAAAACCGACACCGTTACACCTCCTCGAACCATTTAGATGACTTGATGAAAGCCATCAAGTCCTTTATGTCCAGCTCCGCTACCTGGCGTAGGCTATCCAGGAAGGGAACTCCGAAAAAGCGCCTTCTCGCGCCGCTTAAAGCCGGGCAGTTGCAGATGAGATGCTCCACCGTTTCCTCCTCCTCATCATCTTTGAAACTCCTACAGCATCGTCGGTAGGCTGGGTGTCTTGCTGCGTGCCTTCCAATAAGGCAGTGCCCGGTTAAAACCCCTATTAATATAGATATATCCCTTCTTCTTAGGGTGTAAATATATTTAGATCTTTTAATATCCCATTTTGGCCAGGATTGTTTGGATACTCGGCACCCTGGCGATAAAAGCCATCTTTCATTGGCTTGTCGAAGTGTATGCTCCTTCAGCATTAGCTTGCATGTGGCAAAGGGCATACCTAAGCGTTCTTTATCCTGAAGAACCTGCTTGGTCGTGCCCCGCCTAGCAAGTTCGTCTGCCCTACAGTTTCCCTCAATGTCCCTGTGTCCCGGGACCCATGTGAGGCTCACGCGGTTCTGTTGGGCCATCTCCTGAAGAGATCGACGACAGCTGAGCGTCAGTTCAGAGTTGAACAAGTAAGAGCCAAGGGATTTGACTGCCGCTTGGCTATCGCTGAAAATAACGATATTCTGTCCGATAGCGTGTTGCCCTATCCAAGCCGCGGCGTCCATGATTGCTGAGACCTCAGCCTGGAAGACGCTGCAATGATCAGGCAGTCTGAAGGAAAGCTCAAGGTCCAGATCCTTGGAATAAATCCCTCCTCCAACTCTGCCGTCTAGCTTCGAGCCGTCAGTGTAAACAGAAATGCCGCCATTAGTAGCGGGGCTGCGATCCATCCTCTCCCATTCTTCCCTGCTGGGAATGTTTGTTTTGAAACAGCTGTCTGCGACTATTGTGGCCACACATCGATCTGTGCTCAGAGGGAGAAAACTGTAAACTTATAATAGTACTTTTCTCATACTAGGAATTAAAATACCAAAGTCATTTTTACAAGTAAAAATAAGAAAAATCATTCCTATTCCTAATAAAAAACAAAAAGAAATCGAAGCGAAGATAGAGAAAATGTTTTCTTTTGAAAACAAATCAATTCAATACCAGGAAAATAAACATTTCAAACAACTAAAACCTAGCACCCACTGTGTAATAAAACAGAATTGTTAACTTATAGCAAATAAAGAATTGGAAATCATATCACTTGACGAAAAAACAATAGTTGTAAAAAATGCAAATGATTTAATTTTAAATAACACATGTGAAAAAGATAACTATACTCTTAATGGAAATTATATATTAAAATTTAACAATTGTTCATTAAAAATAAATGATTATTATTTCTCCAATAACATAGCAAAAGGTAGAAGAAAAATTTGTAAGTATAAGAAATGATGATATTAAAAATTTTAAACACAAAATTACATTTGAAGATATAGACCAGCAATATAAAATACATAACAAAAACATTTTTAAATTGAATTTACATAGTAAAATTACATACGGGTTAAATGTAATTCTTGCAATTATAATTTTGTTGGTTTTTGCAATACTGATTACAAAACACAACTATATTAAAATTAAATTAAATAGTAGAATTCAGGAGAATTCTAATCTAAAAGGGGGAGTAGTTACATATAAAGACAATGACCCTCCTAATACATACATATCATTTTCTGATAATATAGATAAGTTCATAAACTCAATAACAAAATCGAAACCAACTTCCGGTCCCATTTTAACATTATAATGCAGCATTGCATTATTTAGTAAATTCAAGCTAAACTTACCTAAAAGCAGAGCTATTAATTTTGATTAGTAATTAGTAATTGATTGATTACAAGGTTTTTTTTAAATTAGTAATGATTATTTTAATTGCTTTCTAGAAAAAGCAATTACTTATTGATTACGATTAGAAAAAATCAAAACAAAAATTTAAAAAAATTAAAAAATCAAGAAAAAATCAAAAATAATTAAAAGTAATCAAAACGGCTTTTTTTGATTATTTTAGATTTTTTTGATTTTTTCTTGATTTTTTTGACTTTTTTAATTTTTTTAATTTTTTTTTATTTTTTTTTGATTATTTTAAAGTTTTGTTGTTAAAAGTATAAACATCTGTGTATCATTGTATGCAAATATATACACCTACTTACACTTTGGGGCTCATGGATTTCTAGAATGAACCTTGATCGCTAAGTATATGTACATATGAGAAAAAATGCCAGGTTTAATGGTTATATTGGTTGGAGTGATGATAACACTAGTTTACAAATAATTAATTTGAAAAAATACCAAGATATTCATGTATATGGGTGAATTGGCACTGATATGCCAAGCACAAAACATATTTTTTAAATTTTTTGTATGGGTAGGTTTTCGAGATATCGGTAATTTTGTGTTTTTTCAGGTATCACTTTATTCAAAAATTCTTTTTGCCAATGTTGCAAAAGCGATGGAGCTAAGCGATACCTCGTTCGAAAGGAAATTAAAATACGCTTCTAACGACGTATAAAATAGATGGCCAAAGTCGAAATTTTGTCGAATTTTTACGATTTTTGAAAAAAATTGATTTTAAAAATGTTTTTTTCATGCGAAGTTGTGGAAATCAGAACTGTTTATTTGTTCGAAAATTAGTGTGTATAATTGCAGACACTTTAAGCGTAATATTACCAAGATCTAGGAAAAACTGTATTTTTGGCGATTTTTTTGTAACTTTCAACATCTATACTTTTAATAGAATTGTAAAAGGTCGATGTCTGAGTATTAGTCATTACTAAGCCAATAAATTCCAAATCAACCGTTTTTAGAATTTTTGTCGGTCTGTCTGTAAACTAGTGTAATTTGTCCTCTTATATGTAAACGGCTAGTGTCGGACATTTCTCGTTTGATACCCTACGGGTACGGTCGGATAGTTCTATTTGAACACTTTTAAGGCTAGGCTCACACTGCAACCTACTTCGGCCGTCCGGCAACAATCACACATCCACACACGTGTGTTTTAAATGAGCTCCTCGATTTCATCCGATTTCACCCGAATGTAAACAAACTTTGGCCGCCCGATAAAATAGAACGCGTTCGAATTTCTCTGATGAGACCGGATGAAAAAGTCGGTTGCAGTGTGAGCGTAGCCTAAGTATGCTACACAAATTAAAACATAGGCATACCAACTACGTCCAAAAGAGACTTGTAATGATAAATTGATCAAAAATTAAGCGGTTATTATCCATAGAGACATGTCCCGGATTAATAAATTTCGCCCACAATGGGCGACGTAGTCATTTATCGGCATTTGACATTTGATTTGCTATCGTACAGTACTATTAACAAGTTGTAAATTACACCGCTACATTCCATATTATTCATATTAATATTTTATCATCATTATCATTCCATATTACATATACCTTTTTAAAAATAATAGACTGAATGTGCAAAAGCGCCAGTCTTCTGTTTAGGTTGTAGTTCGACCACTTGATGAGAACTAGTACGAAAGATCTCGAGATTTTTCCTCCAGGGATATTTATGTGCATGAATACATGCATTTATATAAAAGGACTTCTTGCTTCACCTATACATTTGTATGTTTGTGCAATTGAATATTTATGTTTGTACATATTTTTCTACAACAGTACTGGAAAAAATAAAAAAAATAAAAAGTAATCAAAAGTTATCATTACTTTTGATTATTTTTGATTACTTTTGAATTTTTGATTTTTTTTTGGATTTTTTGGATTTTTTAAATTTTTTTTTTTTTTTTTTAATCAATTGAAAAATAATCATTAAGAAGCGAAAGTAATTGGTAATCAATCATTAGGTGGCTTCTCAAAAAATAATCAATGAAATGCTAATCATTACCGATTACTAATCAATTATTAACAGGTCTGCCTAAAAGTGTAGAATTGCAAAAATCAATTAAGTTTAATTCGAATAAACAAAACCAAGCCTTTCCACTTAAAGACAACTTCAAGCGGCAGCTCGCTTTCAACAAAATAACTTCTTATTTTAAAAAGTTCGGACGTACTATAAAGTACGCATTTCGCGTGGGTGTGGCTACTTGATGCGGTTCACAGGGTTGCCACCTATCTCAATTTTTTTTAAATATTGAGCAGAATATGCCAATATGGGTATCATTGAAAGGTATTTTCGACCGTATTCCAAATATGTAAATCTCAAGAAGGGTTGCCACCTAACCGCATTTTATTTATTTTTCTCTATATCTCGGGAACCGCTTGACCGATTTGGATAAAGTTTCGCATTATAGATAGTATGATTCATTCTAAGATTATTGAGCAATATATGCCAATATGGGTATCAAATGAAAGGTATTTTCGGTCGCATTTCAAATATGACAATTTCTAGTAGGGTTGCCAGCTAGGCTTGCCCCCAAATCGTATTTTTTTTATTTTTCCTTATATCTCGGGAACCGCTTTGCCGTTTTGTATTAAATTTGGCATTATTAGTAGTATGATTCATTCTAAGACTATATACATGACGGTTGCCACTTGGGGCGGTTCAAAGGGTTGCCACCTATCCATTTTTTTTTTAATATTGAGCAAGATATGCCTATATGGACATCAAGTGAAAGGTATTTGCGACCGTGTTCCAAATATTTAAATTTCAAGCAGGCTTGCCACCTAGTCTTCCTATCTTTCTTCGTACAACTCTCTTTTCTATCCCCCTCCCTTTTGCTATTCATTGCCCTCTTTCTTTCTACCACTCCCCTCTTCCTCTATATCCCATTCGTATTGGCCCCTGTTAATTTAGGAATATTCTACCCATGTACCAAATTTTAAGAAAAACGGACCATACATAAGATATTTTCGAATGGATCGTTCCCCTGGTCCACTTCCCGGAAGTGAGATATTGTGAATCCAAACCGTTCTTGAATACATCTTATTCATATTTCGTTATTTCTGAACTTAAAAAGTTAACTTCTTTCACGTATACTGGCTACACGCGGTTTTTTTTACAATATTGTTTCTGTTGTGTAATATAAATTGTGATATAAACAGTCGACCGCTTTATGTTAAATAAATAAATGAAATGAAACTTCTCGGCGCTCGAGTTACATATGATTTCTCACTAATTTCAACTTCTTTACTTACTCTTTTAACACTCTTTAAAATATTACTTTAACAGTCTCCCACTCTGACATACTCCCATTCCCGTTTCCCACACTCACACTCTCCCATTGCTTAATACTTCCAGTTTCCCACTGTTGCATACTTCCACTTCCGTTTCCCACACTCACACTCTCCCACTGCTTATTACTTCCCGTTTCTCACACTCCTACTCTTTCACCGTTTAATACTACGAATCAATCAAACCACTGTCTATTTTAAGTTAGTTATTAAGACAATAATTATTCAAGTATTACTGCTCAAATGCTACACAACGTTTACGCATAATTAAAGAAATATTCCTAACACCTGAAATAAGTTTGTTTTATTTAAAATCGTCATAAGCATACATATATGCAAGCACAATTTCCTGTTTGGCGCAGTCGACGGCGAATCAAAAAAAAAAAAGAAACTTAAAAATCGATATAAGTGTACAATTATAACTTAAGTTATACTGCTGAATTTTAAAATAAACTTTTCAAAATCTGTGTAAAATTATCTGCAACATATGCTTAATTAGCAACAAAACTTATAAGTGCTGTTTTGTATTTAAAAATATATTAATAAGTGACTAGAAAACATCAATAAATTAGTTCATTCATGCATTTGCGGAAAAAAGAAGCATTAAAAGAAAAAAACTTTCCGTTACTTGAATTTTTACGAAGTGTATTAAAATGTTCTAGAAGCTTTTGGAAGAAATAAAATATACCCCTTAACATTTTTTTTTTCATATGGAAAAGTACCGAACATCGTATACATATATTTATTTGAGAGAGTAACGTAAGTTTGCAAACACAATTATAAAATGAATCTGCACACAGCGAGCGGAAGTCTAATTGAACTCTTATAAATCGTCAACTACTAATAAAAAACAAAAACAACTAACCTTTTATGAGCCGTTTATGCAAAAAATAAAAGAAAAAATAAAAACCCTCTAAACTGGACAATTAAAAGAGACCCAAATACTTAATATTAACAAAAAAAAAAGCTCAAAATGGCTACAGCACTGCAACTGACATTGAGCGATGTAATAAAAGATGCTCAAACTATACATATCTTCAAAGGCGGTGATTCATATGCGCTTTCGTCAGTTATTCGCGAAGTGGAGACGGTGCAACTTTTGACCGGTGTTTAGCCAACACTATCAGACTACATTCACTAAAGGGTTGTACTTAACAAAATACAAGGGCAAGCTTTAGATGTGCTTCGTACACTTGGTCCGAATCCGCGTGGAGTGAGGTATAAAAAGCGTTTATAAAAAATTTTGGCGTTAAAGAGTCGTATGAGTTGTGTGAGAGTTGTGCAAGCGTATTGCCATGTGCGAATATCTTAACTATTAACCATTTTGGAAGCTTCAAAACTTCAACTTTAAGAGTATGCAAAAATATTTTCTAAAAAGATTCAAAAATTAAAAGAAAATTCACTTAAAAAAAATGCCACTTTTCCCCATACAAAATGTATGGGAAAGGGCGAAAAAAATTAGCCACCCCTAAGGGTTAAGTTAGAGCGCTAATTTTTTGCAAGGCATATTTTCTCATCAATACCTAACTTTTTACGGGGTAACTCCAAGTCGACATTTTTTTTTAATCACCCCAGTGCACATACTGCTGTTAATCAAAATATTGTAAGCTATTTTAATTATCTGCGTAGTTTAGGTTCTAAGATTAACGAAAAATTCGAATTTGATATCGAAAAGCCAACTGAATATGAGCCATAACGTGTTGATAGGTTTATTTTGCGTACTTTTTTAAGTAACATTGATGTAAACCGTGCATCAGTTATTATAAATGCTAAATCAACAAATATAAGAGAAGCGTATTATTTACTTGAGGAACACGGATTAATTCGCGTTGATTGTAAAAATAATGAATCTACAAAATTACAACAACTTAGTTTTAAGAAAAATATCAATCAGCGATTGGATAATTCAGTTTCAACAAAATACTCCAAGTTTTGCTCATCCATATAATTTTTATAGGCCTCCACAACCGCATCAGCCAAATGCGCAAACTTCTTTTAACCAAAGAAGGTACCCTAACTCTCAAAGATTTACAAGCCAAAACAATAGGGGTTTGCCAAAAACTCCTTTCGTCCAATTTCAAAACAATAATAGTAATACTTCTCCAATGGAAATTGATCATTTGCAGGTAGATAATCAAGCCGTATATCAAGACTCATATATTGACGATATAAATTTTCTTAGAATTGCCTAAGGAAAACATTACCATTAGTAGAGTCGCTCTTAGACACAGGTTCCACCACTTCCTTACTTCATTTTAAAAAATTGCCACTGCCCAGCAAACCATAAGAGCTCTAAATGAGCGCATATGGGACTCTTTCCTCTGAGCGCTCACATTCATAATGAGTTCATAAAACAATCATAAACAGTCATAAAATGCTCGTATTTGAGTGGCTTTTCCTATGAAACTGGTCATTCATAAATGAGCTCTCAGTCTTATGCATAAAAGATTCTTTTTCGAATGTTCTTATGAGCTCTGAAAAGAGCGCATGAAAGAGTCTTTTTCGAATGATTTTTTGTACGAATTAAGAGCTTCCTTTTCTTCTTAATTTTTATTAATTTCTTTCCAATTTTAATTTTTCCTTTTCTTTCTCATGACTTCTCCCATTCCCTTTTCCTATCCCTTGCACTTTAAATTTTCCTTTTAAATATGTAGAAACAAATAGGTAAACATTCATTGCATATCTAACATTCAAATATTGTTCATTATTTATTTTCTTACAAAAACTTATTTCAAAAAGAAAAATCATAACGTACTTGAATCCATATAATGAAAGCAAAAGGTATTTATAGGGACTCACTCAGAAAAACTCATAAAACAATCATATTTATGTACACGCTCATAAAAGCTCACATAACGATCATAATTATGGGCATGTTCTGAAAAAACTCATAAAAAGGCTCAGATATAAGAGCGCTCCGAAGCTGGTTTGCTGGGTGTATAAAAGGTTACCAATTCAAGAAAACTAGAATCGCCCGTGGTCGAAATTCGACTATCTTAAATTTTCTTCAACTCTCTCTTAATATACATATCTCCCGTTCACAACAAAACCAAGTAAGTGGCTCCCCCGTGACAAATGCACATTTGGATAAGTGATACCATACAAACAATCTTCACATTAGGGTGGTGCAGCAAAGTAGTACAACAGAATAGCTGACGACAATACATTAGGATATATCTACAACAGATTTATATGCACAAAAACCCGGTATGGGCTTATAATATTTCGATATATAACGTACTTTTTTATCGTAACCTTGTGAAATTTTACTTAAAAAAAACCATATCGTTAAAAATATAAACTTTAATGGACAAAAAACTAAATATAGAAGTGCACTGCGAAAAACCTTGGATTATGTGAATTATGTGTTTATGTGAATGATGAAGGTGTGAAGATGGCGAGGATGCAATGATATTTATATAATTTGGTACATTTGTTTTTTTGGCACAAAAATGAAGGCAAGTGGCAGCTGCTGTATACTTATGTACGTTCATGTGAGAGTAATGAGTGCGAAAAAGGGTGGGAGTGGTTTTCGAAGCGCAGAATTTTTGCGGGAGAGGGTTTGTCGGAGTTTCGAAGACTGTGCAATTTGCAAGGTACCGTGTTTCTCCTTGCTTCTCGCATACATATATATTAAGGCGGGTCGATTTATTAACCTATATCGCGCCATCGATTTTTCGATAGGTTTGGGGTTAAGGAAAAAAAGTTCCACTACGCCTACCCAAAAATATAATTTTCGAGGGGGAAGGGTTTCTTCAAAAACGTGCAAAAGTGTTGCCGATGAAAACGAATTTGTCTCGTAGTTCCTATCCCACTTAAAATTATGCGATAAAAACGTTGGCATTAACAGTTAAAAAAAAAATAATTTTTTTTTGTTTTTGAGACTTGTTTTGGTCGAAATCGTTTTTTTTTTCATTTTCAAGGCTCCAAATCATTTTTTATGTATATGTTTCCGTTAGACCCACCAATAAATATACCAAAATGGGCAGAGGACGAGCTGAGTTGATTTAGCCATGTCCGTCTGTCCGTCCGCGTGTCTGTCTGTCTGTCCGTCTGTCCGTCTGTCTGTTTGAACGCAAACTAGCCCCTCAGTTTTTTAGATATCTCGATGAAATTTGGCATACAGATGTATACTGGCATTATAGGAGATATATTTCGGATCCGGTAGGATCGAGCGACTATAGCATATATCTCCCATATAACCGATCGTTCAGATAAAAGGTTTATTGCCATTTCTCCCTCATTTTTAGAGATTAAAGCATGAAACTTGGTAAAGTACGTGCTTATTGACCATTAAAAATGTGTTCAAAAAATTATCAAATTGGAAATTAAAACATAAAACTTTTGAACTAGTTTGAACTATTTATTGAAATTATGAAAATGACAGTTTGCAGTTGCAGTTTACAAAAAAGTGTGAAAAATATGGGAATTCATTTTAAAGTTCAGAGATTCCTTGCAAATTCTGCTTGGATTCCATTCGGCTCACTTTACTTCGGCTTTCTACTGTAGTCGCCATAATCCCTTCGCGATTTTTATGAATGGCACGTTTAGATACGTTGGATACTAGCTGAACGTACCGCTCGGTGCCTTGAATATGGCATGGAATAATCGGATCCGGATCCGGATGATTCTGCTGAAGCGAAACATGGAGCTTTGAAGGAATTTTTTGAAGAAAAGCAAATTCCTCTGGATAATTTAATTGGTATTTGCTCTGACGGCGAAGTTACAAACACTGGGGAGGGCAGAGGTATATTGCGACGATTTGAAATGCAACTGAACAGAGCATTACACTGGTGGATTTGTTTACTACATTTCAACGAATTGACGTTTCGTCATTTGTATGAAACACTGGAAAAATCGCGATCGACTGGGCCAAGAACCTCAACTGGATTACTTGAAAAAGATCTTCACAATTGCCATACCCAACAGGTACTTATCACTCTTTTTTTAACTTTTCCCTATAAGCGACAGAGTAATAAATTCCCAACAACAATATATTTTCCAGGTTGTTACGAATTTTTAAGCGATTCCACTTGAAAACATGCCACCACGCTTGGATGAAGATGAAGAGAAGAAACTATCAACGGATGCGAAGTATCTATACAAAATTGCTAATGCTATTTCGAATGGCTCCGTTCCAACTTCACTGGCTATGATTACACCGGGCCCTATAAATCATGCTAGATGGCTCACAAAAGCATGTAGAATCCTTCGTCTTTACGCTACAACCAACACTCCATCCAAGAATTTGAAAATCTTGGCAACATACATAATGTGCGTGTACGTTCCCATGTATTTTAACGTCAAATATTATAAGTCGGTTGTATACGGTAGTGCTTTGCTTGGAAAATTCATACGATGGACGCAATATTTGCAAAACAATTTACGTAAAGTGATCAACAACACAATTGATAATAATTCCTATTTTGCACATTGTGAAAATGTTTTACTCAGCATGCTCTTCGACGACCGAAAACATATTCGGAATTATGCACTGAAAAAATTTTTATATATTCGGGATAATTTATTTGATCCAGCTCTCCGTGCCTACGTAAAACCAAAAATTAATTTTGATTGCACTGAGTACGTTCATATGATTGATTTGAACGACGATAATGAGCTGTCAGAACCGCTATTCACAGGCATACCGTATGAACATTTGAAAGCTTATTTTGAAGACGAAGAAGATCCACCGCTTCCGGATCCGAATATTCCATGCCATATTCAAGGCACCGAGCGGTACGTTCAGCTAGTATCCAACGTATCTAAACGTGCCATTCATAAAAATCGCGAGGGGATTATGGCGACTACAGTAGAAAGCCGAAGTAAAGTGAGCCGAATGGAATCCAAGCAGGATTTGCAAGGAAATCTCTGAACTTTAAAATGAATTCCCATATTTTTCACACTTTTTTGTAAACTGCAACTGCAAACTGTCATTTTCATAATTTCAATAAATAGTTGAAACTAGTTCAAAAGTTTTATGTTTTAATTTCCAATTTGATAATTTTTTGAACACATTTTTAATGGTCAATAAGCACGTACTTTACCAAGTTTCATGCTTTAATCTCTAAAAATGAGGGAGAAATGGCAATAAACCTTTTATCTGAACGTTCGGTTATATGGGAGATATATTCTATAGTGGTCCGATCCTACCGGATCCGACATATATCTCCTATAATGCCAGTATACATCTGTATGCCAAATTTCATCGAGATATCTAAAAAACTGAGGGACTAGTTTGCGTTCAAACAGACAGACGGACATGGCTAAATCAACTCAGCTCGTCCTCTGGTATATTTATTGGAGGGTCTAACGGAAACATATACATAAAAATGAGCCTTGAAAATGAAAAAAATCGATTTCGACCAAAACAAGTCTCAAAAACAAAAAAAAAAATTTTTTTTAAACTGTTAATGCCAACGTTTTTATCGCATAATTTTAAGTGGGTTAGGAACTACGACACAAATTCGTTTTCATCGGCAACACGTTTTTGAAGATACCCTTAAAAAAAATGGCGGAAAAGTTATTTTTTTCACCAAAACACTCCTCAAAACCCCAAAAATATTTTTTTTTCAAAAAACTGTTATCGCCAAAGTTTTTAGCGGACAATTTTGAGTCGGACAGGGTATGTATGAAAATTTTTAAGTCAAATGAAAATTTTTTAAGTAGGTCATTAAAAAAACCTTAAAAATAAACGAAAAAAAATTTCAAAAAACTCAAATTTTGCAGGCTCGAAAATTATTTTTTTGGGTAGGCGTAGTGGAACTTTTTTTTTCCTGAACCCAAAACCTATCGAAAAATCGATGGCGCGATATGGGTTAACTTTCTTCCATACAAATCGACCCGCCTTAATATATATATACATATATATGATGTTTGGGAATTTAAACATTTGATTTGAGTAATACTATGCAAAGAATCCACACATTAGGGTGGTGCAGTATATTTAAAAAGTTTTTTTCTTTTAAACAATTTTTTTAAAGTTATTTTTTGAAAATTACAATTCTGGTGTTGCGAACAAAATTTTTAATTCTATGTAACTAACTTCACTTTTTAGTTTGAAAAATACATTTTCTGTTTGGAAATATGCTTTTCCAATATTTTATTCCTCTAAAAATTTCATACGTGAAAAAACAAATAAATAGAAAATGCTTAGCACATCAAATTATCAAAGTAGAAAATATGTTTTCATACAAAAAAAGTGGAGCTACTCATAAAAAACGGTACTTTACCAAAAGTTCGTATGGCATTTCCCACCAAAAAATGCGATTAGTCCGAGATTAATCGCAGAGGAATAGTAGACTACTATTTTTTTAGTCTCTTTTAGATGGAATAAATTGGTCGCGTTTGTTCAAGCATGTCCTATGAGGAGACTAATTATACCCTTTTTATACCAGAATTGGTATAAATGTATACTACTTGCAGGACACCTGACTTCGGTTCTCGGCGAAGGCAAAAATTGAAAAATTGTTTTTTTTTTTTTTTTAATTTCTTATGTTTAAAGCAAGGAAAACTAAAACAAAAATCAGAGTTCTGACAATCGATGTGTCTATCATGACGCCAGCAACTACTTATACTTGTCAGCGTCTAATTACAGCTATGCTCTAAATGAGACAATCGGGTATATCTTTCTGACCAACCTGCAACTGTATGAAAAATATATTTTCTGCTTAGAAAACATACTTTTCCAATATTTAACCCCCTAAAAATTTCATTAGTGAATTAAACTTTTAAAAAATCGAGAAAAGCTTAGAACATCAAATAATCAAAGTAAAAATGGGTATTTGGGAGATAGCTAAAAAGACGGGGTTTGGCCTCAGCATCACGAATCTGGAAGCGCTTTTTAATATTTTGCTTCTCTAAAGAGATATTTGCAATCAAAGTTGCAAGTTGTACCGTGGAGCCGTGGGTAATTTCTCGATTTTTTGACCATAACTTTCCACAGAAACAAAAAATTAAAAAAGCGCTTCCGGATTCGTGATCCTGAGGCCAAAACCTGTCTATCTGCCATCTTTTTTTCCAATATTTAATCCCCCAAAAATTTCATCAGTGAATTTAACTTTTAAAAAATCGAGAAAAGCTTAGAATATCAAATAATCAAAGTAAAAATGGGCATTTGTTACCTTTAGGGGTCAACTGCTAATAACTTAGCTCAAATTATTGGAGATAGCTCAAAAGACGGGATTTGGCCTCAGGATCACGAACCCGGAAGCGCTTTTTAATATTTTGCTTCTCTGAAGAGATATTTGCAATCAAAGTAGCATGTTGTACCGTGGCGTTGTGGGTCATTTTTCGATTTTTTGACCATAACTTTCCACAGAAACAAAAAATTAAAAAAGCGCTTCCGGATTCGTGATCCTGAGGCCAAAGCCAGTCTATCTCCCATCTTTTTTCCAATATTAAACTCCCGAAATATTTCATTAGTGAATTAAACTTTAAAAAAATCGAGAAAAGCTTAGAAGATCAAATAATCAAAGTAAAAATGGGTATTTGTTTCCTTTAGGGGTCAACTGCTAATAAATTAGCTCAAATTATTGGATATAGCTCAAAAGATGGGATTTGGCCTCAGGATCACGAACCCGGAAGCTCTTTTTAATATTTTGCTTCTCTGAAGAGATATTTGCAATCAAAGCTGCAAGTTGTACCGTGGCGCCGTGGGTCATTTTTCGATTTTTTTACCATAACTTTCCCCAGGAACCAAAAAATAAAAATCGCTTCCGGACTCGTAATCCTGAGGCCAAAACCTGTCTATCTCCCATAACTTTAGCTATTTATTAGCGGATGGCCCCTAAAGGAAACAAATACCAAAAAATGCGCGTTTTTTACACTCTTCAATTTTCCGTTTTCGTTTGCAAATTGAAGCTAAAACGTCAAACAGAATATGTTTTCGTTTCCTTAAAAACTCACACTTTTTACCCTCTGAAGCTTTGACAGAATACTTGGTTGCAGTGAAAATCAGCCGACGAAAATTTTATTTGACAGATAAATTTGGTGAAAAAAATTGGATTTTGCAATAACAATTGAATATGGTTGATAAGCGAAACCTAATTATTCATGCACATAGCGTAGCAAACGGGCAATTTTTTTGTTGGTTTTATCGATATAGCAGTGTCATGTAGAACGGGTACGCTTTTATTACACTTTTACAGTATTCTGTGCAAAGGTATAAACATGTTCAACGAAATCAGCAATAGTGTCATGTAAAATTGTTCTTTAGTTAAAGTCCGTACGTAGATGCCGAAGATGATATGATTTGGTATATTTTGTTGTTGTTTTTGGCGCGAAAATAAAAGCAAGTGGCAGCTGCTGGATCATTGCATAGATATGCGCGTGTGTGTGTAAGGGAATGAGCGGATGGGTGTGTCTTTGGGAGTTTTATAAGAGTGCTGAATAGTGATTATAGTTCGGGTATAACAGAATGTGGAGATAACAAAATAGCTGGAGAGTTTGGATACCTCTTTTTGGTTTAATAATAAATAAACTAAGGCCCACTTGCACAACGCCTAGTTATCTTTTTAACTCAGAGTTAATTTGAAAGTAGTTAAACACGTATGCGTTTAACCCCTCATTTGACGTTAACTATGAGTTGAAAAGATAACTTGCTGTCGTGCAAGTGGGCCTAAGAATAATTTTCAAAATTTTTTTTGGTGAGACAGCAGATTAGCCAATTCTAAGTTTCCGATATAACTTTTATAGGGATCTATCTATAAATACTATACGAAATCGGGTTACGAAAGTTTGTATGCGGAGAGTGTTAGCCTATTAATATATAGATATATTTTTTACGTCATTAAATAATAGCACTAAAATTACACGTGAAATAATCACTGATGTGCCTCTAGAGTTAAAAGAGAAAGCCACGATGTCCTGGAAGCTTGCGAATTTCCAATTTGGGGAAAAACATTCTTACACCAATGAACAGCACGATAGATATGAGTAAACAAACGAACAAACTATAGTACATTTTTTAAATTCTATTCCTTATACCTATAATGAAATACATGCTTTAGAGAAAATAAATATTAATCAAAATATCCTAGACCATTTATATATTGGATTAAATTCACAGGAGCCGATAGCCCTTAATAAAGTTCTCCATTCTTTTGTAGATTTATTTTTTGTCGAAGGACAAACTCTTATCCATACTAATATAATAAAACATGAAATAAAAACCATCACGGAAAATCCGGTATATTCAAGAATGTACCGTTATCCACAAATCCATGAACGCGAGATTTGTAAATAAATCGATGAAATGCTGAGACAGGGAATCATAAGGGAAAGCAATTCCCCATATAACAGCCCGCTGTGGATGGTTCCAAAGAAAGTCGACAGCTCGGGAGAAAAGTCTTGGAGGGTTGTATTGGATTACCGTGCCTTGAATAATATAACGGTCGACGATAAATTTCCTATCCCGAATATCGAAAGTATATTGGACAAGTTAGGCCGGGCCCAATACTTTACCACCATCGATTTAGCAAAAGGGTTTCACCAAATACTTGTTAGACATGAAGACCGGTCGAAAACAGCCTTTTCTACCCCCCATGGTCACTTCGAACTCGTTCGCATGCCATTCGGCCTCAAAAATGCGCCTGTCACTTTCCAGAGGCTCATAAATAATATATTACGGGACCTAATAAATAGAATTTGCGTCGTATACCTTGACGATATTCTTATATTCTCTACAAGCCCCAAGGAGCATGTCAATGACATTAACCAAGTTTTATCAAAACTTAGGGAAGCTAACTTAAAGCTCCAAATAAATAAATGCAAGTTTTTCTCGAAGGAAACTTTATACTTAGGCCACATTCAAACACCAGAGGGTGTAAAGCCCAATACACAAAAAGTTGACCATATTTTAAAACTCCAGTTGCCTAAAACTGTCAAACAAATAAAGTCCTTTTTGAGCGTTACGAGATATTATTAAATTTATGAAGGATTACTCAAAAGTAGCATATCATATGATAAATTACCTAAAAAAGGGTGTTAAGCTAAACGTTATATACATTCTTTCGAAAAACTGAAGGCAATTATAACTGAATCCCCGGTACTTATGTAAGTACCCAAATTTCAATAGGCAGTTCCAATTGGTCACGGATGCAAGTGCTGAAGCTCTTGGCGCCGTTTTGCAGCAAGATGGTCACCCTGTTTGCTTTGGAAGTAGGACACTTAATGACCACGAAAAGAAATATTCAGCTACGGAAAGGGAACTGTTAGCTATTGTTTGGGGAACCAGCTACTTTCGGCCTTATTTTTATGGTGTAAAATTCGAAATTCTTTCTGATCATCAGCCCCTCCGATGGCTTTTTGTAAAGTCGCAGGGAAAAATGAGTCCCAGGCTACAGCGTTGGCTTATTAAGCTTGGCGAGTTTAATATCACAATGACTTATATTAAAGGCAAAGACAACCAAGTTGCTGAATTTCTAAGTCGAATAAATGCGGACACAAATGAAATAAACATGCTGGTTGCTGGTGAAGAATCTATGTATAATCATTTTACAGACAGCTGTGATACTATTCATTCACAAGCTGAAGAAGTCTGCAATCACATGTATATATTGGAGACTGTGGTAAAGAGATTTAAAACACAAATCATTTTAACACAAAACAAGGATAAAGATACTGATTCAAAACACAATAATAAAAAAATATTTATTAGTTCGGAAGACTTAGAAAGTCACTTAGATAAAATTTTAGAGCAGCACATTAGCGATGGTAAGGTCGGAATTTATTCAGAATTAGATGATAATCATTATGCTATTTTGCAAAATAAATTAATTGAGCTTTTTGAGGGGGACAGTAAGGTGAAATTTGTGCGATGTAGCTATCATGCTAAAGATGTTGAATCGGAAGAGGAAGCTTTTCATCATATTAATAACTATCATAAAAATGAAACTGGTCATACGGGTATAAACGAGAATTATATGGGCCGATTTATATTCCTAACTTAAAACAATTAATTCATAAATTTGTTAATAACTGCTCAACATGTACTAAATGTAAATATGATCGAAAACCAATTAAAGCTAAATTTAAGTAACCGAAACTCCTACAGATATACGCCAAATCGTTCATATGGACATATATACGAACTCAAAGTCCAATTTTTTAACTTTTATCGACCGCTTTTCAAAGTTTGCTTCAGGTTTTTATTTAGAGGATAGAAATAACCAAACCATCATTGAAAAGATAAGGCAATATAAATCTCAGAGAGGATATTTTAATAAGTTAATTTGCGACAATGAATTTAAAAGCATAAATATAAAAGAATAACATTGATTTAAATTTGGTTAAGGCTAATAGTCACACCGGAAATTCCGATATTGAGAGGCTTCACAATACAATTTGTGAAAAAATTAGAGTACTAACAGTAGAGCAAAAAAATTTAAACATAAAAGATAAAATGAGCAAGGCTATAGAGTATTATAACAAGACTTATCATACTGCCACTAAAGAAAAGCCAATTAATGTTGAGATTGGAGACTGCAATAAAGAAGCAATATACAAAGAAAAGTTAACTTGAAGGGAAAATTATATTAATAAGCGAAATACGAAAAGGGAAAATTGCCTTGAGCAAAGAAATGTCGGATACATAAAAATAAAGCTTTAAGACACAAGGAACAGCCAAAATATAAAAAATTTAATTTAGAAAATATTCACAGTTCCAATATTAAAAAGCAACTAAAACACGAAAACACAATTGAAACGGAAGTGTAAAACAAACAAAAAATGCATATATGTACTTTAGGGTGATTAAAAAAAAATGTCACCTTGGTCTTACCCCCTAAAAAGTTAGGTATGGATGAGAAAAGAAGCTCTGCAAAAAATTAGCGCTCTAACTTAACCCTTAGGGGTGACTATTTTTTCGCCCTTTCCCATACATTTTGCATGGGGAAAAATGGCATTTTTTTCAAAGTGAATTTTCTTTTAATTTTTGAAGCTTTTTTCAAAACATATTTACATACTCTAAAAATTGAAGCTTTGAAGCTTTTTAAAATGGTAAGCCATGTGCGAATATCTTAACTATTAAAATAATTACAGCCTCTTAAAGTTTACTAAATTTTATATGTGTTACTGTGTATGTGTGTGCTATAGTACAAAAATCAGCCATTTTCAAATGGCTGTAATTATCTTAGTAGTTAAGATAATTGCACATGGCTTACCATTTTGGAAGCGTCAGGGCTTCAACTTTAAGAGTATGTAAAAATATTTTCAAAAAAGTTACAAAAATTGAAAGAAAATTCACTTTGAAAAAAATACCATTTTTCCCCATACAAAATGTATGGGAAAGGGCGAAAAAAATAGCCACCCCTAAGAGTTAAGTTAGAGTGCTCATTTTTTGCAAGGCTTATTTTCTCATCAATACCTAAAGTTTCAGGGGGTAAGACCGAAAAAAAACAATTTTTTTTTTAATTTGAATCACCCTAATATACTTATTTATATTCTTAATAATATTCATGCGTAAGTAAGTAAAATACTAAATTATTGCATATATACATGTATACATATGTACATAAATAATTTTTCCTTTTATGTGAATTAAAATATAAAAGCATATAATGTAAGTTTTGCAATTTCAAATATGTGCATACACATGCACACATATTTTCAATTCTAGCGGAAGAGAAGCTACATATGATTTCTCACTAATTTCAACTTCTTTACTTACTCTTTTAACACTCTTTAAAATACTACTTTAACAGAGTGGGAGACTCTGACATACTCCCATTTCCGCTGTTGCATAGTCCCACTTCCGTTTCCCACATAATAAAGTTCTCCATTCTTTTGTAGATTTATTTTTTGTCGAAGGACAAACTCTTATCCATACTAATATAATAAAACATGAAATAAAAACCATCACGGAAAATCCGGTATATTCAAGAATGTACCGTTATCCACAAATCCATGAACGCGAGATTTGTAAATAAATCGATGAAATGCTGAGACAGGGAATCATAAGGGAAAGCAATTCCCCATATAACAGCCCGCTGTGGATGGTTCCAAAGAAAGTCGACAGCTCGGGAGAAAAGTCTTGGAGGGTTGTATTGGATTACCGTGCCTTGAATAATATAACGGTCGACGATAAATTTCCTATCCCGAATATCGAAAGTATATTGGACAAGTTAGGCCGGGCCCAATACTTTACCACCATCGATTTAGCAAAAGGGTTTCACCAAATACTTATTAGACATGAAGACCGGTCGAAAACAGCCTTTTCTACCCCCCATGGTCACTTCGAATTCGTTCGCATGCCATTCGGCCTCAAAAAGGCGCTTGTCACTTTCCAGAGGCTCCTAAATAATATATTACGGGACCTAATAAATAGAATTTGCGTCGTATACCTTGACAATATTCTTATATTCTCTACAAGCCCCAAGGAGCATGTCAATGACATTAACCAAGTTTTATCAAAACTTAGGGAAGCTAACTTAAAGCTCCAAATAAATAAATGCAAGTTTTTCTCGAAGGAAACTTTATACTTAGGCCACATTCAAACACCAGAGGGTGTAAAGCCCAATACACAAAAAGTTGACCATATTTTAAAACTCCAGTTGCCTAAAACTGTCAAACAAATAAAGTCCTTTTTCAGCGTTACGAGATATTATTAAATTTATGAAGGATTACTCAAAAGTAGCATATCATATGATAAATTACCTAAAAAAGGGTGTTAAGCTAAACGTTAATGACCCAAGTTATATACATTCTTTCGAAAAACTGAAGGCAATTATAACTGAGTCCCCGGTACTTATGTAAGTACCCAAATTTCAATAGGCAGTTCCAATTGGTCACGGATGCAAGTGCTGAAGCTCTTGGCGCCGTTTTGCAGCAAGATAGTTACCCTGTTTGCTTTGCAAGTAGGACACTTGATGACCACGAAAAGAACTATTCAGCTACGGAAAGGGAACTGTTAGCTATTGTTTGGGGAACCAGCTACTTTCGGCCTTATTTATATGGTGTATAATTCGAAATTCTTTCTGATCATCAGCCCCTCCGATGGCTTTTTGTAAAGTCGCAGGGAAAAATGAGTCCCAGGCTACATCGTTGGCTTATTAAGCTTGGTGAGTTTAATATCACAATGACTTATATTAAAGGCAAAGACAACCAAGTTGCTGAATTTCTAAGTCGAATAAATGCGGACACAAATGAAATAAACATGCTGGTTGCTGGTGAAGAATCTATGTATAATCATTTTACAGACAGCTGTGATACTATTCATTCACAAGCTGAAGAAGTCTGCAATCACATGTATATATTGGAGACTGTGGTAAACAGATTTAAAACACAAATCCTTTTAACACAAAACAAGGATAAAGATACTGATTTAAAACACAATAATAAAAAAATATTTATTAGTTCGGAAGACTTAGAAAGTCACTTAGATAAAATTTTAGAGCAGCACATTAGCGATGGTAAGGTCGGAATTTATTCAGAATTAGATGATAATCATTATGCTATTTTGCAAAATAAATTAATTGAGCTTTTTGGGGGGACAGTAAGGTGAAATTTGTGCGATGTAGCTATCATGCTAAAGATGTTGAATCGGAAGAGGAAGCTTTTCATCATATTAATAACTATCATAAAAATGAAACTGGTCATACGGGTATAAACGAGAATTATATGGGCTTGGAACGACTGATTTATATTCCTAACTTAAAACAATTAATTCATAAATTTGTTAATAACTGCTTCAGACAGCAGGGTTCCCGCCACGCCAAATCGTGCAGGTGCTCTGAACAACTCCTCGTTGAGAGACAGCCCCCGGAACAGGCCAGACCTCGACGACACGCTGGCGACAGGGAAGTCTGAGCTCTCTCATGTTGGTGGTGCTTCAGATAAATCTGCACAAATCTAAAGCAGCCTCGGCTGTTTTAAGCAGTCGTCTTTCTAAAGGCGACGTAGACGTGGTCCTTATCCAAGAGCCCTGGGTCAATAGCTCTAGGATCTGTGGATTGGGGACTAAGGGGTACAAGCTCATCCAAGCCAATGATGAGGGCAAGGTCAGAACCTGTATTTTGGTAAAGTCTGAGCTAAACACCTTTCTATTACCCAACTACTCAAATGGTGACGTTACAGCTGCCAGCTTAACAGTCGGCAGCACCAGCCTAACGATGGCGTCGGTCTATATGCCCTATGACGCCGAAGAACCTCCTCCACAAAAGGAGGTGAAAGATCTGGTGTCAAATTTCTGCACGGGTAATCTTATTATTGGAGCGGACGCTAATGCTCACCATGTCCAATGGGGGAGTTCCGATATCAATGCCAGGGGCGAGTCTCTGTTTGATTACCTCTTAAAAACTAACCTGGTAATTTGCAACGTGGGTAATGAGCCTACTTTTATCACTAAGACCCGCAGGGAGGTCATAGGCCTCACTATCTGTAGTGAAGGCGCTTATGAGTGGGTCAGAAAATGGCGGGTTCTGGAAGAACATTCATTCTCCAACCACCGTTACATAGAAATGGTTCTAGACTTTATTGAGAACAACCAATCATGAAGCGCAACCCACGTAACACTAATTGGCAGTTACACAATGAAATATTAGACAGAGACCTGCCAGTACTGCCCTCACAAGCCCCCTCATCAGTAGAGGAGCTGGAGGATCTTGTTACTACATTTACATCGGCGCTCTCAAATGCTATAGGACAGGCTTGTCCAGTGCCAAAACCACGCGGTAAACACAGGCCACATTGGTGGTCCTACGATTTGGACTCGCTCCGCAAATCATGCCGGAAACAATTTAACAAGGCTAAGAGCCTCGGCTCTGAGCCTCATTGGCACGAATATAAAGCTAAACTAAGGGCCTCCAAAAAAGCTCTGAGACAGGCGAAGAGAACCTCGTGGAGAAATTTCTGCACTGGCGTTGAAAAGGTCGACGACACAGCGTGACTTAGACGAGTCCTCTCGAAAAGTCAAACAGCCATCAGCTATTTGCGAAAACCTGACGGATCGTGGACCAGCACGGAAGAGGAAACCCTTGAGCTGCTCTTGAATACACATTTTCCGGGGAATCTGCATGACGCACCACTAGCACCTGCAACAAACCTGGCAGTAAATATACCCATCACTGAGGAAAGGGCAAGGTGGGCAGTTAAGAGCTTTGAACCGTATAAGGCTGCCGGGCCGGACGGGATTATCCCCGCGCAACTTATAAACACGTTGGAGACATCAGCTAAATGGCTGGTATTTCTCTTCACAGCCTGCCTGGCTCTCAACCACATTCCGGGCTCCTGGAGAAGCACCACGGTAGTGTTTATCCCTAAGGCTGGGAAGGCATCCCACTACGAGCCAAAAGATTACAGACCGATCTGTCTCTCGTCCTTTGTACTCAAAACCTTTGAGAGTATACTAAGCGACTACCTCTCAACGACTATTGATAGCAACCTTATCTCTAGCTATCAGCATGCATACACCAAGAGTAAATCAACAGAAACTGCTCTGTCATTGAGAAATCGCTGTGTGAAAAGGACTACTGTCTCGTGGCCTTCTTAGACATTGAGGGGGCTTTCAACAATATAAGCCCGGAGGCGATCAACTCCGCTCTAACTAATCTGGGCGTAGATAGACCTCTAACTGGTTTAATTGACCAACTTCTAAGAGGAAGGAAAATAGCTTCTTCACTTGGTACGGTTGAGTTATCACGCTATGTCACAAGGGGAACGCCCCAGGGTGGTTTTCTTTCCCCGCTTTTATGGAACCTCACAGTCAACTCGTTGCTACGTGACACAAGCTGGGGGGGGGCGGGAAGATAGTGGCATACGCAGACGATTTAGCTATTGCATTCAGAGGAAAGTTCCCACGAACTCTGTGTGACCTGATGCAAGTAGCACTGCGAGAGGTTTCGAGGTGGTCCTCTCGCTGCGGACTTAGTATCAACCCGGGGAAAGTGGAACTTGTCCTCTTCACCAACCGGTACAAAATACCGCCACTAAGCCTACCAGAACTAGATGGCACGCGCCTGGGCTTGTCGAATAAGGCCAAGTTTCTAGGCATAGTTCTGGACAGAAAATTGAATTGGAAGGAGAATGTTCTTCAGCGCCAGAAGAAAGCTAGCATCGCTCTTTACACATGCAAAAGAGCCATTGGCTAAAAATGGGGGCTCAGCCCTAGAGTATGCAGTTGGATCTACACGGCCATCATTCGCCCAATCATGCTGTATGGAGTCGTCGTATGGTGGCCGGCGCTGAGCAAGGCAACATACCTGAATCTGTTGCGGAAAGTCCATAGATCCAATATGATCTGTATAAGCGGTGCGCTAAGAACAACGCCCAACGAAGCCCTCCAGGTCATTCTGGGCATTTTGCGACTTGATCTGGAAGGGTTTCGGTCAGCGGCGGCATCAGCTCTGCGCCTAAGAGAAACCTCCAATTGGGGTGCGGGTACTATTGGACACTCCAGTATTCTGGAATCTTACAGCTTTCTCCCTCTAAGCACAGATCGTTGTGCGACCACTACAGTCGGGGATAGCTGTTTCAAAATAAACATTCCCAGCAGAGAAGACTGGGAGAGGACGGATTGGTGTCCCGAAACAAATGGTGGCACTTCCATATACACCGACGGCTCGAAGTTGGACGGCAGAGTTGGAGGAGGGGTTTATTCAAGGGATTTGGACCTTGAGCTCTCCTTCAGACTACCTGATCATTGTAGCGTCTTCCAGGCGGAAGTCTCGGCAATCCTGGACGCCGCGGCCTGGTTAAGCAAACGTGTTATCGGAGAAGATATCGCTATTTTCAGCGATAGCCAAGCGGCAATCAAATCCCTTGGCTCATACACGTTCAACTCTGAACTGACGCTCAGCTGTCGTCGATCTCTTCAGGAGATGGCCCAACAGAACCGCGTAAACCTCATATGGGTCCCGGGACATAGGTACATTGAGGGAAACTGTAAGGCAGACGAGCTTGCCAGGCAGGGCACGACCAAGCAGGTTCTTCAGGATAAAGAGCGCTTAGGTATGCCGTTTGCCACATGCAAACTAATGCTGAAGGAGCACACACTCCGTCAAGCCAACGAAAGATGGCTGCAATCCCCAGGGTGTCGGATATCGAAACAAACCTGGCCAAAATGGGATATTAAAAGGTCTAACTAGGAGGGAAATATGCATATTGATAGGGGTATTAACCGGTCACTGCCTCATTGGTAGGCATGCAGAAAGGCTAGGTGTGCCCTACCGACGATGCTGCAGGAGTTGCAAAGATGATGAGGAGGAGGAAACAGTGGAGCACCTTATTTGCAACTGTCCGGCTTTAAGCGGCGCGAGAACGCGCTTTTTGGGAGTTCCGTTCCTAGATAGCCTAAGCCAGATCGCGGAACTGGACATAAAGGACTTGATGGGCTTCATAAAGTCATCTAAGTGGTTCGAGGAGGAGTAACGGTGTCGGTTTGGAGGGTCAGTCCCGGGATTCTGCTATGTGGAAAATCCCAACAACTCAGGGATTTTCCATATGGCTGGGTCCCGGGACTGACTTTCCTTGTGTTGGTGGTATCACAACGGGCCTTTCAAAACTGGCCTAAGTGTGCCTCTGCGGCAGCCACTTGAACCTACCTACCTACCTAGTTCCAAAAAGCTTTTGGATTCGTCTTGAGAACAGTTTCAAGCCTACCAATGTACCGATTTTAAAGGAATTTGTCGAGGACATTAAATTGTTTGACACTAAGTAAATATTGATCTCTGAGGATAGCGTTTGCAGTATTTAACTTATACAACTTATAACATTTGTTACGTTTGTTTTTAAGATTTTTAAGAGTTTGGTTGTACCAAGGAAGTTTATGTAGTTTAGCGCCAAAAATCGGCACAACACTATGAAAAATCTCAGTTATTTTAGTTAGGAAAGAGTCAAAGCAATCAGTTACGTCCATCGGCGAAAGTATTATCTCCCAGTCTAAAGCTAAAAGCGAATCATTCAGCGCGACAAGATCACAAGCGCGAAAATTTAAAGATGAGTTCACTAAGCGAGAGGAAACGGGAAAGGTATCGAAATTATGAATAGAAATGTCGAGCAGGACATGATGTCTATCGGATGAACATAGGAAGGGAACTCTCAGAGAGGCTGACCATTGAATTTTCGTCGACAAAACAAGATCAAGCAATCTAGAAAGTGTATTGAAAACATTATTAATTTGAATATAAATACAACTTAGAGTACTATCTATAACATTCATTTCAAAAGACCGAGTAACATTAGTAGGAGTCAAGAGACCATCCTTTTGAGGGTCAGAGCAAACTATATCGGGCATATTAAAATCACCAAGAACGCAAAAATTCGCATGAGAATTTGTTTCATACAGATCAACGATATTATCTATGTGATAATTATATAGGCTGTCACAACTGCTTGGGGTATGTATGACACACATATCAATGTAGAGCTAGGATCCGGATATCTTGATGAAAAACTGATCAATTAGGGATCACTGTGCATAAGTTGATGTACAGACACACGGAAACATCGCTTCAAAGCAATGAGAATGCCACCTCCCTTTCGGAGACCGGTTTTGACTGCATCTCTATCCTTACGAAATGTATAATACAAATTAGGGTCGAAATATTCCTCGTCGAAAAAATCAACATTGAGCCTAGTTTCTACGAAGACGAAAGCATCGTAATCCAAGCGCGAGGTAGCTATATAGATGTCCTTAGACTTTGTACGCATTCCACCCATATTATGAAAATAGATTTTAAAGAAGAATTAGACACAGAAATGCGACGGGAGACATATGTTCTAAGTGTCGTTATTGTGGCTTTGGTGGAATTGAAAGAGCCGCACGTTAAAATACGGTGGTAAAAGGCTGTTGTAACACCGAGCTTACAGTTGACGCTTTCTAAGCTTTCCACCGAAACACCCTTATTTACCAATTTACGACAAGAAATATACGTGCGGTCAATCCCAGCATACTCGTACTTAGAAACAAAATCGATAACGTTGTTTTCCGAAACTGTAGGCTTAAAGGAGGAGACATGTACCCACTTCCACAAAGAAACGGCTTCAAATTCAGTGCTGTCGTTGCAACCATAAACCAAAGTTCTCCCATTTTCACCACTCTGTGTGACTTGATGCAAGTGGCACTGCGTGAAGTCTCGAATTCTTGGGTGGAAAATATTCTTCAGCCCCAGAGGAAGGCGTGTGTTGCACTTTACACATGCAAAAGAACCATTGGCAAAAAGTGGAGTCTCAGCCCCAAAATATGCAGATGGATCTACACTGCAATTATCCGACCTATCATCCTATATGGAGTCGTCGTGTGGGGGCTTGCGCTGAGCAAGTCCACATACCGGAATCTGTTAGGTAAAGTCCATAGATCTGGCATGATCTGTATAAGCGGCGTGCTAAGAACAACGCCCAACGAAGCTCTTCAGGCCATTCTGCCACTCGATCTGGAAGCGTACCAGGCAGCAGCGGCAGCGGCTCTGCGCCTAAGGGAAACGTCTGGTTGGGGCGCAAGCACAACTGGGCACTCCTGTATTTTGGGATCCTATAGCTTTCTTCCGCTGAGCACAGATCGTTGTGCGACCACAACAGTCGGAGATAGCGGTTTTAAAATCAACATTCCCAGCAGGGAAGAATGGGAGAGCACGGATCGGAGTCCCGCCACTCACGGCGGCACTTCGATTTATACTGATGGCTGGAAGTTAGACGGCAGAGTTGGAGGAAGGGTTTATATGACGTTACAGCTGCCAGTTTAAAAGTCGGTAGTACCAGCCGGACAATGGCGTCGGTCTATATGCCCTACGACGACGAAGAACCTCCTCAACAGAGGGAGGTAAAAGACCTTGTGGCAAATTTTTCCATGGGTCATCTTATATGCTAGAGGAGAGTCGTTGTTTGACTATTTGTTAACAACTAACCTGGTAGTTTGCAACGTGGGTAACGAACCTACGTTTATTACTAAAACCCGTAGGGAGGTCATAGATCTCACTATTTGCAGCGAAGGCGCTTATGAGTGGGTCACAAAATGGCGTGTTTTCGATGAACATTTTCTCTCCGACCACCGGTACGTAGAATTAGTTCTAGACTTTTCTGTTGAGCAGCCGGTTATGAAGCGCAACCCACGTAACACTAACTGGCAGCTACACAATGAAATACTATCTAGGGACCTACCAGCACTGCCTCCACAAGTCCCCTCATCAGTAGGGGAGTTGGAGGATCTGGTAAAGACCTTTACAACGGCGCTCTCGAATGCCCTAGAACAGGCTTGCCCAGTGCCAAAACCACTCGGTAAACGTAGGCCGCATTGGTGGTCCTACGACCTGGACTCGCTCCGCAAATTATGTAGAACACAATTTAATAAGGCCAAGAGCCTTGTCATGGAGACTCAATGGCTGGAATATAAAGTTAAACTTAGGGCCTACAAAAAAGCTCTGAGGCAGGCAAAAAGAGTATCGTGGAGAAATTTCTGCACTGGGGTCGAAATGTCGACGATACAGCGAGACTTAGACGAGTGCTCTCAAAAACTCAAACAGCCCCAAGCTATTTGCGCAAACCTGACGGATCCTGGACCAGCACGGAGGGGGAAGCCTTAGAGCTGCTATTGAATACGCACTTCCCAGGGAACTTGCATGAGGAACCCTTAGCACCTACAACAAACCTGGCTGTATACATACCCATCACGGAGGAAAAGGTTAGGTGGGCGGTTTAACAGCCTCATTCTCTTTCACGATATCGTGCCCAAAACAATCATCGTCGGTGTGTTGGTATTCTGAATGGCGAACGATAACCAACACGATAGCCAACCCGATAACAGCCCACTCTTACGTAACGATGTGGGGTTAATCGGTACTCTCTTTGACAATTATCGGCTGTTGAGGCGAAAACGATGTGTCAAAAGCAAACAATAGGTAAATTGCATTCGTTATTGTATAAAAGGGACTCTGTAAGCAAAAAAGTGAGTTTGGTTAACAAATTCACTATTATTTTCTTTTTTTAAATTCTTTTTTATAAAAAGATGTTAAAAAAACAGTAGCCGCATAATTTCCTGAAACCAAATAAAATGAAAAAAAAATAAACAATAAAACAAAATAAAAAAGATAAAACAGTGAAAAATATAATAAATAAAAAAAGGTAAAAGAAAAAAAAAAAAAAAACAAATTAAAACAAAATATGTAATATAAAACAAAGTGAAATGAAAAAACCAAATAAATTAATTTAAAATAAAATAAAAAAAAAAATTAAATCAATAAAAAATAGCTTGAAGTACAATAAAACAAAGTGAAATAAAAACAAAATAAAATAGTATAAAACAAAACGAATTACATGAAAATAAATTAGAAGAAAATAAAAATAAAATAAATTTCAACAAAATAAAAAATTATTTTAAATAAAAAAATTAAAAGAAATACAATTAAACAAAAATAGATCAAATAAAAAAAGGAATAAAATATCTGAAATAAAGTGAAGTTTTCGTTATGGGTACCTCGTGTTTTATTGAAATTGGGAATCTCGGGCGTTTTGAGTCTTTTTTTTCTAAAATTGGGCTTTTTGTTTTAAAAAATTGGCAACAAATTTGACAAATTTGACATTTCATTTCGTTTTGTTGGCGATCAACGTAAGGCTAGCCGATAATCGGCAACGTAACATTAAGAATTCCAATAGCTGACGATATCGGCCGGGCAGCTATCGTTCGTTTAGCCTATCGTTCGCCAAAGAGAATGAGGGTGTAAAGCTTCGAACCGTTCAAGGCTGCCAGCCAGACGGGAATATTCCCACACAACTCATAAACACGCTGGAGACAGCAGCCAAAAGGCTACTATTTGCCTGGCTCTTAGCTACATTCCGTGCTCCTGGAGAAGTGCCACGGTAGTGTTTATTCCTCAGGCGGGGAAGGCGTCTCATTGCTCTCTTTGTGCTCAAAACCTTCGAGAGGCATATGCGACTTAGCTATAGTATATAGGGGCAAATTCCCACAAACCCTGTGCGACTTGATGCAAGTAGCACTGCAAGAGGTTTCCTCATGGTGCTCGCGCTGCGGACTGAGCATCAACCCGGGAAAAGTAGAACTGGTCCTTTTCACCAGCCGATAGAAGATACCACCGTTAATACTACCAAAACTGAATGACGTGCGCCTGAACTTGGCTGACAAAGCCAAGCTCTTGGGCATAGTTCTGGATAGGAAACTAACCTGGAAGGAGAATGTTCTTCAGCGCCAGAAGAAAGCGTGCATTGCACTCTACTAGTGCAAAAGGGCCATTGGAAAAAAATGGGGTCTCAGCCCCAAAATATGCAAATGGACCAATCGACCAATCATGCTCTATGGAGTTGTGGTGTGGTGGCCTGCGCTGAGCAAGGCAACAAACCTTAATCTGTTAGGTAAAGTACACAGATTTTGCATGATCTGTATAAGCGGTGCGTTAAGAACAACGCCCAATGAAGCACTCCAGGCCATTCTTGGCATTTTGCCACTCGATCTGGAAGGGCACCAGGTAGCAGCAGCATCGGCTCTGCGTCTAAGGGAAATGTCCGGCTGGACGCAAGCACTACTGGACACGCCAGTATTTTGGGATCCTATAGCTTTCTTCCGCTGAGCACAGATCGTTGTGCGACCACAACAGTCGGAGATAGCGGTTTTAAAATAAATATTCCTAGCAGGGAAGAATGGGAGAGCACGGATCGGAGTCCCGCCACTCACGGCGGCACTTCCATTTATACTGATGGCTCGAAGTTAGACGGCAGAGTTGGAGGAGGGGTTTATTCAAAGGATCTGAACCTTGAGCTCTCCTTCAGACTACCTGATCACTGCAGTGTCTTCCAGGCTGAAGTTTCAGCAATCATGGACGCCGCGGCTTGGATAGACCAACACCATATCAGACAGGATATTTTTATTTTCAGCGACAGCCAAGCGGTCATCAAATCCCTTGGCTCTTACTCGTTCAACTCTGAACTGACGCTCAGCTTTCGTCGCTCTCTACAAGAGATGGCCCAACAGAACCGCGTGAACCTCACATGGGTCCAGGGGCATAGGGACATGGAGGGAAATTGTAGGGCACGACCAAGCAGGTTCTTCGGGATAAAGAGCGCTTAGGTATGCCGTTTGCCACATGCAAGCTAATGCTGAAGGAGTACACACTTCGCCAAGCCAACGAAAGATGGCTGCAATCTCCAGGATGCCGGATATCCAAAGAAACGTGGCCGAAATGGGATCATAAAAGATCAAGACAAATTTATGCCCTAAGGGGAAGAGAAACCACCATACTAAAAGACGCTTTGCGTACTGGGATAAAAGAAAGGCCGGAAGGATCCTTAAAAAATATGAGGGAGCATCGCAGGAGAAGCTGTCGCCGGAAGAAAGGAAGATGGTGGAGGAAGCGAAAGCTCTGATACCAAATTTTCAGAGGCCCTATGTGCGTAAGAGGGTGAACGGTAATCGCTTCAAACGCCAGAGATCGGACGGAGAGGTAAACCCCCATCCGAAGCGGATTCCTGCCGTCCCTGCAGAACCCGAGAATATTCTTGAGATGCCGCAGGTCTGGAATCCGTCTCTCCCGACGCAGGATTGGGGCGTCAATCTGGTCGATGATGTGGTTGGGCCCAATAGACAGGTGGTTATCACTCTGAATAAGGAGGCGCTCGAGCCCCTTAAACGGTGCAACGGACGAGTGCATTACGGCTTGGGTCAGATCGTGATCCACGTATACCGTGGCGATTCACAGCGCGCTGCTATTCCGGACGCTCCGGAGGACTCGGAGATCGAGGCATCGGAAGGGGAAGCAGAGGAGTCCGACGCGGAAAGTATGTTATCCGCCACGTCAAATTGCGATAGTGCTGCGAACAACTCGGCAATAGAAGAAAGCCTGCTTGACGAAGAAGGCCTCGACGTCACGATCGTGGCTAAACCTGAGCACACTAACGTTGATGCTGCTTCAGACAGCAGGGTTCCCGCCACACCAAATCGTGCAGGTGCTCTGAACAACTCCTCGTTGAGAGACAGCCCCCGGAACAGGCCAGACCTCGACGACACGCTGGCGGCAGGGAAGTCTGAGCTCTCTCATGTTGGTGGTGCTTCAGATAAATCTGCACAAATCTAAAGCAGCCTCGGCTGTTTTAAGCAGTCGTCTTTCTAAAGGCGACGTAGACGTGGTCCTTATCCAAGAGCCCTGGGTCAATAGCTCTAGGATCTGTGGATTGGGGACTAAGGGGTACAAGCTCATCCAAGCCAATGATGAGGGCAAGGTCAGAACCTGTATTTTGGTAAAGTCTGAGCTAAACACCTTTCTATTACCCAACTACTCAAATGGTGACGTTACAGCTGCCAGCTTAACAGTCGGCAGCACCAGCCTAACGATGCCCTATGACGCCGAAGAACCTCCTCCACAAAAGGAGGTGAAAGATCTGGTGGATAATTTCTGTACGGGCCATCTTATTATTGGAGCTGACGCTAATGCTCATCACGTCCAGTGGGGAAGCTCCGATATTAACGCTAGGGGCGAGTCTCTGTTTGACTACCTACTAACAACTAACCTGGTGGTTTGTAACGTGGGTAACGAGCCTACTTTTATAACTAAAGCTCGTAGGGAGGTTATAGACCTCACTGTTTGTAGCGAAGGCGCTTATGAGTGGGTCAGAAAATGGCGTGTTCTTGATGCACGGTTAAAAAAATTAACCTAAATTTTAAACCCGTATAAAGATTAATCAATTTCTCAAACTTTTTTGTACAATATTTCAAACCGTCCAAATACCTACAAAGATTTTCAATTTCTTTTGGTTTCGATTTAAAATCTAAATGAAAAAGCTGTCTAAATTTTTTATTTTTGGTTTGTTTTAATGTAATTGAATTTTTCCCACAAAAACTACATGTGCGTCATAGCTCAGCGGTAGAGCAGTCGGCTGTGACTCCTGAGCGTTTTCGTTCGAGTTCTGTCAGCTGCCACATTTTTTTTTAGTTTTATTTTATTCTTAAAACTTTTCGGTCTAAAATTTAAACTTTTAGGTTTGAAAATTCAAATTTATTTGTGAAAGCTTATTCAAGATTGAATTTTGCCAACAACATTTATGTGTGCGATGTAGCTCAGTGGTAGAGCAGGCGGGCATGATGCGGGGAGTCTTGGTTCGAATTCCCGCCAACGGACAAAAAATTTATTTTATCTTTAAAAAATTGTTAAAACATTTCTTGTTTATAATTGAAACCCGATTCCTTTAGCCAATTTTCATGAAAACTGGTATAGATTGAATTTGAATCCAAATTTGGTTTGGTCATATATGTAGTCCAAAAAAGTTTAAAATTTAGGTTCAAATTTTTAGCCGTGTGAGCATTCATTTTCTGACCATCGGTACATAGAAATTGTGTTAGACTTTATTGTTGAGCAGACAGTTATGAAACGAAATCCACGCAACACTAACTGGCAGCTACATAACCAAATATTAGCTAGGGACCTACCAGTATTACCTCCACAAGCCCCCTCATCAGTGGGAGAACTGGATGATCTGGTAACGACCTTTACAACGGCGCTCTCAAATGCCCTAGAGCAGGCTTGTCCAGTACCAAAACCACGCTGCAAACATAGACCCCACTGGTGGTCTTACGACCTGGATTCGTTCCGTATATCATGCAGGAAGCAATTTAACAAGGCCAAGAGCATCGGTACGGAGCCTGAATGGCTCGAATATAAAGCTAAACTGAGGGCCTATAAAAAGGCTCTAAGGCAAGCGAAGAGAACTTCGTGGAGAAATTTCTGCACCGGGGTCGAAAAAGTCGATGATACAGCGAGACGTAGACGAGTGCTATCAAAAACTCAAACAACCATTAGCTATTTACGGAAGCCTGACGGATCTTGGACCAGCACGGAAGGGGAAACCCTGGAGCTGCTCCTGAACACACACTTTCCGGGGAACTTGTATGATGCACCTGTAGCATCTGCAACAAACCTGGCGGTAAACATACCCATTACGGAGGAAAGGGTAAGGTGGGCAATCAAAAGCTTTGAGCCGTTCAAGGCAGCTGGGCCAGACGGGATTTTCCCCGCACAACTCATAAACACGCTGGAAATATCAGCTAAATGGCTGGTAGTTCTCTATTCAGCCTGCCTGGCTCTTAATTACATTTCGTGCTCCTGGAGAAGCGCCACGGTAGTCTTTATTCCAAAGGCTGGGAGGGCCTCACACTATGAGCCTAAAGACTACAGACCGATCAGTCTCTCGTCTTTTGCACTTAAAACCTTCGAGAGGAAAATTATCTCTCCTCTACTATTGATAGCAACCTTATTTCTAGCTATCAACATGCATACACCAAAGGTAAATCAACGGAAACTGCGCTCCACAGCCTAGTCTCTATTGTTGAAAAATCATTGCATGAAAAGGAGTACTGTCTCGTGGCCTTTCTGGACATCGAAGGGGCTTTCAACAATATAAGGCCGGAGGCTATTAACACTGCTTTAACAAACCTGGGCATAAATAGGTCTCTTATTGGACTAATTGATCAACTACTAAAGGGAAGGAAAATAGTTTCTTCACTGGGAACAGTTGATCTTTCACGCTATGTCACAAGAGGAACGCCTCAGGGTGGTGTTCTCTCCCCGCTCCTATGGAACCTCACCGTAAACTCGCTGCTACGAGACACAAGGTGGGGGGGCGGGAAGATAGTGGCATATGCAGACGATTTAGCTATTGCATATAGGGGCAAATTCCCACAAGTTTCTTCATGGTCCTCTCGCTGCGGACTTAGCATCAACCCGGGAAAGGTGGAGCTTGTCCTTTATACCAGGCGGTACAAGATACCACCGTTGAACCTACCAGAACTAGATGGCGTGCGCCTGAACTTAGCTGACAAAGCCAAATTCCTAGGCACAGTTCTAGATAGAAAGCTTAACTGGAAGGAGAATGTCATCCAGCGCCAGAGGAAAGCGTGCATTGCACTTTACACGTGTAAAAGAGCCATTGGCAAAAAATGGGGGCTCAGCCCCAAAATTTGCAGATGGATCTACACTGCGATAATCCAGCCAATTATGCTGTACGGAGTCGTGGTATGGTGGCCTGCGCTAAGAAAGGCAACAAACCTAAATCTGTTAGAGAAAGTCCACAGATCGAGCGCGGCGTTAAGAACAACGCCCAATGAAGCTCTCCAGGCCATTCTTGGCTTTTTGCCACTCGATCTGGAAGGGTACCGGGCAGCAGCAGCATCGGCTGTGCGTCTAAGGGAAACGTCCAGGCTGAAGTTTCAGCAATCATGGACGCCGTGACTTGGATAGGTGAACGCACCATCGGACAGGATATCTGTATTTTCAGCGACAGCCAAGCGGCCATCAAATCCCTTGGCTCTTACTCGTTCAACTCTGAACTGACGCTCAGCTGTCGTCGATCTCTTCAAGAGATGGCCCAACAGAACCGCGTGAACCTCACATGGGTCCCGTGACACAGGGACATTGAGGGAAACTGTAGGGCAGACGAACTTGCCAGGCAAGGCACGACCAAGCAGATTCTTCAAGATAAAGAGCGCATAGGTATGCCTTTGCCACGTGCAAGCTAATGCTGAAGGAGCATACACTCCGCGAAGCCAACGAAAGGTGGCTACAAGCCCCAGGGTGCCGGATATCCAAGCAAACCTGGCCAAAATGCGATCTTAAAAGATCTAGACACATATACGCCCTAAAAAGGAAGGAAATCTCCATATTAATAGGTGTTTTAACCGGGCACTGCCTTATTGGTAGGCACGCAGCAAGGCTAGGCGTTCCCTACCGACGATGCTGCAGGAGTTGCAAAGATGATGAGGAAGAGGAAACGGTGGAGCACCTCATCTGCAACTGCCCGGCCTTAAGCGGAGCGAGAAGGCGCTCTCTGGGAGTTCCCTTCCTGGTTAGCTTAAGCCAGGTCGCGGAGCTAGACATAAAGGACTTGATGGCCTTCATCAAGTTATCAAAATGGTTCGAGGAGGGGTAGCGGTGTCGGTTAGGAGTGTCAGTCCCGGGTTTCGGCTATATGGAGAGTCCCGACAGCACTGGGATTTTCCATATGGCCGGGCCCCGGGACTGACTTTCCTAGTGTTTGGTGGTATCACAACGGGCCTTTTATTACTGGCCTAGGTGTGCCTTTGCGGCAGCCACTTCTACCTACCTACCTAATAGGCGTATTAACTGGGCACTGCCCCATTGGTAGGCACGCAGAAAGACTAGGTGTGCCCTACCGACGATGCTGTAGGAGTTGTAAGGATGATGAGGAGGAAGAAACGGTGGAGCACCTCATCTGCAACTGTCCGGCTTTAAGTGGCGCCAGAATGCGCTTTTTGGGAGTTCCCTTCCTGGTTAGCCTACGCCAGGTGACGGAGCTGGACATAAAGGACCGGATGGCCTTCATCAAGTCTTCTTAATGGTTCGAGGAGGAGTAATGGTGTCGGTTTAGGAACGTCAGTCCCGGGATTCTGCTATGTGGAGAATCCCTACAAAACCGGGATTTTCCATATGGCAGGGTCCCGGAACTGACTTTCCTAGTGTTGGTGGTATCACAACGAGCCTTTTAATACTGGCCTGGGTGTGCCTCTGCGGCAGCCACTTGAACCTAACCTAACCTATGTTGTCCATTAAATATTCTTAGAATTTCATCTACGTTCTTAACCTACATAATGGCGAAAATATCATCTACATACTTCGTTATGTATTTGATACTTATGTCGTTGGATTTTAACTCCATGATGCTATCGTCAATAATTTTGTCTAGGACTATGTCAGCTATTGTTGATGACAGTGGGTTGCCCATTGGCATCCCATAAATTTGCTGATAGTATTTGTTGTCGTATACAAAATAATTATTTTCTCTGATGCAGAATTCAAGAACATTAAGGAATTGGGTTTTGCTGATTTTTGTGAGGTTTTTAAGGATAGGCCATTGTTGTTTAGTATTGTGTTGATCGCCAGATGGATAGGTATATTTGTGAACAAGGATACCACGTCCAGCGATATAAGTATTTCATCATCGGCAATGTGTATGTCTTTTAAGGGCTGTTTTAGTTGAATTGAATTTCTAATATTATATTTTTCCGAGACCACGTTTTTTAAAATCTGACCTACGAATTTGGATAGTTTCGAACAGGGAACATTTATTGAGGATGATATTGGGCGAAGCGGTGTGTGTTCCTTATGAACTTTTGGAAGGCCATAGAGTCGTGGGACTGTGGCTGCTGTGCATGTTAAATACCTTTTTTATTTTTCGTCGATCTTGTGGGTTTTGGGTAGATTTCGTTGACTATTTTGTTCCTTTTCCTCAGTAGGAACTGGGTTGGATCGTTTTTTGTATGTTGCTTTATCTTTTAGAAGATCCTTCATTTTCATTTTATAATTTTTTTTGTACATCATGACAGTTCTATTCCCTTTATCTGCATTCGTGATCATGATGGTATCTTTGTGCTGATGCAAGAATCGCTTCGTTTCTTCGTATAGTTGCAATATAAATGTTTCTTTTTCGCTGTTTGCTGATTTATTTTTGAATGTATAAACCCTTGTTGCGAATTTACATCTAACCATATCTTTCTGCCTTTCATCTGTTATGGTCCTAATACTCTGTTCGACATCAGCTATAATATGTAGTGGTGGAAAAGTCTTTCTAGTTATTGGAAGCGCGAATTTATTCCCCAGTCATAGTACCCATTGATATTCAGGACGTATGTCAATTTGGGTATTGTTTGTAAACCAGTCTGCATTGACTTTCAGGTCCAATTTCTCAATTTTTTTTTTTTAATTCTATCCTTCAGTCTAGGTTCTTTTCTCATTTCTTTCTTTCATTTTAGTATGTAATGACGATTGTTTTTGTGTTTATACGCCTTTGTTTAAAATTTCATTTAGTTTCTGTTGTTAAGTTTATTCCAAAGTCTTTACATTTCAAAAGGTATTTTAGTCTTTGTTGTGCTTCACAAGATTTTTGTGATACTTGCTGTATTGTTTGAAGTTGTTGCATATGTACAATATGGTATTTGTATCTTATATGTTGGTAAAAATGTTTAATTTTGTTGATTTCTTTTTCGAAATTGTGGGTTTTTTTCGGTTATTTAGCTATCCGAATCCGTTTAATAATTATTTGCATTGGGCCAAGTAAAAAACTTTTCGGCGGGTTTTTTTTTCCTTTCTTAATAAAACAGCGTTTTATTAGATCATCCTATGCGGGTTTTGCGTCTTCATCAGGGATTTTTATTTAACTGTTTTTTACAAAACGAAAAACAAGTACATTATAATTAACATTTTTAACTTTACATTAGAATTTTACAAATTTGACTTATACTTTTATGTACGTTAAGAACTAATTATTTGTTAAATAACATTTTACATTTGGACATACATGCATCACTGACACACTCAACAACCTTTGCTTTCACCAGTCAAACATCTACTGTGATTGCGCTAGCATAAGCGCAATTTATGCAGTCAACATCGTCTCTATAGTTTACTGCTCTCGATATGTTTTGTTGTATACGCAATTCTTCTATCTTCATTCTTCTTCTAACTCTGTTTTCCACATCCAGTATCTTCACGTTGTCAAAATCAGCTGTGTGGTTCTGATCAGTCAGGTGTTGCGCCAACGCTGTGTTGTTCTTCTTATTTTTGGCATCTAGTTTGTGTTCGTTTATCCTCGTTTTTAATTCTCTTTTCGTCGTACCTATGTAAACTTTATCGCAGCTTTCGCCGTCTTTGCCCATGCATGGAATTTCATAAATCACGTTGTGCAGTTGTTCCTTTTTGATTCTGTCCTTAGTTTTTGTGTAAATGCTTTGAATTGTGTGGTTTGGTTTGTATGCATAGCTTATGTTGTTGGTTTTGATAATTTTGTGCAAGGTGTTGTTGTTTGTTAGTTTTGGTATATATGTGACTCCCGTGTATATTCTTCTATTGCTATCTAGTGTTGTTGTTGTTGCGGTATTACTCCTTTTATGTTTTATGTTATTTTAGGCCGCGGACATTAGACTATCTATTATTTTGTTGGGGTATCCATTTTTGGTAAGTATTGTTTAAGTGATTTTCTTATTTTCTTTTATGAACTCCTGGTCACTCAAGGAGTTTACTTTATCTATAAAGTTAATAATGGTGCTCTTTTTTTTGATTCCAAGGGTGATTAGATTGGTAATTAATCATTCTTGATGATGCCACGGATTTTTTATACCAAGTAGTTTTTATTTTATTGTCTATGTTATGGATTTCCATGTCTAGGAATGCAAGTTTATTACATTTTTCAGTTTCCAAAGTAAATTTTAATTTATTATGTTGTCCATTAAATATTCTTAGAATTTCATCTACGTCCTTAACCTTCACAATGGCGAAAATATCATTTACATACTTCGTTATGTATTTGATACTTATGTCGTTGGATTTTAGCTCAATGAGTCTATCGTCAATAATTTTGTCTAGGACTATGTCAGCTATTGTTGGTGACAATGGGTTGCCCATTGGCATCCCATAAATTTGCTGATAGTATTTGAGGAGCTTCAAACCAAAACGCAATAAATTACCACCTAATTTTTTTTGAGATATTGATGGGAATCGATTTCCCCTTCTGAAATCTATGTAACAACATATTTTAGCTGTAAAAAATGGCAATTCAGCCATTCTGTATCGCCCTTAAAAATACGATTCACACCAAAACGCAATAACTCCATACGATTTTTATATTTACTAAAGTGAAAACTAAACTATATATAGAATTTTTATTTTGTAATGACACATAAAAACGCTGAAACACGTAAACTCTATTTTTGGCTGTAGATTATGAGGGTGTCGTCCTTTTTTCTATATAAGGTCATTTTCGTGAGATATTGCACTTTTTTTGCATTTTCATTACTTAGATATGGTAAAGTTTCTACACGAATGAAAGCATGGTAAGACTCATTAGTGTGGACAGTTTGTAAAGGCTTTAGCAATATATGTTGATGAATTGACCGTTAATAAGGAAACATTTTGGATTTTCAAAGCACTTACACCGCTTTCCTAATAAAAAAAAATGTTGCTTTATAAGACTGCGCGGCAATATTTTGGGAAAATTTTAATACATTTGATAATTTTAGCGCAAATTCAAAATTATTAATGGTCAGTTTAGTAAGATACACTAAATAATGTTTTAGTTTTAAAAAAGTTCTCTTGAAAGAAATTGGTAGGCCATCCGTAAGATAAAAAAAAAAATATTAACTCATGTACATAACTACTTGCTTTTCAAACAACTTGTTTGTTAAATTAAAGCAGCACCTACCTAATTTGAAAAAAAAGTCAATACTATTACACCGAAATACGTTTATGTATTATCATTATTTTGTTTGAATGCGATTGTGATACACGATTCGTTTAAGCGGGCAAATGGCAGAAGAAACGGTGAAAAATCTTAGCATTGGACGAAGGAGGAATAGTCCTGTACAGAGGTATAGCAACAAGCGGGTAAAACAGTACCAGAAGTAAGGGAACAGCTATAGTAAGGGGTTACATACTAACTTTCTTGCTATTGTTTTACATATAGGTACGCTAATAAAATTGCACTTACACTACCTAAACCATGCAGTCATAACAAAAACTTTGGTTATGAGTGTGATGTCCTCAATATCGAGTGCATTGTTCGCAATCGGCAACTTTTTTATAAAAACCAAGGAAAAGTTAAACAAGATCAGTACCTAGCTTTGTTGGTTAAAATTCGATCTCCTTAGCGCACTAAACTTCCAAAAAGTAAAGAGCGAAAATTTGCATGCAGCTATTTTTAAAGGCGTAAAAAAAAAAATTTGTAAAGGTATGCCAAGCTTTATTTTTGAAAGTTTTCTCCATTACCGGCAGAAGGTTAAATACTATTGCGACGTCACTGTTTCGTGGGAATGTTCCACAGAAAAGACGAGGAGGAAAGATAAACTTAAATAAATTTGAAGGAAAAAGGCAAGGTGTGCTTAACTTTCTTAGTTCTTTGCCGGCAAAAGAAAGCCACCATAATAGGAAAAAATATCGCAGGTGCTATTTATCATCCGAATACAGTATTTCTAAATTGAGGAAAATTTACAACGATTCAATTGACGGTTCCTTGAAAGTTAAACCTACCTACTTTTGGAAAATTTTTAGCACACTCAATATCGGATTTTCTTCTCCCAAGTCAGATGTGTGTAGTCAGTGCACTTTAAATAAACAAAAAATTAAAATTGCGCAGAATACCGTGATAAAGCAACAACTAATTACCAAACAACGAATTCATAAATTACGAGCTAATAACTTCTATGAGCTTGCCAGGGAAGAGCCATGGCAGTCGCTCAGTTTTTGCTTTGATTTGCAGCAGGTTCAATCCTTGCCTCGGACATCTATTCAGGAAGCATTTTTTCCAGACAACTAGGATACTATAGATACCATGTGTGTTGTTGATATGAAGTCTCAGAACCCGACATTTTATACTTGGACAGAAGACCAAGCTGGCAGAGGAGCTGTAAGCGTTGGATCCGCGTTAATTGCATATTTTAACACCCTTAATCTATTGGAAATCAATACTTTGCGCCTTTTTTGTGATGGTTGTGGTGGTCAAAATAAAAATATGCATATAATTCATTTAATAATGCATTGGATTCTGAATAATTCACCTGAACAGCTAAAAGAAATTCAGCTTTACTTTCCGGTGAGAGGACATAGTTTTTTACCCGCTGATCGAGTTTTCGGACGGGTCGAAAAAGATTTGAGAAAATGTAATAATGCCATATTTAATGTAGAAGACTACCATCAAATATATGCAAGGCATGGACATGTTAGGTTAGGTTCAAGTGGCTGCCGCAGAGGCACACTTAGGCCAGTTTTGAAAGGCCCGTTGTGATACCACCAACACAAGGAAAATCAGTCCCGGGACCCAGCCATATGGAAAATCCCTGAGTTGTTGGCGGCCGCCGTGGTGTAGCGGTTAAGTGTTCGGCCTTCTACACCAAGTCGTGGCGGTTCGATGCCCGACAAAAGTAACATCAAAAATTTGAATTTTTCTAAACGGGGTCGCCCCTCGGCAGTAGTTTGGCAAACTCTCCGGGTGTATTTCTGCCATGAGAAGCTTCTCAGCAAAAAATTCATTTGCTTTGCAAGTGCCGTTCGGAGTCGGCAAAAAACTGTAGGTCCCGCCAACTTGTAGGAAAACTCAAAAGCAACACACCACAAGTTGGAAAGAGAAGCTCGGCTAAAAATCTCGTTAGAGGTTATGATAACCTGTTGGTATTTCGCCACCATTAGTTTTTTTTTTTTTTTGTTGGGATTTTCCACATAGCAGAATCCCGGGACTGACACTCCTAAACCGACACCGTTACTCCTCCTCGAACCACTTAGATGACTTTATGAAGCCCAACAAGTCCTTTATGTCCAGTTCCGCGATCTGGCTTAGGCTATCTAGGAACGGAACTCCCAAAAAGCGCGTTCTCGCGCCGCTTAAAGCCGGACAGTTGCAGATGAGGTGCTCCACTGTTTCCTCCTCCTCATCATCTTTGCAACTCCTGCAGCATCGTCGGTAGGGCACACCTAGCCTTTCTGCATGCCTACCAATGAGGCAGTGACCGGTTAATACCCCTATCAATATGCAGATTTATTTATTTATTAAGTCTATGGTTTACAAACCTTACAGACTAAGACGTACATAGGTTTTAATAATATTAAAAATAGTACAAACAAAATACATTGCGATTTTCAAATATATCTAAATTTATTTCTCTACATAACAAATTAAATTCCGCTAATAGCCTGATAATTGGTTCATTTTAGCATACCTTGTTCTGCAGAGGTCGATAGCAAAAAAATCATGATGCCGCAAGTTGCTAGGGGGAACATTGAGTTTAATACAACGCAATAAAAACGGGCAATCAATAGTCCCATTGAGAACATCTCGTATAAAAACTAAGCCAGATATTAATCGCCTACTGGCAAAAGTATGCAGACTGATCAGTCTGCACCGCGGAACATAAGACGGAATAGGCATATCAAACCTAACGCTGGATAATGCAAACTTTAGAAACTTTTTTTGTATACGTTCAAGTCTATTGGAATGCACTTCATAAAACGGATTCCAGATTATAGAAGCATATTCCAATTTGGACCGAACAAATGTACTAAACAGTAATTTTTTAGTATAAGGATCCTTAAATTCTGAACTATTTCGTCTAATGAAAGCTAAAGAGGAATATGCTTTAGGTATGATGTAATTCAGGTGCTCAATAAAAGTGAAATTCGAATCAAAAACAACCCCAAGGTCTTTGATTTTATAACTAGAACTGAGGGAAGAACCAGAAGTAGAATACGAAGATATGAGTGGAAATCTAATTTTGTTGAAGGTGACCGAGCAGCATTTATCGATATTGATCATTAGCAAATTTCGATCACACCATTCCTGGAACTTGTTAACCTCATTTTGCATAATTTCCATATCAGAGCAGCTTGTAATCTTTTTAAAAAATTTTAAATCATCGGCATAAAGTAGATTCTCACACAAGGAAAAACATTCTGAGCAATCATTAATGAAAATAGTAAAAAATAGAGGACCAAGGATACTACCTTGAGGAACCCCAGAGGTAGCTCTGTATGAAAAAGATTTTACACCATCAACAACATAGTTTATTCTATCTATTAGATATGATTTTACCCAAGCCAAGAAAATAGAATGAAAGCCAAAATTTTGAAGTTTTTTAATTAATAAGTCGTGAGACACTCTATCAAATGCTTTTGACAAATCAGTATAGATTGTATCTACCTGAAAGCCGTCCACAAAGGCTGAGATACAAAAATTTGACAAAACAGTTAAATTAGTGACCGTAGATCTGCCCGGTATAAAACCATGCTGAGATATCGAAATATAAGGCTTGATAGCAAATGATATTTTAGAGCTAATGATTTTTTCAAATAATTTAGCAATATTAGTAATTTTAGAGATAGGACGATAGTTTGAGACCAGATTCTTACTTCCACTCTTGAAAACTGGAGTAACAGAGGTCACTTTCCATTCGTCCAAAAAATAACCTGACCTAAGAGACAAGTTAAACAACAAAAGTAGCGGATGCACTATAGATGACGTGCATTGTTTGAGAAAAAAAAGCAGAGATATTATAAGCATCTAGTTGCTTTGAGCATTTTAGGTCTTTAATAGCTGCGAAAATGTCTTCCTCAGTTAAAACTAGGGAGCCAAAATCAAGCGAAGAAGCTAATTGCTCAACACTAGAAGTATCACTCTGAACACCATTATCAACAAAATTAGATTTAAAAAATTCAGCAAACAGATTTGCCCTTTCATAAGCTGTGCTTGCACTCATTCCATTATAAGACACTATGGACGGAATAACTGACGAAGAACGTTTTGAATTTACAAAACTCCAAAAAGCCTTGGGATTAGATTTAATATTCATTTCAAACCCGAGTAAATAATTTTTGTAAATAAATTTATTTATACAGTTAAACTCAGTCAAATATTTCTCATACATTACTTTGTGCTGCAAATTGCCAGAACATTTAAAAAGCTTATGAAATTTTTTACGAAGATTCTTTAATTTTTTTAAACTCCGATTATGCCAGGGTAGTTTATGGGCCCTTTGCGATAAACGTGGAATATTTCCGAAAGATATACAACTTATTTTACTCTTAAAAATATCAAAACAATCAGTTAGAGACTGATCTGCAAATAAGGTTGGCCAATTCTCAATTAATATTAGATCATTAACAAGATCAAAATTACACCGCGAGTAATCGAATTTAAGCATCAAGTCAGGGCAAAGATTTTGATATTTATAAAACTCAAGTTCCAAGATAAGTGGAATGTGGTGTTTATCAGTTACAGATAAAGGAACCACGGATTTACACAATTGAAATTTTAAATCAGGACTAATGAAAATAAGACCCAAAATCCTGCTCAACTCATTCAGAAAGCCATTAATTTGCATTAATTGTATACCAAATAACCCATCAATTACGCATATTTCACTACAACTATTCACATTACTTGGAATAAGCATATCTTCATCAGCAATAGTAGACCAAGAAATTTTATTCAAATTAAAATCACCCAAAACACAAAGTTGCGCATTATCATTCGGGAGATTTAAATTTAAAATATTATCAATATGATCAAAATACAAACTATCAGAGCTATTAGGAGGAATATAAGAAACACAAATGAAAAGCAAATCATCACCACTCGAAATTGACACACATAATTGCTCAATACAGAAATCAGTATTACTTAAAGTTACTGCAGCAGCACATAGAATAGACTTTACTGCTATCAAAACACCCCCTCCACGCGTAGTATTCGTTGCCACGCCATCTCTGTCTCTTCGAAAAACAGAATAAAAGCTTCTATTAAAGAACTCTTCACTGCAGAAATCAGCATTAAGCCATGTCTCTACCAACACGATGACGTCATAATCACATTGAGATGTAGCAGCAAAAATAGAATTAGCTTTTGTTCTCATACCAGACATATTTTGATAATAAATTTTGAGGTTTTGATTAAGATGCATATTACGAATTCGCTTATTATGACTAACTTGTAGGGTTTCAATCGAATCTAAGTTTCCTGCGTATTTTGGTCCCGCTTTGTTGGCCACAGAGAAGCATCAAAAACCTTATTATAGTCAGTAGATAAGACACGTAATTTGAAAGAAACTCTTACAAGAGAGTTAAGATCAGCATCCCTTTTGTTTAATGCAAAGCAAGCAATTCTTGATGGAACGATGTTGGTATGTTGAGAAATATAATGAATAATGTTATCCTCTTTAACAGACGGCCTAAAAGAAGATAAGTGAAGCCATCTGTATCGCACGAAAACATCCAAATCAGAATTAGCATTAGTACCACTGACAACATTATATGACTTATCAACAATTGTTTTAAACGCAGTTTCTCTCTGTCCCTGTATACCGACAGCATTCGTTGAAAAACGTTCAGCAGCAGAGGCAGCGGCATCAGCAAACGTTTGAGAGAAAACACCATTAGAGTTAACAGCATCATTATTTGTAGTAACACAAGCAGAATTGCTATTAACACCCTCAGGTAGAGTAGTTAGTGTATTTGTCTCAGCGATCTCAGCAGAATGCACAGGTTCATTGTTTGCAGTCATACAATTAATATTGTCATTAGCACCCACACGTAGAGTAGATAGTGAACTTCTCTCAGCGCCGTCAGCAGAATGCACAAGCTGAGCAGCGGGCGATGGCAGAGGAGATGATTGATTTTGCATTGTCTTAGATGCACCAACCTTAGTTTTTGAGCGCGTACGCATTGCATTGTTGGAATCGACCGTAAGCTCAGATTCCCTCTCACTTGCTGTGAGAACTTTAAAGAAATTTTGTAGTGTATCAACACTTTTGAGAGCTTTGTATATTTTGGCGCGCGAAAATAAAGCAACACATTTGTCACATTTATACATAATGTTTTTGTTGTTTTTGAGCAAATTATTGCATTATCCATAAAATTAGAACAATTCACATGAACTTTGTTAGAACAAATTCCACAAATTATAGAGTCATTCAGTAAACATTGATTGTTTATTGCATTTAAAGCAGTTATCCAGTTGCGAATTAATTTCGCAAACTAAGTAGAAATTATAAAAGCTAAAGTAGCACAAGAAAACACGTCTATTCGCTTCAACAGTCGGTTATATTTTCCTTCTAGTTAGGGCATAAATGCGTCTAGACCTTTTAAGATCCCATTTTGGCCAGGTTTGTTTCGATATCCGACACCCTGGGAATTGCAGCCATCTTTCGTTGGCTTGACGGAGTGTGTGCTCCTTCAGCATTAGTTTGCATGTGGCAAACGGCATACCTAAGCGCTCTTTATCCTGAAGAACCTGCTTGGTCGTGCTCTGCCTGGCAAGCTCGTCTGCCTTACAGTTTCCCTCAATGCCCCTATGTCCCGGCACCCGTATGAGGTTTGCGTGGTTCTGTTGGGCCATCTCCTGAAGAGATCGACGACAGCTGAGCGTCAGTTCAGAGTTGAACGTGTATGAGCCAAGGGATTTGATTGCCGCTTGGCTATCGCTGAAAATAGCGATATCTTCTCCGATAACACGTTTGCTTAACCAGGCCGCGGCGTCCAGGATTGCCGAGACTTCCGCCTGGAAGACGCTACAATGACCAGGTAGTCTGTAAGAGAGCTCAAGGTCCAAATCCCTTGAATAAACCCCTCCTCCAACTCTGCCGTCCAACTTCGAGCCGTCGGTGTATATGGAAGTGCCACCATTTGTTTCGGGACACCAATCCGTCCTCTCCCAGTCTTCTCTGCTGGGAATGTTTATTTTGAAACAGCTATCCCCGACTGTAGTGGTCGCACAACGATCTGTGCTTAGAGGAAGAAAGCTGTAAGATTCCAGAATACTGGAGTGTCCAATAGTACCCGCACCCCAACTGGAGGTTTCTCTTAGGCGCAGAGCTGATGCCGCCGCTGACCGAAACCCTTACAGATCAAGTGGCAAAATGCCCAGAATGACCTGGAGGGCTTCGTTGAGCGTTGCCCTTAGTGCACCGCTTATACAGATCATATTCGGGTATGTTGCCTTGCTCAGCGCCGGCCACCATACGACGACTCCATACAGCATGATTGGGCGAATGATGGCCGTGTAGATCCAACTGCATACTCTAGCGCTGAGCCCCCATTTTTTGCCAATGGCTCTTTTGCATGTGTAAAGAGCGATGCAAGCTTTCTTCTGGCGCTGAAGAACATTCTCCTTCCAATTCAATTTCCTGTCCAGAACTATGCCTAGAAACTTGGCCTTATCCGACAAGCCCAGGCGCGTGCCATCTAGTTCTGGTAGGCTTAGTGGCGGTATTTTGTACCGGTTGGTGAAGAGGACAAGTTCCACTTTCCCCGGGTTGATACTAAGTCCGCAGCGAGAGGACCACCTCGAAACCTCTCGCAGTGCTACTTGCATCAGGTCACACAGAGTTCGTGGGAACTTGCCTCTGAATGCAATAGCTAAATCGTCTGCGTATACCACTATCTTCCTGCCCCCCCAGCTTGTGTCACGTAGCAACGAGTTGACTGTGAGGTTCCATAAAAGCGGGGAAAGAACACCACCCTGGGGTGTTCCCCTTGTGACATAGCGTGATAACTCAACCGTACCAAGTGAAGAAGCTATTTTCCTTCCTCTTAGAAGTTGGTCAATTAAACCAGTTAGAGGTCTATCTACGCCCAGATTAGTTAGAGCGGAGTTGATCGCCTCCGGGCTTATATTGTTGAAAGCCCCCTCAATGTCTAAGAAGGCCCCGAGACTGTAGTCCTTTTCACACAGCGATTTCTCAATGACAGATACTAGGCTGTGCAGAGCAGTTTCTGTTGATTTACTCTTGGTGTATGCATGCTGATACCTAGAGATAAGGTTGCTATCAATAGTCGTTGAGAGGTAGTCGCTTAGTATCCTCTCAAAGGTTTTGAGTACAAAGGACGAGAGACTGATCGGTCTGTAATCTTTTGGCTCGTAGTGGGATGCCTTCCCAGCCTTAGGTATAAACACTACCGTGGCGCTTCTCCAGGAGCCCGGAATGTGGTTGAGAGCCAGGCAGGCTGTGAAGAGAAATACCAGCCATTTAGCTGATGTCTTCAACGTGTTTATAAGTTGCGCGGGGATAATCCCGCCGGTCCGGCAGCCTTATACGGTTCAAAGCTCTTAACTGCCCACCATACCCTTTCCTCAGTGATGGGTATATTTACTGCCAGGTTTGTTGCAGGTGCTAGTGGTGCGTCATGCAGATTCCCTGGAAAATGTGTATTCAAAGAGGAGCTCAAGGGTTTCCTCTTCCGTGCTGGTCCAGGATCCGTCAGGTTTTCGCAAATAGCTGATGGCTGTTTGACTTTTCGAGAGGACTCGTCTAAGTCTCGCTGTGTCGTCGACCTTTTCGACGCCAGTGCAGAAATTTCTCCACGAGGTTCTCTTCGCCTGTCTCAGAGCTGTTTTGTAGGCCCTTAGTTTAGCTTTAAATTCGTGCCAATGAGGCTCAGAGCCGAGGCTCTTGGCCTTGTTAAATTGTTTCCGGCACGATTTGCGGAGCGAGTCCAAATCGTAGGACCACCAATGTGGCCTGTGTTTACCGCGTGTTTTTGGCACTGGACAAGCCTGTCCTAGAGCATTTGAGAGCGCCGATGTAAATGTAGTAACAAGATCCTCCAGCTCCTCTACTGATGAGGGGGCTTGTGAGGGCAGTACTGGCAGGTCTCTGTCTAATATTTCATTGTGTAACTGCCAATTAGTGTTACGTGGGTTGCGCTTCATGATTGGTTGTTTTACAATAAAGTCTAGAACCATTTCTATGTAACGGTGGTTGGAGAATGAATGTCCTTCCAGAACCCGCCATTTTCTGACCCACTCATAAGCGCCTTCACTACAGATAGTGAGGCCTATGACCTCCCTGCGGGTCTTAGTGATAAAAGTAGGCTCATTACCCACGTTGCAAATTACCAGGTTAGTTTTTAAGAGGTAATCAAACAGAGATCCGCCCCTGGCATTGATATCGGAGCTCCCCCATTGGACATGGTGAGCATTAGCGTCCGCTCCAATAATAAGATTACCCGTGCAGAAATTTGACACCAGGTCTTTCACCTCCGTTTGTGGTGGGGGTTCTTCGGCGTCGTAGGGCATATAGACCGACGCCACCGTCAGGCGGGTGCTGTCGACCGTTAGACTGATAGCGGTAATATCACCATTGGTTTAGTTAGGTAGGAGAAAGGAGTTCAACTCAGACTTGACCAAAATACACGTTCTGACTTTGCTCTCCTCGCTGGCTCGAATGAGCTTGAAGCCCTTAGTCCCCAATCCGCAGATTCTCGAGCTATTGACCCAGGGTTCTTGGATGAGGACCACATCCACGTCGCCTTTAGAAAGACGACTACTTAAAGCAGCCGAAGCCACTTTAGATTTGTGCAGATTAATCTTAAGCACCACCGACATGAGAGCGCACAGACTTCCCTGCCGTCCCCATATCGTCGAGGTTTGCCCCATCCCGGAGGTTGCCTATCAACGACGAGTTGTTCCGACTAACTGCCCGATATGGCGTTGCAGGAGTCCTGCTGCCTGTAGCATTAGATGTTAATCGCTCAGCGTTGGCTGCTACCACCGTGACGTCGAGGACTTCCTCGTCCTGTAGGCTGTCCTCCATCTCCGAGTTGTTCACAGCACTATCGCCAAGGGACGTGGCGGATAACATGCTTTCCGCATCGGAATCCTCCGCTTCCTCTTCTGGTAACTCGTTTTCCGATTCCCCCGGAGCAGCCGAGAAGGCAGCGCGCTGAGCATCACCACGATATGCGTGGATAACGATCTGGCCTACGCTGTAGTGTACTAGGCCATTGCACCTTTTGAGGGGCTCGATTGACTCTTTATTCATGGTGAACACCACCTGTCTGTCGGGCCCTACCGCATCCCCGACCAGATTGACACTCCAGTCAAGCGTTGGAAGGGACGCATTCATTAGCCGTAGCATCCCAAGAATTCTCTCGGGTTCGTCAGGGATGGCCGGAATCCACGCCCTTGCCCTTGGACGAGCTGTAATGTCCTTCCAGTCGACGACCTCTATCTTTGCGCCCTTGTAGACTTCACCCAGTTTAGCAGCTGCTGCCTTGTACAGTGCTACGGTTTTTACATCCTCGCATGCGAGTAATTTAATCTGACCCTGGTGCCAACCCGCATCCGTTACTCGCGCTCAACTACCCGGAAACTCCGGAGCAACGTTGAGAAGAATGTTGCCGAGTTCATTTCGCACGTAACGCCACCGGTCCTTGGGGATGGCCAGACGGTCATTGCCTCGGTTAAGGACGCCTATAAGGATCCTGTCCTTGGTTACCTCAGCAAGGCTTAGTTTGCCCGCTCCAGGGGTATTCTGATGCCGCTTGGGAGGGGGAATTAACTCCAGGTCCGATCTCTGGCGCTTGAAAGGGTTAACTTTTAACCTCTTTGGCATGTAAGAATTTTGGAAATCCGGTATCACAGCTTTCGCTAGCTCTACCGATTTACTGGAATTCGGCGACAGCGATTCCTGCGGTACCCCTTCATACCTCTTCAGGATCTTTGCAGCCAATCTTTTCTCGTGGTATGTGAAGCGGCGGGGAGATGTCTCCCGGGAGTGCGGACCCGTAGTTGCCATCGCGGTCGCTCTCCTTTTTCGTTTTTATTTAGGTTATTTGAGTTCATCTTGTTCGTACGACCATTCGCCGGACAAGGCCAGCTTAGGGTCAAGGGAAGAGTAGGGTAAAATGTGTCGTCCGCCGCGGCAGAGCCCCGTACCGCGGTAAGGCCATGCTTACTCTCTGAGGCGACCCGGTATCAGAGAGGCTCCGTTCAAATACAGCCACGATTTGCCTCCCGGCTGCAAACGTCCAATGGGCACGGTTTCGCATAACACCCTGGATTGGGAGGGGGAAGATCTTTGTCGTCGCGCCAGAGAGGCTGGGCTGCTCTCGTGATGAAGTGCCGTACGGAGCTATGATCACAAGGGCAGCGTAGCCCTGTGGCTATCGACTTAAGTCCTCGTACCGCGGCAAGGTATCCACCCTTCACGATGGCATGGACATGTTAGACAACTCGGTAAAGATTGGTTCCTCAAAGATATAAAGGAACTTCCTGAATTCTACCGCCCAATGAAAGGCATACAAAATATGAAGCGTATTTATTTTAAGATATCTGAAGTAAATACCTACAGGATAGAAGATATATGAAACTTTAAAAGCTTTTTGAAAAAGGGTAAAAATCCACCATCGGTCCTAAGAAGCTTGCCCATTGGTCAACCTATTAGCACAGATAATAAAAATGATATAATCAAACTTTTGCGAAAACACTTTGGCCCCCAGTGGTCAAATAACCCAGACTATCGTATTACAAACGCGTTTTTTACGAAAATCAAGAAGAAATTGCTAATGATTACGGGATGGTATTACGTGCGATTGTTTAGAAGATGATATCTCTTCACAAGTATAACTATTAAAGCTTCTTTATTTGCATTTGTTTTTATTAATTGTAATAGCAGTAACATTATTTTGAGGTCTTTTCTCAACCCAATAGCTATTGATAAAAAGTATGATAAATTGCTTTAAAACTGGTATGTTGCTCTGGAACTAATCAGAAATTGATATATCGTTATCAAAATGGCTTCACAAACCCCATACTCTCATTATCCAAAAACGTTCATACCAAAACGCAATAACTTCAGTGGCATTCAAACCAAAACGCAATAAATATAAATTTTCACACCAAAACGCAATAATTCCAAACAACTTTCTGGTTTAACTTCAAATCTAGTTATCCGATAAATGTAATTTTTTGGGCACATTTTTGTTATTTTATAACTGTCATAATGTCATGAATGTTTTTTGAAAATATCTATCCATTTCCCTGTAATCATATTTTCTCATTTATCTACGAACTTTTTATGTGTAACTTATTGCGTTTTGGTTTGAAGCTCCTCATTTGTTGTCGTATACAAATAATTATTTTCTCTGAGGCAGAATTCAAGAACATTAAGGAATTGGGTTTTACTGATTTTTTGTGTGGTTTTTAAGGATAGGCCATTGTTTTAATATTGTGTTGATCGCCAGACGGATAGGTATATTTGTGAGCAAGGATACCACGTCCAGCGATATAAGTATTTCATCATCGGCAATGTGTATGTCTTTTATGGCCTGTTTTAGTTGAATTGAATTTCTAATATTATATTTCTCCGAGCATACAAACCAAACCACACAATTCAAAGCATTTACACAAAAACTAAGGACAAAATCAAAAAGGAAAAGAACAACACAGCGTTGGCGCAACACCTGACTGATCAGAACCACACAGTTGATTTTGACAACGTGAAGATACTGGATGTGGAAAACAGAGTTAGAAGAAGAATGACGATAGAAGTGTTGGCTGCATAAATTGCGCTTATGCTAGCGCAATTACAGTAGATGTTTAACTGGTGAAAGCAAAGGGTGGTGAGTGTGTCAGTGATGCATGTATGTCCAAATGTAAAATGTTGTTTAACAAATAATTAGTTGTTAACGTACATAAAAGTGTAAGTCAAATTTGTAAAATTCTAATGTAAAGTTAAAAATGTTAATTATAATTACGGTGACCATCCGTTCTGTTTTTGGCAGAACAATTCTATTTTAAAGAAGCTTGTTCTGCATATTTTTTTTTTCTAAGGAAAATAACAGAAATGTTCTTTTTTTTAAGCAAATGTTCTGTTTTTGTTCTGTTTTTTTGCACCGGCAACCCTTTTAACAAATGTAATAACTCTGCAAAGTTATACGCTGTTTCCACCAAAAGCAAACACTGTGTTATCCTAGCGTGTTTAGAAGCAAACAAAACACCATTCGAAAATTTCATACAAATCTCATAACCCAAGCCCATTTGAATCCTCTTTTCAAAGGTTGTTTGCTTTGGGTTTGCATACACTTGCGAATTTTTCGACGCAGAGACCGAAGTGTGTTAGTCTTCGACGCAGAAAACTGAAGTGTGTTAGTCTTCCAGGCAGAAAACTGAAGAGTGTTAGTCTTCCACGCAGAAAATGAAGTGTGCTAGTCTTCGACGCAGAGAACGAACCATGTTATTTATTTATTTATTTTCGAAAAGTCAAAAAACTACATCGTTTCTTACTGACTAAAACACTACATATTCCTAACCTAACTACAATATAGAGTTAGGTTAGGTTCAAGTGGCTGCCGCAGAGGCACACTTAGGCCAGTTTTGAAAGGCCCGTTGTGATACCACCAACACAAGGAAAGTCAGTCCCGGGACCCAGCCAAATGGAAAATCCCTGAGTTGTTGCGATTTTCCACATAGCAGAATCCCGGGACTGACACTCCTAAACCGACACCGTTACTCCTCCTCGAACCACTTAGATGACTTTATGAAGGCCATCAAGTCCTTTATGTCCAGTTCCGCGATCTGGCTTAGGCTATCCAGGAACGGAACTCCCAAAAAGCGCGTTCTCGCGCCGCTTAAAGCCGGACAGTTGCAGATGAGGTGTTCCACTGTTTCATCCTCCTCATCATCTTTGCAACTCCTGCAGCATCGTCGGTAGGGCACACTTAGCCTTTCTGCATGCCTACCAATGAGGCAGTGACTGGTTAATACCCCTATCAATATGCAGATTTCCCTCCTAGTTAGGGCATAAATGCGTCTAGACCTTTTAAGATCCCATTTTGGCCAGGTTTGTTTCGATATCCGACACCCTGGGGATTGCAGCCATCTTTCGTTGGCTTGACGGAGTGTGTGCTCCTTCAGCATTAGTTTGCATGTGGCAAACGGCATACCTAAGCGCTCTTTATCCTGAAGAACCTGCTTGGTCGTGCCCTGCCTGGCAAGCTCGTCTGCCTTACAGTTTCCCTCAATGTCCCTATGTCCCGGGACCCATATGAGGTTTACGCGGTTCTGTTGGGCCATCTCCTGAAGAGATCGACGACAGCTGAGCGTCAGTTCAGAGTTGAACGTGTATGAGCCAAGGGATTTGATGGCCGCTTGGCTATCGCTGAAAATAGCGATATCTTCTCCGATAACACGTTTGCTTAACCAGGCCACGGCGTCTAGGATTGCCGAGACTTCCGCCTGGAAGACGCTACAATGATCAGGTAGTCTGAAGGAGAGCTCAAGGTCCAAATCCCTTGAATAAACCCCTCCTCCAACTCTGCCGTCCAACTTCGAGCCGTCGGTGTATATGGAAGTGCCACCATTTGTTTCGGGACACCAATCCGTCCTCTCCCAGTCTTCTCTGCTGGGAATGTTTATTTTGAAACAGCTATCACCGACTGTAGTGGTCGCACAACGATCTGTGCTTAGAGGGCGAAAGCTGTAAGATTCCAGAATACTGGAGTGTCCAATAGTACCCGCCCCCCAACTGGAGGTTTCTCTTAGGCGCAGAGCTGATGACGCTGCTGACCGAAACCCTTCCAGATCAAGTGGCAAAATGCCCAGAATGACCTGGAGGGCTTCGTTGGGCGTTGTCCTTAGCGCACCGCTTATACAGATCATATTGGATCTATGGACTTTCCGCAACAGATTCAGGTATGTTGCCTTGCTCAGCGCAGGCCACCATACGACGACTCCATATAGCATGATTGGACGAATGATGGCCGTGTAGATCCAACTGCATACTCTAGGGCTGAGCCCCCATTTTTTGCCAATGGCTCTTTTGCATGTGTAAAGAGCGATGCAAGCTTTCTTCTGGCGCTGAAGAACATTCTCCTTCCAATTCAGTTTCCTGTCCAGAACTATGCCTAGAAACTCAGAATATAGAGTTAAGTAAGTTACAAAAAGTATATTTTGAAAGAGAAAAATCAAGCCAGATTGAATTCGAGAGCTCGTTAAGCTCACGAAGAGCACGGATCACCGGAGCATTCATCGCATAATTGGTAGAAAGATATTTAATATAGAATGGGTGATGAGCCCTCAGACTCCTAGAGGGTACTAGAAAAACGATCAGGCGAAGCAGAAAAGGGCAATCAGTGTCACCACTAATTAACCCAAAGATAAAAGATAGGGAGAGCGTGGTCCTTCTGACCTCTAATGATTTGAGTTCAATAAGAAGAAGGCGGGACTTATAGGGCGGAATTGGGTCTGCAAAGTGTAGGGATCTCAAGCAAAATTTAAGGAAGAGCTTTTGCACTCGCTCAATCCTATCAATAGCAGACTTGTGATATGGTCTCCAAATGAATGCAGCATACTCAAGTTTGGACCGAACAAACGAGGAAAAAAGCAATTTAAGGGTATATGGATCAGAGAAAGAACTACTGTTACGCCTTAGGAAGCCTAATGTAGCATATGCACTAGATATGATATAATTAATGTGGTTGTTAAAAGATAATGAGGAGTCGAAGATGACCCCTAGGTCCTTAATCTCATCCAAGGACTCAAGTAGGACCCCCGAAATGCAATAAGCGACAATACGACTTTTTGAAAATTTTACATGAAAGCACTTCTTAATATTGAGAGACAGGTGCGAGTTGATGCACCAAAGAGCTACTCTATTCAAATCTTCCTGGAGACACAGCGCGTCTTCAGAGTTATTTACAACAGAAAATACTTTCAGGTCATCCGCATAGAGCAGGAACTCAGATGAGACAAAACAACTGCCAATATCATTTATAAATAAAATAAATAGAAGTGGACCTAGGATACTACCTTGCGGGACTCCTGAGGTGGCCATAAACAAGTTAGAGGATACACCTTCGACCATAACCTTGCAGCATCTATTAGTTAAATAAGAATTCAACCATCTGAGAAAAACGGAGTGAAATCCCAGGGCAGCGAGTTTCAGTACAAGCATTTTGTGAGATACCTTATCAAAGGCCTTGGAGAAATCTGTATAGATACAGTCAACCTGTTGGCCTGATGAAAACTCATTAAGGCAGTGCTCACTAAACAGGGCTAAGTTGGTGACTGTAGATCTCCCCGCTACAAAGCCATGCTGGTTAGGCAGTACCAAGCTTTTCACAGCAAAATACATCTTATCTTTTACAATAGATTCGAAAAGTTTGGAGATAATAGATAACTTAGAAATTGGTCTATAATTCGAAACGTCATTCTTTTTGCCACTCTTAAAGATTGGTGTAATGTCCGCAACCTTCCAGGCGTCCGCAAAGACACCAGAACTGAGAGATTTATTAAATATAGCTCTGAGGGGGGTTACAAAAGCAGAACATTTTTTCAAGAGCAGAGTACAGAAACCATCTCGATCAGTCTGAGACGAGATTTTAAGACTATTGATACCTTTGATAATATCCTCCGAAGAAAGTTGAAGGTCACCGAAGTTCACAGCCGTTTGATGAACAAAATGACAACTATTATCTGATGTTACGAGATCATCAGTGGTAAAATTGGCTTTAAAAAATTTAGCAAACAAATTAGCCACTTATAGGGGCGAATTAGCAAGTTCGTTATCAAGAACTACAGCAGCTGGAACTCCAACCCCAGATTTTTTAGATTTAATGAAATGCCAGAAATTCTTAGGGTTCGATTTGATATTAGCTTCAACCCCAAGAATATAATTTCTATGTAGGAATTTGTTAAGGCATTTAAACTTCTTTGACAGTTGTTTATACTTTCTTAGATGGATTTGATTCTTGGAATTAAGAAACTTTTTGTGCCACTTATTTCTCTGATTCTTGTGCATGTGTATACCATGCATGTGTATACCATGGAAGTTTGTAAGGTTTTTTAACCCTACGTGGAATATGGTAGGAGCATATCTCGATGACATGGGTTTTAAAGATGGAGAAACTTTCATTAATGTCTGAAACAGACAGTAGAGAAGCCCAGTTAGTGTCAAGGAAACACGCATTTAGCTTTTGAAAGTCACACGCCTCAAACTTAAAGGAAAATCGACCATCACACTGGTTAATAAGGAAATCGTAGAACTCAACCTTCAGAGACAGCGGAGTATGATGCTGATCAGCAGGAGAAATAGGGGATAGGCATTCCACGATGGTTGCATAATATTTGAACTTACGAAAACGAGATCAAGAATTCTATTAAGCTTGTTGGTAAAATTATTGATTTGAATTAAGTCAAGACCAAGAATATTATCAACAAAATATGAATCAAGTAAACTAGAAATGTTTGTTGGCATAAGACTAAGTTTGGAATAACTTCCGCTCCAAGTTATATTAGGTAGATTGAAATCGCCCAAAACGCAAATGTTATTACCAGCTACTTTATTCAGCACAATGTCAGTGATGTTGTCAGTATGAGCCTTGTAAGTATCAAACGCGCTACTTGGTGGTATATACGAGCAAATAAGATAAAGCGAGCCAAGAGTAGACGCACTATTGATGCATACACAGAGCTGATCCAGCACAGTATCTGTATTTTTCATGGTGATCTCGAATGCACGAAAGTTACGCTGCACGGCGATCAGTACACCACCACCCAAAGAACAGCCAGTTTTTTCACTGTCACGATCCTTACGAAAAACGTTAAATAAATTCGAGTCAAAAAATTCATTGTCATAAAAGTTCGGATTTAGCCAGGTTTCGACCAAAACAAATACATTAAAGTCCAAATGCGAGCTGAGAGTATGAACAGCCTCTGCCTTAGTACGCATGCCACCCATATTCTGGAAGTATATCTTTAAATTCTTATAGTCGCAGTGATTGGCTAATTGCTAATCTTTTTTAGAAGCAGGCGCTGTTCTGCTTACTTTTTGGAAGGCTTTGACTTTAACATTAGCCGGCCATAACGCAGGGTTCAAGACTAAGTTAATGAGGAAGGGCGAGATACCAAGTTTGAAGTTGACTTTTCTAAGCTTCTCTAAGTCGGCGTCTTTTTTAACTAGTGGGAAGCAGGAGATTTGATCAGCTTTAATTTTCGTATTTTTCGTCACATAAGATACAATATTCTCAGCAGTGACAGAAGACTTAAAGGAAGAGAGATGAATCCATTTCTTCGATTCAACAACTTCAAGATCTGTATTGGTACTCTCCCCTATTACCACTCCAATACTATCATCGCGAGAAATCTGATTCTTATTTGAAACTTGCCTCTGCATGTGTGGAGACTGCGGACGAGGTGATTTATTTGTATTGACTGGGGTAGATTTATCCCTGCTAGAATCACTACTACCATCACCATGTATCAACTTAGACGAATTTAGATTTTTGGCTCTTTTACCACGCACTTCGGTCCAACCTGGTACCTCAGGAAACAATTTATGGTTAGTGATTATTGGTTGGTTACTTGCATTTGCATTAGCAGCTATGGCAATAGACGCAGCAGGCAAAGCGGCCGCAGCAGAGGTAGTAGTGAAATTCGTGACAGCAGCAACATTTGAATACAAAAGAGAACTGGCGCCAGCACCAGAAACACAGGGAGCATTATCAACGCTCTTAGATAAGCTATCAGATGTTTGTTTATGTGTAGCATCAATCATAGGTTGGTTACTTGCATTTACAGTAGCAGCTATGGCAATAGACGCAGCAGGCAAAACGGCCGCAGCAGAGGTAGTAGTAAAATCCGTGTCAGCAGCAACACTTGAGTACAAAAGAGAACTGGCGCCAGCACCAGTAACGCAGGGGGCATTATCATCGCTCTTAGATAAGCTATCAGGTGTTTGTTTATGTGTAGCATCAAACTTAGGTTAGCACTCAGAATTATGTTGAAGTGTACAAGAACACATGGTGAGTTTTCGAATAGCATTGATCTCATCGACTAACGAAGAGATAACAGAGCGCAGATCATCACAACAAAGTTTACTATGCAAAGTGTGCACTTCAGCAATTAGCGACTGAGACTTGCTGATGAGTGATTTGTTTTCTTCTTGAAGAGAATAAAGAGCAGAAACAATGCGTTTGTTTTCCTCAGTGAGATCGGTGATCACTTTTAGGGCATTATGTAAAGCAGTTGTGTGTTGTTTCGGAGCAATACTATGCTCATTATTATCATTTAGAGAGACTAGATTATCAACCACCGTCGGAATAGGAAAATTGTTGGTATTAAGCTGAGTATCAGCTGAGGTTGAACAGTCCAACTTCGAATCATCCAAGTTAATTATGGGAGGAGGTGAGCGAAGAGAATTACGCCTTGCCTTTGTACAAGCACCACAAATGAAATCTTGACCGGCTTTGAGCAAATAATCCAGGTCGGCAGGTCGAATTTTCACACAATCCACATGAAAAAGTTCATTGCACTTAGCGCACATTACTGTAGACCGTGCTCTATCAACTTTGTTAGCACAAATGCACGGCATGGTAATTAATTTAGGTTTAAATACGAGTCACTGTCTCACAAAAGTATATATGTATGTATGCAATAATTAATAAAGCACACTATGATCAGTTGTTAACAAGAATTGATAAAGCACCAGATAATCATTGTTAACAACACGATTTCAACTATATATGAAACTATACGCAGAAAGAAAATAAAAATTAAAACCGGAGCAATCAAAAACACGTCCGATCACTATCACTGCTATTTGTCACTGTGAGCCTTCCACGCTAACTGAACCGAGTTAGTATTCGTTAGGAGCGACGTATTAATCAAAATTTGTATGAAAATGTAATTTTCAAAGCTTTATAAACGAATTTTATTTTTTATGAATATGAGGGTTAGAGTTTACATACCAACCGAGATAGACGCAAGATCATAGTTGAACTTTCTTAGCACAAACAAACCAGTTATTCTAGGTTTTATATTAACAAGGAAAATGTCTCTCACCGTCAAGAAATACTATTCACAAAAAATACTGACTTTTAATTGATGCAGTTTAGTTGAAATTATTTGAGATTAAAATTTCAATGTTTTACAGACGTTGACAACATTTTTTACTGCAAAAGGATGATCATGGCATGCAAATCAGGAACACTTTTTTAATCCAAACATTGAAAGTGTGACGTCAAATAGTTTATAAGCGAGTAGCGAAATTTTCACGTGAGGACAATACCAAGCTTTGAGTAAAAAAGAGTTCTGTTTTTTTCAGAAAAAAATTATGGTCACCGTAATTATAATGTACTTGTTTTTCAATTTAGTTCTTGCTAAGGAACTAGACGTACGGCTTTGTATTTGTTGTTAGAAATTTTTTCATTTTTCCCTTTATAGTGGTCATTGAACCGAGGAGAAATTAGGAATTTCTAACCGCAGCGTGTCATTCTAGTTACACCAACACTGCTTGTTTGATTTCGTGGGATAATTGCTACTATGTTCGTTAATACGTGTATTTTTTTATGTTATTTTTTTGTTGCATATGTATGAATACATATCACTTTGCCTTTTAGATCACACAGCAGCGACATCTGTAGCTTGCGATGCGTGACTAGGGCTTTTAAGCTGCATCCTCTGTTTCGAGTTTTTACAGCGCCAGGGGTCCTTGGATAGAATATGAAAGCTTGAAGTTATGGTCATGTTATGTACAATGACATGACCATAACTTCAAGCTTTCGTACTTGTTTTTCCAATTAAAATACTTTTGGATTTTTTTTTGTAGGAATGTAATCCATTATTTTTCTTTTGACGAACGGAATTGATTACTTTTCCGAATTACATGTAATGGGGAATTGGGAGTCATTTAGTTCCTAAAGTAATGATAACTACCCAGCTCTGGCAGTATTATTTATTTGATTAAGGCAGAGATCGGAAATACCATCTGTTTAAGCAAGAGCTTTTTCTTGCCTACAAAAAATTAAATTAAGAAATTTGGGGGTGTATAATTGCACGGTAGCGAAAGCACAAAATAAAAAGCCGGTCCGCTTAATCTGAGCGACAATAATATTCTGATTTATTCGAATTCAATTATATATTTACAAAGCATAAAGAAAGATGAGCAAAGGGGAATATGAGTAGTGGGAACTAATGTAGTGTGTGTGTGTGTGTGTATGTTTGTATTACAAGAGCAGGTAATGTTTTGTTGTGTAGTTAGTGTACTTATATTTTAGTTAGTGAGTAGCAATAAAATAAATCATGATACAGTGTGTCACATATATGTTCAGACACAGTGCCTTGCGTGTTTGATCCAACATCCCGGCCCCTTTGAAAGTATCCTCTTTCAAGAGACTGGCAGTACTGCAATTTTGTGAATAGGTCTGCAGCAATTTCCATTGGCGGTGGGAAGATGCACAACACGAACTTGACCATCTCGTCCGTGTATGGTGGACTCTACTCGGCCAAGCTTCCAACGTTGCGGTGGCAAGTTATCTTCATGTATGAGGACCAAGGTTCCTTCTGTGATATTGGGCAGAGGCTTAGTCCACTTGACTCGCGATCGTAATTCATTTATATAATCTGCTGACCAACGGCGCCAAAAGCGTTGTTTGATGGCAGTGATTGTATCATAGCGATCTAAATGCGAGAGATTTCTGTCTTCGAATGAACGTTCAGGTAAGGCGCGTAGGGAAGAACCGACCAAAAAATGTGCTGGAGTGAGCGGCTCATAGTCGTTGGGATCTGACGACATTGGCGAAAGTGGGCGAGAGTTGAGTATAGCCTCCACTTCCACGGCGACTGTGCTGAGTTCCTCAAATGTCAATCTTGTGTTTATTAATGCCCGATTTAATAGTCCCTTTGCGCTTTTGACTGCGGCTTCCCAAAGACCGCCAAAATGAGGAGCCCTGGGAGGAATAAAATGAAAATTAATAAATTCAGATGAACAATATTTATAAATTTCTTCCTGAGTATTCGTTTTGAATAAAAATTGTTTAAGTTCATTTAATTGATTAGAGGCCCCAACAAAATTTGTGGCGTTATCACAAAATATGTCGCAAGGCAATTTTCTACGACTACCCATGCGCTTGAGAGCGTTGAGAAACGAATGTGTCGAAAGATCGGATACTACCTCAATGTGTACTGCCTTCGTTACTAGACAAACAAATACAGCCAAGTAAGATTTCATAGGAGCCTTGCCTCGGATTCTCAAATAAGTGTTTATTGGCCCGCAAAAGTCGACTCCACAGCGTTGAAATGGATGAGCGGGAGTCAGACGTGTGGCTGGCAGTGGTCCCATGACCTGTTGAGCCAGTACAGGCTTATAGCGTACACAGTGTACACAAGATCGAACAATGCGGCGTGCTAAATCTCTGGCATTCACTATCCAATACTCCAGACGTATCATAGCAACCAATGCTTTAGGGCCGGCATGATAATTTCGAAGATGCAAGTGTCGAAGGTAATTTAGCACAAATTGAGAATTGCCAGGCAGCAGGATTGGGTGTTTCTGAGCGTCTGGTAGATCTGCATAGTCTAAGCGGCCACCAACTTTGATGAGATCGAATCCGGTTGATCTGTCGATGAAAGGAGTTAAAAATTTAAGATTACTTTTTAAAGTTAGATTTTTATTTAAAAATATGAGATCTTCAGAGAAGTGCTGCTGTTGCAAATTCCAAATAATGCAATGTAATGCGTGTCGTAATTCTTCAGGCGATAGAGAAGTGGGAAATGTTGTTTGATTTCTGCAAGAGTTATAGAATCTAAATAACCAGGCAACGAGACGTAAGCAACGGGAGTATGAGCTGATGTCATTAATGATGTCGAGAATATAATTTGTGTCCTTGACGATTGTTAACACTGTTTTGCGTTTTTCAGCGTTAATAATGTCCATGTCGAGATTTACTTCTTCCTTACTAGATGGCCATTTGACTTGATCTTGAAGCAGAAATTCTGGGCCGGAGAACCAATTTGACGCTTGAAGTTCAGATGTGGAACAACCTCGGGAGACAAGGTCTGCTGGGTTGTCTTTCGTTGGTACATGCTTCCAATGTCACCCGCTGTAAGTTCTTGAATGTCTGACACTCTATTTCCGACGAATGTTGACAGAGTAATAGAGTGCTGTTTAAGCCAATGCAAGACTAGTTGTGAATCGGTCCAAAAGTACGTAGTTACGAGTTGGTTCGAGAGGATATGCTTTATTTTGGCGTAGAGACAAGCTAAGAGATGAGCACCGCAAAGCTCAAGTTTGGGGAGGGACTGCTTCTTAACTGGCGCGACTCTAGACTTTGACGTGAGTAGTTGAACTTCGATATGACCATCAGGATTTTCCGTGCGTAAATATAAAGAGCAGCCATATGCTCGAATTGATGCGTCACAAAATCCATGAATTTGCACAATACGTGAGTTGGGTTGCAAACAATAGCGTGATACTTTCAGTGACGAGATTGATTTCAAAGATGCTAAGCAGTTGATCCAAGCTTGATGTACATGTTGAGGTACAGACTCATCCCAATCGAGTTTTAATAACCATAACTCTTGTAAAATTATTTTCGATGTAATTACCAATGGAGATAGCAATCCAAGCGGGTCGAAAAGAGATGACGCAATAGACAATATGGTTCGCTTGGTGACTGCATTTGTTTCTACTTTGGGTTGGAATGTGAACGAAAACACGTCAGTACGTTGATGCCAAGTTAACCCCAGTGTACTGGTAATACAATCGTCGGTAACGTGGATTTCCTTTTCAGCTTCACTCTCCATGAAATCTGGATGATTTGAGTGCCATTTTGATAATGGAAATTGTCCGCGTTTAAGTACTTCGATGACTTGGGATTTTAGCTCATGTAAATCAGCTACCTCGTTGGATCCACATAAGAAATCGTCCACATAAAATGATGATTTTACTGCTGATGCGCCAATGGGAAACTCCGTCGTGTACTGATCTGCCAAATAATGAAGACTACGTATTGCGAGATACGGGGCTGAGGCTGTGCCATATGTAACCGTATTAAGCTGGTATGTCTTGAGATCTAGGTCGGGAGAAGTTCGCCAGAGTATATATTGATATTGACAATCATTTTTATTCATAAGTACTTGCCTGTACATTTTGGTAACATCTGCAGTGATAGCGTAACGATATAAGCGAAAACGAAGTAATAGCAAGTAGAGATCTTGTTGAATGGTTGGGCCCACCAACAAAATGTTGTTCAATGATGTTTGCGATGAAGTTCGACAAGATGCGTCAAAAACGACTCGAAGTTTGGTCGACGTACTGCTGGGTTTGAGTACGCAGTGATGCGGTATGTAGTAATGCGGCTCGTTGGTTTTTGGATTTTCTACAAGGGACATATGACCAAGGCTTTCATATTCTTCCATAAACGAAATGTATTGAGGGCGAATTTCGGGTGAATGTTGCAAACGCTTTTCAAGAGCGAGGAATCTTCGGCGAGCGATATCGAAGGAGTCTCCGAGACGGGTGGGATCATCTTTGAATGGTAAACTAACGATTATCCGACCAGTAGCATCTCGTTTTGTTGTTTTTACGAAATGCTCCTCACAAATACGATGCTCCGGTTGACTCGGTTTTGATGATACGTCGATAGTTTCCAACTTCCATAAACGTTGTAGATTTTCGTCGATGGAACTTTCGCTTGACATTAAACACGCCGATGTTGCCACTTCACGCTCACCACGATACCTTCCGGATACGACCCACCCGAATAATGTTTTTTGTAGAGTAGGTAGATTTGGACCAAGACGAATTTGGCCTACCGCAAGTGCTTCGAAAAATGCCTCCGTTCCAAGTAATAAATCGATACGACGTGGTTTGTAGAAGGTCTCGTCTGCCAGTTTCGTATTGACAGGCAAATTCCAAGTCGAAGTATCAATCTCAGTATCGGGTTGGTATGCAATGTGAGACGTGACTCCAAATTGCAGTGACAAATGAAACGCTGACGTACGCGATTTTATTGTTGTAGTGGTACGGGACTTCAAGTTCGTGAGGGATTCACCGATGCTGCGAATGCCAATGTGATGTTTTTCTCGACGGAGATGGAGTTTTTGAGCAAAGTCGTCAGTGATGAAATTGACCTGGGAACATGAATCAAGTAGAGCTCTTCCAAGTTTGTACATACCTGAAGAATCTTGAACTAAAACCATAGCTGTAGCCAGAATAACTTGACCACAATCTGATGCCTCCATATGTGAGTGGGTAGCTGCTTGTTGATTACCTGTTTGAGGTCTGCTAGACGAATTAGGTGTAAATGACGGTGGCTGCCATGATGTTCGAGAAGCTTGCAATGAATTAGTTGAAGTAGTTGGCGCTTGAGCCGTAGCCGTTACATGTGAAGTTGTCGATGTTGATTGTGGAGTGATCTCACGTTGAAAGTTGTTGTCATGATGCAGTAGGGTATGGTGTGTCCGATTGCATGTACGGCACCGATGTTTCGAAGGGCACTGAGCCATCCTGTGACCGCTACCCAAGCAATTAATGCATAAATCATATTTCTTGTATATGTCGAACCGTTGAATCGTGTTTTTCTCCAAAAATTGTGGGCAACCTGTTAGCTTGTGCTTTGAGCTAGAGCAGAGGACACAGTTCGATTTAGTTACTGCAAACGAGGAGTGATGATTATGGGAATTCGAACGAAAAGTTTTTACAGGTTCGGGTTTACGATTGGCTGACGAGTCTGATGAGTGTAGGAATTAACAATAACGTTCTCATACTTCCGTACATTGGGACCAGTTGGGGAGTGATTTATAATCAAGGGACTCATTCCATTTTTTGCGGGCTTGTTGATCGCACTTGCCTATAACGATGTAGATGAGCATTGCTTGTGCGATGTTGGTACTTGTACCCAATGATTCCAACGAGCTATAAATGGCTGACGCCTTGTCTACTAAACTACGCAAGAGTTGAGGGTTTGGATTTTCGACAGTTTGTAATGTGAATAGGGAAGCTATGCCCTCCAAGAAAATGAGAGTTGGGTTATCGAACCGTTCTTTGAGTCTATCTAGAGCCTTTGGGTAATTTTCACTAGTGACTTGAAAAGCCTTGACAGTTTCTAGTGCTGGCCCTTTTAAACACGAGAGAAGATAATTAAATTTTTCAATATTCGAGAGTCGGTTCTCGCGAGCGATAAGTTGTGTAAACGATGTAATGAAATTTCGATAATCTGCATAATCACCGTTGAATGTTGGTAATGACAATCGCGGTAGATGGGACGATTGAACAACAGTGGCTGCTGGAGGGGTTCCCGGAATTTGGATGCTCATATTTGGATCAAATCCTAGCTGAGATTGAATGAGTACCTTTACTCCTACAAAGGTGTCCTCCAAATCGGCGCGACCGTTGTCATTTGCATCTAAATCTTCAATTTCGGCTTGAACAGATAAAGCTTGCTTGAAGTAAGATTCTAAAATACCTAACCGACACTGTAGCTCAGCAGTAGATAGCTTTGTTTCTGCATCCCTATTTGCTTCTACTATTGATTTAATACGTGAAATATTGCGCTTAATATTAGTGCGCTTACGCTTACTTTCTTCTAACGACATGATTTTTTGGGGATTGTGCTCTGCTTATTTACTGCTGGGTTAGCAAACTGCAAAGTGATGGCAGAGAAGTGATGGTAAGCTACCGGCGGTCAACCAATGACGCCAACAACGGCAGCACGAAAACGAAAACGAAAATCTAGGCAGCACAAGGCAATATGCGTGGGCAGAGAAATTTGAGCGAGAGCAGCGAATGCAATAGCAGCTGAATGCAACTGCTACAAGTGCTGACAGCGAAGGTAGACGAAAAGCGATAATCGAAAATAGCGACGGCAGATTAGCAGCGACGCAAGCGACAGTGGCTAGTGAAAGCAGTGCAGTGGGCTGCTAGCAAAAGTTATGAAAATGAACTAACGGAAAAAAACCAGATCACGGCAATTTTAGGGACACCAACAATGACTGGGAAGAGGGCGAATGAACTTTGCGTTATACGGGAAATCAGGGAACTGTATTTTTCGAGACATTTCATGCATACATACCCAGTGATGAACCTTTTGTTTTACCGTATGTATGTATATCAGCAAATTGTTGTTTTCCAACCGATGACTTTTGTAGTTACCGATACAGTACAACGATATGAGTTCCAAGAATTCTGCAAATATTCCCAATGATAATTACAGCCAACACTTTGATTTGACACTTTTTCCAATTTCTTGTTCTCGTCCAAATGTTTCCCAATGGTATGATGTTTGGTTGATTGTTGTTTTTTTTTTTTTTTTTTTTTTTAAGAGATTGGTTTTTGGTGTAATGAAACCGATTTTTACTTTCAAATTAACACTCTTAACAAACGCGATTATACAGTGCCCCACGTTGGGCGCCAAAAAATGTTTAAGCAAGAGCTTTTTCTTGCCTACAAAAAATTAAATTAAGAAATTTGGGGGTGTATAATTGCACGGTAGCGAAAGCACAAAATAAAAAGCCGGTCCGCTTAATCTGAGCGACAATAATATTCTGATTTATTCGAATTCAATTATATATTTACAAAGCATAAAGAAAGATGAGCAAAGGGGAATATGAGTAGTGGGAACTAATGTAGTGTGTGTGTGTGTGTGTATGTTTGTATTACAAGAGCAGGTAATGTTTTGTTGTGTAGTTAGTGTACTTATATTTTAGTTAGTGAGTAGCAATAAAATAAATCATGATACAGTGTGTCACATATATGTTCAGACACAGTGCCTTGCGTGTTTGATCCAACACCATCCAAAAAGTCAGTGTAGGCCGGTTTGGATGGAATTGGAAAAATGCTTCCATCAAATATAATCCACGAAATATAAGGTAGCTTTAAATCTCCCAAGACAATCATCGAATCACCAGGTTTACTCATTAAATGAAAAGTTTAGAGTAGTGAGATTTGTTGCATATAGACAGAAATATCAGATGCTGGAGGAATGTAGGAAGCAGATAAGGACATATATACGTTGTTAATTGGAATACATTTGAACTCGATAGAATCTATTAGAGATAAATTAACCTCTTCTGAAATTAAAGAAGAATGAACGGCCATCTCCGACTCTGTTCAAGCGGTCATTTCTGTATACTTGATTTGTATCAGAATTGAAAACATGAGGTTTCAGCCATGTTTCAGTAAAAGCAGTAACGTTAAAATTACAGTGAAGAGATTAAAAAAGGTCAGTTTGTATTTAAACCTCTAACCAGTTGATAGAAAATATTTACGGACTTCAGTTTTTTGAATCAGCATTGTTACGATCACTTCTTACAACGTTTTCAACGCTGCTACTCGCATTACTTTCAAACTCTTTTACAAGAGTAGAGAGAGGCCAAAAATAGCAGTTCAAAACCGTCTTTCTCCGAGACTCTAAAAGACGAAATACTTCTCTGGTGAGGAAATTTAAACTTTCTCACTGCTAAGCATTCATCACCTAATTTTTTGATGAAATAACCGACGATGCTGCAGGAGATGCAGAGATGATGATGAGGAGGAAACGGTGGAGCATCACATCTGCAACTGCCCGGCTTTAAATGGTGTGAAAATGCGCTTTTCGGGAGTTCCCTTCCTGGTTAGCCTACGCCAGGTCACGGAGCTGGATATAAAGGACTTGATGGCCTTCATCAAGTCGTCTAAATGGTTCGAGGAGGAGTAACGGTGTCGGTTTAGGAGCGTCAGTCCCGGAATTCTGCTATGTGGAGAATCCCGATAAAACAGGGATTTTCCATATGGCAGGGTCCCGGAACTAACTTTCTAGTGTTGGTGGTATCACAACGAGCCTTTTAATACTGGCCTAGGTGTGCCTCTGCGGCAGCCACTTGAACCTAACCTAACCTAAAATTTGAAATTGTTGAATTAGCACCTTCGCGATCTAAGCCGACGATATATTAAACTTGGTGCATGGAAATATATCCACCCAAGAAAGGTGTCCTTTAGGATAGGTTTCTCTATTTTAATCATTCATAAAGTTTTAAAATCGAATACAAAAATTATAGAAAAAAAAACTTAAAAGGGCTAATATAAACATTTTGGAACTTATTATAGGTGACTGTGCACTTATCTACTAGAGAAGTCCTGGCAGTTTATATTATAGACGAAGTGCGAACGGAGCTTACGCTTAAACTTCCAACTAATTATCCTTTGGGCGCAGTAAGGGTTGATTGCGGTAAAAATATTGGCGGGCGTTTATCATCCCGTAATACTGGTATGCAGCTGGCTTTATTCTTGACCCACCAGGTAAATATGTCAAATAAATGAGTATTTTGCATAATTCGCTAAATTAAAATTTTCGTAAAGTGTGTGGCTAGTCGCTTATATCAAAATGCTTAAGCCTACTTTACCCGGGTCGATTTTTGTCATTCTATCGCGTTCGACCATCAAATATAGGCTGTCTATCGATGAAATAGCTATTTAGACGGTGGAGTGACAAAATTCGATCCGTGTAAATCAGGTTTTAGTATAAACTAGCTTATACCCGTGGGTTTCACCCTACATTTCTTTGAAATATAGGTATGCAATGTAAATAAAACAAATTCAAGTTTTTTTAAGTGAGTTCAGGTATTATTTAAAAGGATTGAATATACGACATTTTTTGTCATATTTAGACTGGGGCTGCCATAAGGGTGTGCTTGGCGAAGAAGACACATAAAAAATAACCAACCATTTTTTTATATATGTATGAATGTATGTATTTAAAAAATTATGCATTGCATTTTCATTTAATACATACTTAAGCTTAAAAACAAAAATTATTAAAATCAAAAATTATGTAATTATAAAATTCACAGCATGTCATATTTCAATTGATTTGTACATATGGTTGATTATTTTACAAATCGTACAACTTTTAGGATTTCGTAATTTTGATTTAGCTCAAACTTTTTTTCTAATTTGTTTACACGAAATTAGTAAACACCTATGTCAGGATTTTGTCGAAAAAAAATTTCTTTCAGAGATATGCATGTTTTTAGATACGACGGTTAAGCAAACTTGTCCACATTCACAATTCTATAACTTTGGTTGTACTAGTCGGATCTTACTATTTTTTTTTGTTTTGAAGGTAAAAATATTTACTTTATAACTGCGTTTAAGAAAAATTTAATTGTACAAAATCAACATTTTTTTTTTTAAGTAAATTTTTTCTTTTTAAATTATTAAAAACATGTCCAACGAATATTTTTGAAAAAATATATATAATTTGCGCTGAACTTTCATATAAAAGAATAATTTTTTTTAGGATGGAGACTTTTGTAGTTAAAAAAATATTAACTCATTTCTGATGTGACCTCGAGCACTTGTAGCAAGCAATATGTGCGTCAGACACATCCATTAATGGTAGGTTTACAACATTGGTCGGCGCGCCATAGATCTTAAGATCATTCAAACAGGTTGCGTTTGTCACACAGACACGTTGCGCTCATCACACAGACACGATGCGCTCTTTGTTTATCAAATGATTAAGTCGTCGCTGAGCAAGTGGCGAAACCACATTGCGTGTGGGTGTCGCTGGTTTGCTCAGCGAATGTTAAAAATATGCTCATATGTACGTAAAATTGTATGTTTTATAAAAAAAAAGAAAAAAAAAGTATGTATATTTTAGGTAAGTTGGCGGGAGTAGTAAGAATAGGGGGGGAGTTAGTTATGTAAAAAAAACTATGTATGTATATTTTATTAATGAATTAAAAAAAATACTGTGTATGTATGTATATTAGAAATAATAATTAAAAAAAAAAAAATATGTATAGGTATTTTTAGGTAATAATGAGTATAGAAGAATTAAATAAAAAAAAACAAGTAAGGAAAGCTGTCTTCGGCTGTGCCGAAGGCTATATACCTTTCATGAATAAGCGTCACGATTTTCACTGTTCGATCCCCAGTACAGCCTGTTTCAATTTAACTATATTTACTATACACATTACACATCTTTGTTATAATTTAAAAAAACTTACAAAATAATAGGATCCGAGCTATCGGAACAATCGATTGTATGGAGGCTATATATTATACGTGTTCAATTGTACTGACTTACACTATACACATTACATATGTAGAAAGTACTAAAGGTGCAATATTTTACGTTCCTAACTTTTTAAACGCGGAAGTATTGGCCAAAAAACCTTATATCGGAACAACCGGTTGTATGGGGCTATATGTTATATTTACCCGATCTTCTTGATTTTCCTCTACACACTACATAAATTGAAAGTACTCAAGTTGCAAAATTTTATGTTCCTAACTTTTTAATTGCAGAAGTTTTGGTCAAAAAACCTTATATCTGAACAATCGGTTGTATGGGGGCTATATGTTACATTTGCCCGATCTTTTTGATTTTCACTATATACACTACATAAATATAAAGTACTCGAGTTGCAAAATTTTACGTTCCTAACTTTTTAATTGCAGAAGTTTTGGTCAAAAAACCTTATATCTGAACAATCGGTTGTATGGGGGCTATATGTTACATTTGCCCGATCTTGTTGATTTTTACTATATACACTACATAAATATAAAGTACTCGAGTTGCAAAATTTTACGTTCCTAACTTTTTAATTGCAGAAGTTTTGGCCAAAAAACCTTATATCTGAACAATCGGTTGTATGGGGGCTATATGTTACATTTGCCCGATCTTGTTGATTTTCACTATATATACTACGTAAATAGAAAGTACTCGAGTTGCAAAATTTTACGTTCCTAACTTTTTAATTGCAGAAGTTGTGGTCAAAAAACCTTATATCTGAACAATCGGTTGTATGGGGGCTATATGTTACATTTGCCCGATCTTGTTGATTTTCACTATATACACTACGTAAATAGAAAGTACTCGAGTTGCAAAATTTTACGTTCCTAACTTTTTAATTGCAGAAGTTTTAGTCAAAAAACCTTATATCTGAACAATCGGTTGTATGGGGGCTATATGTTACATTTGCCCGATCTTGTTGATTTTTACTATATACACTACATAAATAGAAAGTACTCGAGTTGCAAAATTCTACGTTCCTAACTTTTTAATTGCAGAAGTTTTGGCCAAAAAACCTTATATCTGAACAATCGGTTGTATGGGGGCTATATGTTACATTTGCCCGATCTGGTTGATTTTCACTATATACACTACATAAATAGAAAGTACTCGAGTTGCAAAATTTTACGTTCCTAACTTTTTAATTGCGGAAGTTTTGGCCAAAAAACCTTATATCTGAACAATCGGTTGTATGGGGGCTATATGTTATACTGGTCCGATCTTGTCAGTTCCGACAAATGATTCCTATATTACAAAATGGTGGCCACATACAAAATTTCAGCCAGATATCTCAAAAATTGAGGGACTAGTTTGCGTTCAAACAGACAGACGGACAGACGGACATGGCTAAATCAACTCAGCTCGTCATCCTGATCATTTCGGTATACTTATTGATGGGTCCATCTCTTCTTCTTCTCATATTTACAAACATCGGACCAAAGTTATAATACCATTTCATGTTCATGAAAGGTATAATTAAATAAAATATATCAGGGAAATTAAAGGGATCAATTCAATTATTCAATAAAAAAAATATTGTGTACTTCATTTTAATGCCGGTTTTATTAGCAGGAATAAAAATGAAATTGTCAACTCCAGTAAAGGTTGATATTTGACATTGTAAGGTAGTAAACCGTTAAGTTATGATAAATCTATAAAACATTTTGGCGAAGGTTTTTAATAAACTTAACATCGAAATGGATTTCCTTAAAGAAAACCCTTTATTCGCAAGGACTTCAGGGCGTCGCACTGATCAGTTAGGTAGGTATTAAAATAAAATCTGAAAACGAAAAGATCTTAGTAGACGGTTTATTTTTTTATATGGTCAGATGAAAAACGGACATTTATGACTTTTGCTCACTTGATATTTCTTTTTGAAACGTAAAACCGATTTTTTTCGAAACACTTTATTCCATTTCTGGTCTTGATGGAAACGTAACTGAAGCCTTTATTCAATGAGCTTCATTAAAAACTGTTCTACATTATAAATATGGAAAATGTTCTCGAATTTGTACGGATGGTGCAAAAAGTATAAGTGGTAGGCACGAAGTCTTCGTAGTCTAGGTTCAGCTTTCCTCAAAGCTTTAAACAGATATCTTTGTTATGAAAAAAGCAAAGGAAATTTTAAATAAACTCGTATACTTTTTGAATAGCTAGGGTGCTTAACACCACGGCCTGAAAATGTTTACGGACATAAAATTGTTAACAAGAAGCTCTAGATTTTCTGGAAATACAAAAAAAAAATTGCGTCTTATATCATAGCTCAAAGATAACACTTTTATTCCGGGCTTAAAGTTTTTAACTAACAACTTAAAGTTAAGTTTACCGCACATTTATAAAATCCATAAAATATTTTGGACGAATAAATTATAAGTATTTAATTATTCCAGTTTTTCGAAAACCGCTTTGATTTTCTCTGCTTATTGTAGAAGTAATACATATGCGGAGGATATATTCTAGATAGGTTTAATACTCAATGATATTGTTTGGATCGGGTTCTTCCATTTCGCATTGTAATTTGAACTCATATCGCAGTAAATCGCAGTGAAATGGATCTTGAAACAGATCCAAACATGGTGTCATATTTTCGAAGTCCCTAAACCTATCAAGAAAACTTTCAAACAGCGTTTGAAAAATATTAATATGCTCCAAGTTTGTATTACTATCGATACAATCAGAAATAATCAGCGTTGTTATCGAAAAACTGGAATAATAAACTCGCAGAGAAGCAAAAATAGTTTTGTCCTAAACATGTTCAGGTATTTATAGACATCCGGAAAACTTAACCCGTTTCCTTGAAGTTTTAAATTGAACTCGTTCAACAACTTCGTTGTATCAGCCAAAAACGCCAAGTCCAAAATAAAAGTTTGATCTCTGAGCAACGATATAATTCGCAATTCTTTATTTTCTACTTCCAAAAATTCTAGAACTTCCGCTCTAAGGTCAAATAACCTGTCGCCACGACTTAACCACCTTACATCCGGAAACATTTTTAGGTCATGGTGGTCAGCACCTTTGCTTTTCAAAAAGCATACGAATTTCCTATGGGAAAGGACATGGTGACCACCACGTATTTTATTTATAATTTCCTCTGCTGTTTTCATGACAGAGTGACCTGTTAAAAACTTAGAGGAAAGTGCTGCCTGGTGAATAATGCAGTGTAAGCTTGGCACATTGATGCCATGCTTACTTAACTGCCCCACGAAGCCTTCGTGCCTACCACTCTTAGTGTTAGCCCCATCTGTACAAACCCCAGAAAGTTTCCCCATATCTACAACGGAGAAGAGCTTTTCATGAACCACGTCAAATAAAGTCTTCCCAGTTACGTTGCCATAAAAGCTCTCAATGGAGAAAAGAGTTTCGAAGCATGTGTAATCGGCCATTACTATTCGAACGCAAATAGCAAGTTGGCAAGTGTCATTAATGTCCGTACTCAAAGCTTCGCAATTTCCAATTTTATTTCAATACCTAACCATGGCAAAATAATTGAATGGTAATCGCAGCCCAAAACAGAATACGAAATTACCGTTTTGGCCCGAACTTTTGTGTCAAAAGCAGTGGCAAAACAACAAACGCATAAAAACACGTGAGCAAACGATATACTTATTTTCCACATTTTCTAAAGAGATTATCACAAAGCACTCACTAAATTTCTTTTCACAACTATTTTTTTTCTAAAAAAATTAACTAAAACTCATTAAAACACGCAAACGAATTCCGTAGCTTTTCCACGAATTTTGCAAAGAATGTAAACAAGAAAACAAAAAGGGTGATAGTTTGAGTGATAAAAAATCAACAAAGCATGAAAGAACCGTTAGCCACAGCTGTCAATACAACCAGTAATTATTGAGCCATGTACCTAACTGATCAGCGCTCTCACTTACACGCCTGCATTTACAAATTTGCCGACCATTGGTTTACAACCAACGCCTGCCTGCATACATGCATGTTAGTTAACTGCAATATACAAAACAAGGAAGTTTTTGTTTAGACTTCCAACCGAGTAACTACGCTACAGAAATGAGACTGAATATTCAAATTGAATAATTGAAATATTAAAGCTAAATTTTAATTGTAAAAGCAACAACAACTTGCTTGTTAATTTGTTCCAGACGCTGGTGTCAGCGCTTTCCATTTTACCGGATGCGCGTGCAACTGGTTAGTGTCAAATAATTCGGTTGTTGCGCTAATTCTTTGAATTGGCGCAACTTCGATTGCAAAACAGGAAATGTAAAATAATATTGGTTAGCAATTAAGAATTCACCTGTGGGAATTCTTATTGCGAAATAAAATTTAAATGAAGTGTCAGCAACACTTCGCTAGTTGGAAGTTATTGTGGCTGTGGCCAAAAGAATGTAAGTATGTAATTAGGTTTAATGCAGCGGAAACAAAAGGTAAACAAGCTGTTGCAGCGATAGCCAAAATTTATGTAAATATGTAAATCGCTATGTTTTAGCAAAGGCAAACTGGTAAGTAATTGATTATGTGTTAACTCCTCCGCCCTTAAAATCGAGCGTCCTCGATCGATGAGTTAACATAAAACTTTGGTACGTCTTCTATTCCTATTTCTATAGTGTTTCGGTTGGGTTCTTTCTCTTTATTTATTTTTCGTAAAAATCTTAATTTTAACATTGTACTTATAATAACTAGTATAACTATTCCTATGGATATTGAATTAATGGAAAAATATAGCTGATTACGATTTTTAAGTGTTTTTAATTCTTCTAACTCATTAGATTGGAATTCTTTTATTGAATTTAATGACAATATTTCTTCGATTTGCTTATTTTCTGCGATAGGCTGTAAAATAGCCGGCAGGGGTTTTTTCCCTGTTATTATTTTTGAAAAATAAAATTTATTTCCTACTTCTATGGTTGTATTGACATGTTTTATTAAATATGTTCCATTTATTTTTACACTTTCGTTTTCGAATTTAACGAAGCCTTGGTATTCATTTAAAAGTATTAAATCATTTGAAATTTCTTCAATTACTTTAACATGTTGGTTATTTATTTTAGTACAGTTATCTAGTTTACTTTTCAGCAGATGTGCTATGCATGTGCCGTTCGTAATATTTTCTACTGAATCTTTAGAACAAATTGCTAAACTATTGTACGATTTACAATTTTTGGTTTTTCCGTAAATTTCCTTCTTACATACTAGTAAAGCTTCGTATTCAATTTTGTTTATAAATTTTCCTTTTTTTATCGGTCTAACTTCTAATGATCTACAATCTTCTTTTTCGGTTGTAGGTAAATTTATTATGTAAATTAGGCTCTCTTTGTTGGATGCAATTTTTATATCAGCAAATTCCAATGCTTCATCAATATTTATAAAAGGGATATTTTCATCCTCTAAAAATTTGTTTGTTATTTCGATTTCTCTATCAGATAAAATGTATGAATTTATTATATTCGATTTTGCCCAATGAATGGCATACGCAATGTTAATTAATTCTTCTTTTATTGTTTCTAATTTAAACTTTGTTTTTAGCAGTAATTCATTATCAATTTCTCTTTCTTCTTGAACTAACTTAGCTATCTTATTTGTATTCTCAATTACTTCATTAATTTTTTCATAAGATAGTTTATTTATTACAACTTGCCTATTATTATTCTCTAAGACGTTATTCATTTTTTCAATTAAAATATTAAAGTCGCTATGGTCTGGATTTCCTGCGATCCATTTCCATGCTGAACCTATGAAATCTAATGACCTTTTATTATGTGATTTGTTTATTCTAATTCTACTTAAATAATTTTTGGATTGATTGACGAGGGATAAAAGGATGGGATTTAGGGGATGATTTGGGAGCTGTTCATTTATTGTCGTTTCTAAGCGTCGTATAGTCTTGTCGTAGTCGTCTATCTCTATTATATGTATAATTTTAAAATTTCCTGTCTGTAATTTCGCCGGTCCTGAGTCAATTGTAACGAGTTGGGATGATGAGTAGTCCAGGAATTGTACGTTTGCTGATGTCGTCATTAGGGTTATGGTCAATCTAAAAATTTTCATAATAAAAATAATACAATAATGCATAATTTTCATTATTTCGTTTATTTTCATTAAAAATTTTTAGATTTTTTTTTTTTTATAAAATTTTTACGTTACGTTTAATAATTCTTTCCCGCTTTCTCTATTTCGAAAAGAAACATTTTTTATTTTCGTTTCGAAAAGAAAAATGGAAAAATTTTGGATAAATTAAAAAATTTGGAAGAAGAAAAAAAATTTTAACATTTTTATTTTATTAAGCTTTTATGTACCACTTTGCCCGATTCTGTAAGGACAGTGGATGAATTGTTTTCTTTGACTGTTTCTTTTTTGTATCGGGGGGTTAGTTTTGTCCCGTATCTCTTGTTGATTTTAACGAAAATGTTCTGTCCGGGTGTGTAGTTCTTGTTGGGTGTTTTGTTTTTGTTATGGTGCGCTAAGTCTTTTTCCTGTTTAAGTTTTAGTCTTTGTATGTTATTTTGTCTGGCTGCTTCGTACTGTTCGGGGTTAATGTAGACTTTTCGTCCAAAAAAATTTTCTATTGGTTTTTGTCCAGTTGTAGAGTGAATTGAGAAGTTGTATTCGTAAATTGCTCTCTCAAGCAATTCTTCGAAATTTCTGTCTATTTTTTCGTTTCTCAAACATCTTAGAATTTCTGCAAGGGTTGAGTGGAAGCGTTCGACTTGGCCATTTGCGGTGTGAGTGTGAGGTGGGGTTTTGTAGATTTTTATTCTTAACTGGTCTTCGACCATAAAATTTATTGAGTGTGAATTGAGGGATTTTTCGTTGTCAATTACGATCATTTGGGGTACTCCAAATGTAAAGAGGATTTGCCTTAATGGTTCGCGAATGTGCTCTATTGATTTTGATTTGATGACTCTTGCTTGTGCGTATTTTGAGAATTTATCTATAGCTGTTAGCACCAGATTTTTTTCTGCTATAAAAATATCGATGTGGACGATTTGTCCTGGGTATTCCGGAATCGGTGTATTTTTTATTTCTGGTTTGTTAGGGTGCCTGTCGTATTTGTTTTCGGCACAAATTTTACACTGTTTTACGATTTGGTTGATTTTTGACTGCATTTGTGGGAAATAGAATTTTTGAATTAATTGTTTTTTGTTCTCTGTTGCATTTCTGTGCGCTCTTTTGTGTTCAAGTAAGATTTGTTGTTCCTGTTGTTCGACTGTAATCAAGTCTTTGACCTGTGACTGAGTGAATCTTATTTTGAAGTTGCTGAAGTGGATAGGATATAGTTCTTGGATTTGGCCCATAATCTCTTCGGATGTAAATAAGCCGTTGATGACAGAGGGGTTTAGATGTCGTTTGAGTAGATCTTGTAGATCGTTCATGGAGTACTGTGGTTTGGTAATTGTATGTCTGTGGTATGTCGGAAAGGGAATCTTGAAATCGTAGGAACTTTCTTGTCCAACAAGTATCCAGATTTGATTTTTGAAAACGTTGATGGGAGCTTCCGTTGCTGGTATCAAGTTGTGTCCTGAGCTTTCGTCGGAATGAGTTGCTATTGTTAATGTGTTGAGTTCTGGGGTTCGGGAAAGTGTATCGGCAACGACGTTAGTTTTGCCTGGTTTGTATTTGAGTTCGTGATCGTATTCTTCCAAAATTGCCTTCCATCTCTTTAATTTTGAATTATCGTTTTTGTTGCTGAGTGCGTATGTTAGGGGTTGGTGATCTGTAAATATTTTTATTTTGGCAGTCCCGTATAAGTAGTTTCTTAGCGATTTTAGTGCCCAGATGATGGCGAGCATCTCTTTTTCATTTGTTGCATAATGTTCTTCCGTCTTCGTTAGGGTTCTCGAAATGAAAGTGATTGGTTTACCATCTTGTTCCAAAACTGCGCCGATAGCATGTTTGGAAGCGTCTGTGGTTAAGTGAAATTCCTTTTGGTAATTGGGGTAGGTTAATATCACTTCTCTTGATATCAGTGTGTTCTTGACTTGGTTGAAAGCTTCGATGGCTTCTTTACCGAGTTGGATGGGCCTATTCTTTGATTGGTTTTTTGAAATTCTTCCTGCTTCTCCTCTTAGGAGACTAGTGAGGGGTTTGGTTATTTTGGCATAATCCTTTATGAATCTTCTGTAATAGCCAGAGAGACCAAGAAATGATCTTAAATCTCTAAGTGTTTTTGGGCATGGAAAGTCGACTATTGCTTGGACTTTAGTGGGGTTTGTTGTGATACCTTCGGATGAGACAAGAAATCCTAGAAATTCGATTTCTTTTTTAAAAAATTCGCACTTATCTATTTGCACTTTCATGTTAGCTTCTCTTAAGGTTTCAAAAATTTCGTGGATATTTTCGGCATGTGTTTTTTCGTCTTTGCTGAATATGATTATATCATCTATATAAACATAACAGATCTTTCCGATATATTTTCTGAGGATATCGTCCAAAGTTCTTTGGAAAATTGCAGGAGCGTTTTTGAGGCCGAAAGGCAAACGTGTGAACTCGTATTTGCCATTTTTTACTGAAAAGGCAGTTTTCTCAATGTCAGATTTTTTCAGTGGAATCTGGTGGAAACCGCTTTTCAGATCTATGACTGAAAAAAGACTATTTTTACCTAATTGAGATAGGACTTCGTTTATATCAGGAATTGGGTATCGGTCGGCAATGGTTATAGAATTTAATTTTCTATAATCAATTACTAGTCTGTATTTTTTTTCGAGAGAAGCATCCTGTTTTTTTGGTACAATCCAAATAGGTGAGTTATATGGGGACCGTGAAGGTCTTATTATGCCGTCGTCCAGTAGTTTCTGGATCTGTTTTTCGACCTCTCCTTTCAACGACATGGGATATGGGTAGTACTTTGTATAGACGGGTTCATTTGAATTTGTTCTTATCGTTGCGACAACTTTGGTGGTATAGGTTAGTTTCTCATTAGGGTCAGAAAAAAGGTCGATACTTCGATTTACTAGTGAGCTTATTACTTGTTTTTGAAAGTCATTCATATGTTTGTCTCGTATGAGGACATGGTTGACGTCTTGTGAAAAAAGTTGCTTAAGGCGTATTTTGAATGTATTATTGATTGTCATAAAGTTTTCTTTCGTATGAATGACTGCTGACAGTTCCTTCAAGCTGTCATTCCCTAATATTGCATGGAAGGAAACGAGGGATGGCAGAAGATAAAATTTTAGGTTAATGTTTGACAAGTTGAAAAGATTAATGTACGTGTGATGAGTTATTTCTATTTTGCCCCCTACTGAATTTGCGAAGAAATTTTTGTCGTTTACAATTTTCTTTTTTACCAACTGAGGTTGAATGTAATTTTTATTTGACCCGGTGTCAACTAAAATTTTTAAAGTTTCTCCACTCTTCGTTCTGCAATTAAAGTAGGGTAACGAAGAGTTTCTTATTCTAAAAAATGGATGTCAGTGAAATCATAGTCATAGGGATAATATTCGCAGTTTTCGACGGCGTATTGTTCGTGGGTTATAGGTGAAGTATTATCTTCATTGTTTAATGAAGGCTGGGCCTCTTCTGGGCTTGTTGTTACATGGTAATTGCGTTGAGCTTTTATGGGCGGGTTTGTTATATTTGAGTCGCCTTGCCTTTTCCCAGCGTATTTGAAATTTGGTCTATTCGTGTAGTTTATGGCATTTGTCCTGATGCTAGGATCTATATCCATCGGCTCCGGTTTTGGTTGTGGCTTTTGAGCTGTGGGCCTAGGAGGTGGGTTATAGCGTGAATTCTGCTGTGTTTGCTGCTGATTGTAGTAATTTGGCTGGTAGCCTTGTGGGTGTTGTTGTAATCCTTGTTGATTTGATCCATATTGGTATTGTGGTCCGTTGTAGTTATTTGGTCCTTGAGGGTATTGTGGTCTGCTGAAGCTATTTGATCCTTGAGGGTACTGTTGTTGCCTTTGGGGAAATTGATTGAATCGTTGTTGAGGTTGGGGTAAGTGTGCCAGTTCGGGATAGAACTGTGGCGGTTTTAGGTAGTTTCGTGGTGGCAGTGGTGGTTTAATATTGTAGTTATCGAATCCATTCTGATGGTTTGCGTGAGCACTCCTGAATTTTTGATTTTCCAGCTTCAAGCACAGATGAAGTGCTTCTGGGAGATCCTTCGGTTCCCGCATGCCTAATAATCGGGGAAGGTCGCCGTTAAGGCCTCTGACAAATGTGTCCAGAGCTTTTATCCTATACGTTTCCGTAAGGAGTCTTATGGATTCCAGGCTTACTTCCATACATCCAATTTTGTTCAGAATCAGGGATAGGTGGCAATATACCTTTTGGTAGAAGTCCTGAACTGAATGTCTGCCCTGGATTAGGCCTGTCATTTGGTACTCTAGTGTACCCAGGTCCCTTTTGTCAGCGTAATGTGTCGTGAGACACATTGAAATGGCTTTCCAATCTAGAGGGGTATTATAGGATTCGAGCGCGATATCAGCGCTACCTACAATTTTGTTCCTTATAACATTTAATATCCCGAAATATTTGGGAGTCCCTCTTGTGTGTTCGTAGATATGAAGGATCCTTTCAACGCTCTTCTTCCACGAGTTGAATTCCGCTGGTTTCCCAGAAAATTCTCTTAACGATCTCACCACGTCGGGGATCTTATCAATCTCCGTGAGGTTGTTTCTGTGTTGTGCGTCGATGGTTTGGTCAGTAGTCGGTATTGGGTTTGCCTCTGTGCCTATTATGTCTTGGATTATGGTCCGTCCGTCTGTCGTTAGTATTTGTGTCACTAGGGTCCTCACTAGGTTTTGTAGATCGGGTGAGGGTTGTAGTGTAGGGGTGGGCTGTGGGTTTGGGACTGGATTTGGGTTTGGATTTGGATTTGGGGTTGGGTTGGGATTCCCTAAGAGCGATGGTCTTATTAGGTTATTTGGGTTTGCCATTTTTAGAAGGAAGAAAAAATATTTTTTTTTTCACGATTTATTATTTACTATTTCTAGTTTATATTTTAATTTAACAAGAAAAAAAAAAATTTTCACGATTTGTGATTTCCGTTTTATCTTTTATTTTACTGTGCTAAGATTTTATCTAATATTTCAAGATTTTATCTAATATTTCAAGATTTTATCTAATATCTAAATAACTTACAAGATTAATTGAGTGCTCATTCTGCAGCTGATGCCCGTGAGTATGTTCCCTTTTGCTGTGCTGCTACTAAGGCCTCTGCTAGGCTACTCCTCGGTCGTGGTATATTTGTGTGGTTGATTTTTCCTGATTTCTGATGATTAAGGTGCTTTTTACAATAATCTTGATGTTGTCTGAGGCCTCTGCTAGGCTACTCCTCGATTGTGGTGTAGTTGATATTTGTTTACAATAATTTTTGATGTTTTCTGATGATTAGGATGGGCTCATTGGCCTCTTTACAATAATTTTTGATGATTTTTTGTTGATTAGGTTGGGCTCATTGGCCTCTTTACAATAATTTTTGATGATTTTTTGTTGATTAGGTTGGGCTCATGGGCCTCTTTACAATAATTTTTGATGATTTTCCCTTTTTCTATAATATTCGGTTATTTCTTCGTTTATTCAATTTCGGTTTAAAGTCATTATTTAGTTTTGTTTAAAAGTCACTTAGATATTGAGAGTCACTTAATTTGTTTTGACCTCACTTTACTTATTTAGCTTTGTTTAGAAGTCACTTAGATATTGAGAGTTATTTATTTCACTTAATTTGTTTTGACTTCACTTTACTTATTTAGTTTTGTTTAGAAGTCGCTTAGATATTGAGAGTTATTTATTTCACATAATTTATTTTGGCTTCACTTTACTTATTTAGTTGCGTTTGAAATTTACTTAACTATTAAGAGTTACTTATTTAGTTTTGCCGGGTATAACTTTTGCGTCGGGCGCCAAACAAGGAAGTTTTTGTTTAGACTTCCAACCGAGTAACTACGCTACAGAAATGAGACTGAATATTCAAATTGAATAATTGAAATATTAAAGCTAAATTTTAATTGTAAAAGCAACAACAACTTGCTTGTTAATTTGTTCCAGACGCTGGTGTCAGCGCTTTCCATTTTACCGGATGCGCGTGCAACTGGTTAGTGTCAAATAATTCGGTTGTTGCGCTAATTCTTTGAATTGGCGCAACTTCGATTGCAAAACAGGAAATGTAAAATAATATTGGTTAGCAATTAAGAATTCACCTGTGGGAATTCTTATTGCGAAATAAAATTTAAATGAAGTGTCAGCAACACTTCGCTAGTTGGAAGTTATTGTGGCTGTGGCCAAAAGAATGTAAGTATGTAATTAGGTTTAATGCAGCGGAAACAAAAGGTAAACAAGCTGTTGCAGCGATAGCCAAAATTTATGTAAATATGTAAATCGCTATGTTTTAGCAAAGGCAAACTGGTAAGTAATTGATTATGTGTTAACTTACATACATATTTTAAAGACATAGTAGGTAGGTAGTAGAGGCCTGCATGAAGTCATTCACATGTCAATACACAATGAGACATGATGAATGAACTGTAGTTATTTTAGTTTGCATTTCCTACCTGTTTTGATACAAAATTTCCAAAAATAACAAGGCTCACCTCTCCTCGAACTACTCACACAAATAAAAACACACCCTTAAAGTCCCCTCTGACAAGTCTCATTCATTAAATGAATTTTTATTGGCAATTGATGTTAAGGACCCTACTTCCGAAAGGGTGGAGAGTGGGGAGTACGGAATGTGGTGGAGGGATGACAAGAAAATTATTTATGCAAACAAGAAAACGCAGAGAGCTTATATGTATTTGCATGTAGGACATCCGGAGAAAAAAGATGTTTGCATAGGTTTAGCATGTTACTTTGCATGTTGCATGCAACATATGGTCTAAAGTGAAATACACTCACACATATGTAGAGACATACCAAAACCAATATGAATGTTAGACAATATGTTGGAGAAAGTGAAAAATGCGATTTTAGATCGAAAGTGAGCATACACGCAAGGATTGTAAGTAGCTGTAATCTTTTGTCGGTGAGGGGCAAACAAATGAAAGCTATCGTAACTCAGAAGTAAGGTAGAACTACAGCCTGCATATGTTGCGCCGTTATCCCTGTCACCACCAACTTGTATAATATATGGATATACTCCAGGCTGAAGGTCATTTATTGTGCGGAAAACCCTAAACTGTATTTACCTAGAATGCATACAAATTCTTAATAAATCCCCATACATGCATAAAATTATTTACATTAGACAACCCAAGTCAGCGATCCGAAACAAAACATGAAAGTATGCCATAGGTTAGGTTAGGCCAAAATGCATCATATTCTGCGCGGCACAAAAATTTTATATAGATATAAGGATAAAAATAAATAAATGTTTGCTATTCTTTTAGTGATTTCATAAATTTTATTTTTGCAGATATGTACATTTGCAATTCATGTAAAATACATCAAATACAAAATATAATATAATTTACATATATATTTCATAAAAAACTATTTCATAACTTGAACTTCAATTCTTCAGCCAAAGAAAAGTGCTTCGCTCTTAATCTTCCTTCTGCCACTGGAATCATGCAGTGGTATGTCAGCGTCCCTTTCACTGCTACAGCTTTTTTAAATCTATCTTCAAGGTTCTTTTCTTCTTCGTAGTACTCCTCGTTTTGCACATATTTAAATGAAATATTAGGTATGGCCCCTTTTGCCCAATCAAATAATTCTTTTGGCGTTTGAATTGGATTATTCACTCTCTGAAGACTTGCTCTAGCAGCCAATCTTTTCAAAGTCCCTCCTAAGCCATCGCATGCATTTTTTCCATGTGAAGTGGGGTAAAAGTGCCACTCCGCAGTCAAACCAAAATCTTTTTGATGATGGGTAAGATTAACAAAATTCTTTTTGTTTTTATATTGTGCACTGGCCCCATCAGAGAAGTATGTAATTATGGAAATATTTTCTAAGTTATTTTTAACATATTCCACTAAGTATTTTTGAAATGAATGCACGGCAATTGTGTTGTGATCTAAGCAGTCAGAAATGACAACAAAGCTTTTCATACGAGTTTCTCCGCTTGAATGCTTGTAATAAATGGCAAATGGATGAATTGTTGCCTGATTGTTATTCCAGTGAATTCCTTGAGCAGCATTTTGTACGACAAATGCATAGTTTTCGGAAAAATCACAGATAACGATGCATTCATCTTCTGGTAAGGATTCTTTTTTGACGTTTATAAACTCGTTTTGCCTTTTAACTAGGTATGAAAGCAAAAATAAATTTTGCAAACCGGACTTCAATTTTTGTAAGTATTCATCAACTGGGGATATCATTAGTTGCAAAGTGGTTCTGTCGACGCTCACTCATTGTCTGTACGTTATATCCTCAATGAAGCTATCTTCCAAAATTGTTCTTATTTGGTCGATCAAATTTGTTGCACCGGGGCACTGGGAACATTTTCCGAAATAACAATTTGTTGATGCTTCAAGACATATCATACGTTGTAAACAGTGTTGATAGCTTTTTATTGGGTGCATAGACTCAGCAGTGAGATGCTTGATGTTAGGTCCTTCTACTAATAATTTGACGTTTTCATGTATAGTTACGGTGACCATCCGTTCTGTTTTTGGCAGAACAGTTCTGTTTTTAAGGAGCTTGTTCTGCGTATTTTTTTTCTAAGGAAAATAACAGAAATGTTCTGTTTTTAAGCAAATGTTCTGTTTTTGTTCTGCTTTTTTGTGCCGGCAACCTCTTTTAACAAATGTAATGAGTGGCCCTTAGTTAGTTCATGTTTAACGCGGTCAAGTGCTTCAACGAAATCAAAAATTGAGTACGTTAAAATGCAAAAACGTACCAAATTTGGAAGTTTCGTTCCCGGAAAAAAATCGTACCAAAAATGGTACATTTCGGCCAAAACGGCAACCGTGGTTATGGTAAGTTTTAAATTAACAAGGAAATGTCTGTCACCATCAAGAAATACTATTCACAAAAATGAAAAGTATACTTAAAAAAATGACTTTCAATTGATGCACTTTGGTTAAAATTATTTAAGATTGCAATTTTGATGTTTCGAAGACGTTGGCAACATTTTTTACTGCAAAGAGATGATTACGCCATGAAAAACACTATTTTATTCCAAATATTGAGAGTGTAACCCCAAATAGTTTATAGCCGGGTACCGAAATTTTCACGTGAAGGCAAGACCAAGTCTTAAGTAAAAAGAGTTCTGTTTTTTGAAAAAAAATTTATGGTCACCGTATGTATAGTGCAAACACATACTGAATGGGTACCACTTGCACCGGCTAACACACAATGTTTTGGTCGCAAGGTTGCAAACTATGAAAAACTACACTTAGCGTTAGCGTACTTCTCCTTAAAAAGTTGATACAGCTCGCCTAAGTTTATTAACTAACAATAGCCTCTTTTGCATGTGAATGCGTTGATTATTAATTTTTGCAGAGACGAAATCTTTTTTTCTGGGCATCGCTCGACTACTTTCATCATGCTCATAAAATTGTGTTATCAAATTAACAACTTCTTTTTCTAATGGCGGATGACTCTTGGGGTTCGCTTCGGCCAAAATTCCTTTTCCTTCAGCAATTTTCTTAGCAACAGTTATCATATGAACTGTAGCAGTAGGAAAATGATTCTGAATTTTCCGAAAAGTCCAATCTTTACAAATAGTCAAAATTTTTAGTTGTTTTGCTCGACCACTGGTGGCAGTAAATGCGTCTTTTAGAGTTTGCAATATTTCATTCCCATCATTTTCCTCGAAGCAAACATTTTCATTATTAGGTATGCCAAAATTTTTTCCTGAAATCGCTTCAGAAACGTTCTGCATTTTTTCTGCCGAATAGTGTTTTTGATGAATCCTTTTTTTCTGAATTGGTGAAGCTCTAAGCCTTTGTTAATAAGATCAGTCGCCTCACACATTGTTTCGGTAAGTGCTTCATTGGATTAAATATCATCTGATTCTTTCCTCTAGAAAAACGAATAAAATTTTTGAAAAGTGCCTAATATTTGATTGTTTCTAAATTTGTATATTAAATTTTTTATACGTATATCAATGTATGTACATACAAATCTCACTATCTTCCTTGAGTTTAGTTAGCTTAAGCTTATGGGTTGCAAATTCGTTGTTTCATCGCTTCTTTCAATATAGGAATATTCAATGTCAATAAATGGGATTTTGTTACTCTTCTAAGAGAGCAATTTCTTGTATTTGGGTGCGGAGACAAATTAAATGGATTAAAGCATCGTAATTTTGGATATATTTTACGCTTTACAAGCTTCGGCATTTTTCTAATCCTATTTATCCAATTTAGAAAATATACTAGCAGTTCCTTTAAAACTCGCAAAAAAATTAATTGTGGTGCTGGTGATGCCTCAATGTAATTCTCCTTTGGTATGATCTTTTTCAGTTTAAATCTCTATTTATATATTCCTATTCCGCACTTTTATTTATTTTTTGTAACGCATACATGCATTTCATAACAACGTATAAGTGTATTTAATTATATCAATAGGCTTAGAAATAGATAATGGATTGTTGCTACAACAAGGCGTACCTCTACCATCATTTGTTAGCGATAAATCCGCGGCATACATTCTAAAGGATCCTTAATTATGGGAAACTCCCACATGAATTGAGAATACTTACCATTGTTTCGGATCGCTGGCTTGGGTTGTCTAATGTAAATAATTTTATGCATGTATGGGGATTTATTAAGAATTTATATGCATTCTAGGTAAATACAGTTTAGGGTTTTCCGCACAATAAATGACCTTCAGCCTGGAGTATATCCATATATTATACAAGTTGATGGTGACAGGGATAACGGCAGATAATATGCAGATAAATTTGTGAGCCTTGTTATTTTTGGAAATTTTGTATGAAAACAGGTAGGAAATGCAAACTAAAATAACTACAGTTCATTCATCATGTCTCATTGTGTATTGACATGTGAATGGCTTCATGCAGGCCTCTACTACCTACCTATTTTGTAGTTTTAACTACATTAAAATATGTATGTATATTGCAGTTAACTAACATGCATGTATGCAGGCAGGCGTTGGTTGTAAACCTACCATTAATGGATGTGTCTGACGCACATATTGCTTGCTGCAAGTATAGGCCTGCTCGAGGTCACATCAGAAATGAGTTAATATTTTTTTAACTACAAAAGTCTCCATCCTAAAAAAAATTATTCTTGTTGATTTTGTAAAATTAAATTTTTCTTAAACGCAGTTATAAAGGTAAATATTTTTACCTTCAAAACAAAAAAAAAAAATAGTAAGATCCGACTAGTACAACCAAAGTTATAGTATTTTGAATGTGGACAAGTTTGCTTAACCGTCGTATCTAAAAACATGCATATCTCTGAAAGAAATTTTTTTTCGACAAAATCCTGACATAGGTGTTAACTCAAATTACGAAAAGATTCCCAGAAATAAATTTGGTGCTTTTAAAAAAGTGAAAATTTTTTTTTCTACAAATCCGTACGATTTGTAAAATAATGACCCATATAGCTATCCTCCCTTCATCATAGTTAGGTGGTGGGACAAATTTTCCATCGTCAGGGATTGGGGTATCGGGTTCGACGTCTCCCTCGCAATTTAGCAGTGAGGAGAAGTGCTCCCTCCATAATTTAAGTACACTCTGTACGTCGGTTACCAGGTCGCCATTATTGTCCTTACAGGAACTTGCCCCGGTCTTAAAACCTTCCGTCATCCGCCGAATCTTTCCATAGAATTTTCGGGCATCATTCCTGTCAGTCAGCATCTCAAGTTCCTCACACTCACGCCTTTCAGCCTCACGTTTCTTTTTTCTGAAAAGGCGTCTCTCTTCCTTCTTCGCCTCACAATAACGTTGACATACACTGCGGGTTTCGCCCGTTTGCAACGTCTCCCTGTATGCAGCGTCCTTTTTGTCCGAGGCTGTGCTGCATTCGTCATCGTACCAGTTGTTCTTGCGGGCTCGCTGAAACCGTATAGTGGCCTCAGCGGCGGTACGTAATGAGTGAGAGATATGCTTCCATTGCTCGGTGCATCGTTAGGTCGAGGATTGCTCTCCGATAGCAGGTGTGAGAGTCGAGTGGAGAAATTATCAGCTGTCTGTGTTGTGCGAAGTTTCTCGACGTCAAACTTTCCTTCCGTTACTGTGCGTACTTTCTTGTCTGCACAGACGCTTATGCGTATATTGGCTGCAACAAGATAATGATCCGAGTCGATATTGGGACCACGTAGTGTACGCACGTCCAGAACGGTGGAGCTGTGTCTGCCGTCGATCATGACATGATCAATCTGGTTTCTTGTTCTTTGATCAGGGGAAAGCCAGGTGGCTTGGTGTATTTGTTTATGCTGGAACCTGGTACTACTGATGACCATATTGCGAGCAGCGGCGAAGTCAATGAACCTAGTGCCGTGGGGGGATGTTATATCGTGGAGACTGAATTTCCCAACTGTAGGACCAAAGACTCCTTCCTTGCCAAGGTGGGCATTAAAGTCGCCTAGCACGATTTTGGGGGCAGCGATCATAGGTCTGTAATGGGAGTGTAATGGAGTGTGGTTGCTAAGTGACCTTGCTCAATCCCGACTCTTGCGTCCTCGTTCGTGCCCTCTGGGCAACGGGAGCTACCAAGGCTCGCGGCAGAAAGAGAGGGAGCCCCGGCGGGGCCACTCTGACATACTTGGTTTAAGGGCTCACCGAGGTTTTTTTGCGTAGCGTCTGTTCACCATGAGGTGCGGCTGCAAGCGGGCGTCTGTCTTGAAGCAAGCGGCTCGCTATATAAATGTGTAAATATTCTCCAAAACCCCGAAACGGGTTGTGCGCTGGGTTTGGGACCCGCCAGGTAAAAAACTTAATTCCAATGAAAAAAAATGCAAAGCCTCGGATGAGAACCCCCTTTAATGTTGACGACCCGGCAAAACGAATAAGGCATAACGATTTGGATATTAGGGCATGTACCGGGAATGTCCGGACCCCTTCAAGGGACGGTACCGCTGCCCGACTGGTTGATGTCCTCGTAGGCGCAAAGGCCGACATCACCGCCCTGCAGGAAATGCGATGGACGGGGCAAGGAAAGACGACCATCGGTCCTTGTGACGTATACTACAGTGGCCAGACACGCGGCAAAGCGCGTGGTGTAGGATTCGTGGTGGGAAAGAGACTTTGCCGCCAAGTATTAGCGTTCACTCCTGTGAACGAGCGTCTCGCTGCGATCCGCATCAAGGCGAGGTTTTTCAACATAACATTTATCTGCGCCTATGCGCCGACTGAGGAGACGGACGACGCAGAGAAGGACTCCTTCTACGATAAACTTGAACAGACTTATGATCGCTTCCCACAGCATGATATCAAAATCGTGCTCGGCGACTTTAATGCCAAGGTGGGCAAGGAAGGAGTCTTTGGTCCCACAGTTGGAAAATTCAGTCTCCACGATATAACATCCCCCAACGGCACTAGGTTGATTGACTTCGCCGCTGCTCGCAATATGGTCATCAGTAGTACCAGGTTCCAGCATAAGCGAATACACCAAGCCACATGGCTGTCCCCTGATCAAAGAACTAGAAACCAGATTGATCATGTCTTGATTGACGGCAGACATAGCTCCACCGTTCTGGACGTGCGTACACTGCGTGGTCCCAATATTGACTCTGACCATTATCTTGTTGCAGCCAAGATACGCACACGCCTCTGTGCAACGAAGAAAGTGCGCACAGTAACGGAAGGAAAGTTTGACGTCGAGAAGCTGCGCATGACACAGACAGCTGATAATTTCACAACTCGACTCTCACACCTGCTAGCAGAGGGCAATCCTCGACCTAACGATGTAACCGAGCAATGGAAGCATATCTCTCACTCATTGCGTACCGCCGCTGAGGCCACTATAGGGTTCCAGCGAGCCCGCAAGAACAACTGGTACGATGAGGAATGCAAAACTGCCTCGAAAAAAAAGGGCGCTGCCTACAAGGAGACGTTGCGAACGGGCGCAACCCGCAGTGTATGGCAACAATATCGTGAGGCAAAGAAGGAAGAGATACGCCTTTTCAGAAAAAAGAAAAGTGAGGCCGAAAGGCGTGAGTGTGAGGAGCTTGAGATGCTGGCTGACAGGAACGATGCCCGAAAATTCTATGAAAAGATCCGGCGGATGACGGAAGGTAAGGACAATAATGGCGACCTGGTAACCGACGTACAAAGTGTACTTAAATTATGGAGGGAGCACTTTTCCTCACTGCTAAATTGCGAGGGAGACGTCGAACCCGATACCCCAATCCCTGACGATGGAAAAGTCGTCCCACCACCTGACTATGATGAAGTGAGGATAGCTATATCCCGGCTCAAAAACAACAAAGCGCCTGGAAAAGACGGACTACCCGCCGAGCTGTTCAAACGCGGAGGCGAAGAGCTGGTAAAAAGCATGCATCAGCTCTTATGCAGAATATGGTCAGACGAATGCATGCCTCCGGATTGGAATTTAAGTGTGCTTTGCCCAATCCACAAGAAAGGCGATCCCGCTAACCGCACCAACTACCGCGGAATTAGTCTTCTTAATATCGCATATAAGGTTCTTTCTAGCGTGTTGTGTGAAAGGCTGAAGCCCATCGTAGACAAACTGATTGGACCTTATCAGTGTGGCTTTAGACCTGGTAAGTCTACCATCGACCAGATTTTCACGATACGCCAAATCCTGGAGAAGACCCATGATAAGAGAATCGACACTCACCATCTCTTTGTCGATTTTAAAGCCGCTTTTGACAGCGTAAAAAGGAGTTGCCTGTATGCCGCCATGTCTGAATTTGACTTCCCTGCAAAGCTTATACGGCTTTGTCAAATGACGTTGAGCAATACCAACAGCTCCGTCAGAATCGGGAAGGACCTCTCTGAGCCATTTGAAACCAAACGAGGCTTCAGACAGGGCGACTCCCTTTCGTGCGATTTCTTCAATCTGATGCTGGAGAAGATAATTCGAGCAGCAGAGCTAAACCGCAATGGTACAATCTTTTACAAGAGCGTGCAATTGCTGGCGTATGCCGATGATATTGATATCATTGGCCTTAACAACCGCGCCGTAAGCGCTGCCTTCTCTGGACTGGATAAGGAAGCGAAAAAAGTGGGTCTTGCCGTGAACGAGGACAAGACGAAGTATTTGCTGTCATCAAAGAAAGAATCGGCGCACCTGCGCCTTGGCAGCCATGTCACTGTTGATAGTTACAAATCTGAAACTGTGAGGGACTTCGTCTATTTGGGAACCAGTATCAACACCGAAAATAATATCAGTCTAGAAATCCAGCGGAGAATCACTCTTGCCAACAAGTGCTACTTTGGACTGAGTAGGCAATTGAGAAGTAAAGTCCTCTCTCGAAGAACAAAGATCACGCTCTATAAGTCTCTCATCATACCTGTCCTGATGTATGGCTCAGATTCATGGACAATGTCAAGAGAAGACGAGATGGCCCTTGGAGTATTTGAGAGAAAAGTTCTCCGGAAGATTTATGGTCCTTCCCGTGATGCCAACGGCGAGTATAGAAGGAAGTTTAACGATGAGCTGTACGAGCTCTACGCAGATCTGACCATAGTCCAGCGAATTAAAGCCCAAAGACTCCGCTGGCTGGGCCATGTTATGCGAATGGACAAAGAAGCTCCAGCACAGAAGGTTTTCCTATCGTCGCCTGAATTCGGCAGCAGAGGAAGGGGGAGGCCTCGACTGAGATGGAAACAACAGGTGGAGGATGACTTGAACTCCCTTGGGGTTTCCAATTGGCGTCGGTTATCGCTAAAAAGGAATGACTGGCGTGCTTTGATACGAAACGGCCAAAATCGCTTAGGCGGTTAAGCGCCAATAAATGATGATGATGATGATCATAGGTCTGTTCCAGTTAATCGTAGCAGGAGTTCTTCTCTGCGTCGTCCTTCTCTTCAGTCGGCGCATAGGCGCAGATAAATGTTATGTTGAAAAGCCTCGCCTTGATGCGGATCGCAGCGGTACGCTCGTCCACAGGGGTGACGCTAGTACTTGGCGGTGAAGTCTCTTTCCAACCACGAATCCTACACCATGCGATTTGCTGCGTGTCTGGCCAATGTAGTATACGTCACAAGGTCCGATGGTCGTCTTTCCTTGTCACGTCCATCGCATTTCCTGCAGGGCGATGATGTCGGCCTTTGCGTTAGCGAGGACATCAACCAGTCGGGCAGCGGTACCTTCCCTGGAAAGGGTCAGGACATTCCAGGTACATGCCCTAATATCCTTCTCATTGTCCTTATTTCGTTTTGCCGGGTCGTCAACATTAAAGGGGGTTCTAATCCGAGGCTTTTTCGATTTTTTCATTGGACTAGATTTTTTTACGTGGCGAGTCCCAACCCAACGCACAACCCGTCTCCGGAGCTTTGAATAAAAATATTCACACAATTATATAGCGAGCCGCTTGCTACAAGACAGACACCCGCTTGCAGTCGCACCACATGGTGAACAGACGCTGCTAAAAAGGCCTCGGTGAGCCCTTAAACCGAATATGTCAGAGTGGCCCCACCGGGGCTCCCTCTCTTTGTGCCGCGAACATAAGTAGTTCACGTTGTATTTATTTCTGAGTTCTTGAACTATTTTACATACATGTAAGTGTGTTTGTGTATCTAATGTATCTATAGATAAAGGGCAAATTTTAATGTCTTCTTAGTTATTCTATTGTTTGCTGTGTCAAACAACCGATAGTCTGGATTTAACGATCGAATGTGTAGACTGTTCAAGGGATTGAAGGATAAAAAACCATCTGTTTTTTATGAGGGTTATTTATACTTGTTTTTTCCTCAAGTGGACTGTATGTGTGTTGATAGGTTGAGACACTTTATCGTGTTTGTATTTTAAGTGTGTATGTATATAACATAGCATATTTAAATGTATTTATATTTGAACAAAGCTCAATCCTTGTAGCTATTAATTTTAGTTTAAACATTCCAATACCGTTATGTTTCTAAATTTTTACAGAATGGAACAATTCTAGATGGATTAGCTCTCTGGAAAAGAAGTTTGGATAAAAAATTCGAAGGAATTGAGGAATGTTACGTGTGTTATACAGTAATTCACCATGACACTTGTCAGTTACCGAAGCTCACCTGTAAAACCTGTAAAAAGAAATTTCATGGATCCTGCCTTGTAAGTAGCATTTTTGCAAATCACTCAAAAATCGTTTCACTTTTTATCAGCTCAACCTAATATAAAAGTACTCCGGCAGTTATCTGTCAAAAATATCTCATGCACATACTACTAGTATGGGAGCAACTGACAAGGAAAAAACAGCTGATTATGTCATCGCACGTAAATAGATAAAACTTGGTCAAGTCTCTGCGCTAACGCGCGTTGAAGAGCATTATGAGACAGGCTGCATTGAACTATGTAATTTTATCTCCGCTGTCAAAAATTAAATGTCACGCATGCAACGCGACACCAAAGTAATTTCTGTTTTCAGCTTAAACGCCTAACTCGACACCCAATTTTGGTTTTGTGTGGCATTTCGACTTGACGTTTTAGCACAGGCAGATATAAACACACACGCAAACTTATTTTGGGTAGAAGCTAAAAAGTCGCTCACCCTCGGGCGGTAAACGAACGCTGTGCGGTTAGATTAGGTTTGACTGTTACTACGTTTATACGCAAGCATACAACGCTTCCATTCACTACGGTCGCTACTCAAAACACATGCATATACCAAACGAAGCGCGTTGGCTTGTACTCGTCAAAGCGGTCCTTATTATCTCGAGACGGTTTGAAGGATCGTGTAAACACAAATTTTGTTCAAAGCGCTCTAAAAATCAGCTGTTTCTTCATTTCACATTCACTGGTGCAAACTGTCAATTCCAGACGATTTCTTTTCTGTCGATTTAGGTTCGTTCGTTTAAACACCTGACAAAGTTGTGTCCTTAGTAAACTGGTTTTTTTTTTTCAGAACCGTTTTTGATATGTATAAATTAGGTGTGTATAATAAGGTGGAGTGAAATAATATGTAGATTTTTTTTTTGTTTTTGTTTTGAACGTACTAGCAATGAAAAGTTGCCTTTATACAAGTTAATAAACCCCACTAAATTTTATGGCGATAGGATGACGTTTTGAGGTGCCCCCAGCCTCACAAAGTTGAAAGCAATAAGCACGATCTTGTACAAATATGAAATTTCGGAAATTATAAAATCAAAAAACGAGGTATGAGGGTTTGTAGTCATGGTTGAGCTGACTATTACTGTGAATTTTTCGAAATCGGCTCAGTAGTTTTTGAATAATTGCAATTTAAAAAATGCATAATATGAACTTTAACCTTTAATAACTTTGTTATATACAGTCATACTCAGCTCAACCATGGCTATAATTCCTCATACTTCGTTTTTTGATTTTATAATTTTAGAAAATTCATATTTTTATCAGATCATGCTATTTTTACAACTTTGTGGGGCTGGGGGCACCTCTAAACATGCAAGTTGGTTAACACAATTTTGGGGGGATAGATCTGCCCCCTTCGTCACTCCAATAATTTTGCAAATTTAAACTGTACAGTAGCATTATCAAATTTCCTTCTAGTTAAGAAAAAAAAAAACCCTCGTCAAGGGTGGACACCTTGCCGCGGGACGAGGGCTTAAGTCGATAGCCACAGGGCTACGCTACCATTGTGATCATAGATCCGCATGACACTACATCACGAGAGCAGCCTAGCCGCTCTGGCGCGACGACAAAGATCTTCCCCCTCCCATTCCAGGGTGTTATGCGATACCGTGTCCATTGGACGTTTGCAGCCGGGAGACAAATCCTGGCTATAGTCGAACGGAGCTTCTCTGATACCGGGCCGCCTCAGAGAGTATCTATGGTCTTACCGCGGTATGGGGCTCTGCCGCGGCGGATGACAGACTTTCCTCTCACTCTTTCCTTGATCCTAAGCTGGCCTTGTCCGGCGATGGGTCGTACGAACAAGATGAAAAACACAAAACAAAACATTAAACAATCAACAACTTCGTTCAATCATCAGCAGAGGAGAGCTATGCTGGATTAAACGAAAGCACAGCGTCGGGGGACAACCTCCACTTCAAAATCAATCGGGGGACCGACAGCGATGACAACTACGGGTCGGTCAACCTATAAATCTCTATCAAGTAAGATTGACTTGATGGGAGCCAGCACCAGTGCGGCTGACTACGCAGCTAAGCGGACAACGGCGCATGCTGAATTTCCATCAACCGCTGGTATAAAAACCAGTCTCTCAACCAGTCTTTCAACGCCTGTGGCAATGGTCTCACGACTTGACCTAAGAGATCCAAAGGAAAAAGTAGCAGTAAATGCGCTGTCAGCAAAAGGAGCGACCGAGAAAAACACTACGTGCCCGGACTCCCAACAGTAGGCTCGGCTGCTTTAAGTAGCCGTCTTTCTAAAGGCGACTCATACAAGAACCCGGGGTCATCTAATCTTGGCTTGCGTCATAATGACGCTTAACCGCCTAGGCGATTTTGGCCGTTTCGTCTCAAAGCACGCCAGTCATTCCTTTTTAGCGATAACTGACGCCAATTGGAAACCCCAAGGGAGTACAAGTCATCCTCCACCTGTTGTTTCCATCTCAGTCGAGGCCTCCCCCTTCCTCTGCTGCCGAATTCGGGTGCTAGAGCTTCTTTTTCCATTCGCATAACATGACCCAGCCAGCGGAGCCTTTGGGCTTTAATCCGCTGAACTATGGTCAGGTCTGCGTAAAGCTCGTACAGCAGAGAGACTTATAGAGCGTGATCTTTCTTCTTCGAGAGAGGACTTTACTTCTCAATTGCCTACTCAGTCCAAAGTAGCACTTGTTGGCAAGAGGGATTCTCCGTTGGATTTCTAGACTGATATTATTTTCGGTGTTAATGCTGGTTCCCAAATAGACGAAATCTCTCACCGTTTCAAACTTGTAGCCATCAACGGTGACTTGGCTGCCAAGGCGCAGGTGCGCCGATTCTTTCTTTGATGACAGTAGGTACTTCGTCTTGTTCACCGCAAGACCCACTTTTTTCGCTTCTTTATCCAGCCCAGAGAAGGCAGCGCTTACGGCGCGGTTGTTAAGGCCAATGATATCAATATCATCGGCATACGCCAGCAATTGCACGCTCTTGTAGAAGATTGTGCCATTGCGGTTTAGCTCTGCTGCTCGAATTATCTTCTCCAGCATCTAATCTTGGCTTGCGTCATGATGACGCTTAACCGCCTAGGCGATTTTGGCCGTTTCGAATCAAAGCACGCCAGTCATTCCTTTTTAGCGATAACTGACGCCAATTGGAAACCCCAAGGGAGTACAAGTCATCCTCCACCTGTTGTTTCCATCTCAGTCGAGGCCTCCCCCTTCCTCTGCTGCCGAATTCGGGTGTCGATAGTAAAACTTTCTGTGCTGGGGCTTCTTTTTCCATTCGCATAACATGACCCAGCCAGCGGAGCCTTTGGGCTTTAATCCGCTGAACTATGGTCAGGTCTGCGTAAAGCTCGTACAGCTCATCGTTGAATTTCCTTCGATACTCGCCGTTGGCATCACGGGAAGGACCATAAATCTTCCGGAGAACTTTTCTCTCAAATACTCCAAGGGCCATCTCATCTTCTCTGGATACTGTCCATGATTCCGAGCCGTACATCAGGACAGGTATGATGAGAGACTTATAGAGCGTGATCTTTGTTCTTGGAGAGAGGACTTTACTTCTCAATTGCCTACTCAGTCCAAAGTAGCACTTGTTGGCAAGAGTGATTCTCCGTTGGATTTCTAGACTGATATTATTTTCGGTGTTAATGCTGGTTCCCAAATAGACGAAATCTCTCACCGTTTCAAACTTGTAGCCATCAACGGTGACTTGGCTGCCAAGGCGCAGGTGCGCCGATTCTTTCTTTGATGACAGTAGGTACTTCGCCTTGTCCTCGTTCACCGCAAGACCCACTTTTTTCGCTTCTTTATCCAGCCCAGAGAAGGCAGCACTTACGGCGCGGTTGTTAAGGCCAATGATATCAATATCATCGGCATACGCCAGCAATTGTACGCTCTTGTAGAAGATTGTGCCATTGCGGTTTAGCTCTGCTGCTCGAATTATCTTCTCCAGCATCAGGTTGAAGAAATCACACGAAAGGGAGTCGCCCTGTCTGAAGCCTCGTTTGGTTTCAAATGGCTCAGATAGGTCCTTCCCGATTCTGACGAAGCTGTTGGTATTGCTCAGCGTCATTTGGCAAAGCCGTATAAGCTTTGCAGGGAAGTCAAACTCAGACATGGCGGTATACAGGCAACTCCTTTTTGCGCTGTCAAAAGCGGCTTTAAAATCGACAAAGAGGTGGTGTGTATCGATCCTTTTATCATGGGTCTTCTCCAGGATTTGGCGTATCGTGAAAATCTGGTCGATGGTAGACTTACCAGGTCTAAAGCCACACTGATAAGGTCCACTCAGTTTGTCCACGATGGGCTTCAGTCTTTCACACAATACGCTAGAAAGAACCTTATATGCGATATTAAGAAGACTGATTCCGCGGTAGTTGGTGGGGTTAGCGGTATCGCCTTTCTTGTGGATTGGGCAGAGCACACTTAAATTCCAATCTGGAGGCATGCACTCGTCTGACCATATTCTGCATAAGAGCTGATGCATGCTTTTTACCAGCTCTTCGCCTCCGTGTTTGAACAGCTCGGCGGGTAGTCCGTCTTTTCCAGGGGCTTTGTTGTTTTTGAGCCGGGATATAGCTATCCTCACTTCTTCATAGTCAGGTGGAAGCATGCACTCGTCTGACCATATTCTGCATAAGAACTGATGTTGTTGTTGTTGTTAACAAGGCATTGCCCTGTCTAGAGTGTATGATCATTCCGAAGATCTTCATCAAGCTCTTCTAACGGGAGTCCAAGGAAACGTGCAGTTTCAACAGGGTTTGTCCAGAGGGACAGAGGGGTTAGAAGAGTAGGTTCAGATGAACAATTGAAGAGATGTAGAGTATCATGTGGGGCCCTACGACATGCAGGGCATGTATTTAAGATTGTTTCATTAAGTCTGGATAAGTAGGAGTTTAACCTTACACTATATCCAGACCTAAGCTGTGCCAAGGTCACTCTTGTCTCCCTTGGTAAGGCGCGTTCTTCTTCAGCAATATCCGGTGGAGGACTGTTCAGAACGGGATTCACAGGTAGAGATCCGACAAAAGTGTCTACCGACTCGGTGTGGATGTCGGTTAGAGCCCGCTTATGATTCTGCAGATCAAACGGCAAGGTAATATGATGCCGGATCTCATCATAGTGCTTACGGAGATGTCTCCTTATGTCTCTCGGGGGCGGATCTATGTCCAAAAGATGACGGTTTGGATGTGCTGGCTTGTGGCAGTTCAGAAGGAATTGCCTGCTCAGCATTTCCGCATGCTCTTTTACATTGAGCAGTTTTGCCTCCTGATGGAGGTGAGACTCGGAAGACATGAGGAGACATCCCGTAGCAGTTCTGATGGCAGTATTTTGGCAGACTTGTAACTTCGTCCAATTGGTGTTATGTACATTAGGCGACCATATGGGCGCAGCATAGTCAAAGACTGGTCGGGCAATGGCCTTATATTTAGTCAGCAACGTTTCTTTGTCTTTTCCCCAAGTACTGCCGGCAAGTGACTTGAGGATCTTGTTGCGACCCCGTACCTTTGAGACCATTGCAGACACATGACCAGCAAATGAGAAAGTATTATCCAGTGTCATCCCTAATAACTTTGGGTGGCTGACAGTTGGTAGCTTAGTGCCATCAACGAAAATGTCTAATTCATTTCTCACCTGGTGCGTCCATGTCGTAAAAAGCGTCGCCGTTGATTTTGTCGGAGATATTGTCAGATCTCGCTCAGTGAAAAACCTGGAAAGGTCGCAGAGGTAACCATTGATTCTCCCTTCCCCGTCGCCATTATATACTTGAAATATATATACTTTGAAATGAATAAATAATCGACATAAGAACTGATTTATGCTTTTTGCGGGTAGTCCGTCTTTTCCAGGCGCTTTGTTGTTTTTGAGCCGGGATATAGCTATCCTCACTTCTTCATAGTCAGGTGGTGGGACGACCTTTCCATCGTCAGGGATTGGGGTATCGGGTTCAACGTCTCCCTCGCAGTTTAGCAGTGAGGAGAAGTGGTCCCTCCATAATTTAAGTACACTCTGTACGTCGGTTACCAGGTCGCCATTATTGTCCTTACAGGAACTTGCCCCGGTCTTTAAACCTTCTGTCATCCGCCGGATCTTTTCATAGATTTTTCGGGCATCGTTCCTGTCAGCCAGCGTCTCAAGCTCCTCATACTCACGCCTTTCGGCCTCACGTTTCTTTTTTCTGAAAAGGCGTCTCTCTTCCTTCTTCGCCTCACGATAGCGTTGCCATACACTGCGGGTTGCGCCCGTTCGCAACGTCTCCCTGTATGCAGCGTCCTTTTTGTTCGAGGCTGTGGTGCATTCCTCATCGTACCAGTTGTTCTTGCGGGCTCGCCGAAACCCTATAGTGGCTTCAGCGGCGGTACGTAATGAGTGAGAGATATGCTTCCATTGCTCGGTTACATCGTTAGGTCGAGAATTGCTCTCCGATAGCAGGTGTGAGAGTCGAGTGGAGAAATTATCAGCTGTCTGTGTCACGCGCAGCTTCTCGACGTCAAACTTTCCTTCCGCTACTGTGCGTACTTTCTTCGCTGCACAGAGGCGTGTGCGTATCTTGGCTGCAACAAGATAATGGTCCGAGTCGATATTGGGACCGCGTAGGGTACGCACGTCTAGAACGGTGGAGCTGTGTCTGCCGTCGATCATGACATGATCAATCTGGTTTCTTGTTCTTTGATCAGGGGACAGCCAGGTAGCTTGGTGTATTCGCTTATGCTGGAACCTGGTACTACTCATGACCATATTGCGGGAAGCGGCGAAGTCAATCAATCTACTGCCGTTGGGGGATGTTATATCGTGGAGACTGAATTTTCCAACTGTAGGACCAAAGACTCCTTCCTTGCCCACCTTGGCATTAAAGTCGCCGAGCACGATTTTGATATCATGCAGGGGGCAGCGATCATAGGCTTGTTCTAGTTTATCGTAGAAGGAGTCCTTCTCTGCGTCGTCCGTCTCCTCAGTCGGCGCATAGGCGCAGATAAATGTTATGTTGAAAAACCTCGACTTGATGCGGATCGCAGCGAGACGCTCGTCCACAGGAGTGAACGCTAGTACTTGGCGGCAAAGTCTCTTTCCCACCACAAATCCTACACCACGCGCTTTGCCGCGTGTCTGGCCACTGTAGTATGCGTCACAAGGACCGATGGCCGTCTTTCCTTGCCCCGTCCATCGCATTTCCTGCAGGGCGGTGATGTCAGCCTTTGCGCTCGCGAGGACATCAACCAGTCGGGCAGCGGTACGCTCCCTAGAAATGGTCCGGACATTCCACGTACATGCCCTAATATCCTTCTCATTGTCCTTACTTCGTTTTGCCGGGTCGTCAACATTAAAAGGGGTTCTCATCCGAGGCTTTTTCGATTTTTTCATTGGACTAGATTTTTTACGTGGCGGGTCCCAAACCCAGCGCACAACCCGTTTCGGGTTTTTTTTGTTTTGAAAATATTTTTACACATTTATATAGCGAGCCCCTTGCTTCAAGACAGACGCCCGCTTGCAGCCGCACCTCATGGTAAACAGATGCTGCGCAAAAGACCTCGGTGAGCCCTTAAACCAAGTATGTCAGAGTGGCCCCACCCGGGCTCCCTCTCTTTCTGCCGCGAGCCTAGAATAGCTCACGTTGCCCAGAGTGTACGAACGAGGACGCAAGAGTCGGGATTGGGCAAGGTCACACAGCAACCACACCCCAATACACTCCGAGGATTTGCGGATTGGGGACTAAGGGTTTCTAGCTCATTCGAACCAGCAAGGAGGGCGAAGTCAGAACCTGTATTTTGGTTAAGTCTGACCTCGACACCTTTTTACTACCTAACTATACCAATGGTGACATAACCGCTGCCACTTTAACAGTCGGCAGCACCAGCTTGACGATGGCGTCGGTCTATATGCCCTACAACGCCGAAGAACCTCCACCACAAACGGAGGTGAGAGAGATATTATAGAAAGCTCCGATATCAATGCCAGGGGCGAGACTCTGTTTGACTACCTATTAACAACCAGCCTAGTAGTTTTCAACGTATGTATACGTATAGAACAGGCCCCGGCAAAATTGTTACTCAGGTTATGTTAGGGAAAGAGCGTATGTTGTTGTCTCGTTGCTTCCAAGTGAGCGACTGAGCAAAACAAAAAAATGGCATGCATTGATTGGCCAAGGTGATCACAGCAGTCTTAGAAGCGCAGCAACAATTTCATTATTTGATTGGCCAGGTAATAATCTGTGAGAATTAGATTTTCAGATTTTCGGACAATTGTCCCACTAGCTGCCGGGGCTTGGTATAGAAGAACAAAAGAATTTAGTATAAGTACAGGAATTTAGATACATAATGGTAAGTTCTATTGGTTTACTTAATAAAATCGCATGCTCCCCTTAGAAAAATCCTGGCCACGCCACTGATTTCAGATACCCAGCTGTTAGTCTGCAAATACTTTAAGTTGTCCCAAAAGTTACATATGGTAGGATGTGCGAAACTATAATATTTCAAGGTCAAAGTTCACTAAAATCGGGCTTTTTCGCTTTTTTTGTAAATATCGATATTGTAAAATACAAATGTTTAGACAAATTTTTCATTCGGTGAACCGTTTCGAGATATAAGCCAGTCACCCCAAGTGTCGTATATATAGACCTACATGCGTGTAGGGCATAGGAAACGTAACGAAATGCAACCCTTCTTAAGAATGTAAGAAACATGTAATTAGCAATAAGAATGAAGTATGAATAAATAGTCAGTCGTGTATTAGCAATCGGAATCGTTAGTTGGTTATATTAAGTGGCGACGAGTCAAATAAAGACCACGCAAATTTTGTAAACGGTTAGAGCTAATTAAAGTATGCCAAACGGACCGCTGGAAAACACGGCGGGAAACATAGCGGCTGGACAAGGCGGCTCAACTAGCAATATGGCGGTCAACAATGCTAATGCGAGAACGAGTTTCTTTAACTTTGAAGCCTTCGACTCAAAAGTTACAACATTTTCACGTTGGGTCAAACGATTAGAAACCGCAATGACGATTCATGGAATCAGTGACGCCGTAGATGTTCGGCGTAATCTCCTTTTGTATTACATTGGGGCAAACACATACAATGTCCTATGTGATAAATTGCTACCACACACACCAGAGGAAAAGCACTACTCGGAATTAGTATCAATGCTAGTAACCCATTTTGACCCTAAGCCCAACGAGATATTGGAAAATTACAGGTTCAATTCCAGAAAGCAAAATGGCGGTGAGTCTTGTACAGAATTCATCACGGCATTGCGGCGCTTGGCTGTGGGGTGCAACTTTGGGGCATATTTGGACACCGCATTGAGGAATCAGTTCGTATTTGGTCTTACAAACCAGCGAATTCAAAGTCGACTTTTAGAAGAAAAAAGTTTTACACTTGATCAGGCTATTAATTTGGCAATGGCGGTTGAAACTGCGGAAAAAGGAGGTGCAGAACTGCAAATAAGAGAAGGTGCAAAGGAAGGCGTTAACAAAATGATAGAAAAAAGAAGCGGTCATAAAGGTAAAGGAAAGGGTAACGTAAAGAAACTAGGCAATGAGGGAAACGAAGAAAAGCATCATTGTTTCCGATGTGGCAGCACTGCACACACAGCGAAAGAGTGCACATACAAAGATGCGAAATGTCATTTTTGCAAAAAACGAGGGCACTTAAGAAAGGTTTGTTTTCATGAAAAGAAAAAGAAAATAAATCAAATAGACACGGGAGTGGAAAAATCAGTGGAAGAGTTATTGCAGATTAACGAAAAAAGAGTAAACAATATAAGGCAGAAAATCAACTGTGAACTAAAAGTAAGTGGTGCAAATATACAATTTGAAGTCGATACCGGCTCTCCGGTGTCAATAATGAATGTTAACGAAGCAAAAATGCATTTCCCCAAATTAAAAGTATGCGCGCCAGACACAGAATTGATTAGCTATTGTGGCACTTCGCTAAATTGTGTCGGTTATGTATGGGTTCGCGCAGAAAGTCAGGGAGGCACTGTCCCAGTGAAGCTATATATCGTGCGATCTGATCGCAGGCCTCTGCTGGGCAGAGAGTGGCTGCGCAGCATCAAGCTGAACTGGAGTGACATAATGGGAAAACAGTTGACATGCAACAAAGTCCAAGCTGCACCACTGAAACCTAACCAGGTGATGGAAAGTTTGAAGCGTAAATTCCCCGTAGTTTTTTCTTCTACAATAGGCAAAATAACGAATATGCAGGCTAGATTATACTTGAAGCCAAATGTCACGCCGAAATTTGTGAAATCACGAAGAGTGGCTTTCCCCCTGTATGAGGTAGTGGAAAAGGAAATAGACAGGCAAGTAAAGGAGGGACTCCTCGTAAAAGTGGAAAAGAGCGAATGGGCAACGCCTTTGGTTGTCATACCCAAGAAACAGGGTGGCGTTCGAATTTGCGGCGACTACAAAATCACCTTAAATCCAGCTTTGGTAGTGGATCAGCACCCATTACCTACGATCGAAGAATTATTTTCCAAGATGTCAGGGGGAAAAAGGTTTTCCAAAATTGATCTGTCAAGTGCGTATTTGCAACTAGAGGTACATCCAGAAGATCAACATGTGATGACCTTAAGCACTCATAAAGGTTTATATCAACCTACGAGACTAATGTTTGGCATCGCCAGCGCACCGGCAAAGTGGCAACGGTTAATGGAACAGTTGGTGGGAGATATTCCCGGCGTGTCCGTATTTCTAGATGACATTAAGATTACAGCATCCAGCGACGAAGAGCATAGCTGCAGACTAGACACACTTTTTCAACGGCTACAAGACCACAACATGCGTGTAAATGTAGATAAATGTGAATTTATGAAAGATCAAATCGAATATTGTGGTTACGTGATAGACGAACGCGGTATACACAAAGTTAAGAGTAAAGTAGAAGCCATACAGAAAATGAAGAAGCCTACGAATAAAGATGAAGTACGGGCGTTTTTGGGCCTAATCAACTATTATGGGCGTTTCGTAAAAAATTTGAGTAACATCGTCTATCCGTTAAATAAGCTTTTGCAAAATGATGAAAAGTTCGTATTCGATAAACACTGTGAGAAAGCATTTGCTGAAGTAAAGGCGGAAATGCAGTCCAGTTTGTTTTTGACACACTATGACCCAAAGCTTCCCGTAGTACTGGCAGTAGATGCAAGCCCTGTTGGAGTAGGTGCCGTGCTTAGCCACGTTTATCAAGGTGGCGGGGAAAGACCCATACAATTTGCATCACAGACGCTTAACAAAACGCAGCAAAAATATAGCCAAATCGATAAGGAGGCATACGCTATAATTTTCGGGGTTCGAAAATTTTACCAGTACTTGTATGGTAAACACTTTATACTAGTAACGGACAATAAACCAATTTCACAAATATTTTCACCTGAAAAAGGCCTGCCATTATTGTCAGCTACAAGAAGGCAACATTACGCGGTATTTCTAGCACACTTCGATTTTGAAATCCGTTTGAAGCGGTCCAAGGACAACGCGAATGCAGATGCTATGTCGCGATTACCTATTTGTAGTACGAATGATAATATTGAGGAAGTGGATATGATTGAGCAGGAGATTATAGAAAGTCTACCGGTGACGGCTAGCGAGTTGAAAAAACATACCGAAGAAGACGACGAAGTGAAGATGCTCCTACAGTGCCTGAAACTGGGGCGTGAGGCGGATGCAAAGTATCGATTTGGAGTCACGCAAACAGAATTCAGCCTACAACATGGTTGTTTAATGAGAGGTTTACGAGTGTATGTACCAGCACCTCTACGAAAGAGAATTCTCGACGAGTTGCATTCTGCACACTTTGGAATTAGTAGGATGAAAAGCCTGGCAAGAGCATACTGTTGGTGGAACCGTATGGACAAAGACATTGAGGAATTGGTTTCAAATTGTTCTGCATGCCAACTTTATAGACCGAACGCTAAGGAAGTTAAACCGGTCGTCAGTTGGGTACTTCCCAAAAAACCGTTTGAAAGAGTGCACGCCGACTTTGCGGGGCCATTCATGGGTAAATACCTATTTATTGTAATTGATGCTTTTAGCAAGTGGCCTGAAGTCCACATAGTGCCAAATATGACAACGAGTGTCATGATACAAAAATGCAGAGAAATATTTTCTACATTCGGAATTCCCAACGTTTTTGTTAGCGACCACGGGACACAGTTCGTATCCAATGAATTTCAAAACTTTTTGAAACTGAATGGGGTCACTCACAAAATGGGAGCGCCATACCATCCCGCCACTAATGGTCAGGCTGAAAGGTTTGTCCAAACAATTAAAAACAAACTTAAAGCCTCCAAATGCAACGCTGTAAACATGAACTGCGAATTGACAAAGATCCTACTCGCGTACAGAAGAGCAATTCACCCAGTGACAGGAAAGTCACCATCCATGCTGATGTTGGGCAGACAGATTAAATCTCGCATAGACTTACTACTACCACAAAATGAAGAAATACAAATCGAGCGCAGAAGAGCAGCAGCAAAATTTTCGGTCGGAGAGAGAGTAGCAGCGCGCGAATACTTGTCGCACGAAAAATGGCGTTTTGGAACAATCGTAGATGTGTTAGGCGAGCTACATTTTAACATCCGATTAGACGACGGTCGTTTGTGGAAAAGACACGCTGATCAGCTGCGAAAGATCGGTAGTAAGACGACTACAGAAATACAAGAAGACAAATTCACAACGCCTAAGGCTACAGCACCTCGGTTTGTATATCCTAACTCTAATCAAAATAAAAGTTTCATTCTAGGTTCCAGTCAGATACAGGAACCGCAACTCTCACAAAGCAAGGAGACGGTGCCAACAAATTTAGCAACACAGGCAACTCCTAATCCTATAAGAGACGCCAATCAGGAAGTCGAAACTGAAACGGTGTCAGCGACTCCAGTTAACACTGATGCAGAGAATCTGCGCCGATCAAAACGAACACGGAACATACCCATCCGTTACCAACAATGAAATCCAAATTTTAAAATTATAATACACATGAATGATCATCTCGTCTAATTTCCATGCCAAGGTGAACGTATGTAGAGGTATATGTAAGATCCTTATTCTAGCGCCATGTAAATGAATAAATAGTGAAATATTAAGGCGGGGAGAAGTGTCGTATATATAGACCTACATGCGTGTAGGGCATAGGAAACGTAACGAAATGCAACCCTTCTTAAGAATGTAAGAAACATGTAATTAGCAATAAGAATGAAGTATGAATAAATAGTCAGTCGTGTATTAGCAATCGGAATCGTTAGTTGGTTATATTACCAAGTTTTCGGATTTTCCTATGGAAATTCCTTCCGTGTTACCAATTTAGCGAATTTTGGCCAACTTGGCCTTTTTTTAAACAACCGGGTTTTTTTTCATTTTTAGTAGAACACCACCCTTAAGTGGTATCAGGCATTTTTAGACTTCGTCCCATGGCAAAACCTTCAGCCAGACACATCAACGCTCGGGACTTTGCATAATTCTTACAGCGCTTTCACATACTTAAGTAGGTTTTTCCAACTTTGGCTGTTTTTCAATGGCAGATCTTTACACATGTATTGTAGAACACTCCCCCTAAGAAGTATCACACGTTTTTAGACTTCGACCGGTGGCAAAAATTTGCGGCCAGACACCTCAAAACCCGGGAATTTTCTTTAATTCTTACTGCGATTTCACTTGCTTTAGAAGGTTTGTCCAACTTTGGCTGTTTTTAAATGGTGGATCTTTCCACATGTTTCGTAGAAGACTACTCTTAAGAAGTATCAGGTATTTTTTGACTTCGTTCCATGACATAAACTTCGGCCAACATGTTAAAAGATCTGCTGTTTACAACCAGCCAAAGTTAAACAAACCCAGTGAAACATGTGAAATCGCAGTAAGAATTATGAAAACTCCTCAGCTTTGAAATTTTCATAGGAAAATCGGCGAACTTGGGGTGTCTGGCTTATATCTCGAAAATGGTTCACCGTATGACAAATTTGCCGAAACAAATAATAGTAAGTACAAACAGCAATAAAGCCGTAGGAAATGAGATATTTCGAAAAAAGCGGAAAACCCCGATTTTTTGTAAACTTTGCCCTTGAAATTTTATAGTTGCACATATGTAACTTTTGGGACAACTTTTAAGCCTGATTTACATAAAACTTCAAAGGAACCGCTTTCATCAAAGTTTGTGGAATGTAAGCGCAATATTGATAACTAGAATTTTCCCAGTGATTGAAGCTCAACCAAAAAACCTTATTCTAATTTACTTCGTGTTTTTTTTTGAAGTTCTTTTCTTTTGATTTAACTGTTTTGTCCTTTCATTTTCTATATTTTGCCTTTCCACACATTCTTCTTCCTTCTGCTTTCTCTCTACGCCACTAAGTAGCGCAAAAAAAAAAAACAAATGGTTTGAAATCGTTTACTTACGTCATACAAATTTATGTAAAATTTTCGGAAATTTGATAAAAAGCAATCGATTTTTTCTATTAATATGACCCAGTGGCCACATGACTGACGACCATCCTGGTACCATTTATAAGTCCTTCTTTGGCATTAAGATTACGAATCAACATTACGATTGCATTTTTCTTCAAAATTAGTTTATGTGGAGGTAAGCCGGAAGGATTTAGAGAGTTAAGAAACTCAGTTGGATAATACTCGGCATTATTAGTTTCATTTTTTTCGACTGTATCACAACTTAGATAAACTTTACTATCCCCGGGTAATAATTTTGATACTATACACTCATTAAAAGTTGAGCATTGGTCATTTTTTGGGCATAAAATAGCTGTTGAGTAAAAATTTTATATGTTACTGTCATCTCATTTGTGCCGTAAACCTTAGCAATTAGGCTATCATAATCAGCGTAGTATTGTCGTGGTATTTTAATAGTATCCTCGGATAGTTCATGTTGGATTTCTAAGTAGCCAGTTTTTAAACTCAGGGTCATTATTGGCTCGCATATTTTGAACTAATCTACGTATTTTCACCTTTGACCACAGCGGTGAGCGTTTAATGAAATTTTCAATAATTAAAGTTCTGGTGGCATGTCTAAACTCATGTAAAAATACACATTTTAGAACTTACATATTATATATTTTATCACGGTGTATAATAAAAGATCCAGTAAGAAACATCCATAAAAGATTTTCAATTAACAAATAAAATCAACTGCACTTGTTGTGAGAAAGAATAAGAAAAATATTCGCAACAGGTGTTTAGCGAAGAACCGCCCGCGCGCCATCTACATTTGAACATTGGAAAAGAATGTCCATTAACCATTGTCTTTTTTTAATCAAAACCAAAGACTTGCACTACTACCAGTTCAGCGCAGTGTTGCCACTCATATTTATTTTTTGTACCAACACAGTTTAAAAAGTGCCAAATTTCTTTCTAGCATGGAAAAACAGACCTAAAACGAACTGGCGCGATATATGTACAGGTTATCATTAGAACCTTCAAAAACATTTCTCTTCAAATTTTTGTAGTGTTGGATTTAAGTTACACATTTATATAGCGAGCCGCTTGATCCAAGACAGACGCCCGCTTGCAGCCGCATCTCATGGTGACAGACGCTGCTGTTGGAATCCCCTGTCAAGCCCTTAAACCAATTATGTCGGAGTGGGCTTGTCAGGTTGTCGCCTTCTCACATCAGTTCGCCACCGAACGGATGTTCAGTGGCTATCCAGAAGATACGACTCGGACGTATTGAGCTGCTTGGACCGCACATAGAAGAATCGCTCTGGCCATTCCCAGTTGAATGGCGGTCAGAAGCTTTCCCCACTTGCGTGGACTTCTACACACGATCCCATCCTGCGCGACAGAAATCTGTGCCGTCAATGCCTCGGCGTACATCGCCGAATGTGCCAAAGCTACAATCGTCGCGGTATCGAAGGTTGCACCGCGAAACATCATCCACAATTGCACAACCCTAAGGTAGACACTGCGAAGCAAACCGTAAGTACAAGCACTGCATCCGCTGATGCACAGGTAAACGCACATAGCTATCAAGACGGTACAAAGATTTCGTATTTCCGCATAGTGCCTGTAAATATTCATGCAAAAAATAAAATAATTAAAACTTTCGCATTCTTAGATGAGGGCTCTGCCGCTACGCTAATAGAAAAAAAGATTTTCGACAGCCTGAACATAAAGGGGGAACTAGGCCCGTTGTGCTTGAGGTGGACCGACAATACCACTCGTACGGAGGGCAATTCATTGCTCTCATCTATCGATATATCCAATGTTAATAATGGTCATAAATTCGCTCTAAACGACGTCCATACCGTGGAAAGCCTCAACTTACCCACGCAATCGCTAAACGTAGACGATGTCACAGAGAAGATAAGTACTTGAAAGGGCTTCCTTAACGCTCGTACAACAACTAAAATTTTGATAGTAGTTAATAATTGGCGCCTGGCTGTACCCTTAAAAATCAAATAAGACGGTGTCAACGGTCCAATAGCAACTAAATGTCGTCTCAGATGGACGCTACAAGGATGCGAGGGTGAGCACGAGAATGTATACCACATAAACGTACACGCTTGTGACTGATACGTGCAAGCAACATGAAGATCACTACGAGGTCGGGCTATAATGGCGCGCCGATAATTCACACTTACCAGAAAGTTTTAATCAAGCCGTACGACGTCAGATGTGTTTGCAAAGTAAATTTAATGCAGGATCAAGCTTGAAAGCTACTATTCAAATGAAAATAGATGATCTTGTATCCAAGAGTATGGTACTTGCCAGTATTTTTAGTGAAAAATCCTAACAAGCCGGGAAAAATACGATTGGTGTGGGACGCCGCTGCCAGATCGGACGGAGCCTCACTCAAAAATTTTTTATTGAGTGGACCTGACCTGCTCAATTCTTTGGTGAACGTTCTACTGGCCTTTAGAGTAGGCAAAATAGCGGTGTGCGGTGATATTGCAGATATGTTTCACCAAATAAAGGTCAGAGAACGCGATATCCATGCTCAACGTTTTTTGTGGTGCGACATCGACGATGATGAAAAAAATCCGAGCACATACGTAATGCGGGCTCTCACTTTCGGACTGAACTGCGCGCCGTGTATCGAGCATTTTGTGCGTGACAGAAATGCAGAAAGGTTTCTTGATCAACATAGCCGAGCAGTGGAAACCATCCACAAGTATCACTATGTCGACGACTTTATCGACAGCACGGACGACGAGCAATCAGCCTTTGAGTTGGCAACACAAGTAAAGCAGATACATGCAGCCGCCGGATTTAATATGTGAAACTGGTCATCAAAGTCATTGCCCGTACTAAGACGCTTAGAATCAGACGCTGAAGCTGGCCAAGTCTCCCGAGACTGGGGCTCAACGACCAAGGCGTTAGGTATGTTCTGGGACCCGGTTAACGATCTCTTTAGATATATTTTCAGGTTTTCCCGAATGCGCCGTGATGTGATCAACGAACCGCTCGTGCCAACCAAAAGAGAAACATTACAGGTCGTGGTGTCCATTTACGATCCATTGGGCTTAATTTCATGCTACACCACGGCCCTCAAAATCTTGCTCCAAGACATTTGGCGATCCGGCTTAGACTGGGATGAGCCGCTGCCTGCTATTTTATATAGTAAATGGTGCGCGTGGAAGGCTGTGATACCTGTCATCTTAAGTGTACGCATACCTCGGTGCTATCCAACGTCACTAGGCTCCGCAATCGAAGTGCAGCTTCACACGTTCGTTGACGCCGGTGAAAATGCGTATTCTGCCGTAAGCTAACTGCGCATGGTACACGCGGACTCCGTATCTTTTGCGCTGGTGGCCGCAAAAGCAAAAGTAGCACCGCTCAGCCCACTATCCATTCCGCGACTAGAATTGCAAGCCGCTCTTGTCGGCGTGAGACTGGCAGCGAACGTTCTTAGCGTGGGACGTTTACGCACGACATCACAATTCTACTGGACCGACTCCAAAACTACGTTACGATGGCTGCGTATGGACCGAAAAGGTTTCCAACAGTTCGTAATGCATCGCATAGGTGAAATATTAGAAAAAACGAACGTCGATCAGTGGAAATGGGTACCATCTGCATTAAACCCTGCGCCATCAACGCCCGACCCCTAACCTTCGTTTCCCTTGACGCTATAGATGACGAAGCAATTACTTCAAGTCATCTTCTAATGGGATCGTCAGATGGGTTCAAGCCAATTTTCGGAGACAACACAGACTTACGACTGCGCTGGCACCAAACGCAGATATTCACCGACCAATTTTGGCGGCGTTGGACACAAGAATACTTGCCAATGATATCACGTCGAAGCAAATGGTTCAACAAGCAAGATCCGGTTAAGATTGGCAACTTGATAGTTTTAGTCGACTGTCATATTCCACCCAATAGTTGGCCTTCGTCATCTATAGCGTCAAGGGAAACGAAGGTTAGGGGTCGGGCGTTGATGGCGCAGGGTTTAATGCAGATGGTACCCATTTCCACTGATCGACGTTCGTTTTTTCTAATATTTCACCTATGCGATGCATTACGAACTGTTGAAAACCTTTTCGGTCCATACGCAGCCATCGTAACGTAGTTTTGGAGTCGGTCCAGTAGAATTGTGATGTCGTGCGTAAACGTTCCACGCTAAGAACGTTCGCTGCCAGTCTCACGCCGACAAGAGCGGCTTGCAATTCTAGTCGCGGAATGGACAGTGGGCTGAGCGGTGCTACTTTTGCTTTTGCGGCCACCAGCGCAAATATTATGGAGTCCGCGTGTACCACGCGCAGTTAGCTTACGACAGACTACGCATTTTCACCGGCGTCAACGAACGTGTGAAGCTGCACTTCGATTGCGGAGCCTAATGACGTTGAATAGCATCGAGGTATGCGTACACTTAAGATGAAAGGTATCACAGCCTTCCACGCACACCATTTACTATATAAAATAGCAGGCAGCGGCTCATCCCAGTCTAAGCCGGATCGCCAAATGTCTTGGAGCAAGATTTTGAGGGCCGTGGTGTAGCATGAAATTAAGCCCAATGGATCGTAAATGGACACCACGACCTGTAATGTTTCTCTTTTGGTTGGCACGAGCGGTTCGTTGATCACATCACGGCGCATTCGGGAAAACCTGAAAATATATCTAAAGAGATCGTTAACCGGGTCCCAGAACATACCTAACGCCTTGGTCGTTGAGCCCCAGTCTCGGGAGTCTTGGCCGGCTTCAGCATCGGTTTCTAAGCGTCTTAGTACGGGCAATTTCCTTGATGACCAGTTTCACCCATTAAATCCGGCGGCTGCATGTATCTGCTTTACTTGTGTTGCCAACTCAAAGGCTGATTGCTCGTCGTCCGTACTGTCGATAAAGTCATCGACATAGTGATACTTAAGGATGAGTTAAAAATACTGGGTCTATTAAAAAAAAGCGCCGCATGCGAAAATATGGAATTAGAGATCGCGCGATTTTTAATTCCAAATTTTTATTTTTTATAATAAAGGAATGCAAAGATTTTATAATTTTTATTATTTTATTATTCGAGAACTTTAAATTTCCGCACGGCATTATCTCGTTTTGTCAACATGGGCGTTATTTCTTTTTCGAAAGGGAAATAACGGCCGCTACAAAAGGAAATAGCGCCCGCGGGCTTTATTTCCTTTTTAAAAAGGAAATTACGCCCGCGGGCGTTATTTCCAATTAAAAGGAAATAGTGCCCGCGGGCGTTATTTCTCTTTCAAAAGGAAATAACGCCCGTTATCAAAAAGAAAATAACGCCCGCGGGCACTGTTTCCTTTTGAAAAGGGCGTTTTTTCACTGCCCCTACACATTCCTTTTATCCTATTATGTTATACTTTTCATTATATTTCATATGTACAGCAAAGTTGATCGAATAGTGAAAATTCAGTAGTAATTTTGTCGTCAGCGGTTTAACACAATTTAATTTTAAAGTCGTTTTTTGCCTTTTTGCTCATAAATTTGTAATTTGAATTTGGTATGAATCTTCTATAATTAAAAGCGAAGCGTACTCTTGAAAATATTGTTTTTTTTATCGCTTGGCTACGTGCATCACTGCAACGACGGTAACAATATGTGTTCAGGTAAATAATGTTTTACAACAATAATTTGTCGTTTTTATACTAAACATGACTAAAGTCTGTAAAATCTAAACTAGCGATGATAGACCTCTAGAATTTTATATTAAGATCTGTAATTTTTAGAGTAATTTTTTCACCTTTCTGAAAAATAAAATCAATATAAATTTCTCAAAACGAAATCTTTTTTTTTGTCCAGTCTATTATTTCCAATCAAAAGGAAATAACGCCCATTATCAAAAAGAAATAGCGCTAATTTTGAAAAGGAAATAACACCCGCGAGAGTTATTTCATTGCCCCAGGGACACACATTTTTGTTTAATCAGTTTGGTTATAATTAAATTTTTTTCTCTTTTCAGTACAAGTGGTTCACTACTAGCAGTAAATCAACATGTCCGATTTGTCGAAATGTATTCTGATAATTTAACAGTCACTTAAAGACGTACGTACACCAAGGGCCACAGAAACTATGTAAATATTTTTTCCAAAAATAAGATTACAACATTCTATAGAAATTGTTAGTTTTTCATTGTGTAATGCCAATATTGTTTAAATAAAATTGTAGAACGGTGATGTTTAACATACTAACTGCTTTTAACGAGAGACCACGAGGCTTGAAGCCTTAAGATATCTGAATTTTGATTTTGTCAGTTGCAAATAGCAGCAGTCGGAAATTGGAAAATCAACGCTTTTGCAAAACTGCCTGCAACAGATATCTTGCGTTTGTTTTTGATTTTTGTTTATTAAATTCATTGCAATATAAGAGGGTATTGTATATGGGTGTTTCCCAGAAAAAGTCAACCAAAATTTCAATTTTGTATGGGAAAAATTGAGAATAGTAAAATAACTTCCGCAACGTAACGCCCGCAACAGATATAAGTAACGATTACTTACAAACAGCTTTTCTTTTCTTATTCTTGTGTTGGTTTTTAAGAACCCATTTCATTCATCTTTAATATATCCAAAGGTTTTTTATCTTAATACTTCGAAGTTGGCAGAAAATTGAAAATTTACCTAGTTGCCTAAACACCACTTCCGTTTTGAGTAACGCCCGCAACACAGTTTATTATTATTATTATTCCCAGACGGATTACCCACCATATCCCGCCCAACCGGCACGAGGGGCGCATCCGCATAACGCGCGGATTGATAAATGTTGCCGAGCCGTTGAAAGGCATTGGTTTGTTTATCGTCGAGATCTAAAACTGCTCGGCTACAGAGAAAATCTCATCAGCCGAGTAAAGTAGATATAAGCTAAATTAAACATTAATAAATAATTGGTTGGCGGAAGATTGAGAATTTAAGATGCAGGGATAGAGAAAAATAAAAAGATAAATAAATAAGGTGAAATAAAAAATAATATATACATATAGACCAAGAAAAGAGCTCAAATAAGGATTAAAGACTACAAAAAGTTTCTACGTATTAAGGATAGAAAGAATAGATTCTTTTATGTGGAAAAGCGAGTCTGAAACATCAAATGTGCTAGAGTGAGAGTTATAATCCTGACATAAACAGCGAAAGGGTTCATTTAACTCAAAGTTGGTTCTACACTGTTTCAAGAAAAGTGGTTTAAAATAACGTGATGGCCGAGAGGGTATATTGAAATTTACTTCGCTTAGAAGAAACGGGCTTGAGAGAGATCCATTTAGTAACTTAATTATAAAAACTATTCCAAGCATTTCCCTCCTACTGGAAAGGGTGTGAGGATTTATGAGTTTCAAGCGGCTAGCATAAGGTGGTAGATTATATAAGGGATCCCAGTGAAAATCTCTTAATGCAAAAAGTAAAAACTGTTTTTGGACTGATTCTAGCCTATCTATATGGACTTGGTAGCGCGGGTTCCAGACTATTGAACCATATTCTTGTATCGGTCTGACTAATGAAGTAAAAAGAGCCTTAGTTACATAAGGGTCGCTTAATTCTTTAGACCATCGTTTGACAAATGCTAGAACACCTCTAGCCTTACCGGCTGCTGCGTTAATATGATGGTTGAAACTAAGCTTGCTATCCATAGTAACCCCCAGGTCTACAAAGACGTGAACCTGCTGAAGACTATAATTGTTAATTGTATAGGACGCCGGCTGAAGAGTTCTACGCGAGAAAGGCATGTATTTACATTTTTTAAGATTTAGCGGCATATAATTTAAATCCCACCAAGTAACTAGGGTATCTAAGTCTGATTGTAGCATAGATTCATCCTGACACGACGTGAATGACATGAAGAGTTTTACGTCATCTGCGTACATCAAGATTTTTGAAAACATTATTGTAGTGGAGGTGTCGTTTATAAACAGCAAGAACAGAATCGGGCCGAGATGGCTCCCTTGAGGAACACCTGAAGAGACGTTAATAACATCAGATAAAATATTTTTGAACACTACTCTTTGAGTCCTGTCACTAAGGTAAGAAGATATCCAGCGAAGGAGACCCGGCTGGAAGCCCAACTGATCAAGTTTATAAATAAGTAATGAGTGGCACACTTTGTCGAAAGCTTTACTAAAGTCAGTGTAAACAACGTCAGTGTGCATGTTTTTACGAAAGCCGTTTGAGACATGAGTGGTAAATTCAAGTAAGTTTGTGACTGTCGATTTTCCCTTACAGAAACCGTGTTGGCAGTTAGCGATCAGTATTTAGGTATGATAAAACATCTTTGGCACATATGATTGGAGTATTAATTAAATTATTTCCATGCAGTTTGTAAGGATAATTGCTAGTGTGTAAATTGGATACGTTAGAATAGTTCGAACTGAAAAATTTAGCAAAGGAATTTGCGATGTCATGGTTATCGCTAGATGAAAGGTCTTGATATTTCATGGCTGAGGGAAACCCAAATACCTTACGTTTAGAGTTTACGAAACCATAAAATGCCTTCGGATCAATAATAATGTTTTGTTTTATCTTAGAGATGTTAGCCTTGTAGCACTTTTTATTCAAATCGACATACTTCTGCCGTAGATTGGAATACTGTAGGTAATGTTTATTTAATCCCGTTTTCTTGTATAACTTAAATGCCCGGGTTTTTCTATTTTTCAATGCCTTGAGATATTTATAAAACCAGGCTTGCGTTGGTTTATCATCAGTAAATTCACATTTAGGAACATGTTTCTCAAACAGACTGTATATAGATTGATTGAAATGTGAAACGTTTAGATTAATATCGCCATTATATTCAGGCCATTTTATTTTCGACAAATCTTTATTTAATTTTCGGTAGTTGGCTTTGGAAAAGTTAGAATCAAAACTACTATTGGAGTAGGATTGTGTGTCGTGATCATTGCTTATGGTTTCGTAGACTATCTCTAATGAAGGATGGTAAAGGTCCTCTGGTAAAACCAGAGGATCACACCGATTCACAAAAAATTTATTTTTATCATCAACGTAAACTAAATCTAAGACTTTCCCAAACTTGTTAGCGGTAATATTTATTTGATTAAGGCAGAGATCGGAAATACCATCCAAAAAGTCCATGTAGCCCGGTTTGGATGGAATTGGAACAATGCTTCCATCAAATATACTCCACGAAATATGAGGTAGGTTGAAATCACCCAAGACAATCATCGAATCACAGGGGTTCGTCATTAAATGAACAGTTTTGAGTAGTGAGATATGTTGCATGTAGACAGAAATATCAGATGATGGGGGAATGTAGGAAACAGATAAGTACATATAAACGCTGTCAAGCTGAATTCGAATACATTTGCACTCGATAGAATTGATGAGGGGTAAATTAATCTCCTCTGAATTTTGAGAGGAATGAACGGCAAGTAGAACACTACCTCCGACTCTGCTCAAGCGGTCACTTCTATATACTTGATATTTGTTAGATAAAAGCTCAGCATTGAAAACATGGGGTTTCAGCCATGTATCCGTAAAAGCAATGACTTTAAAATTACAATGAAGAGATTTTAAAAAAAGATCAGTTAACTTTGTGTTTAAACCTCTAACATTTTGATACAAAATATTTATGCACTTTAGTTTTTTGACTCAACATTATTACGATCGATTCTGACAGCATTTTGAACGCTCTTACTCGGCCTATTTTCGAACTCTTTTACAAGAGTTCCGGGCGGCCAAAAAGAGCAGCTCAAAACAGTATCGAAGTCTTTATCCGACACATCAACTTTAAAGGAAGACATACTTCTTTGGTGAGGAAACTTAAACTTTCTCACTGCCAGCCCCTTCTCTCCAATTTTAGAAGAAATATGATACTTAAGGTCATCTTCGGTTGTGTCAGGATGAAATCTAGAGGCTTTGTTCGAGGCACGTAATAATAGCGGCAACACTGCTGCGCTGATTAAGATTTGCAACCCTGTTGCAACTGCTCAGCTAATACTTTTCTGATCTTTTGCGCTTGTTTTGCAAATTAGTTTGCAAATTGTTTCCAAATAATGACGCCAGCAAGTTCAGGAATTTTCTTTGCAGCACTTCTTTCGATAAATCTATTTCGGGGTTTACCTCTTTCATTTTCTGCAGCACTTTACCCCAGAGCACACATTTTTTCCTCTTTCCGGCTTCGAATTCTGGCTCCATATCCAGCCGGCATCTTATCAACAACTTAGTAATGGTGCTGCTTAACTTTTCGCTGAAAAATAAATAAACACAAATATTAAGAAATTAAGTAATTTTTATGATAATATATATGATAAATTTTAATTTAAACAATCATTTTGTTACCTTTCTTCTTCCATTTTGATTGTGCAAACAAAAAATTTGTGATGCCGATTTTGTTTACTTCGCGCGCAACAATTGCCGAATTTTTGACAGCTAAAACGTGATGCTTTTGCCAATGTTGCCAGAATTTCACATCGAACGTGATACTTTGCAACACAGCTGCTGTGATTGAAACTCGAACAAAGCCACACACAAAAATCGCTCGCTTCGGTGGAACCACGACCAGCTTCTTAGTCAGCGGTTCGGACGGTTCAGACTCAGTTACAGTAGTTGGAGGCTCAATCGTCCCTAGTGTGCCTAAAGATTTTACAAAGTTCGACTCTTTTCGAACGACATCTGGTACAAGACCACCGCAATCCCTTGTCCTCAGTAATGACGTCGGCAATCCTACCGTTCAAACCAGCGCACTTGACGTGGGCAAGCCCGTCACACAGCCAACATGCGACACAGCGTTCAGACTCGCTTTTAATTTGGCACTTTTCAATAATGCACGACATCACGGTAATTTAATTTATTGAAGTTATTGAAAAGAAAACAAAAACTCAATTTAAATGAAAAAAAAGTGTGTTGGGTGAAACAAAGAAAGCAACCCTGAACGTTTTAAAAGCAATGTAGGTGTAGAGTAAGCAGTTTTAAATGCACTGTGTTAGACGGCAAACAAACCACGCAAACAGCTGTAACAAAGAGGAATGTAAAAAGCAAGTAATCACAACAACGTTTCTACGTACTGCCGGTTCTGCGAGAAAGGTACATGTGCTTGCGCAGTACCCTTCGTACCGAAACGACCCAGGTTGTATTTTTTTTTTATATTACAGCCTGGCCAAGAGCAGTACACCCGAAGTGACCCTGTCTAACGTGTCACGATTCCTCCCCCTAAATTTGTCATCCTTGGAGCAGTCCCTTGCAGCAGGGCTGCTCCTTATTCTCTTGTTCCGGTCTGGCATTGAGCTAAACCCTGGTCCAACAGAATGGTTCTGCTGTGTGTGCCGGAAGAAAATTTATACCAGACGTTCGCATTCAGGGCAATGCACATCTTGTAAAGGTTGGCTTCACAAGTCTAGTTGCTCCGGACTAGATCCAAAAACACATCGGCCTCTTAGTTTCTTTAAAACCTTCGTGGCGCCTTGCTGTTCACGTCCTAGAACGTCTCGTGGCTCGCGACGCTTCGGCGTAGCACTATCGCCTCCCCTCGCAATACATATATTGCTCAGCAAGCATTGTGTGTTCCCAGTTGTAGCTCGCGCCCTAGTGCGCCAACACCTTATACAGCAGCTCATAGCTACTTCCTACTAGCACATCTACAGATCTAGTGAGCACTGCTGAGCTACAACCCCCGCCCCAAAATATTCCCCTCCCCTCTACTTCTTCCGGTACCGGCACAAATGTGAATCAAGGCCATCAGCTCCTGGTCCCTCACACTATGTGCACTGTTTGTCGGCACAGAATATATGCGTCCAGAGTGCCATCGGTCAAGTGCAATACCTGCCTTGGCCAATGTCACCTGCGCATACGCTCAGGGCTCGCAAAGAGAAATTTATGGACTGATGCGTATGTTGCGCCGTGTTGTCGAGCTGTGCAGCCCATATTGCCGACAAATTCTACCTCGTCTCCCAACGAGCGGAATTTGTCGCCTTCAGGACTGCGACGACGATCACGGACTAGCATATTACTTCCACGGCGAGCGCATCAGTCCCTGACTCCCAGAGTGACCATTGCCTCTCCCCCGCATTTCAAAATAATGCAATTAAACTGCAACGGTATAACTGGCAAGATTGTGGAGATCACCAAGTTTATGCAGCAAAACTCCATCAAAATTGCTGGAATCCAGGAGACTAAACTTGGCACCCACTCGGATCTCAGAGCGAGTGGTGGCTACCACATTCTCCGGCATGATCGTACGGACGGTGGGGGTGGTCTTGCGTTCATCATCCACCAAACCGTGCGGTATAGGGAATTTGCATTCAACACCGACCAAGAGGACATACCCCTAGAGCGACAGGGTATTGTCGTTTCAGCTGGAGGTGTTGATCTCGAGCTGATAAACATCTACATACCTCCCGTCACCTGTTGTCCCAGAAGTTATCGCCCTGATTTAAGCGATTTCCTACGGGGCGATAACCATGTCATTATGGGCGATTTTAATGCACACCACGACATGTGGCATTCACGCCATTCTGCTGACGGCAGAGGACGGGAAATAGCCGAGCAAATTGACGCTTCCTTATTCTGCGCGGTGAACATGGACGCCCCCACGAGGATGGCAGTAAATTGCAGTAGCTCCCCGGACATAACAATTGTTAGTCCGGGTCTAATAAACTGCATAAACTGGTGCCCAATGGTGGCTTTGGCATCAGATCACCTGCCAATCGTCCTGTCCGTTGATCGTGCCCCGGATTTCATCACCTCTGAGAAGAGATCCTACGTAAACTTCAGGAGGGCTGACTGGGTTGGCTTTTCTGAGTTTACTGAGAGCTCCTTTGGTGCTCTTCCCATACCGACTGACGTACGCCAAGGTGAAAAGGAAATACGTAAGGTCATAAATAGAGCTGCAGCCCTTTTCAAATCAGCTGGTAGAATACAAAATATACGGCCAAACTTCCCAACTGAAGCTGCAGCCCTGGCCAATGAACGTGACCTTATACGTAGCATCGATCCCGCAGACCCACAGATCAGTGGTCTCAACGCGGAAATCAGACGGCTGGTAGATGAACACAAACATGCCAAATGGGAGGAGCATCTGAGGTCTTGTAACCTCTCTACCGGTGTTGGAAAATTATGGTCCACAGTCAAATCCCTGTCAAATTCGACGGGCCCACCAAGAAACGTAGACATCACCTTTGGTGATAAGACGTTTAGTGACCCGAAGAAGAGTGCAACGGCTTTTTGCCGACAGTTTGTACCACACCCTGCACAGGACAGGGACAGACGTAGGATCTTCAGGCGTGCGCATAAACACAAAAACAATGCCCCCGTTTCCATCACCGCTACAGAGGTTCGAGAGGCCATCAGGAAAGCCAAAAACTCTAAAGCCATGGGCCCTGACGACATAGCCATGGTGCATTTAAAACACATCGGCGAAGAGGGAGTAAAATACCTCACTACCGTCTTCAATTTGTCCCTGGCCACTTCTGTCATACCTGAAAAATGGAAGCAGGCAGTCGTGGTCCCACTACTAAAGCCTGGCAAGCCAGCTAACGTAGGGGAGTCTTATCGTCCGATATCGCTCCTCTCGCCAGTAGTGAAGACATTGGAGGCGGTATTACTTCCTCTTTACACATTAAAGTTGAGGTTAGCCGAGCACCAACATGGCTTTAGAAAAATACGGAGCACAACTTCTGCTCTAAATGCCATTAACACTCAGATAACTGACGGACTCAACCAGAAAAGCCCTCATCATAGGACGGTTCTAGTTGCTCTTGACCTGTCTCAAGCTTTTGACACATTAAATCATGGACAACTGGTATCCGATTTGGAAGATTCATCGCTCCCCCCCTGTCTTAAGCGTTGGTCCGCCAATTATCTGAGTGGTCGTCAATCGTCTGTAGTTTTCAGAAACAAAAAATCAAGACCGAGAAAGATTAAACAAGGGGTACCACAGGGTGGTGTCCTTTCCCCGCTTTTGTTTAATCTTTATATTTCGAGGCTTCCTTCCCCACCAGATGGAGTCTCGATTGTTTCTTACGCAGATGATTGTACGATCCTGGCATCTGGCACTTCCGTTGATGAGCTGTGCTCCAGGATCAATGGTTATCTCCCCTCTCTTGTTGAGTTTTTCACTGCTCGGAACCTGACATTGTCGCCAACGAAGTCCTCGGCGACACTATTCACGACTTGGACGGCGCAAGTTGGCATGGAGTTAGAAATCTACGTAGGCGACCAAAAATTACCTACTGTCTCCCACCCCAAAATCTTAGGGGTAACTTTCGACCCCATGCACAAATTCAACCGCAATTGTCTCTAAGCTACAAAGCCGCAACAAAATTCTCAAGTCGCTAGCCGGCAGCACTTGGGGTAAAGACAAAGAAACGTTGCTGGCAACCTATAAAGCAATTGGTCGGCCGATCCTGAATTACGCGTCGCCGATATGGTCGCCGGGGCTTGCTGAGGTTCATTGGAAAAGACTGCAGGCCTGCCAAAACACCGCACTCAGAACCGCCACGGGATGCGTCCTTATGTCTCCAGAACATCATTTACATCATAGGTGGAAATGCTCCCAGTTTTGGAGCACAATGAAATGCTAAACAGGCAGTACCTGTTGAACTGTTGCAAATCACAACATCCCAACAGACTACTGCTTGAGTATGAGCCACCTCCTAGGACCTTAAGGGCGCATCTACGTGAGCATTTTGATGAGATCCGGCACCTCACACTTTCGCCGTTTGATCCAAAGGTGCATACGCAGGCCCTGAAGCACATCCATGACACGTCCGTTGCGTCCTATGTCTCGCTCTGTCCACTGAACGCCGTTTTGCACGCCAAACCACCTCGCGTTGCCGCTGAGGAACGTCATCTTCCTCGAGAGGCAAGGGTCACTCTGGCTCAATTACGCTCTGGATACTGTAGCAGGTTAAACTCCTACTTATCCAGACTAGACCCTGACGTGCCGAATGAATGTCCGGCATGCGGCTCGTCACCCCATAATACCAACCATTTATTTACCTGCTCTTCGGAGCCCACTCTTCTAATACCCATCTCCCTCTGGTCCAACCCTGTCGAAACTGCAAGTTTCCTAGGACTCCCGTTAGAAGAAATTGATGACAATTTAGGTTAAGGAAAAGTGCACGCTGGGCAGGGCTACACTTCGTTACAACAACAACAACAACAACAATTGCAATATAGAAACGATGCCTTTCAATAGCAACAAATAAATTATGCAAAAGGCTCGGCACAAGTAAATTCAATAATATGAATTTACACAAATTAAACACAATAACTGAAATAATAAATTTCACACAAATTAATGAAGCACAAGAAGTGTTTACACTCTTTTAACTTTAATTTTTCACTAAAAATTTAAATAATATCAGAGATAAAATCAATTAATGTAAAAAAAAGCACAGAGCAAAAAGAAACACGACTATACAGCTTGACGTTTGCGTTCAATAGGAGGCTATAACAGCGACATCATACTATGTTAGCATCTGCAACATACTTTTACCGACAGAAGATCCTTAAATACGCCCATATATAATATATCGGTTCCAGTTTTCACAAAACTTCTTACTCAAAATTGAAAAAACTCGTTCAAACGTAGCGTCCGCAACGCTAGGAAATGCCCATATAGCATTTTCAGATCGAATGAAACTTTTTTATGGTAAGTTGAAACCATTTTTAAATGAAGTGAAACGCATTTTCTGAATGAATGGGGACAAAAAATAAGATCTGTAATAAATCTGGAAATTTAACCTAAAGGCTAAAAATGCACTTAACAATTGTATATGTCTTTATTGGCTAATATCTCTTAAACCAGTATTTTGAGGAGAAATAATGACTTTTATTTATATTCCAGTCAGGGGTAAATTGCCCATATAAATGTGAGTGTCTTTTAAAGGATTTTTAATTAGTCGAAGTTATTTTTATATTTTTAATTTTTTTGTAATGGTCAAATAAAATACTTGCAAAATAATGGATTAGATAAGCTATACACCGTTTGGTAGGTTATTAACCACAGTTTAATTTTAACATTGCATTTTAATTGTATTAACATTTCTGCAATGGTGGGTTGGCGTAAAACTGAGAAAAAACTGTTTTTAAATTTCTAAAAACATACAATATGGGATAGTTCAGGAGTCAAAGTTCTAATTCTCTTCCCTCCAAATCCATTTTCTGAAATTTTGGGGATGAAAGACAAGATCTGAAAGAAAATATAACCATCTGTAGTGAAATAGTTCCATGGAAATTTTACCTAAAGGCTAAAAATGCACTAAAAAATTGTATATGTCTTTATTGGCTAATATCTTGTAAACCAGTAATATTACCAGAAATAATGACATAACGACTTTTATTTATATTGAAGTCAGAAGTAAATTGCCCTTATAAATCTAAGTACTTGGGTGACCGAGCTTGCTCGGTGCTATAAATTTAGTGCTAACTATACTTGCCAACCTTGTGAGGATGTGTTACACTGTCCTTTATATGTGGGCAAATTATTAAAATTTTGTAATTTTCGTAGCCGTAATGGAATTTTTGCGGACAACCCTACATGAAAATATTTTAGTTTGTATGTCAGCGAAAATACCTTTCATTTGATACCCATATTGGCATATCTAGCTCCATAAAAAAAATTTAAACAGGTGGCAACCCTGTAAACCACCCCAAGTGGCAACCCCAAAGTGTATAGTCTTAGAATCATTCATACCATCTATGTGCCAAATTTCATCCCATTAGGTCAAGCGGTTCTCGAGATAGTACCGGACCTACAAATATACTCCGGTAAGGTGGCAACCCTAGGTGACAACCCTACTTGAACATATTTTAGTTGATATGTCAGCGAAAATACGTTTCATTTGATACTCATCTTGGCATATCTAGCTCCATAAATACAAAAAATCTAAATAGGTGGCAACCCTGTGACAACTCCAAAGTGTATAGTCTTAGAATCGATCATACTATCTATATGCCAAATTTCATCCCAAGCGGTTGTCGAGATAGTACCGGACCTACAAATTTACAAAAATGCAAATATACAAGTTTAGCTCGTTTTAAGTTACTAGAGTTCGCCCAGTGGTTGAAATTCAACCACAAAACCTTATTTTATTTACCTACCTTTTTGATATTTCTTAAATTTTCCTTTCTTTTCCATATCTTTATATTTTTGGTTTCTATACATTCCTATTCATTTTGCCTTTTCCTCACTCTTTACACCATTCAATAATATAGTTTCAATGTTGATAATTATTTATTCTTCTTAGTTCGTCTTCGTTTCTATCCTTTCCTTTCCGTTGCTATCTTTTGCTTTTCTTTCCTTTTCTATTCTTCCCTCTCCGTTCTTTTCCTTTACTCTTCTTCCATTTCATTTTATTAACCTTCTTTCTTTCTTTCTTTCTTTTCTGTTATTTTCCTTTCTTTTATTTTCTTACCTGACCTTTCTTTCTATATCCATTATATTCCTTTTTCCTTTTATTTTCTTTTTCTTTCTTTTCCTTTCGTTTCCTTTGCTTTAGTTTCGTTTGGTTTCCCTTAGTTTCCTTTCATTTTATTAATTTTATTTTTTTTTTTTTTCATTTCATTTCATTTCTTTTATTTTTTTCTTACCTTTATTTTCTTTCACTTTTTTTCCTTAGATTTCTTTTCCTGTCATTTCGTTTCGTTACCTTTGCTTTCCTACCGTTTCCTTATTTTCTTTTTTTCCCTTCCGTAACTCCTTTAGTTTTTTTCTTTTAAATTCATTTCCTTTACTTATTTTTTTAGCTTTTCATTACCTTTCTTTCCTTTATTTTTCTTTCTTTTTATTTTCCATACCTTCTTCCTCGCTGCCTTTTCTATCCTTTCTTTTTCTCTGCTTTCCTTTCTTTGTCCTTCTCTATTTGCTTCTCTTTTCCACTCCTTTACCTACATTATATTTCCTTTCTTCCCTTCCTTTTTTCTATTCCATTCCTTTCCTTTCCCTACCTTTATTTGATTTTTCTCTCATATTTTCCGTTCTTAACTTACCTTTATTTTCCTTTTATCCATCCCTTGCCTTTCCCATTCTTTCCTTTAGTTTATACTTTTATTTGTTTCATTTTGTTTTATTTTTATTTATTTTATATTATTTCCTTTCCTTTCATTTCCAACAAATTTCTTTTTATACCTTTCATGAACATGAAATGGTATTATAACTTTGGTCCGATGTTTGTAAATATGAGAAGAAGAAGAGATGGACCCATCAATAAGTATACCGAAATGATCAGGATGACGAGCTGAGTTGATTTAGCCATGTCCGTCTGTCCGTCTGTCTGTTTGAACGCAAACTAGTCCCTCAATTTTTGAGATATCTGGCTGAAATTTTGTATGTGGCCACCATTTTGTAATATAGGAATCATTTGTCGGAACTGACAAGATCGGACCAGTATAACATATAGCCCCCATACAACCGATTGTTCAGATATAAGGTTTTTTGGCCAAAACTTCCGCAATTAAAAAGTTAGGAACGTAAAATTTTGCAACTCGAGTACTTTCTATTTATGTAGTGTATATAGTGAAAATCAACCAGATCGGGCAAATGTAACATATAGCCCCCATACAACCGATTGTTCAGATATAAGGTTTTTTGGCCAAAACTTCTGCAATTAAAAAGTTAGGAACGTAGAATTTTGCAACTCGAGTACTTTCTATTTATGTAGTATATATAGTGAAAATCAACGAAATCGGGCAAATGTAACATATAGCCCCCATACAACCGATTGTTCAGATATAAGGTTTTTTGACTAAAACTTCTGCAATTAAAAAGTTAGGAACGTAAAATTTTGCAACTCGAGTACTTTCTATTTACGTAGTGTATATAGTGAAAATCAACAAGATCGGGCAAATGTAACATATAGCCCCCATACAACCGATTGTTCAGATATAAGGTTTTTTGACCACAACTTCTGCAATTAAAAAGTTAGGAACGTAAAATTTTGCAACTCGAGTACTTTCTATTTACGTAGTATATATAGTGAAAATCAACAAGATCGGGCAAATGTAACATATAGCCCCCATACAACCGATTGTTCAGATATAAGGTTTTTTGGCCAAAACTTCTGCAATTAAAAAGTTAGGAACGTAAAATTTTGCAACTCGAGTACTTTATATTTATGTAGTGTATATAGTAAAAATCAACAAGATCGGGCAAATGTAACATATAGCCCCCATACAACCGATTGTTCAGATATAAGGTTTTTTGACCAAAACTTCTGCAATTAAAAAGTTAGGAACGTAAAATTTTGCAACTCGAGTACTTTATATTTATGTAGTGTATATAGTGAAAATCAAAAAGATCGGGCAAATGTAACATATAGCCCCCATACAACCGATTGTTCAGATATAAGGTTTTTTGACCAAAACTTCTGCAATTAAAAAGTTAGGAACATAAAATTTTGCAACTTGAGTACTTTCAATTTATGTAGTGTGTAGAGGAAAATCAAGAAGATCGGGTAAATATAACATATAGCCCCATACAACCGGTTGTTCCGATATAAGGTTTTTTGGCCAATACTTCCGCGTTTAAAAAGTTAGGAACGTAAAATATTGCACCTTTAGTACTTTCTACATATGTAATGTGTATAGTGTAAGTCAGTACAATTGAACACGTATAATATATAGCCTCCATACAATCGATTGTTCCGATAGCTCGGATCCTATTATTTTGTAAGTTTTTTTAAATTATAACAAAGATGTGTAATGTGTATAGTAAATTTAGTTAAATTGAAACAGGCTGTACTGGGGATCGAACAGTGAAAATCGTGACGCTTATTCATGAAAGGTATATAGCCTTCGGCACAGCCGAAGACAGCTTTCCTTACTTGTTTTACTTTCAATCACTTTTCTAATTCTTATTTTACTTTTTTCAATTTTATCAATTTTACATTTTATTTCATTTCACTAAGTCTAGCCACGAAGGGCCTTGTGCATGATCTAGCTTATTTGTGCTTTTTTTTCATATCATGTCTGAGCAAGCACTGTTTGTACCTACGCTCAATAAAGTGCACTGGCTCATGTTTATTATTGCTGCCAACAAAACAACTCAGACTCGGACTCTCCCCAACTGCAATGAATGCAAGTACAACAATGCAAGTGTACCTACATCAGTCCTAGGCACCTAGTGAGACAATTGTCCGAAAGTCTCTCGAGATATGAAATTATTTCTCGCTTATGAGAGCGCTATGGCCGCGTTGACCAATCAGTGAATATCGTTTGTTATGCTCAGTCACTCACTTGCAATTAACGAATCAACAACAAACGCTGTTGCTTCGGTACTTGCTGGTAAGCGACAGAGTAAACAGAGATAACCTAATTTGTTTAGTGCGAATTGTGCCGTGCTCTGACCTAGATACACACATAACAGCGGCTTTATAAAGTGAATGAGTGTTTAGCACTTGTAGTGGTGTGACTTTCAAATCATATTATAATAAATTTTTTTTAATTTTTGGTTTGTTGTCGCATGCCCTGCTCGGCGAGACCTATCGATACATATCAAATTTTATATACCTTAGAATTGTGGTTATTGAAAGGGAGAAAACTGTTAAGCATTGCGCATTTATATGTAATAGATTATTTTATCTTCTATTTTTTTTCTTTGTGTTTAATTTAATTTAATTTTATTTTATTTCATTTCATTTCACTTCATTCCGTTTCATTTCATGTCATTTCATTTCATTTCATTTCATTTTATTTTATTTTATTTTATTTTATTTTGTTTTATTTTATTTGACTTTATTTTATTTTGCAATTGTGTGTGTTTTATTTTATTTTATTTTAGTTTATGTTACTTTATTTTATTTTATGTTATTTTATTTTATTTTATTTTATTTTGTTTTATTTTATTTTATTTTATTTTATGTTACTTTATTTTATTTTATTTTTTAGTTTATGTTATTTTATTTTATCTTATTTTATTTTATTTTATTTTATCTTATTTTATTTTATTTTATTTTATGTTACTTTATTTTATTTTATTTTATGTTATTTTATTTTATTTTATTTTATTTTATCTTATTTTATTTTATTTTATCTTTTATTATTTTATTTTATTTTTGTTTATTTTATTTTTTTATTTTTGCTTCTCTGACTACCTACCCACAGATTTTTTTGTTTTTGTAAACACTTTGTGTAAGCGCCATGAAGTTGACGGGCTCGTGCTTATAATAGTAAACAAAACAACTTTCGTTTCCAGCAACAGCAATCAATGCAAGTTTTCATGACTACACACACAATTGCAATGAATGCAAAGACAACAATGCAAGTGGTCATACCTACGTACATTCACACAGTGGCTCTATAAGGTGAATGCGTGTTTAGCATTTCATAATATAATTAATTTTTTTTTAATTTTTGGTTTGTTGCCGCACACCCTGCTCGGCGAGACATATCGATACATACCAAATTTTATATACCTTAGAATTGTGGTTATTGCAAAAAAGGGAGAAACCTATTATGTTTGCGCATTTATATATAATAGATTAGATATGTATGTATGTATGTTAAAGTGGCTGCCTCCGCAGTCCACGCGGAGGCACACGTGGGCCTTAGTTTGGTCCGTTGTGATACCACGAAAGGAGCCCTAATTTCCCTTTCTGTAGATCGACCTGACCCAGCAGAAAGGTCGCATCCCCCAAAAAGTTTTGTAAGAAACCTTCTGACATACGACCTCTCCGCTGGGACGGGTCGGGGCAGGAGGCACCAAAAACACATAAAAACCTTGAAGGGATCCGTCCGCCCGTCACCCCCATACAAAGTGCAACGTATACGTTGCAACTCTATATGGTGATGACAGACAGACGGATCCCCCAAGGTTCGATGTGTATAGGGCCGGAGTTCATACACCCATGAAGCTAAACCAGCGCGTTTGTCTGATGTAGCGCAGAATATCATCTATATTTGCAGATTCTAGCTCCGCGAGGCATCCAAAGGAGTGTTTGCGGAGACATCGGTACCTGGTTTTCGACAGAGCGGGACAGTGGCATAGATAGTGTTCTACACTTTCTATCTCCTCCTCGTCCCTGCAGCTGCGGCAGAAGTCATTTGTATAGAGGCCCATGAGAGCGCCATGGGTTCCCATAAGACAGTGTCCTGTAAGAAGGCCCACTAGTGGCCTAATGAATAGGCGATTCAGATGAATTACCGATTGCGACCTTTTTTCGTTAAGTTTGGGCCAAATTTGCCTGGACGTTCTGCAAGTTGGCTCCATGGCCCATCTTGCGTCGGCTTGTTCTATGAACCGGGAACGCAGCCAGTGCTTGCATGTATCTAGAGGGGGGCTCACCCAGCTGCCGGAGGTGATTGTATGTAGACAGGTGCCCTTCCTTGCTAGCTCATCGGCAGCGCAGTTACCCGATACAAAACTATGGCCTGGGACCCATATTATACTCAGGCTGCACTTATTTAGAGCTTCCCTGCACTTAATCGCCACTAGTGACGACGTCTTACTACTTTGCAGGGATTTTATGGCAGCTTGGCTGTCGGAAAAAATGGAGATAGAGTTAGTCACTGGCAGGTTAGTCAGATAGCGAGCAGCTTCCCAGATAGCTATAAGCTGAGCCTGAAAGACACTGCAGTGGTCTGGAAGGCGTAAGCTCATATTAATGTCGAGCTTACTTGAGAAGATTCCACTGCCGACTTTGTTGTCTAGTTTAGAGCCGTCCGTGAAAACGGAGATTTCTTGACTTCCCGGTTCCACGCAATTTTTCCACTCGCTTCTCTCTGGGATCCACGTTTCGAACTTGTTATCCCAGCATGGCCGTGGTATTGCGTAGTCCAGCTTTAAGTAAGAGTTGGGGAGTTGCTTCAGGATTTGGGTATGCCCAAACCTGCAGTCCCTCCAGGGTTCTAGTGCGTTGAGCCTAGCTGCGTTGCAACTGGCAGTAAATTTCCCATACAGGTCAGTGGGAAGAAGAAAAAGTATGGTTTCAAGAGCCTTGGTGGGAGTGGATGGGAGGGCACCGCTAATAAGCATTGCTGCCATCCGTCGCACCTTTGTGGCTTTGGGTTTGTTAGATTCGATCTCGAGAGCCGGCCACCATATGGTGACGGCGTAGAATAGTATAGGTCGCACCACTGCCGTGTAGATCCAGTGGACAATGTGGGGCTGAAGACCCCACTTTTTTCCGATTGCCGACCTACAGGCGTAGAGCGCCATTGTGGCTTTCCTGGAGCGTTCCTCCATATTACGCCTCCAGTCCAGCCTTTTGTCAAGAATTACGCCAAGGTATTTAACCTCGGTAGAGAGTGTGATCACGCTCCCATTCAGCGATGGGGCGGTGAAATCTGGTATATTGCGTCTGCGGGTGAAGAGCACCATCTCAGTTTTTTCACTGCTGATGCTTAGTCCACATTCCTCAGACCAGGTTTTTGTTAGATTCAGCGCATTTTGCAAGAGTTCGCTAAGCACCGAAGGATGCTTGCCAGTAGCCGTCAGGGCTATGTCGTCTGCATAGGCAATGACCTGGCAGCCGGTGTGCTTTAGTCTAGATAAAAGAGTGTTCACCGTCAGGTTCCAAAGTAGAGGAGAGAGAACACCCCCTTGGGGGGTTCCTCTGTTGGCATACCTTGTAAGTGAAGAATTGCCCATTTCGGAAATAATGGTTCTTCTTTGGAGAAGGAGTTCAACGAACCCCACTAGAGGCTCTTCCACTCCCAGCAAACGCAGGGAGCTCGTTACCGCTGTTGGAAGAACGTTGTTAAAAGCCCCTTCTATGTCAAGAAAAATGCCGAGCGTAAACTCCTTGAAAGCAAGTCCCTTCTCTATCCCAGAGGTGATAGCGTGTAGAGCCGTCTCTACGGACTTGCCCTTGGAGTAGGCATGCTGGCTGTTGGAGATTAGTCCTGGATTTGCCGTTCGCCTAATGTAGGCATCTAGCAATCTTTCTAGAATTTTTAGGAGGAAAGAGGTCAGACTTATAGGTCTGAGATCCTTTGGGTTATTGCAGGATGTCCTGCCTCCTTTCGGTATAAAGACTACCTTTGCCTTGGCCCATTCCGTGGGGATATAGGCCAGGTTGAGGCATGCCTTGTAGATTAGAGTTAGCAGCGGACTAATAAGATCGCTCGCTGCTTGTAGTTCGGCGGGAAATATACCATCTAGTCCCGGAGATTTGAAGGGTTTGAAGGACCTGATTGCCCAGTTAACTCCTTTTCTGCTAACTATGTGGTCCAAGGGCCTCGACAGCCTTGGGTTAGATTGCGAGTTCGAGGGTAGGTATGGTTGAGAGGTGCTGCCCGGAAAGTGGGCCGTGACCAGGGTATCCAGGATTTCGGCACTAGATGAGGCCCATTCTCCATCAGCTGTACGAATACAGCTGAGAGGAGTAGGGTTTTTGGAGAGGACCTTACGTAGGCGATTTGCCTCCGAGACTTCCTCAATATTGCTTGTGAAGTTTTTCCAGGAATCCCTTTTGGCTCTCCTGGTTAACTTCTTAAAAGATTTTAAGGCGTCCCTGTAGGGGGACCAGATCCCTGTCTGTTTTGCCTGATTAAAGAGTTTTCTGCTGTTCTTCCTTTGCTCGGAGATTTCAGGGGTCCACCAGTACGGTTTCTTTCTACCCCTTTTTTTAATATCCGGGCAGGCTGCTATGAAGGCAGCGTTACAAGAATTGGTGACAAGATCTACTGTTTCGTCTATCTTAGACGGTGAGTCTAGCTCACCGAGAGAAGCAAACGATATGTCTGAGAGAGGCGCTTCATCAGATCTTATCGGTAGGCAAGACCTACCGTGAGAAGCGTTTTCGTGGAGGGTAGAGGACAGGACCACTTTGTAAAGGTCCCAGTCCGTACGTCTCCTGTTCCTGTAAACCGCGATAGGCGGAGGTCGCAGAAGCAGATTAAAAGTTACGTACATATGGTCAGAGTAGGAGTTATCATCGGAAACTTTCCATTCCTTAACTAAGTCAGAGAAAGGTCCTGAAACCAGAGTAATGTCTAGAACTTCCCTCCTATTCGAGGTGACAAAAGTTGGTTTGTCCCCAGAGTTACAGATACAGAGGTTGTTTTCTATGATAAAATCAAAAAGAGACTCACCCCTTGTATTTGTGTCGGTTGAGCCCCATGCGAGGTGGTGCGCGTTGGCGTCGGCTCCAATGACTATCGGAAGCCCCTTGAGTTGGGCCTCCTTTACCGCCTTGCTGAGCCTATCCTGTGCAGAGATGGGGCGATCGTGCGCAAAGTATGCGGACATCAGCCAGAGGGTATAGTCCTGCAGCTCGAGGCTGATACAGGTGAAGTCATCATCGCTAAAAGGAGATAGTAGAAAATAAGAAAGAGTTTTTCTGATAAGAATACATGATCTGAGTCTACCTTTTGCAGGTGGCGTCACCAGCTGGTACTCATCGGTATCCCTCGTGAAGGGTTGACACCTTGCCGCGGTACGAGGGCTTAAGTCGATAGCCACAGGGCTGCGCTCCCCTTGTGATCATAGTGCCGCCGGTACTACATCACGAGAGAAGCCAAGCCTCTCTGGCGCGACGACTAAGATCTTCCCCCTCCCAATCCAGGGTGTTATGCGACCACGTGCCCATTGGACGTTTGCAGCCGGGAGGCAAATCGTGGCTGTAATCGAACGGAGCCTCTCTGATACCGGGCCGCCTCGGAGAGTAACTATGGCCTTACCGCGGCATGGGGCTCTGCCGCGGCGGACGACACATTCCCCATACTCTTCCTTTGACCCTAAACTGGCCTTGCCCGGCAAGGGGTCGTACGAACAAGATGAAAAAAAGTAATAAAAACCTTAAAAATAATGATACAACCATGTATACTGCCCAGCAGAGGAGGAAAATGCTGGAGCAAGCGAGAACGCAACGTCGGGGGACAAACTCCATTTCTTCATCAGCCGAGAGATCGACAGCGATGGCAACTACGAGTCGATCAGCTCTGGATAATAAGGGGGCAATCCCCAAAGTAAGTACCGGTACAAACACGGTGAAGCCAACAACGGCTGATGCTAGAGCCCTAGTAAGTGCCGGTACCGAAACCAAGTCTTTAACGTCTGTGGCAGTGGTCTCACGACCTGGCCCCAGAGATCCAAATAAGGGAACGACCGCGATGGCAACTACGGGTCGAAATTTACCCCAAAAGACATCTTCCAGTCGCTCTGAGTACTTGGACAAAAGAGCGGCCGCGAGGATACTGAAGAAATACGAGGGTATTTCACAAGAGACGCTATCGCCGAATGCTAGGAAGACGGTGGAAATGGCTGAAGCTATCTTACCGAACTTCCAAAGCGATTACGCGCCAAAGAAGGTTAATATAAATCCCTTCAAACGCCAGAGATCGGACGTGGATTTAAAACCTCACCCGAAGCGGCAGCAACACGCCCCCGTAATGGGTAAACTCAGCTTTGCTGAAGTGACTAAGGATAGGATCCTCATAGGCGTCATTGACCGAGGTAATGAAAACTGGGCCATCCCTAGGGACCAGTGGCGGTTCGTCCGGAACGCTATCGGTAATGCCCTTCTCGACATTATGGATGAGTGTCCGGGTGCCACTCCGATGGGTTCTGATGCGGGATGGCACCAGGGCCGAATCAAGGTATTCGCTTGCGAGGATGCAAAAACTGTTGCACTGTACAAGGCAGCAGCTGCAAGACTAGGTGAGATCTACCAAGGGGCAAGAATCGAGGTTGTCGACTGGAAGGACATCCCGGCTCGGCCAAGGGCAAGAGCGTGGATTCCTGCTATCCCTGCTGAACCTGAGAGAATTCTCAGGATGCTGAGGATCATGAACCCGTCTCTCCCGACGCAGGACTGGGGTGTAAATCTGGTCGAGGACGCGGTAGGGCCTGATAGGCAAGTCGTCTTCACCTTGAATAAGGAGGCACTCGAGCCCCTTAAACGGTGCAATGGACGAGTGCACTACGGCATGGGTCAGATCGTGATCCACGTATACCGCGGCGATGCACAGCGCGCTGCTATTTCGGCTGCACCGGAGGACTCGGACATCGCAGTGCCGACTCGGAAAGTATGGTATCTGCCACGTCAAATGGCGAAGGAGCAGTGAACAGCTCGGAGATGGGAGACAGCCTGCTGGACGGGGAGGACCTCAACGTCACAGTGATATCAGCTAGTCCTGAGCGCACCACAGTTGACACTGCCACAGTTAGTAGGATCTCTGCCACGCTAACCCGTGGTCTGAAGAAATCGTCGTTGAAAGATAAGCCTCCAGACGAGGTGGAACTCGACGATACGGCGGTGGCAGGGAAGTCTGAGCACTCTCATGTTGGTGGTGATTCAGATAAACCTGCACAAATCTAAAGCAGCCTCGGCTGCTTTAATCAGTCGTCTCTCTAAAGGCGACGTAGATGTGGTCCTCATCCAAGAACCCTGGGTCAACAGCTCAAGGATTTGCGGTTTGGGAACTAAGGGTTATAAGCTTATTCGAACCAGCGAGGGGGGCAGGGTTAGAGCCTGTATTTTAGTTAAGTCTGAGCTGAATGCATTTCTCTTGCCCAACTATACCAATGGTGACGTTACAGCTGCCAGTTTAACAGTCGACAGTACCAGTCTGACGATGGCGTCGGTCTATATGCCCTACGACGCCGAAGAACCTCCGCCACAGAGGGAGGTAAAAGACCTGGTGGCAAATTTTTCCATGGGTCATCTTATTATCGGAACTGACGCCAATGCTCATCACGTCCAGTGGGGAAGCTCCGATATCAATGCTAGAGGAGAGTCGTTGTTTGACTATTTGTTAACAACTAACCTGGTAGTTTGCAACGTGGGTAACGAACCTACGTTTATTACTAAAACCCGTAGGGAGGTAATAGATCTCACTATTTGCAGCGAAGGCGCTTATGAGTGGGTCAGAAAATGGCGCGTTCTCGATGAGCACTCATTCTCCGACCACCGGTACGTAGAAATAGTTCTAGACTTTTCTGTTGAGCAGCCGGTTATGAAACGCAACCCACGTAACACTAACTGGCAGCTACACAATGAAATACTATCTAGGGACTTACCAGCACTGCCCCCACAAGTCCCCTCATCAGTAGGGGAGTTGGAGGATCTGGTAAAGACCTTTACAACGGCGCTCTCGAATGCCTTAGAGCAGGCTTGCCCAGTGCCAAAACCACGCGGTAAACATAGGCCGCATTGGTGGTCCTACGACCTGGACTCGCTCCGAAAATCATGTAGGACACAATTTAATAAGGCCAAGAGCCTTGGCACGGAGACTCAATGGCTCGAATATAAAGTTAAACTCAGGGCCTACAAAAAAGCTCTGAGGCAGGCGAAGAGAGTCTCGTGGAGAAATTTCTGCACTGTGGTCGAAAATGTCGACGCTACAGCGAGACTTAGACGAGTGCTCTCAAAAACTCAAACAGCCACAAGCTATTTGCGCAAACCTGACGGATCCTGGACCAGCACGGAGAGGGAAACCCTAGAGCTGCTCTTGAATACGCACTTCCCAGGGAACTTGCATGAGGAACCCGTAGCACCTACAACAAACCTGGCTGTATACATACCCATCACGGAGGAAAAGGTTAGGTGGGCGGTTAAAAGCTTCGAACCGTTCAAGGCTGCCGGGCCAGACGGGATTATTCCCGCACAACTCATAAACACGCTGGAGACATCAGCCAAATGGCTGGTATTTCTCTATACAGCCTGCCTGGCTCTTAGCTACATTCCGTGCTCCTGGAGAAGTGCCACGGAAGTGTTTATTCCTAAGGCGGGGAAGGCGTCTCATTACGAGCCGAAGGACTACAGGCCGATCAGTCTCTCATCCTTTGTGCTCAAAACCTTCGAGAGGATAATAAATGACTACCTCTCCTCTACTATTGATAGCAACCTGATCTGTAGCTATCAGCATGCATACACCAAAGGGAAATCTACAGAAACTGCGCTTCACAGCCTAGTTTCTGTTATTGAAAAATCGCTGTATGAGAAGGAGTACTGTCTTGCGTCCTTTTTAGATATTGAAGGAGCCTTCAACAACATAAGCCCTGATGCTATAAACACCGCTTTAACAAGTCTGGGCATAAGCAGGTCTCTTATTGGACTTATTGATCAACTGCTAAGGGGTAGACGAATAGTTTCATCACTGGGCTCGGTTGACTTATCACGCTATGTCACAAGGGGAACGCCTCAGGGTGGTGTTCTCTCCCCGCTTCTATGGAACCTCACTGTCAACTCGATGCTGCGAGACACAAGCTGGGGGGGCGGGAAGGTAGTGGCATATGCAGACGACTTAGCTATAGTATATAGGGGAAAATTCCCACAAACCCTGTGCGACTTGATGCAAGTAGCACTGCGAGAGGTTTCCTCATGGTGCTCGCGCTGCGGACTGAGCATCAACCCGGGAAAAGTAGAACTGGGTCTTTTCACCAACCGCTATAAGATACCACCGCTAACACCAAAACTGAATGACGTGCACCTGAACCTGGCTGACAAAGCCAAGTTCTTAGGCACAGTTCTGGATAGGAAACTAACCTGGAAGGAGAATGTTCTTCAGCGGCAGAAGAAAGCGTGTATTGCACTCTACACATGCAAAAGAGCCATTGGAAAGAAATGGGGGCTCAGCCCCAAAATATGCAAATGGATCTACACCGCAATCATTCGACCAATCATGCTCTATGGAGTTGTGGTATGGTGGCCTGCGCTGAGCAAGGCAACAAACCTTAATCTGCTAGGTAAAGTACACAGATCTTGCATGATCTGTATAAGCGGTGCGTTAAGAACAACGCCCAATGAAGCACTCCAGGCCATTCTTGGCATTTTGCCACTCGATCTGGAAGGGCACCGGGTAGCAGCAGCATCGGCTCTGCGTCTAAGGGAAACGTCCGACTGGGGCGCAAGCACTACTGGACACGCCTGTATTTTGGGATCCTATAGCTTTCTTCCGCTGAGCACGGATCGTTGTGCGACCACAACAGTCGGAGATAGCTGTTTTAAAATCAACATTCCCAGCAGGGAAGAATGGGAGAGCACGGATCGGAGTCCCGCCACTCATGGCGGCACTTCCATTTATACTGATGGCTCGAAGTTAGACGGCAGAGTTGGAGGAGGGGTTTATTCAAAGGATCTGAACCTTGAGCTCTCCTTCAGACTACCTGATCACTGCAGTGTCTTCCAGGCTGAAGTTTCAGCAATCATGGACGCCGCGGCTTGGATAGGCCAACACACTATCGGACACGACATTTTTATATTCAGCGACAGCCAGGCGGCCATCAAATCCCTTGGCTCTTATTCGTTCAACTCTGAACTGACGCTCAGCTGTCGTCGATCTCTACAAGAGATGGCCCAACAGAATCGCGTGAACCTCACATGGGTCCCGGGGCATAGGGACATTGAGGGAAACTATAGGGCAGACGAACTTGCGAGGCGGGGCACGACCAAGCAGGTTCTTCGGGATAAAGAGCGCTTAGGTATGCCGTTTGCCACATGCAAGCTTATGCTGAAGGAGTACACACTCCGCCAAGCCAACGAAAGATGGCTGCAATCTCCAGGATGCCGGAAACCTGGCCGAAATGGGATCATAAAAGATCAAGACAAATATATGCCCTAAGGAGAAGAGAAATCTCCATATTAATAGGCGTATTGACTGGGCACTGCCTCATTGGTAAGCACGCAGAAAGACTTGGTGTGCCCTACCGACGATGCTGTAGGAGTTGTAAGGATGATGAGGAGGAGGAAACGGTGGAGCACCTCATCTGCAACTGCCCGGCTTTAAGTGGCGCGAGAATGCGCTTTTTGGGAGTTCCCTTCCTGGTTAGCCTACGCCAGGTCACGGAGCTGGACATAAAGGACCTGATGGCCTTCATCAAGTCATCTAAATGGTTCGAGGAGGAGTAACGGTGTCGGTATAGGAAAGTCAGTCCCGGGATTCTGCTATGTGGAGAATTCCGTTAATACCGGGATTTTCCATATGGCAGGGTCCCGGAACTGACTTTCCTAGTGTTGGTGGTATCACAACGGGCCTTTTAATACTGCCCTAGGTGTGCCTCTACGGTAGCCACTTTAACCTAACCTAACTCATCGGTATTCAGCCCACAGACCCTGGTACCGACGACCCATGGCTCTTGGACTAGAACGACCGCCTCCGATGTTTTGCAGAGGCGTAAGATTAGCGCAGCGGAGGCTGCCTTAGAGTGATGCAGGTTAATTTGCAGTATCCGGACCATTCGGACCGTTCTGAAAACTCAGCATCGACGTCCGCAATAGATTAGATATCTGCGAGTGTCCTTTCAAGGACTTTTAATAAGTCCAAATATTTTTTATTTTTCATTTTTCTGTACTGGTCAAATAAAATACTTTCAAAATAATAAGTTACATAAGCTATACACCACAGTTCCATTTTAACATAGCGTAAAACTAAGAAAAACCTGTTTTTAAATTTCTGAAAACATACAATATGAGATAATTCAGGGGCGAAGTTCTAATTCTCTCCGCACCATACGCATTTCCTCAAAGTTTGGGGATAAAAGACGAGATATGTAAACAAATCTAGCCATCAGTAGTAAAAAATTCCATGCGAATTTGACCTAAAAGCTAAAAATGCACTATAAAATTGTATATGTCTTTATTGGCTAATATCTCGTTAACCAGAAATTTAAGGAGAAATAATGAAATAACAACTTTTCTTACATGGAAGTCAATAGTAAATTGTCCATATAAATATTGCACCTGCGAGTGCCGTTTCAAGGACTTTTAATAAATCGAAGTTAATTTTTAATTTTTACAGTAGAAAAATTCATGGACTATTTGACCGATCGAATAAGTTATTACTTAAATAATAATAATATGTCGAAGCAAATTTTTTTTATTTTTTTATAATGGATTATATAAGCTGTACACCGTTTGGTCGGATATTAACCACAGATTCATTTTAACATGGTTTATAACGTGTGTGGTATACCCGTGGCTACCGGCACAGTAGGCGGACTTCGGTCGCGTTTCAAAAAAATAACCCTACGCCATTTTATACAAAAGATATTTGTTTACAAATATACCAATAACGCTAGCAATTAGAATTATAATGAGAAAATGGGATAAAATTCAGAACACAACCAACATATCAAAATCAAAATTTCATTAAATACTTGACTTCTGCCTCAGAGACAACAATTACTTTATGTGCAATAACAAACTTTACACTCAAACATTTGGTATGCCAATGGGAAATCCGCTCTCGCCAACAATAGCCGATATTGTTATGGATGACCTTATTGACAACACCATTGCGGAGCTTAAACAACAACACAGTATTGAAATAAAATTTATTAACAAATATGTAGACGATATCTTTGCTATAGTGAGAAGAAAAGACGTGAATATAATCCTAGAAACGTTAAACAAATATCACCACAAACTTCAATTTACAATGGAAATGGAAGAAAATGAGAGTATCCCATTTCTAGATGTCCGTATACATAAAACCAACAACAGTATTATTTTAAATTGGTACTCTAAACCAACATCTTCTGGTCGCCTGATTAATTTTTTATCTTCCCAACCAACCAAGTATAAAATTAACACAGCCAGGAATCTTATAAGAAAAATAGTGACGATTAGCCATGAGAAATTCCACGACACTAACATAGAAAAAATACATACGATTTTGAAAAATAATAACTACCCCGACCACTTAATACATGATTTAATCAACCAAGAAATCATGAAAAACAGCAACCCCCACAGTAAACCATCTAATGCAATAACAACAGACCCAAAAAAATACTGCAGTGTCACATATATTCCAAAGCTTAATGCAATAGATCCGAACATATTAAAACAACAAAATATCACTTTAGCTTATAAATCCAACAACAAAATATCCAAAATCTACACAAGAACAAAAGATCCAATAGACAAGCTACAACAAAACAACGTGATATATAAAATAGAGTGCAAAGGAAAATAAATCGAAAGCTGTGATAGGGTGTACATCGGTACGACGAGACGTATGCTCGGGGTGCGAATATCCGAACACAAAGCAGACTTCAACAACACTAAAATAATAGACAAGGAAAAACGAGAAGTGACGAGATATACATTAGAAAGCTTGCACATTTTAAATAATAGAGAGACAACGATCAACAAAGAAAGAGGACTACGACTGCATAGGTGCTGCATACATGCTATGTTTAAGTAATAGGTTTAGTTATGACAAAACTACCACGCAAGGTGGTAATGATTATTAGATGCTAAGTGTTTACTGTTTCGTTGTTATTGTGAGTGCAGTTTACATGTTAAATGTTGTCTATATGTATATTTATTATTATGTTTGTTTTTGTCTTTCATTTCTAAAAATAGCCCCTGATGAAGCTGGAATATCTGGCGAAACGTTGGGCATAATGTTGAAATAATTAAAAACTATTTGCAACAAAAAACCATTAGGTCGAACTAGCCTACGATCCCCTATACAAGAAAACTGAAACCGACCGCAAAAAACAACAAAAAGATATTTGTCCAAGTTTTTCATGTTCTTGAATTATTGGCTAATATCTCGTTAACCAGAAATTTAAAGAGAAATAATGACATAACGACTTTTTCTTACATGGAAGTCAGTAGTAAATTTCCCATATAAATGTTGCACCTGCGAGTACCCTTTTTCAAGGACTTTTAATAAATCGAAGTTAATTTTTTATTTTTTACAGTAGAAAATGTCATGGACTATTTGACCGATCGAATAATTTATTACTTAAATAATAATAATAAGTCGAAGCTAATTTTTTATTTTTTTTATAATGGATTAGATAAGCTGTACACCATTTGGGCGGATATTAACCACAGTTTCTTTTTAACATTGCATATTAACTTTATTAACATTTTTGCAATGTTTGGTTGGCGTAAAACTAAGTAAACTGTTCTTAGATTTCTAAAAACTTACAGAATGAGATAACTCAGGGGCACAGATTCTAATTTTATATGCTATTTTAAAGTAAAATGGTAAATACTAAGCAAAGAAACAAATAAAATAATAATATGAAACGGAAGTCTATAACAATATTAAACATTTCCTTTCGAACAGTTTTTGTTTAAATAACACTAGTTTACAGCCAAAAAATTCCAAGTAATTTATGCATATGGCTAAATTGGCACTGACATGAAGAGCTGTGAACATATTTTTACAATTTTTTGTATGGGCAGGTTTTCGAGATATCGGTAATTCAGTGTTTTTTCAAAAATGAGTTTCGCCAATGTCGCAAAAGCGATGGAGGTAAGCGATACCTCGTTCGAAAGGAAAATAAAATACGATTCTAACGACGTATAAAATGTAGGAATGGGTCAAACCATCGCTGAGCAATAGCTGGCCAAGGCGCAATTTTGTCGAATTTTTACGACTTTTGAAAAAAATTTGATTTTAAAAATGTGTTTTTCATGCGAAGTTGTAAAAACCAGGAGCTTTTTAATTTTCTAAAATTAGTGTGTATAATTACAAACACTTTAAGCGTAATATTACCAAGATCTAGGAAAAACTGTATTTTTGGAGCTTTTTTTGTAACTTTCAACATCTCTTTTAATAGAATTGTAAGAGGTCGATGTCGGTGTATTGCAGATATTCAAAAAATATGCATAGTATTAATCATTACTAAGGCTATAAAGTCCAAATCAACCGTTTTAGAACTTTTGATTGTCTGTCCCTCTATCTTTCTGTATGTTTGTGGTCGTATCACTCAAAAACTGCTAAATGGAACCTAATGAAACTTTCACCATTGTATTACTAGACGTTCAACTTAAAATTTAAGACATCCTTTATTTGGATAACTCGACTGGTTTCAGATTTATCGACAAATACGTGGAGCAGGGGTGACCAAACATGAAGTCCTACAATATGCGTATATTGGACGATAACCCTGAAACCGGTCGAGTTATCGAAATAAGGGATCTCTTAAATTTTAAATTGAACGCCTAATAATACAATAGTGAAAGATTCATTTAAATCTATTCAGCAGTTTTCGAGTGATACGACCACAAACATACAGACAGAAAGACTGACAGACAGACCGAAAAAAATTCTAAAAACGGTTGATTCGGACTTTATTAGCTTAGTAATGATTAATACTATGAATATTTTTTTGGAATATATGCAATACACAGACATCGACCTGTTGCAATTCTATTAGAAGTGGAGATGTATCGCCAAAAATACATTTTTTCCTAGATCTTGGTAATATTACGCTTAAAGTGTTTAATTATACACACTAATTTTAGAAATGTGGTAACCCGCATTGAAGCGCAATTTGAGTGTTCTCTTATAAACGTATGAAGCGGGATTTAGCTATGTATTTGTATGTATGTATGTACTTAGCTCTATTGCACTCGGCTGTGCTTTTAGTTTTCAGTCGTTCACTCTCCCTCATCTTGTTAGTACGCTTTTAATATTTCGATAATTAAACATTATATTAATTAAATATTAAAACGCGTGTTTCATTTATCACAACTGGCGACGAGGCAAAAAAAAAATAAAACCAATGTCGATTATTGGAAGCGTACCCAAATTTGATTTTAAAGAAAATATCTGGAATGTGTTCCAGAGTCAACTGGACCAATTCTTCATCGCTAATAACATTGAAGAAGACAAGCAGAAAAAGGCAATTTTCCTCAATGCTCTGTCGGAAAAAACATATTTGCTTTTGAAAAATATTATGAATCCACTTAGTATTGATGGTGCAGCAATTACATATCACCAGTGCATCGTAGCTATGTCGTCTCATTTTAAAACATCCGCTTCAGAATTTCCAGAGCGATTTAAATTTTATCAATGCACTAAAAAGACAACCGAAACAATAAATGACTGGGCGGCAAGAGTTCGATCATTAGCGGTAGGATGCTCTTTTCGCCAGCATCTGGAAATGGCGATTCGTGACAAATTCATCATGGGGTTAGAGGCTGGTCCAGCAAAAGACAAAATATTCTTGGAAAAAGAAAATACTCTAACGTTGGAAAAAGCAATAAGCATCGCTAACGCAACAGATTATATTCGTCAGCAGTATGAGGTCAAAAGGGAAGCTGAAGATAATGGTGAGCAGTTATATTATAACAAAAGTCAAATGAAGGTCAGGCGGAGAAGTGAAGACTCGAAAAAGCAGCGTAAAGAAGATAATGACAATGTAAAACGCAGCAGCACTCAGCGTCAGCAGCAGCGTAAGTTTGACAACAAAGACCATCAGTGTAGTGTGTGTGGCAGCGCGGACCATAGTTCTAGTGTGTGTAAGTTTAAAAATTATAAATGTCATAGGTGTCAGCGAAGAGGGCATATTAAGAGAATGTGTAAAGCAGGCAAAGGCAAAATAAATTATTTAACAGAGTCGGAAGAAGAGTTACCTCTCTTTAACATATCATGTAATAAGCAGGGGCCAATTTGTTTTGATCTGCTTTTAAATAACATACGGTTAAGTATGCAACTGGACACTGGGTCGGAGTATAGTGTGATTTCTTTCGCAACTTGTAATAAATACTTCAAAAAGTTAGAGCTGAAAAATACAAATATAATTTTTAAATCGTATAATGGTACTCGGATTGAGTCTAAGGGTGTATGTGATATGCTGGTGAAATTCAATGGCTCGTGTAAGTTGGTACCAGTTGTGGTAATAGAAAATGGTGGTCCGCCCTTATTAGGAAGAAATTTTGTTAAAATATTCGGTATCAGCATTCAAACCCTTAACTTTTTATCTAAACAAAGCAATATTGCGGATTTTGTATTTAAAAAGTTTTACTCTCTATTTGATGGTACATTAGGGTGTTTCAAAAAGCAACAGGTAGATCTTGTATTAGAATGCAACTCCGAAGTTTTTTAGACCTCGCCCCGTTCCGATAGCCATACGCGATAAAGTCGAACGTGAAATTGCAAAATTGGTTAAAATGGATGTGTTACAGCCGGTGGAGTATTGCGAATGGGGTACCCCCATCGTGCCTGTTTTAAAAAAGTCAGGCGACGTAAGGATTTGTGGCGATTTTAAAGTTACGCTCAACCCCTACCTTAAGGTTGAAAAGTACCCCCTACCCCGGATCGAAGATTTGTTTTCTAAATTACATGGTGGAAAAGAATTCACAAAGCTTGACTTGTCCATGGCTTATCAGCAAATAGAGCTGATGCCATCTGCGAGACCGCTTACAACAATTTCTACTAGTAAAGGGTTACGGCTATTGACGGTATGGCTAATCCAACCAATGTTAAAGAAACTCAAGCATTTTTGGGAGTTGTAAATTTTTACCGAAAATTTATTCCTAACATGTCAGCTATAGCTAGCCCATTGTACGAGCTGCTTAAAAGTAACAAAAAGTTTATTTGGACGGCGGAATGCTCCAAGGCTATTAGTACTCTCAAGAAAGCGTTAAAGTCGGATAGATGTTTAGGTCGTTTTAGCTCGAAATTGAAGACCAAATTAACCGTTGATGCAAGCCCGATTGGATTAGGCGCTGTTTTGTCACAAATTGATGGTAGTGGCATTGAACGCCCGATCGAGTACGCGTCTAGAAAGTTATCAAACACTGAACAAAAGTACTCCCAGTTGGACAAGGAAGCGGCAGCAATTCTGTTTGGGGTGAAAAAATTTCACCACTATTTATATGCCAGATCCTTTGAGCTGGTAACGGATAACAAACCTCTGCACTATATTTTGGGTCCTAAAAAGGGTATTCCGCAGGCTGCGGCCAATAGGTTGCAAAGGATCGCGCTTACGCTGTCAGCATACGATTTTAAGATTAATCATGTTAAGTCTGAGGAAAACGTTGCTGACTTCTTTTCGAGGTTCCCAAGGGAAGAGGTTTGTGAAAGCTTTGCGCTACAGGAAATGCAAGACGGAGTTTATATGAATTATGTTTCTGAACGAAATATTCCTATTTTAGACTTTAACGCTATCCAGAAGGAGACAATGTCGGATCCGGCCTTGAGAAAGGTTAAAGAATACATTAATACACAATGGCCGAATAAATGCAATGAGGTAGAACTAAATCCATATTTTCTTCGTAGATTTGAGCTTTCAGAGGAAAATGGGTGCTTGTACTGGGGTTATAGAATTATAGTCCCTGATGTGCTACGAAGTAAAATGGTTGAGTATTTGCATAGTTCTCACATGGGTATAAGTAAAACCAAGTCAATAGCCAGAGAGTGTTGTTGGTGGCCATGCCAAACTATCGATATTGAAAAGGAAATTAAATCGTGCTCTAGTTGCCTCATGACGCGTTCAAATCCTCCGAAGCAAAAGTTGATACCTTGGGACTGGCCGAAAAAACCGTGGGATAAAATCCATATTGATTTCTTTGGGCCAATGATGAGTCATTGGTGTTTGGTAGTCGTAGATAGTCACAGCAAGTGGGTCGAGTGTTTAGATATGGGCACGAACACAACTAGTAGTAACACAATAATAAAATTGCGCGATATTTTTGCTCGTTTTGGTCTACCACGAATTGTTGTTTCCGATAATGGCACAGCGTTTGTGGCCAGAGAATTTCAAGATTTTTTAAAAAACAACGGCATTAAGCATGTCACCACACCTGTAGGCTACCCGGCTACCAACGGCCAGGCGGAAAACATGGTAAAAACTATAAAAAAAGGATTGAAAAGAAATCTGTTTGGAAAAAGTTGCGTAAGATTTAATGAAGCTCTAGCGCGATATCTTTTTGACTACCGCAATACAAAGCACATCACAACAGGTTCGTCGCCTGCGGAGTTAATGTTTGGTAGGCAGCTACGAAATAGATTCGATTTAATTAATCCAAAGAAAAAGATTCGTCAAATAGGGTTGAAACATATTGATAAAAACGTAAAGAAACAACAAGAAAATCAACAACGCTATTATAAGGGAAGAAAGAGTTATGTTTTTAAATTAAACGAGTTAGTTTTAACGAAAGATGACTCAGTCCCAGGCCGTGTAGCTTGGGTGAGGGCGAAAGTAGTTGAAAAAATTGGTAAACAGACGTATTTCGTTCAGGTAGAAGGAAAAAACAAAAGGTGGAAAAGACATGCAAATCAAATGCTTAAAGTTGCAGAAAAAACTAATAAGAATTTGAAAGAGAGGGACTATTTCCCAACTACATTAAAAAATACAGAGAAACTGCAACTTATACCTGAGAAAGAAATGGTCGACGATATTAAAATTGTAGAAAATAATAACGCGAATATTCACAACGAAAACTCTGAAACTAATGAAAACAATGAAAATACTGTACAACATAAGTATAATTTAAGAAGCAGAATTATTAGAAAATAAGTAAAAACTTTGTAAGGAGTAAACAACTTTAAACTAAAGAGGGGATAATTGTGGTAACCCGCATTGAAGCTCAATTTGAGTGTTCTCTTATAAACGTATGAAGCGGGATTTAGCTATGTATTTGTATGTATGTATGTACTTAGCTCTATTGCACTCGGCTGTGCTTTTAGTTTTCAGTCGTTCACTCTCCCTCATCTTGTTAGTACGCTTTTAATATTTCGACAATTAAACATTATATTAATTAAATATTAAAACGCGTGTTTCATTTATCACAAGAAAAAATAAAAAGCTCCTGATTCTAAATGTGGAACACCCGCAGTGTTGCTATTTGGATGAACTGTGGATTGTATTGTTCGGTGAAGGAGGCCAAATGTGATGGAATTCCAAATTTGGAAAATGAGATTTGTATGAAAAAAGCGCTAAATTTGCAATTTTTCGCCAAATTTACCAAATTTAGTGCGGTGTAAATGTTCTTTAAAGCAAGAGTTATTAGCTTTCAAATGTTGTTAAAAAAATCTGTAGCATTACTACTAGCCGAAACATAATAATTTCAGTTGGTGCATGTTTTCATCACCCTAGAAAAAATTGCAATATCTATATATTAATACGCTAACACTCTCCGCATACAAACTTTCGCAACACAATTTCGTATAGTATTTATTGATAGATCCCTATAAAAGTTATATTGGAAACTTAGAATGGACTTTATGCTTTATTTTATTATTATTAAACAAAAAATAGGTCTCCAAACTCTCCACCTATTTTGTTACCTCCACACTCTTTTATAACCGTACTATACATCACTATTCAGCACTCTTATAAAACTCCCAAAGCCACACAAATCCGCTCATTCACTTACACACACACGTACATATCTATGCAATGATCCAGCAGCTGCCACTTGCTTGTATTTTTGTGCCAAAAAAAAAAAACAACAAAATGTACCAAACCATATCCTCTTCTGCATCTAAACACCACTTGTAAGCTAAGAAATCTAACTTCACTTCTGGCTTTATATATTTAACTTTTTTCCTATTGGTAAAGTTTATTTTTTTAACGATATGATTTTGTAAGAAAATTTCACAATGTTAAGATCGAAATTTAAATAACGTACGGACTTTGAACATGTTTACACCCTTTCACATAACACTGTAAAAGTGTGATAGAAGTATACTTCGTCCCCTTTTTGCGTTTTTATCGTAAACGCCAAAACCCAAATTTTACAGGAGAGCATTTTTTAAATTTTTTTTTTATTTTTTCATTTATGAATTGGTGGATACGATAAAAAAGATAGCCATTTTTTGACATAACTGTAAGGATTTCAGCTATAATTTTTTTCCAGATGATGCGCTAAGGGATGATGAACAAATTTGTATCAAAAAGTAAATTTCGAAAAAATGGTGGTTACGATAAAAACGCAAAAAGGGGACGACTTTTTCTACATGAAGCTGCTATCGATAAAACGAACAAAAAACACAGCCCCGTATGCTACGCTATGTGCATGAATCGTTAGGCTTCGCTCATCACCCATATTTAAATCTTATTGCAAAATCCGATTTATTTCACCAAATTTATCTGTCAAATAAAATTTTCGTCAGCTGATTTTCAACCAGCTACCCTGTCAAAGCTTATACCTTTTTTCCGAAAACTCATTTTTAATTTAGATTATTTGATGTTCTAAGCTTTTCTCAATTTTTTAAAAGTTTAATTCACTTATGAAATTTTTAGGGGGTTAAATATTAGGTTAGGTTGAAGTGGCTGCCGCAGAAGCACACTTAGGCCAGTTTTGAAAGGCCCGTTGTGATGCCACCAACCCAAGGAAAGTCTGTCCCGGGACCCAGCCATATGGAAAATCCCTGAGTTGTTGGGATTTTCCACATAGCAGAATCCCGGGACTGACACTCCTAAACCGACACCGTTACTCCTCCTCGAACCACTTAGATGACTTTATGAAGGCCATGAAGTACTTTATGTCCAGTTCCGCGATCTGGTTTAGGCGATCCAGAAAGGGAACTCCCAAAAAGCGCGTTCCCGCGCCGCTTAAAACCGGACAGTTGCAGATGAGGTGCTCCACTGTTTCCTCCTCCTCATCATCTTTGCAACTCCTGCAGCATCGTCGGTAGGGCACACCTAGCCTTTCTGCAGGCCTACCAATGAGGCAGTGACCGGTTAATTCCGCTATTAATATGGAGATTTCCCTCCTAGTTAGGGCATAAATGCGTCTAGACCTTTTAAGATCCCATTTTCGCCAGGTTTGTTTCGATATCCGGCACCCTGGGGATTGCAGCCATCTTTCGTTGACGGAGTGTGTGCTCCTTCAGCATTAGTTTGCATGTGGCAAACGGCATACCTAAGCGCTCTTTATCCTGAAGAACCTGCTTGGTCGTGCCCTGCCTGGCAAGCTCGTCTGCCTTACAGTTTCCCTCAATGTCCCTATGTCCCGGGACCCATATGAGGTTTATGCGGTTCTGGTGGGCCATCTCCTTAAGAGATCAACAACAGCTGAGCGTCAGTTCAGAGTTGGACGTGTATGAGCCAAGGGATTTGATGAATAGCGATATCTTCACCGATAACACGTTTGCTTAACCAGGCCGCGGCGTCCAGGATTGCCGAGACTTCTGCCTGGAAGACGCTACAATGATCAGGTAGTCTGAAGGAGAGCTCAAGGTCCAAATCCCTTGAATAAACCCTTCCTCCAACTCTGCCGTCCAACTGCGAGCCGTCGGTGTATATGGAAGTGCCACCATTTGTTTCGGGACACCAATCCGTCCTCTCCCAGTCTTCTCTGCTGGGAATGTTTATTTTGAAACAGCCATCCCCGACAGTAGTGGTCGCACAACGATCTGTGCTTAGAGAGAGAAAGCTGTAAGATTCCAGAATGCTAGAGTGTACAATAGTACCCGCACCCCAACTGGAGGTTTCCCTTAGGCGCAGAGCTGATGCCGCCGCTGACCGAAACCCTTCCAGATCAAGTGGCAAAATGCCCAGAATGACCTGGAGGGCTTCGTTGGGCGTTGTCCTTAGCGCACCGCATATACAGATCATATTGGATCTATGGACTTTCCGCAACAGATTCAGGTATGTTGCCTTGCTCAGCGCAGGCCACCATACAACGACTCCATACAGCATTATTGGGCGAATGATGGCCGTGTAGATCCAACTGCATACTCTAGGGCTGACCTCCCATTTTTTGCCAATGGCTCTTTTGCATGTGTAAAGGGCGATGCAAGCTTTCTTCTGGCGCTGAAGAACATTCTCCTTCCAATTCAATTTCCTGTCCAGAACTATGCCTAGAAATTTGGCCTTATCTGACAAGCCTAGGCGCGTGCCATCTAGTTCTGGTAGGCTTAGTGGCGGTATTTTGTACCGGTTGGTGAAGAGGACAAGCTCCACTTTCCCCGGGTTGATACTAAGGCAGTCCGCAGACGAGGCGGATAGTCATAGACGCGTACTTGTCATTTCACTGATGACAAATTTCCCTGCGTCTCAAGATCTGCACACGACGCTGTAGAAAAAAAAGCACACAAAGAACTGTCAAAATTGCAATATTAATTAATTAACACGTTTTCACAGTAATGGACGTACATCTTTTCTCCGATTCTGCAAATTTTGGAAAATTTCCATTTTTTCTTTAAAAATAAACAATTAATTGAATTGAAAAAGAGAAAGCAAAACCACGGCACACAAAAATCGAAAATGAAAAATGTAAACAAATGCTTATTCTTCCTCTTTTCTAAGCGTACGACGCCTGGCGACCAGCATTGTCATACACTGAGCAGCATGTAGCTTTCATGCTTTGCCACTTTCGTGCAGTTGCCGATTCATGTGCAGCTCTTCATGCAAATATACGTGTTCAGTAACAAAGCGTACAAAAATCGAATGTAGCGTCTAATACGCGTCTATGACGATTCGCTCCGTATGAGGACACGCTAAGTCCGCAGCGAGAGGACCACGTCGAAACTTCTCGCAGTGCTACTTGCATCAGGTCACACAGAGTTTGTGAATGCATTAGCTAAATTGCCTGCCAATTAGCGTTACTTGGATTGCGCTTCATAACTGGTTGTTCTACAATAAAGTCTAAAACCATTTCTATGTAACGGTGGTCGGAGAATGAATGTTCTTCAAGAACCCGCCATTTTCTGACCCACTCATACGCGCCTTCACTACAGATAGTGAGGTCTATGACCTCCCTGCGGGTCTTAGTGATAAAAGTAGGCTCATTACCCACGTTGCAAATTACCAGGTTGGTTGTTAATAGGTAATCAAACAGAGACTCGCCCCTGATATCGGAGCTCCCCCATTAAACATGGTGAGCATTAGCGTCCGCTCCATTAATAAGATTACCTGTGCAGAAATTTGACACCAGGTCTTTCACCTCCGTTTGTGGTGGAGGTTCTTCGTTAGACTGATAGCGGTGATATCACCATTGGTGTAGTTAGGTAGGAGAAAGGAGTTCAACTCCGACTTTACACCAAAATACACGTTCTGACTTTGCTCCCAATCCGCAGATTCTCGAGCTATTGACCCAGACTTCTTGGATGAGGACCACGTCGCCTTTAGAAAGACGACTACTTAAAGCAGCCGAGGCCACTTTAGATTTGTGCAGATTAATCTGAAGCACCACCAACATGAGAGCGCACAGGGTTCCCTGCCGTCCCCATATCGTCGAGGTTTGCCCCATCCCGGAGGTTGCCTATCAACGACGAGTTGTTCCGATTAACTTCCCGAGATGGCGTTGCGGGAGTCCTGCTGTCTGTAGAGTTAGATGTTAATCGCTCAGCGTTGGCTGCTACCACCGTGACGTCGAGGACTTCCTCGTCCTGTAGGCTGTCCTCCATCTCCGAGTTGTTCACAGCACTATCGCCAAGGGACGTGGCGGATAACATGCTTTCCGCATCGGAATCCTCCGCTTCCTCTTCTGGTAATTCGTTTTCCGGTTCCCCCGGAGCAGCCGAGAAAGCAGCGCGCTGAGCATCACCACGATATACTTGGATACCGATCTGGCCTACGCTGTAGTGTACTAGGCCATTGCACCTTTTGAGGGGCTCGATTGACTCTTTATTCATGGTGAACACCACCTGTCTGTCGGGCCCTACCGCATCCCCGACCAGATTGACACTCCACTCATGCGTTGGGAGAGACGGATTCATTAGCCGTAGCATCCCGAGAATTCTATCGGGTTCGTCAGGGATGGCCGGAATCCATGTCCTTGCTCTTGGACGAGCTACAATGTCCTTCCAGTCGACGAACTCGATCTTTGCGCCTTTGTAGACTTCACCCAGTTTAGCAGCTGCTGCCTTGTGCTACAGTTTTTGCATCCTCGCATGTGAGTAATTTAATCTGACCCTGGTGCCAACCCGCATCCGTTACTCGCGCCGAACTACCCGGAAACTCCGGAGCAACGTTAAGAAGAATGTTGCCGAGTTCATTTCGCACGTAACGCCACCGGTCCTTGGGGATGGCCAGACGGTCATTGCCTCGGTCAAGGACGCCTATTAGGATCCTGTCCTTGGTTACCTCAGCAAAGCTTAGTTTGCCCGCTCCAGGGGTATTCTGATGCCGCTTGGGAGGGGGAATTAACTCCAGGTCCGATCTCTGGCGCTTGAAAGGGTTAACTTTTAACCTCCTTGGCATGTAAGAATTTTGGAAATCCGGTATCACAGCTTTCGCTAGCTCTACCGATTTACTGGAATTCGGCGACAGCGATTCCTGCGGTACCCCTTCATACCTCTTCAGGATCTTTGCAGCCAATCTTTTCTCGTGGTATGTGAAGCGGCGGGGAGATGTCTCCCGGGAGTGCGGACCCGTAGTTGCCATCGCGGTCGCTCCCTTTGCCGAAATCTCAGTTGCAGCTTCCTTCTCCTTCGAAACTCCGAGGCCAGGTCGTGAGACCGCTGCCACAGACGTAAAGAGACTGGTTTTCATATCAGCTGTTGATGGGAGTTTAGCATTTAGAGGTTTGGTTGACCGACTCGTAGTTGCCAACGCGGTCGATTGTGGAGCGGAGGTTGTCCTCCTGAGTTTTTGTTGTTTTCTCGCTTGCTCCTCCATAGCTCTCCTCTGCTGAGGATTAAATTTGGCGTTGTTTGTTTTTTAGGTTTTTGTTTTTCTTTACGTTATTTGAGTTCATCTTGTTCGTACGACCCATCGCCGGACAAGGCCAGTTTAGGGTCAAGGGAAGAGTAGGGGAAAATGTGTCGTCCGCCGCGGCAGAGCCCCGTACAGGGGTAAGGCCATGCTTACACTCTGAGGCGACCCGCTATCAGAGAGGCTCCGTTCAAATACAGCCACGATTTGCCTTCCGGCTGCAAACGTCCAATGGGCACGGTTTCGCATAACACCCTGGATTGGGAGGGGGAAGATCTTTGTCGTCGCGCCAGAGAGGTTAGGCTGCTCTCGTGATGAACCGTACGGAGCTATGATCACAAGGGCAGCGTAGCCCTGTGGCTATTGACTTAAGCCCTCGTACCGCGGCAAGGTATCCACCCTTCCTTGGGGCGGTTAAATATTGGAAAAGTATGTTTTCTAAGCAGCAAATATATTTTTCATACAGTTAAAGATTGCCCAGAAAAATATCCCCAATTGTCTTACTTAGAGCAAAGCTGTAATTAGACGCTGACAAGTATAAGTAGTTGCTGGCGTCATGGTAGACACCTCGATTGTCAGAACTCTGATTTTTTAGTTTTCCCTGCTTTAAAACCAAGGACTGAAACCGAAACCGTAACCGTAACCGATTAAAACCGATTCATTTTTCAAAACCGAAACCGAAACCGTAACCGTTATTTTGATATGGAAAAGACCGAAACCGAAACCGTTTCAAAAGCCGGAACCGGTTCCAAACGGTTTTTAATTTTTTCAATACCTTACTTATGTGAGTGGGCACATAGGTACTTCGTTTTACAAATAGGTACCCTGAAAGTTTTCATGGAAGATTGTGGAGCCACGTTTTGACATCAGTATCAAAATTCTGAAAGAGGAAGTTTGAATATAGTTGAATGAAGCGATCGAAACAAATTCACGAGATCCGAAAAAGAAATGTTCAGGCTTGCCTCGGAAAGTGCCACTAATTTTAATGTTTTTAACGATTTATACATTTCATTTGGCTTCCATTTTAATATATTTTTAATAAAAAAGTAGAGTTATTTTTAGGAATTTGTTGTGCAGAAATTTCATCTATGCATAGCGTTAATAAATGTATTATTATATTGGAGAAATCCCATCATGGCCGCAGAAAAAAAGTTATGAAAAATTTTTTTCCTGTTTTTATTTGGAAACCGAAACCGGAACGAAACCGTAACCGAAACCGAAATAAATTTTGAAGAACGAAACCGGAACCGAAACCGAAACACGTTGCAAAAACCGAAACCGAAACCGGAACGTTATTTTAATCGGTTTCAGACATTGTTTAAAACATAAAAATTAAAAAAAAAAAAAAACAATTTTTCAATTTTTGCCTTCGCCGAGAATCGAAGCCAGGTGTGCTGCAAGTAGTATACATTTATACCCATTCTGGTATAAAAAAAGCTATAATTAGTCTCTTCATAGGACATGCTCGAACAAATGCGACCAATTTATTCCATCTAAAAGAGACTAAAAAAATTAATCCCGGACTAATCGGATTTTTTTACATGAGCAAAGCTGTAATTAGACGCCGACAAGTATAAGTAGTTGATGGCGTCATGGTAGACACCTCGATTGTCAGAACTCTGATTTTTTTTAGTTTTCCTTGCTTTAAAACATAAAAATTAAAAAAAAACAACAATTTTTAAATTTTTGCCTTCGCCGAGAATCGAAGCCAGGTGTCCTGCAAGTAGTATAACATTTGTGAGTGGGAATTCTTATAGGTATTAAATAGTCTTGGAGTTTGAAATGTATAAAAACATTTGGCGCTTTTAAAAGCATTTTAAATTAAAATTTTTTTTTATTCTATTTTTTATTTATTTTATACTTTTTAGTTGTGAGTCTGTGAAAATTTCTAAGATTGTAATTGGATATTCTGCGTCATATTAGTGGCACTCATGTAACCATATAACTTAAAGAAAGCGTAAATATATACATTTAACAGCTCCGTTAGATGAACGATATAGATAAATTTATGTGAATGCTTTTTATTTTGAAATTCCCATTAATTTAATTTTTGACCCATTTTTTAGCATATTCTTCTATTTTTGTCTAGTGAGCATTGACTGCTTTGAAAAACTGCATGTCGAACAGCGTAATCGAATTGGGTAATTTTTCGAGGTGTTTACACACTAAACTCGCGGAAGTTTACGAATTTGTGTAAACTTCGTTCCATCAAAATTTTCACAGTTCATTTACGCATTCGGCAATTTTCTACGTTTACACGCTTTACGCGGTGTGTCTATGGTTACATGAATAAAATTATTCTTTTTATTCCTTTGTGCAACAGTGACTGCATGTATGCAGACGACGTTGAAGATTGCATGTTCGAATAACTGAAATTCAAATATTCGAAATTTCGATGCTGTTTATGGCGCTGAAAACGCATTATAGCATGCGTATTATAGCATGTGTACGAAATATTCAGACAGCAATAAGGAAGATAGGCTGATAAATGGGACTTTTGCAATTAAAGCAATATTTTTTTTTTTTTTTTTGTTTATTGCATTGTCAGCGAAGCCTGAACGATGGTGAAAATTTCAAAACCCCAGCTCAATGGGAAGTTAGTTCAAAATCCAAAGCAAAATCTCTGGAAATGAAACTTTTCAAATATCTCTACCCGTGCGCCACCTATCGGAATTATTTTTTTGTTATATTGCTTGGGGCCAGAAAACTAAACGACGATGAAAATTTCAAGATTCTACCTCAACGGGATGTTCGTTGAAAAACAAATTAATCGACACCGAAAACAGACCTTCGCATTTCTTAAATAGAGCGACTCACGCGCCACCTAGCGGGTCCATGTTTTTTTTTAAATTTGGAAATTGATTAAGTAATACACACGCTAAATATCAGCTAAATCGGTCCATAATTAGGATTTTCAGTTTTTATTACCCCGATCTCAGCTCCACCTAGCGGAATTTTTTTTAGGAAAATATTTCTTTTCATAGTAGTAATACATGTTCCAAATTTCAGCCAAATCGGACCATAAATAAAATAAAATATATAATAATAAAAACATTTTAAAAATAGTAGTCTGCTATTCCTCTGCGATTAATCCCGGACTAATCGCATTTTTTGGAGGGAAATACCATACGAACTTTTACTAAAGTACCGTTTTACATGAGTAACTCCACTTTTTTGTATGAAAACACCTTTTCTACTTTGATAATTTGATGTGCTAAGCTTTTTCTACTTATTTTTTTTTTTTTCAGGAATAAAATATTGGAAAAGTATATTTCCTTAGCAGAAAATTTTTTTTTCAAACTAAAAAGTAAAGTTAGTTATATAGAATTAAAATTTTTGTTCGCAACACCAGAGTTATAATTTTCAAAAAATAGCTTTAAAAAAAATTTGTTTACCATATATATATATGTATGTATGAAGAAAGGAGTAAAACGGTACCTTGCAAATTGCACAATCATCGAAACTCCGACAAACACCCGCAAAAACTCTGCATGAACGTACATAAGTATACAGCGATCCAGGCAGCTGCCACTTGCCTTCATTCATCTTCACACCATCATTGTTATATTATTAACTGAAAACCCCTTACCACTGGTGGGGGGAAGTTGTTCAGTTTTGTTGAATAAATTCAAAATGTTATATTATTTATTGAATCTGCCTTACCACTGCACAGTGGTCGCGATTCCATTTTTTTTTTGGCATAAATTCAACCAATGCAGCTACGCAGTTGAAAGTTGACAAATCCTATAGCAGTGGCATATGGAAGGAAACTAGCAAAAATCTGATGAATCAGACCACGCCCACAGTGACTGCCAGTATACCCATGCATGTAGGGTGTCCCTTCCAGGTATGAAAAAAATTTCCTTTTGAGATACGATATCGCAAAAGATGTCAAAATTTTCTTGATTGAATACATGTTAATGTAAATTTCAAATAATAACCAAATTAGACACTAATAGGATGTGTCGAAATACTTTTTTGAGGGTTTTCTTTACACAAGACCCCTTAAAACTTGCGTGTTTCATAGCAGATTACGAAATAGTATGAGTAACGTCCGCAACGCAACTTGTTACTGAAAAATCAATAAATTCGTTCAAACGTAACATCCGCAAATTTAACGCATTCTGTGTCACCGGTGATCACAACGAAAAACTTACCTTAAGTAGTATATGTACGTCACTTACCATGACATGAATACATCTCAAAAGCGTCGTATTATTTTAGTCCTGATAAAAAATTCCTTTATAATTCAGAGCGCAATATTGTTTTTCTTTTTGGTATTTGTGTTCATTTTTTAATTATTATTAAATATTTATTAATTTTCCAGAACAAAAGTAAACACCAAATTAAAAGTTTGTACTAAATATACAAAAAAAAAGAAAATAAACAAAATATCTCGTCGCTCCCAACGAAGACTAGCACAGTTCGGTTAGCGTAGAAGACTAGCACACTTCAGGGCGTCCTACCTTACTAGACTTCACACAATATTTTTCTCCAATTTTAATCACCATATGCCGAGAATACACCTCTAATGTTTTCTTTTGAATCTTTCAATATCTCCCTTGAATTTTTTTAAAAATCTCTTAATATAAGAGTGAAAATTTTTAATTTGTTTGTTAATTTCTAGAATTTTTTCAAACACCCACTTCGAGATTGATTCCTTTTTTTTTCTTTTGATACCCAAATGTCGAACAATTCAGAATTGCTGAGATAGAAGTTCACTGGAAAAAGATCGAATTTTTTAAAAACGGCTATGAACGGCTATTAAATATCTACACGGCTTTATTAAATACACTGTACTAAATAATATAGCCTCTTTACTTTTGTGAATCGTTGTGTAGTTATATAACTTTTTGTCTACGAAGCACAAAAGTTATAAAATTTTTTTAACATAAAATACCTTTCGCAAGGCACTTCAAAGCTACCCTAATACACGTAGAAACATAGAAAAACTTGTTAAGAGTAAATTCTACTTAGTTTTTCCTATGTTATCCATAAAAATGTGCACTTGTTTTTAATCAAGCTTAAGTTTTCCACTCTTGAATAGTTCACAGCAAAAAAAAATACGCAAAACTTTAATATTATTGTGGCGAAACAGCTGACTTTGATGGCTTGTCAGAAACTAATGGTTGCCAGATGTAATGAATAAAACTGGTTTTAAGGTGTAATAATATATGTACTATTGGAAAATGAATGCCTTTTTTGAACACTCAAAAGTTTAAAAATTGAGTTTATGCCACAAATTTTGGATTTGGGACCATAGTGGACTGGTGGGGGCAGAAACAATTTGCTGAATAAAAAGATAAACAACAATCTTTTTGAGAGTTTGTAAGCCTTCTGGTGAGAGTCAAAAGACTTCTGATTTATTAAAATATGTACAAAGGTTTATATAAAAAATCTTAAATCTATGTTCCTATTTTAAATGTATTAGTTTGTGTGAAGCGACAAACGAGCAATCAAAAAGGGACTGATACTAATCATAGTTTTACGATCAGTTGGCCTTTGTTGCTTTTATTGCCTTTTTACTATTTCTCAAGTGTTTCTATTTTTAGATAAAATACTCCCTATGAATATGTTATGATTTTATATACTTATGCTTGTACATTAGAAAGTGTATGTATGTGTGTTTTATGACCATCTTGTGTGTTATCTTATTTGAAGAACGATCGCTTCTACTAGTGTAATTGTGTAGATAGGCTGATGCACCTTATCATATATTTGCGTGTAAGTATGTGTGTATGTATATCAAAATGTTTAAGTGCATTTATACTTAAACAACCATCATTCATATAATCACATAATTCACATACTCCAAGGTTTTTCATAGAGCACTTCTATATTTAGTTTTTTGTCCATTAAAAAGTTAATACTTTTAACGATATGGTTTTTAAAAAGTAAAATTCCACAAGGTTACCTCAAGTGTTTCTATTTTTAGATAAAATACTCCCTATGAATATGTTATGATTTTATATACTTATGCTTGTACATTAGAAAGTGTATGTATGTGTGTTTTATGACCATCTTGTGTGTTATCTTATTTGAAGGACGAGGGCCTCTACTAGTGTAATTGTGTAGATAGGCTGATGTACCTTATCATATATTTGTGTGTAAGTATGTGTGTATGTATATCAAAATATTTAAGTGCATTTATACTTAAACAATCATTCACATAATCACAAAATTCACGTAATCCAAGGTTTTTCGCAGAGCACTTCTATATTTAGTTTTTTGTCCATTAAAAAGTTAATATTTTTAACGATATGGTTTTTTAAAAGAAAAATTCCACAAGGTTACGATAAGCCCATACCGGGTTTTTGTGCATATAAATCTGTTGTAGATATATCCTATTGTATTTTCGTCAGCTATTCTGTTGTACTACTTTGCTGCACCACCCTAATGTGAAGATTGTTTGTATGGTATCACTTAATCCAAATTTGCATTTGTCACGGGGGAGCCAATACTTGGTTTTGTTGTGAACGGGAGATATGTATATTAAGAGAGAGTTGAAGAAAATTTAAAATTTTCGAATTTCGACCACGGGCGATAGTTATGCTTAAAGTGTTTGTAATTATACACACTAATTTTAGAAAAAATAAAAGGTTCCTGATTTTTACAATTCGGATAAAAAAAAAACTTTTTCAAAATCAAAATTTTTCCAAAAATCGTAAAAATTCAAAATAACGACTTTGATTTTCTCTCGAACGAGGTATTGCTTGCATCCATCGCTATTGTAAAATTGGCGAAAATACTTTTTGAATGAAGTGATACCTGAAAAAACACAAAATAACCGATATCTCGAAAACATACCCATGCAAAAAATATGTTTTGTGCTCGGCATATCAGTGCCAATTCATCCATATACATGAATATCTTAGTATTTTTTCAAATTAATTATTTGTAAACTAGTGTAATATATCTATAAGAAGTGATTTTTTTTGGCCGATAGATTGGTTAGTTTCTTCTAGGATATGTACCCTGTATGTATGTTTATTTGAACACTTTCAACAAAATTATTATTACAGTGCCAGTCAGGACTAGTATAATTGATATGAAAATTAAATTTAAATTTAAAAATTAAATAAAATAAAATTTATAGTAAAAAATTTCTTTGAATTAAATTAAGTAAATAAATAGATAGCAATATTGGAACTTAATCTAAGAAGCATGTTGTGGAAAAAGGAAAACGAAGGGAGGATAGTTAGACAAATAGGATAGTAGTGTAGAGTTTCTGATCGATAGCGAAAATAGAAAAATAGGGGAAGACTAGTCAAAGTAGGATTTGAAAGAGCCTAAAAGTCGTTATAAAAACAATTAAAGTCTTTAAAATGCTGTGCATTGGGAATCAACCTTAGTCTAGCTGGAAGAGAGTTCCAAAGACGGATCGAAATAATGAAGGATTGTCGCTCGGACAGTAGCATCCGATATTTGATGTGTGTTCGCTGGCTTCGTGAGCAAATGTGGTAAGTCCATTTTTTTTTAAATGAGATTTTAATGCAAAACGAAAGTACAGTTATAAATACATCGTTTTGCATTAAAATCTCATTAAAAAAAGATTGACTTGCGACATTTGCTCACGAAGCCAGCGATATGTAGGAGCGTAGGTACTAAGTACGCTTTCGCTAAGAGTAGTCTTACATGCAATGGGGTAAAGTACTGTGTTAACCATAGTGTACGGATCATACCATACACTTTTCCTACTGTGCTAAAAATGCAATCTTTCCAAGTCAATGTTTTATTAAAAACTATGCGTAGGTTTTTTGCTGTGTCAACGTATTCAATCACTGAATTTTCTATGGTAACTTTGTCTAAGCCATCTGTATCTACCAATTTTCTACAAATAACAATACATTTAGACTTCTTCGGGTTGAGACATAAACCATTCATAGAAACCCACAAGCCAATTTGTTTCAAATCATAATTCAAATTAGCAATACCCCAACTGACACGATCACAAGGACAACACGTGTATAATTGTACATCGTCAGCATAGATGTGAACGTTACAATACTGTAGAACATCGGGCAAGTCGTTAATATATAAAGCGAATAACAAAGGCCCAAGGATTGAACCTTGTGGCACACCTCTTGAGACGTTTAAAAAGTCAGATAAGATTTGGCAGGATTTCCTGGCCCGGGGGATAGGAATTTCCGGGCCTCCTATATAAAGTCTTTTATTTAGTGAATTCATTTATTTAAAAGTAATACGTTCAAAGTAATTTAACAAAAGTTATTATAAACAGATAAATTACAAATTGACTTTTCTTGTTTTTTTCTCGGCGAAATTTTTAATTAAAGCATTGTAGTCTAGTTTCCTTGCTTACCAGGATTCTCTGCAAAGAGTAGCTAGCCCTGAAACACGATCTTGTGCAGAGCACGAAAGCTGGAAATTCTTTATTCTCGCAAGAACACTAAATGAACGCTCATCACCAGCTACTGTGACAGAGATTGTACAAAATAAACGCAGCGCGATACAAATATTTGGAAAAAGCGTTTGCAATTGCTTAGAAAAAATTGCATTCAACAAATGAAATGGTGTAGGGACTGTTTCAAAATTAGCTTCGTATATGTTTTCAAATGGATTATTTCTTCTTCTAAACCAGGTATCGTCATTTCATGGCACTGAGGTGCAATGCTCAACTCACACAGATTGCTATACTCTCTCTTTTGGTCCAGGTAAGAGCGCAAAAGTCAACTGACCATCTGCTAGCGTCGCATCGTTCAGTAGCTTGCGGGCAGGAAAAAGACAACAACGTGCGCGCATACTTTGTTTTCATGCGCTTTTATACCACGTTTTTCCATCAAAACATAAATGAATTAACCCAAACTAAAAACGAAGAATTATTTAAAGAAAAAATTATTTATATATTAACCAAATTAAAAGTTGGTTGGCTAAAATGGAAGGGGTCGTTGGGGAAAATCAATGTAAAAAGAAACTAAAATATTTTTTTCCATAAATAATTCTTCCCTTTTAGTTTCGGTTTAGTTTCGAAAAATGTCCGCGCATACGTTCTTGTCTCCTGAACGATGCGACGTTAACAGATGGGCACTCAACTAGTCGTTTTTCACTAACACTGCTGCAGTTACTAACATTGCTGCAATTAGAGTTTTGGTGACCGCTGTTCTAAACCTTTGTTAAGGTCATTTTCATGTACCTTAACGAAATTCGTAGCATAATTTCGAATTTCATCTTCCTCCATCGTTGGGAATTGCCATTAAAAAGCAAATGTTCTATTCAACTTTTTCATGGCTTCAAATAGACGAGAAATTCCAGAAATCACTGAATCCAATGTAACTAAAAATGTGTTCCTTTTGAAATCAGCTACTTCATCTCGTTCGTGTTCATAGAAAGATATTCGGAGTCTCCTCTTTCTTGTTGAAGGGGAGGATGTTGGAACATTTAACCTGCTGGCTACGTTTTCGCATTCCCGCAAAATGCTGTCCCATTGGTTACGAATGAGTTGTAAATCTGAGAGTAAGCTGTCAAGATTTTTTACTTCAATATAGACAGTGACGTCGATGCCTTGTAGAATAACAAATTCGTGAAGTGGTCACGCGATTTTTCACAATGACGAGAAATCCATTTCTTTTTTCAATTAGTAGTACTAGGCATCAACAAAAAAATTTGATAAGTCGTATCAATTGCTATTTCTCAATTTTTCAGAAATTTTACATCAATTTTTATGAAGAAACTTTCGCTTGGAAAAGAAATGCTTTACTAATACAAGGCATTGATAGAATGAAATTCAAATTTATTTCGTAACTTAGCTTTAAAAAACCCTAGTTCAAAAAATTTCCTTTCCGCAGTAGCTGAGTGTGTGAAAGGGTTATTAAATAAACGGTGAAGAAAACTACATACTTTGGTAATTAATTACCGAATTTGACAACAGTGTGAGATTTCGATTCGAACTAAAGCTTTCAGCAGAATCAGTCCGTCAGTACGTCGAAATAACTGACAGCAAAGTAGACTGAGGGTGTTTGTATGCGTAACGCCAGATACGACGGATACGTCAAAGTAGAATTTGCTCTAAAATTGACGCATGTCACGCAACTGACGTATTGGCGGACTGATTCTGTTTCCCGCTTAACGAGTAAGCTAGTTCGTGCACTTTTTCTGTTGATTAGTTTATAGTATATATTTACCATGACCATCGGAAACAAAGTAAAAAAAGCGGTGGGAAACTCGGATTTTGCTTGCTATTGCATGTCATTCTATGGTGAGAATATTCAAATATTGCATGGTGAAATTGTGATTTATAGGGCAAGCATGAACGAATATCGGAGAGGTGTTGTACAAAAAAAATTGAATTATTCGGCGCTGTTATTTTTTTCCCATTTATTCAAAATCCCGGGACCTTAAAAAATCACGGGCCCGGGGATTTTACCCCCTGTGCCCCCGCCCCCCTCTTGGCGGCCCTGCCGGTAGCATGGCTTGAAAATTTAACTTTTTGAAGCTTCTGGTAGAGCAAGGCATGGCCGACAGAATCAAAAGCCTTCGAGTGGTCAAGAAGTGTTAAAAACGCATTCCAATTTTCATCAACTCGCTCACAGATGTCCTCTATTACAGATAATACTCGTAGTGCTGTCGTGCAACTTGGGTGTGTTCGAGCCGCAATTGTTGCGACAGTGTTACTTTTTATGACAGCGCATTACGTTCTTCGGCAACGTTTTGGCAAAATTTGCAACGTCGCGCGTTCGTTGAATAAAATGTTGACAATCTGTTGCGCATCACAAGGACATCATGCGCAACATGAAAATAAAGTATGCAGTCATTGTTGCATATAGTCATCTAAGTATCAGCATCATTGCATCAATAAAGTAACATGACTGCAATATTGCAGTAATATTGAGCGGCTCGAACACACCCCTTCTCTTACATCACAATCAGACTGGCTTTCATTTCTGCCGGTGTATTTTAGGGGGGATAATTTTAAAAAATATTGCATTGTCATCGCGACCTGAACTGTGGTGAAAATTTCAAGACCCTAGCACAACAGAAAGTTGGTTCAAAATCGAATGCAAAAATCCGGCACAAGAACGACGAAAGCGACCTAATAAAAACATTTTAAAAATAGTAGTCTACTATTCCTCTGCGATTAATCCCGGAATAATCCCATTTTTTGGAGGGAAATACCATACGAACTTTTGCTAAAGTACCGTTTTACATGAGTAACTCCACTTTTTTGTATGAAAACACCTTTTCTACTTTGATAATTTGATGTGCTAAGCTTTTTCTACTTATTTTTTTTTTCAGGGATAAAATATTGGAAAAGTATATTTTCTTAGCAGAAAATGTTTTTTTTCAAACTAAAAAGTAAAGTTAGTTATATAGAATTAAAAGTTTTGTTCGCAACACCAGAATTATAATTTTCAAAAAATAGCTTTAAAAAAAATTTGTTTAAAAGAAAAAAATTTAAATATACTGCACCACCCTAATGTGTGGATTCTTTGCATGATATTACTCAAATCAAATGATTAAATTCCCAACCATCATATATATATGTATGTATGAAGAAAGGAGTAAAACGGTACCTTGCAAATTGCACAATCATCGAAACTCCGACAAACACTCTCCCGCAAAAACTCTGCATGAACGTACATAAGTATACAGCGATCCAGGCAGCTGCCACTTGCCTTCATTTTTGTGCCAAAAAAAGAACAAAATGTACCAAATCATATAAATATGATTGCATCCTCGCCATCTTCGCACCATCATTGTTATATTATTAACTGAAAACCCCTTACCACTGGTGGGGGGAAGTTGTTCAGTTTTGTTGAATAAATTCAAAATGTTATATTATTTATTGAATCTGCCTTACCACTGCACAGTGGTCCCGATTCCATTTTTTTTGGCATAAATTCAACCAATGCAGCTACGCAGTTGAAAGTTGACAAATCCTATAGCAGTGGCATATGGAAGGAAACTAGCAAATATCTGATGAATCAGACCACACCCACAGTGACTGCCAGTATACCCATGCATGTAGGGTGTCCCTTCCAGGTATGAAAAAAATTTCCTTTTGAGATACGATATCGCAAAAGATGTCAAAATTTTCTTGATTGAATACATGTTAAGGTAAATTTCAAATAAATAAGCGAATTTAAATTTCTAAAAACCAAATTAGACACTAATAGGGTGTGTCGAAATCCTTTTTTGAGGGTTTTCTTTACACAAGACCCCTTAAACCTTGCGTGTTTCATAGCAGATTACGAAATAGTATAGTGAGTAACGTCCGCAACGGAACTTGTTACTGAAAAATCAATAAATTCGTTCAAACGTAACATCCGCAAATTTAACACATTCTGTGCCAGTGAGTCACCGGTGATCACAACGAAAAACTTACCTTAAGTAGTATATGTACGTCACTTACCATGACATGAATACATCTCAAAAGCGTCGTATTATTTTAGTCCTGATAAAAAATTCCTTTATAATTCAGAGCGCAATATTGTTTTTCTTTTTGGTATTTGTGTTAATTTTTTAATTATTATTAAATATTTATTAATTTTCCAGAACAAAAGTAAACACCAAATTAAATGTTTGTACTAAATATACAAAAAAAAAAAAAAATAAACAAAACGGCTATGAACGGCTATTAAATATCTACACGGCTTTATTAAATACACTGTACTAAATAATATAGCCTCTTTACTTTTGTGAATCGTTGTGTAGTTATATAACTTTTTGTCTACGAAACACAAAAGTTATAAAATTTTTTTAACATAAAATACCTTTCGCAAGGCACTTCAAAACTACCCTAATACACGTAGAAACATAGAAAAACTTGTTAAGAGTAAATTCTACTTACTTTTTCCTATGTTATCCATAAAAATGTGCACTTGTTTTTAATCAAGCTTAAGTTCTCCACTCTTGAATAGTTCACAGCAAAAAAAATACGCAAAACTTTAATATTATTGTGGCGAAACAGCTGACTTTGATGGCTTGTCAGAAACTTATGGTTGCGAGATGTAATGAATAAAACTGGTTTTAAGGTGTAATAACATATGTACTATTGGAAAATGCATGCCTTTTTTGAACACTCAAAAGTTTAAAAATTGAGTTTATGCCACAAATTTTGGATTTGGGACGATTGTGGACTGGTGGGGGCAGAAACAATTTGCTGAATAAAAAGATAAACAACAATCTTTTTGAGAGGTTGTAAGGCTTCTCGTGAGAGTCAAAAGACTTCTGATTTATTAAAATATGTACAAAGGTTTATTTACAAAATCTTAAATCTATGTTCCTATTTTAAATGTATTAGTTTGTGTGAAGTGACAAACCGGCAATCAAAAAGGGACTGATACTAATCATAGTTTTACGATCAGTTGGCCTTTGTTGCTTTTATTGCCTTTTTACTATTTCTCAAGTGTTTCTATTTTTAGATAAAATACTCCCTATGAATATGTTATGATTTTATATACTTATGCTTGTACATTAGAAAGTGTATGTATGTGTGTTTTATGACGATCTTGTGTGTTATCTTATTTGAAGAACGATCGCTTCTACTAGTGTAATTGTGTAGATAGGCTGATGCACCTTATCATATATTTGTGTGTAAGTATGTGTGTATGTATATCAAAATGTTTGTGTGCATTTATACTTAAACAACCATCATTCATATAATCACATAATTCACATAAGAGTCAAAATCTGCCAACTGTGCAAACGTTTTTTCGATGTGCGAGCTTTTTTTGCGCAATAATTTTTTTTCGGTTAACAATAAAAAAAAAAAGACCACTATTTTTTTATTTCCGAAGTTATGGGTATTCGAAATTTTTCGAAGGCCTTTGGATTTTATTTATTTACTCGCGATCGGTTTAACCGATTTTGCTCATATTTGGTACAGTTAAAGAGGATGAATAAGTCTCCTCAATAAAATTTTTTTTACAATAAATAATTAAAAAAAAAAAAAGTTATTAGCCATTGTTTAAACAACTAAAAAAAAAAAAAAACTTCTCAATCGCTTTCAATTGTGTTACTAGTCTTATTTTATTGTCTAATTCGTAACAAAAAATAATCTGAAAAAAAAGTGTTAGTTTACCATACAACGAAAGTTACAGGCATTTTTCTGCACGCGCATCGTATTTTTCGTATGTAATAGTCATGCGTCGTCGCTACCATGCCCTATGCTGGCCTTACAAGCGCATGGCTAACGGCCTGGGCGAAGCTACAGCGCGATCTTGCGTGGGCTCGGCGGATAGTGCCGGATTTTAAGGTTGAGCTGTATGGCGCTAACAACAAGGGGTGAAACCGCCAAGCGAAACCGATCGCTGGAGGAAACCACCCCAACGGCACCGAAAAGGGCCAGAATAGGAGGACCGACGAGGTCCTTCGCCGACATTGCCAAGGATCGCAAGATCATTGGAGTAATTGACGAGAGCAACGTAGACGGCAGGATCCCCAAGCAGCAGTGGAAGTGGATCAGGGCCGCGCTCGCAAAAGTGGCTGTACAGGTCAAACGAGACAACCCTGGTCCTCCACCCAACTACGCCGATGCGGGTTGGTATCAGGGTAACGTGAAGCTGATCGCTTGCGATGACAGCAGGTCCGTGGACCTGTAGAAAATTGGCATACAGCGCATAAGAGAAGTTTATCCCGGCGCGCGCTTGAGGGCAGTGGACGCGGTTGATATCCCGCAACGCCCAAGGGCTAGATGAGATTCTAGATGTGCTGCAAGAGTACAACCCTGAGCTGCCTACAGCAAACTGGAAGGTGGTGAACGTGGATAAGACCGATAAGATCGTTCTGCTTCTGGATGAGGCAAGCATCGAGGCTCTGGCCCGATGCAATTACGTAGTGAGGTATGGCTATGAAAAGGTGGTCCTCAAGGTATACATATCCGATACCGAGGCCCTAGCCAACCTCTCCTCTAATGCAGAGAGTTCGTGAGTTCCACAAAACCTCGGGACGATATCATCGTGCTAGGCGGCGACGCTAATGCCCATCACAACCAATGGGGCAGCACTGACACTAATGAGCGAGGTGAGTCACTCTATAACTATCTACTAGGCACTAACCTAAGTATATGTAACACGGGGAATGAACCCACCTTCGTAACAAGAAACCGAGAGGAAGTCCTCGATATAACGTTGGTCACCGACTCTTACAGAGACCTCATAGACTCATGGAGGGTGTTAGGCGAGCACTCCTTCTCAGACCATAGGTACATTAGCTTCTCCTTAGTAGATACACATACAAGTCCGAAATATATGCAGAATATTAGGAAAACAAATTGGGGTTACTACCAAAAGCTTATTCGCAAATATTTCTCAAATCAGCTGGTAACACCTAGAAATGATGAGGAGCTAGACGATCTCGTCAGCTCCTTCAATTAACACTGCAAGATTGCTCTAGACAAGGCGTGCCCGCTTAAAAAGTTAGCTGAAACCCACAGACCACCCTGGTGGTCGTCCGATCTAGATAATCTCAGAAGGACATGTAGGTCGGCCTTTAACAAAGCCAAACAAGATGGTTCCGTAACATCCTGGGCACTTCACAAAACTAAATTAAGTAACTACAAGAAAGAAATTCGCAAGGCCAAACGGGCCTCCTGGGTGAATTTCTGCAACAATATCGAATCAACATCTGCAGCTTCGCGCCTGAGGAAGGTGCTCTCAAAATCGCCAGCGACACTGAGCCACATACATATGCCGGATGGGAATTGGACCGATTCGAGCACTGACACAATGAATCTGCTTCTGGATGCTCACTTTCCGACATGCACAGACACGGCTACTGCTACGGTCGGGAATGAAATGCTTTCGGATCAGCTGATAAAGGAAATAACCGATGATAAAAAGCTGGACTGGGCCTTAGCCAGTCTCAAGCCCTATAATCTAATCTTGGCTTGCGTCATTTATTGATGCTTAACCGCCTGGGCGATTTTGGCCGTTTCGTATCAAAGCACGCCAGTCATTCCTTTTTAGCGATAACTGGCGCCAATTGGAAACCCCAAGGGAGTTCAAGTCATCCTCCACTTGTTGTTTCCATCTCAGTCGAGGCCTCCCCCTTCCTCTGCTGCCGAATTCGGGTGTCGATAGGAAAATCTTCATAACATAACATGTCCAAACCAGCGGAGCCTTTGGGCTTTAATCTGCTCATCTTTAAATTTCCTTCGATACTCGCCGTTGGCATCACGGTAAGGACTATAATTCTTCCGGAGAACTTTTCTCTCAAATAATCCAAGGGCCATTTCATCTTATCTTGACACTGTCCATGATTCTGAGAGAGAACTCTACTTCTCAATTCCCTACTTAGTCCAAAGTAACACTTGTTGGCAAGAGGATTCTCCGTTGATATTGTTTTCGTTGTTAACGTGAGGCTCTGGTTGCAGTTTCGCTTCCAAACTCGATTTCATCCTCGCAACGACGCTTACCAGAGCTTACAGACATGTTTTCGATATGAGTAAAAATACCTCAGGTGAGTACTCGAAAATAACGGAGTGGCAGCACGAAAATAAATATTTTTGTAGTAGTGCTAACAGATGGCGCCGAGTTTAATAACGTATGATTGCATGTATGTGTGGTAAATGCAAAAAGCAAAAGCAAAAAATTGCAGGTGTACCAGTTGGCAGACTTCATCACAAATAACAATTCAGTTTGGCGGAGCGCAAGATTTTATGTGTCACGTATATAAAATACTTTGTTCAACGCAAACAAGTATATATTACAACAAAACGTCTCAGAAAACTATGTTAAATCAAAAGTTTCAAGCGGACCGGGCAAGGGTTTTTCACACACACCAAGGTTGCCAGAAAAAAACTGAGTGGCTACTTAAAACAGTGAAGACGTCAGAGCCAGCCAAAATTGACAAAAAAGGATAAAAATTTGGTATTTTCAGTACCAGGTTTTTATCCTTATCCTTATCCTTTATTTACTTTTAAACAAACTACTCCCTTTTGCCTTTAAAACGTCATATTGAATGTAAGGATATCTCTAATAGAAACATGTTTACAGCTATAATAGGGTAAGCCTAAAAATTACGATTTTCAAGCTTTGAATTTCGACCAGTCCGAAACCAGTGGTTAAAAAAATTTAACGTGTGTAATAGAAAATTTTTTTTTTTAAATTTTTTCGTTAAAGACCATAAAGAAGTGACCCACAAAGATTGGGCGAAATTCGAGACTAGTCAGCAGCGGTTTTTGCTTATATTAGAAGTTTTCATATGGATTGACTCGTCCTCAATTATTTTTGCTAGAAATCATATTGTTACGTAATGGGATGAATTAATAAAAAAACTCAATTGCTTTTTCTCAAATTTTCACAAATTTTGTATGAGGAAACTTTCAATATGCTAAAATACTTTTGAAATTCCAATTTCCTTTTCTGGTGAATACATTTTTTCAATATCCTTGCAAAGAATCCTGTTACGCTTTTAAAAAAAATCAAAGGTAGAGATTTGTTACACAGTATTTTAAATATAGGCCAAATATTAAAATTATTTAATTTTTAAAGCAATAATGGACTTTTTTGCTAACTTATACTTAACTGCTAACAAAAACTTTAACTAAAAATCAGCACGGGTTGCTGTCATCCTAGAACAATAAAACTTCGCACACATGTTATTTAACGCACCGATATAGAGGGTATGCATATCAAATTTTGAACCTTCATTTTTGGGACAGTCTAGTGTATATATATTTTATAAAGCAAAGACATTTTTTGGCGTCTCATTCCGGACGCATCGTAGACGGAGCGCAGTTAAGCGCTCTCACTTAATCACCTACATTTACAAATCTGCCTACCCTTGGTGTATATCATAGATAGGCAAACCTTACCTCTTCACATGTATTCTTATTCTCTTCATTTCAGTTGCTGATGAGGGCGAAAAAGCAATTGCGCCACAGTGGTATGGAGTTAGCACTACTAGGTATAAAAATTTAACTGACAGTAATACTTTATTGTTGCACTATGTTAAAAAAATTTGTTTAACAAGATCCGCATTAATTTTGTAACTTTTAAGATTTCCTGGCTTCCTCGTTATACATTTTGTGCCACTCCAAATTTTGTTTGACAACAGAATCGCCACCTTTTGCAGCTTGCTTGCCACTATATACCATTATACAGCACCCCAAAACCGTAAGCGCCATCATTATATTTGCGACACGTATTCGAATTTTATTACGACAGCGTTCCATGACTTCGTAGCTGTAAGTAAAAATCGACAATTTAAGTTATAGATAGTTTGGGAGAATTTATTTTAAGGTGATCGCAGCACATAAGGGCAAATCCCAGAAAGCTGATATTGAGGGAAGATAACTTTTATGTACAGCTTTAAAAGGACCGCTTTCGGTAAAATGGTAAACCAAGCTTTTCAGAAATATATAGTTACTTCCGAACATTAAACACACAGCGCTTTCTACCAGTTTCATCAGGAATATTTTCGATACCAACATGAAACCTGCCAAATTTCATCATTCTATTATTATCAGTTTTAAAGCTATGACTAGTCGAATTTTCAAAAATGTCCCACTTAAAAATGCACGGTGCCACGCCCACTTTTAAAGTTTAACAAAAAATCACAATAGAATGACCAGCAGCAGGATTCTAGAAATCGCAAAATGCTAATTTTCTATCGCCTAAAATCGCTTGTTGTTGTTGTTGTTGTTAACAATGCATTGCCCTGTCTAGAGTGTATGATCATTCCGAAGATCTTCATCAAGCTCTTCTAAAGGGAGTCCAAGGAAACGTGCAGTTTCAACAGGGTTTGTCCAGAGGGACAGAGGGGTTAGAAGAGTAGGTTCAAATGAACAATTGAAGAGATGTAGAGTATCATGGGGGGTCCTACCACATGCAGGGCATGTGTTTGAGATTGTGTCATTAAGTCTGGAAAAGTAGGAGTTTAACCTTACACTATATCCAGACCTAAGCTGTGCCAAGGTAACTCTTGTCTCCCTTGGTAAGGTGCGTTCTTCTTCACCAATATCGGGTGAAGGACTGTTCAGAACGGGGTTCACAGGTAGAGATCCGACAAAAGTATCTACCGACTCGGTGTGGATGTCGGTTAGAGCCCGCTTATGATTCTGCAGATCAAACGGTAATATGATGCCGGATCTCATCATAATGTTTACGGATATGTTTCCTTATGTCTCTCGGGGGCGGATCTATGTCCAAAAGATGACGGTTTGGATGTGCTGGCTTGTGGCAGGTCAGAAGGAATTGCTTGCTCAGCATTTCCGCATGCTCTTTTACATTGAGCAGTTTTGCCTCCTGATGGAGGTGAGACTCGGAAGACATGAGGAGACATCCCGTAGCAGTTCTGATGGCAGTATTTTGGCAGACTTGTAACTTCGTCCAGTTGGTGTTATGTACATTAGGCGACCATATGGGTGCAGCATAGTCAAAGACTGGTCGGCCAATGGCCTTATATGTAGTCAGCAACGTTTCTTTGTCTTTTCCCCAAGTACTGCCGGCAAGTGACTTGAGGATCTTGTTGCGACCACGTACCTTTGAGACCATTGCAGACACATGACCAGCAAATGAGAAAGTATTATCCAATGTCATCCCTAATAACTTTGGGTGGCTGACAGTTGGTAGCTTAGTGCCGTCAACAAAAATGTCTAATTCATTTCTCACCTGGTGCGTCCACGTCGTAAAAAGCGTCGCCGTTGATTTAGTCGGAGATATCGTCAGATCTCGCTCTGTGAAAAACCTGGAAAGGTCGCAGAGGTAACCGTTGATTTTATTACAGAGTTCATCAGTATAGGGGCCCTTCCCCGTCGCCATTATTGTACAGTCGTCGGCATAAGAAACGACGGAGACACCCTCTGGTGGTGGGGGCATCTTCGATAGATAGAAATTAAACAGTGTCGGGGATAGGACACCACCCTGTGGCACCCCCTGTCTAATTCGTCTTGGTTTTGATGTTGCGTTTCTAAAGTTGACCGACGCCTGCCGCCCATTCAAGTAATTAGCGGTCCATCTCTTTAACCCATCAGGTATTTGTGTTTCTAATAGATCTTGTATGAGAGTGGCATGGTTGACTGTGTCAAAAGCTTTCGACAAGTCAAGTGCCACCAACACAGTCCTGTGATTTGGTTGGTTTTGATTTAGACCGCTATTTATTTGCGTTGTAATGGCATTGAGTGCGGTGGTGGTGCTGTGCAGCTTACGGAAGCCATGTTGATGATTAGCCAGGTGCAGATTTGCGGTGTAATACGGGAGCAAAATGGACTCTAGCGTCTTCACTACCGGCGACAAAAGTGATATAGGGCGATATGAATCGCCTATGTTTGCCGGCTTTCTAGGTTTTAATAATGGAACCACTCTCGCCTTTTTCCATATTTCAGGAATGACGAAAGGGTTCAGTGAAAGATTGAATAGAGCCGCTAAGTATTTGTGTCCCTCCTGGCCTAGATGTTTCAGCATCTTCATGGCAATGCCCGCGGGGCCGATGGATTTTGAGGGCTTAGCCTGTCTTATGGCTTCCTTGACCTCTGAGGCAGTGATGACAATGGGCGTGTTTTGGTTTTTGTATTTACGCGCCTGTCGCATGGTCCTACGTTTAGCTCTATCGGGTGGGGAATGTAGTACAAATTGTCTACAGAAGGAGTTCGCACATCCCCTAGGGTCCTTCTTCACCCTGTCACCGAAAGTAATATCTACTTTATCCTTGTGTTGTGTTGGATTAGATAGAGCTTTGACCGTAGTCCATAATTTGCCAACACCGTCAGAGAGGTTGCATTGCTCTAGGTGTTGTTTCCATTTGGCCAGTTTGTGTTTATCGACCAACCTACGAATTTCCGCGTTGAGATCCCTTATACGGGGGTCTGCGGGATTGAGACTTCGCACTTCATCTCTTTCTCTAGCCATGGCCGCTGCCTCCGCGGGGAAATTTGGTCTTATTCGGGATATTCGACCCGCAGGAATGAAGCGTCTAGATGCCAAGTCAATGATGTTGCGGAAGTCTCGTTCGCCTTTGCGTACGTCCGTAGGAATGGATAGAGCAGCCAAGGATTCGTCCGTATATGTCTGAAAACTGTCCCAGTCCGCCTTGGTAAAGTTGATGTATGTACCATGCTCAGGTGTTATAAAGTCCGTCGGTCGTTCGATGGTAATGACTATTGGGAGATGGTCAGACGCCAACGTGAGTATGGGTCGCCAATTGGTGTTGTTCAATAGTCCTGCACTTACGATAGAAATATCTGGCGAACTATAGCAGTTACCCGATACTCTCGTTGGGGCGTCTCCGTTCAATGTACAGAGAGCCGTATCATCTATTTGTTCTGCGAGTACATGCCCCCTATTGTCTGCTGGCAAGTTTGAGTGCCACATGTCGTGGTGCGCATTGAAGTCGCCCAGGATCACGCGGTTATCTCCTCGTAGTAGCAAGCTAATATCGGGGTGATAACCGGTGGGGCAACTTGAGACAGGGGGTATGTAGATGTTAATGATTTGCAGATCGACATCTCCTGTGCGGATGGTAATACCTTGGCTTTCTAAGATATCATCCGTTCCTTCGATGTCGGTATCAAATAGATGATACTGTACAGAGTTGTGCGTTATGAACGCTAGACCACCTCCCAGACCTCCTGTTACTCTATGACGGTCTTTCCGGTGAATGTTATATCCGCCATAGGTAATGAGGTCCGACCTTGGACTGAGCTTGGTTTCTTGGATTGTGGCAAGTTTTATGTCATATTGCGTCATCAAATTAGTTATCTCTGCGATCTTACCAGTTAATCCGTTACAGTTGTGCTGTAAGATTTGGAAGTGCGCCGGTGGGGTCGATGTCGAGTTAACCATAGGCGTGAGAGACGGATGTGTTCGCCCAGGTGTTGGTAGGCGAAGACCAAGGCTGTGCCTCAGCCTAGTTAGCTGTGGACCTGGTGTAACCGGGTTGGCTGGCGTCGTAGGTTGAGGCGTGTTACAGCATGGTGCGATGAACGCATCCGTCCAAAGATTCCTGTTAGCGAGCCCAGAGCATAGATGTACGTGGCATTGGCCTAAGCAGTTATTGCATTTGACCGATGACGCGAGCGTGTATAATCTTTGCCGACAAACAGTACACGTCGGGACAGGTGCGAGAAGATGTTGATCCTGACTCACGTGAGAAATTAAACGGGAGGGGTGGTGTGACAAAGAAACAGAAAGAGACTGGTGCTCGGAATTGCTCATGTCTAAACTGCTCCGGTGGGAGCAAGAGTGTTGAGCTGCTGCGCGTGATGTTGACGCCATAAGGCACGAGCAACAGTCTGGAATTTGTGTGGCGGGTATAGCAGAAATGCTGCTAGTCGGTGGCGGTAGGGCGCTTGAACGGCGCTTACCGCGGGACGCCCGACGGCGCAAACAACAAGGGGCCACGAAAGTACTAAAGAAAGTACGGGGTCTGTGGATGTTAAGGTTAAGCCCTGAACATCCAGATTTATGGAGCCATCTCTTACACGAGAAGCATTGCACAGAATGCGACCGTTTAATATATATCTTTTTGCAACAGACACTGCATACCCATTCTTTTGGTCCGGTGTTCGGCTCAACGCCCGCCCGTAACAAAAGAATATCTTGCAGCCCTGCTGCAAGGGGGGAGGATGATAGTTTCGGAATGGGACAAAACATACTAAACAGGGTTACATTGAAAGTGACAGTCCTTGGCCGAGGTAAAACCCCGGGTGGTTCCACTGCGCAGAGATCCATGGCGATGTCCTGGGTTTTCTGCTCTGAGAAGTGACTGTACATAGGGAACCCCTATGTACCGCTTAATACGTTTTAGCGATTTTTAGAGACATTTGCGATTCCAGACAGAATGCCCCTGCGGGTTAGGGGTTTAGAATATGCCCAAGGTGGGCATACCGGTCGTAAGGGGCGACTAATATGCACATAGGTAATGACGCGCTAACTCGATGGTTAATCTATGGATATGATGCCTCTCATTACCGATCTTCTCCTTCCTCATGGATGGAGGGATGACATGACCTAAAAGGTTCCACTGGTCATACCAAATCGCTACCACGACAGTCGGGCAGTACCGCAAGGGAGCACCGCAGCCTACCGGGTTCATATCCGGCCAAGGACTGTTAATGTCGGCATCACCCCCCAAAACCTTCGGGGAGTGTTTCTGTTGTTAACAACAACAACTTGCTAACTTATACTTAACTGCTAACAAAAACTTTAACTAAAAATCAGCACGGGTTGCTGTTATCCTAGAACAATAAAACTTCGCACACATGTTATTTAACGCACCGATATAGAGGGTATGCATATCAAATTTTGAACCTTCATTTTTGGGACAGTCTAGTGTATATATATTTTATAAAGCAAAGACATTTTTTGGCGTCTCATTCCGGACGCATCGTAGACGGAGCGCAGTTAAGCGCTCTCACTTAATCACCTACATTTACAAATCTGCCTACCCTTGGTGTATATCATAGATAGGCAAACCTTACCTCTTCACATGTATTCTTATTCTCTTCATTTCAGTTGCTGATGAGGGCGAAAAAGCAATTGCGCCACAGTGGTATGGAGTTAGCACTACTAGGTATACAAATTTAACTGACAGTAATACTTTATTGTTGCACTATGTTAAAAAAATTTGTTTAACAAGATCCGCATTAATTTTGTAACTTTTAAGATTTCCTGGCTTCCTCGTTATACATTTTGTGCCACTCCAGATTTTGTTTGACAACAGAATCGCCACCTTTTGCAGCTTGCTTGCCACTATATACCATTATACAGCACCCCAAAACCGTAAGCGCCATCATTATATTTGCGACACGTATTCGAATTTTATTACGACAGCGTTCCATGACTTCGTAGCTGTAAGTAAAAATCGACAATTTAAGTTATAGTTAGTTTGGGAGAATTTATTTTAAGGTGATCGCAGCACATAAGGGCAAATCCCAGAAAGCTGATATTGAGGGAAGATAACTTTTATGTACAGCTTTAAAAGGACCGCTTTCGGTAAAATGGTAAACCAAGCTTTTCAAAAATATATAGTTACTTCCGAACATTAAACACACAGCGCTTTCTACCAGTTTCATCAGGAATATTTTCGATACCAACATGAAACCTGCCAAATTTCATCATTCTATTATTATCAGTTTTAAAGCTATGACTAGTCGAATTTTCAAAAATGTCCCACTTAAAAATGCACGGTGCCACGCCCACTTTTAAAGATTAACAAAAAATCACAATAGAATGACTAGAAATGCTAATTTTCTATCGCCTAAAATCGCTTGTTGTTGTTGTTGTTGTTAACAATGCATTGCCCTGTCTAGAGTGTATGATCATTCCGAAGATCTTCATCAAGCTCTTCTAAAGGGAGTCCAAGGAAACGTGCAGTTTCAACAGGGTTTGTCCAGAGGGACAGAGGGGTTAGAAGAGTAGGTTCAAATGAACAATTGAAGAGATGTAGAGTATCATGGGGGGTCCTACCACATGCAGGGCATGTGTTTGAGATTGTGTCATTAAGTCTGGACAAGTAGGAGTTTAACCTTACACTATATCCAGACCTAAGCTGTGCCAAGGTAACTCTTGTCTCCCTTGGTAAGGTGCGTTCTTCTTCACCAATATCGGGTGAAGGACTGTTCAGAACGGGGTTCACAGGTAGAGATCCGACAAAAGTATCTACCGACTCGGTGTGGATGTCGGTTAGAGCCCGCTTATGATTCTGCAGATCAAACGGTAATATGATGCCGGATCTCATCATAATGTTTACGGATATGTTTCCTTATGTCTCTCGGGGGCGGATCTATGTCCAAAAGATGACGGTTTGGATGTGCTGGCTTGTGGCAGGTCAGAAGGAATTGCTTGCTCAGCATTTCCGCATGCTCTTTTACATTGAGCAGTTTTGCCTCCTGATGGAGGTGAGACTCGGAAGACATGAGGAGACATCCCGTAGCAGTTCTGATGGCAGTATTTTGGCAGACTTGTAACTTCGTCCAGTTGGTGTTATGTACATTAGGCGACCATATGGGTGCAGCATAGTCAAAGACTGGTCGGCCAATGGCCTTATATGTAGTCAGCAACGTTTCTTTGTCTTTTCCCCAAGTACTGCCGGCAAGTGACTTGAGGATCTTGTTGCGACCACGTACCTTTGAGACCATTGCAGACACATGACCAGCAAATGAGAAAGTATTATCCAATGTCATCCCTAATAACTTTGGGTGGGTGACAGTTGGTAGCTTAGTGCCGTCAACGAAAATGTCTAAAAAGCGTCGCCGTTGATTTAGTCGGAGATATCGTCAGATCTCGCTCTGTGAAAAACCTGGAAAGGTCGCAGAGGTAACCGTTGATTTTATTACAGAGTTCATCAGTATAGGGGCCCTTCCCCGTCGCCATTATTGTACAGTCGTCGGCATAAGAAACGACGGAGACACCCTCTGGTGGTGGGGGCATCTTCGATAGATAGAAATTAAACAGTGTCGGGGATAGGACACCACCCTGTGGCACCCCCTGTCTAATTCGTCTTGGTTTTGATGTTGCGTTTCTAAAGTTGACCGACGCCTGCCGCCCATTCAAGTAATTAGCGGTCCATCTCTTTAACCCATCAGGTATTTGTGTTTCTAATAGATCTTGTATGAGAGTGGCATGGTTGACTGTGTCAAAAGCTTTCGACAAGTCAAGTGCCACCAACACAGTCCTGTGATTTGGTTGGTTTTGATTTAGACCGCTATTTATTTGCGTTGTAATGGCATTGAGTGCGGTGGTGGTGCTGTGCAGCTTACGGAAGCCATGTTGATGATTAGCCAGGTGCAGATTTGCGGTGTAATACGGGAGCAAAATGGACTCTAGCGTCTTCACTACCGGCGACAAAAGTGATATAGGGCGATATGAATCGCCTATGTTTGCCGGCTTTCTAGGTTTTAATAATGGAACCACTCTCGCCTTTTTCCATATTTGAGGAATGACGAAAGGGTTCAGTGAAAGATTGAATAGAGCCGCTAAGTATTTGTGTCCCTCCTGGCCTAGATGTTTCAGCATCTTCATGGCAATGCCCGCGGGGCCGATGGATTTTGAGGGCTTAGCCTGTCTTATGGCTTCCTTGACCTCTGAGGCAGTGATGACAATGGGCGTGTTTTGGTTTTTGTATTTACGCGCCTGTCGCATGGTCCTACGTTTAGCTCTATCGGGTGGGGAATGTAGTACAAATTGTCTACAGAAGGAGTTCGCACATCCCCTAGGGTCCTTCTTCACCCTGTCACCGAAAGTAATATCTACTTTATCCTTGTGTTGTGTTGGATTAGATAGAGCTTTGACCGTAGTCCATAATTTGCCAACACCGTCAGAGAGGTTGCATTGCTCTAGGTGTTGTTTCCATTTGGCCAGTTTGTGTTTATCGACCAACCTACGAATTTCCGCGTTGAGATCCCTTATACGGGGGTCTGCGGGATTGAGACTTCGCACTTCATCTCTTTCTCTAGCCATGGCCGCTGCCTCCGCGGGGAAATTTGGTCTTATTCGGGATATTCGACCCGCAGGAATGAAGCGTCTAGAGGCCAAGTCAATGATGTTGCGGAAGTCTCGTTCGCCTTTGCGTACGTCCGTAGGAATGGATAGAGCAGCCAAGGATTCGTCCGTATATGTCTGAAAACTGTCCCAGTCCGCCTTGGTAAAGTTGATGTATGTACCATGCTCAGGTGTTATAAAGTCCGTCGGTCGTTCGATGGTAATGACTATTGGGAGATGGTCAGACGCCAACGTGAGTATGGGTCGCCAATTGGTGTTGTTCAATAGTCCTGCACTTACGATAGAAATATCTGGCGAACTATAGCAGTTACCCGATACTCTCGTTGGGGCGTCTCCGTTCAATGTACAGAGAGCCGTATCATCTATTTGTTCTGCGAGTACATGCCCCCTATTGTCTGCTGGCAAGTTTGAGTGCCACATGTCGTGGTGCGCATTGAAGTCGCCCAGGATCACGCGGTTATCTCCTCGTAGTAGCAAGCTAATATCGGGGTGATAACCGGTGGGGCAACTTGAGACAGGGGGTATGTAGATGTTAATGATTTGCAGATCGACATCTCCTGTGCGGATGGTAATACCTTGGCTTTCTAAGATATCATCCGTTCCTTCGATGTCGGTATCAAATAGATGATACTGTACAGAGTTGTGCGTTATGAACGCTAGACCACCTCCCAGACCTCCTGTTACTCTATGACGGTCTTTCCGGTGAATGTTATATCCGCCATAGGTAATGAGGTCCGACCTTGGACTGAGCTTGGTTTCTTGGATTGTGGCAAGTTTTATGTCATATTGCGTCATCAAATTAGTTATCTCTGCGATCTTACCAGTTAATCCGTTACAGTTGTGCTGTAAGATTTGGAAGTGCGCCGGTGGGGTCGATGTCGAGTTAACCATAGGCGTGAGAGACGGATGTGTTCGCCCAGGTGTTGGTAGGCGAAGACCAAGGCTGTGCCTCAGCCTAGTTAGCTGTGGACCTGGTGTAACCGGGTTGGCTGGCGTCGTAGGTTGAGGCGTGTTACAGCATGGTGCGATGAACGCATCCATCCAAAGATTCCTGTTAGCGAGCCCAGAGCATAGATGTACGTGGCATTGGCCTAAGCAGTTATTGCATTTGACCGATGACGCGAGCGTGTATAATCTTTGCCGACAAACAGTACACGTCGGGACAGGTGCGAGAAGATGTTGATCCTGACTCACGTGAGAAATTAAACGGGAGGGGTGGTGTGACAAAGAAACAGAAAGAGACTGGTGCTCGGAATTGCTCATGTCTAAACTGCTCCGGTGGGAGCAAGAGTGTTGAGCTGCTGCGCGTGATGTTGACGCCATAAGGCACGAGCAACAGTCTGGAATTTGTGTGGCGGGTATAGCAGAAATGCTGCTAGTCGGTGGCGGTAGGGCGCTTGAACGGCGCTTACCGCGGGACGCCCGACGGCGCAAACAACAAGGGGCCACGAAAGTACTAAAGAAAGTACGGGGTCTGTGGATGTTAAGGTTAAGCCCTGAACATCCAGATTTATGGAGCCATCTCTTACACGAGAAGCATTGCACAGAATGCGACCGTTTAATATATATCTTTTTGCAACAGACACTGCATACCCATTCTTTTGGTCCGGTGTTCGGCTCAACGCCCGCCCGTAACAAAAGAATATCTTGCAGCCCTGCTGCAAGGGGGGAGGATGATAGTTTCGGAATGGGACAAAACATACTAAACAGGGTTACATTGAAAGTGACAGTCCTTGGCCGAGGTAAAACCCCGGGTGGTTCCACTGCGCAGAGATCCATGGCGATGTCCTGGGTTTTCTGCTCTGAGAAGTGACTGTACATAGGGAACCCCTATGTACCGCTTAATACGTTTTAGCGATTTTTAGAGACATTTGCGATTCCAGACAGAATGCCCCTGCGGGTTAGGGGTTTAGAATATGCCCAAGGTGGGCATACCGGTCGTAAGGGGCGACTAATATGCACATAGGTAATGACGCGCTAACTCGATGGTTGATCTATGGATATGATGCCTCTCATTACCGATCTTCTCCTTCCTCATGGATGGAGGGATGACATGACCTAAAAGGTTCCACTGGTCATACCAAATCGCTACCACGACAGTCGGGCAGTACCGCAAGGGAGCACCGCAGCCTACCGGGTTCATATCCGGCCAAGGACTGTTAATGTCGGCATCACCCCCCAAAACCTTCGGGGAGTGTTTCTGTTGTTAACAACAACAACAACATTACAGACGGAAATATCTCTTAAAATTCGCCAATTTTAGTTCATTTTTTTAGGGTATATTGGCGATGAACACAAATGAACAAAATGAACCGGATAAAACAATCAGCTTTTTTTGGCAGCTAATTTAGCTAAAATTGCGATTCTAGTATACTTGCTACTGCCAAAAATAGCTTATTTTTGGTAAAATTACTCGAAAATTAGCAGGTAATTAAAGTTGTGCCAAAAAAAGATAATTCGAAAAAAATTGGTAAAACTTGAGTTGTTTTCAATTCAATTCAGTTTATTCAGTTTATGGATCAATCCTAACACAGCAAGTGTAAAACCTTATAATTAATAGTGCTAGTCACTTACTTACTTAAAATAGCCCTTAACCGCCTCTACTTCCACCGGCGGGTGCCGATAAGAATACCTTCTAGGCCGAAGCGTCTTCGTTCATTTGCACCACGAAGCCGCTGGGTTTTAACTCGCCGAACTATGTCGGCGTCTGCATAAAGCTCATACAGCTCATCATTATATCTTTGGTACTCACCGTCGCCAACTTTTAGGGGTCCATTAGGGGCCTTTCGAAGAATTTTTCTCTCGAATACTGCCAAAGCCGCCTCGTCAGAAGCTGTCAGTGTCCATGCTTCTGCACCATATAGCAGGACGGGTACGATGAGTGACTTATAGAGTGTTGTCTTTGTTCGTGGAGAGAGGACTTTACTTCTCAATTGCCTACTCAGCGCAAAGTAGCATTTGTTTGCAAGAGTTATCCTTGGACGGATTTCCAGGCTTACATCGTTGTTGGTATTAATGCTGCTTCCCAGGTATACAAAGTCCCTTACTATCTCGAAATTATTGCCGCCAACAGTGGCGTGCTTGCCAAGAGGCGAATGCGTTGACTCTTTGCATGATGCCAGCAGGTACTTCGTTTTACCTTCGTTCACCACCAATCCCATTTTTTCCGCTTCTTTTTCTAATTTGGAGCGGTTGTTTAGGCCAATGATGTCGATGTCGTCGGCATACGCCAACAGTTGTACGCTCTTATAATATATTCCAGCGCGATTAAGTTCTGCAGCTTGAATTATTTTCTCCAACATCAAATTAAAGAAATCGTACGATACTGGGTCGCCCTTACTGAAACCTCGCTTAGTTTCGAACGGCTCGGAGCGGTCCTTCCCAATTCTGACCGAGCTGGTGGTGTTGCTCAGCGTCATTTTGCAGAGCCGTATAAGTTTTGCTGGGAAACCAAAATCAGAAATAGCGGCATATAGGCAACTCCTTTTCGTGCTGTCGAAGGCGGATTTAAAATCAACAAAGAGATGGTGTGTGTCGATCCTTTTCTCACGATTTTTTTTTGGCGTATGGTAAAAATCTGGTCGATGGTAGATTTACCGGGTCTGAAGCCGCACTGATAACGTCCAATCAGTCGGTTTACCTCAGGCTTCAGACTTTCGCACAATACGCTTGATAGGACCTTATATGCGATATTCAAAAGGCTGATTCCACGATAGTTGGCGCGGTTTGCGGGATCACCGTTATTATGGATTGGGCAGAGAACACTTAGATTCCAATCTTCAGGCATGCATTCATCCGACCATATTCTGCACAAGAGCTGGTGCGTGCACCTTACCAGCTCCTCGCCGCCGCATTTGAATAGCTCAGCGGGCAGGCCATCAGCACCCGCCGCTTTATTGTTTTTAGCCGTGATATAGCTATTCGCACCTCGTTATAGTCGGGTTGTGGAACTTCGATTCAATCGTCTTCGATTGTGGGGCGGGTTCGTCCTCTTCTCTGGATTGTTGCTCTGTTCCTCCGTTTAGAAGGGCAGAGAACATCTCCCACTAGGTCGCCATTGTCATTTTTACAGGTTTAAAACCTTCCGTCATTCGTCGGGTTTTTTGATAAAATTTTCGGACGTTGCTTCTGTTGGCTAGCGTTTCAAGCTTTTCTATTACACGCTTTTCCGCTTCCCTTTTCTTCGCCGTCTCGCTTCCCTCTTCATCTCACGGTAGTGTTCACACACGCTCGTTGCATTCGCTTTTAACGTCGCATCGTCCTTTCTTTTGACTGCGTCTTTGCGCTCTCTACCATCGTAACAGCTGTTTTTTTTCACTTTTGACACTATTTCCATTTTCGAAATGGAAATAAGGTCAGTTGACTTAACTTCTCTTTGTCAATATGTTTATTGACGTTATTTCATAATTGAAATGGAAATAGGGTCAACATTGCCGCATTAAAAAACCGCACGATTTTTAATTACAAATTTTTATTTTTTTTAGTATGATATTATTTTAAAATATTTAATGGTTTGACTTAGAAATTTATTTAAAAAGCGCCGCAGGCAAAAATTTCTATTTTTTGGTGTTATATGATTTTAAAATATTTCATGGCATCACTAACAAATTTACTTGAATAAGAGCAGCATGAATTAAAATGAATTAAATTAGTTTAGTCAAAAAGGAATCAAAAAAGTCCAAAATGTCGTTAATGTACTCTTTTATAAAAGGGCTTAGGAAAAATTCAAAATTATTATTGGAATCAAGTTCTTCCTTTCAAAGTATGTCGTCCATAACATAAACGCGTTCGCGGCCCAGCCCAGCGGTTCCGCGACGCGGCGGAGAACAACGGGCGCGGTACGGCATGATACCGACGTAGTGAAAAATTAGATGCGACGCTTTTTGTAAAACACATCATGACACTTAAACATCACGTGATGTTTAGTTGACATTTCGTAAGCAATGTTGACGCTATTTCCATTTCAATTAGGAAATAAAATCAATGACTATATTGCCAAATTGCTGTTGACTTTACTTCTCTTTACAAAATAGAAACAGTGTCAATTGGCACCATTTCCAATTATAATGCGAAGAACATTCTCCTTCCAGGTTAGTTTCCTATCCAGAACTGTGCCTAAGAACTTGGCTTTCTTAGCCAAGTTCAGGCGCACGTCATTCAGTTTTGCTAAGACTATATACATGGCGGTTGCCACTTGGGGCGGTTCAAAGGGTTGCCACAAATCTATTTTTTTTAATATTGAGCAAGATATGCCTATATGGGTATCAAGTGAAAGGTATTTGCGACCGTGTTCCAAATATTTAAATTTCATGCAGGCTTGCCACCTAGTCTTCCTATCTTTCTTCGTACAACTCTCTTTCCTATCTCCCTTCCTATGCTCTTCATTGCCCTCTTTCCTTCTACCACGCCCCTCTTCCTCTATATCCCATTCGTATTGGCCCCTGTTAATTTAGGCCTAATTCTAAGCTCCATCACGTTGGAACCCGCTTTGAAAAAAAATTTTTTGCACTTTCGTCAACTACAAACGACGAGATTGATTGTAGTGAAACTCATTTTATGCCCAGACTTGTTAAAGCGGTGTTTATAGGACTTACTTATGTTGTTGAAGGCTCCTTCAATATCTAAAAAGGCCACAAGACAGTACTCCTTTTCATACAGCGATTTTTCAATAACAGAAAGTAGGCTGTGAAGCGCAGTTTATGTAGATTTCCCTTTGGTGTATGCATGCTGATAGCTAGAGATAAGGTTGTTATCAATAGTAGAGGAGAGGTAGTCATTTATTATCCTCTCGAATGTTTTGAGCACAAAGGATGAGAGACTTGGCCTATAGTCCTTCGGCTCGTAATGAGACGCCTTCCCCGCCTTAGGAATAAACACTACCTTGGCACTTCTCCAGGAGCACAGAATGTAGCTAAAACCCAGGCAGGCTGTATAGAGAAATACCAGCCATTTGGCTGATGTCGCGTGTTTATGAGTTGTGCGGGCAGCCCGGCAGCCCTGAACGGTTCGAAGCTTTTAACCGCCCACCTAACCTTTTCCTCCGTGATGGGTATGTATACAGCCAGGTTTGTTGTAGGTGCTAAGGGTTCCTCATGCAAGTTCCCTGGGAAGTGCGTATTCAAGAGCAGCTCTAGGGTTTCCCCCTCCAGGTCCAGGATCAGTCAGGTTTGCGCAAATAGCTTGTGGCTGTTTGAGTTTTTGAGAGCACTCGTCTAAGTCTCGCTGTATCGTCGACATTTTCGACCCCAGTGCAGAAATTTCTCCACGATACTCTCTTTGCCTGTCTCAGAGCTTTTTTGTAGGCCCTAAGTTTAACTTTATATTCGAGCCATTGAGTCTCCGTGCCAAGGCTCTTGGCCTTATTAAGTTGTGTCCTACATGATTTGCGAAGCGAGTCCAGGTCGTAGGACCACCAATGCGGCCTATGTTTACCGCGTGGCTTTGGCACTGGGCATGCCTGCTGTAGGGCATTCGAGAGCGCCGTTGTAAAGGTGAAGTTAGTTTGACGCGCACTGTACTTTTGCTTCCACTTCCAAAAACTTAATGCCCAAAAACTTCAAAAATTTTCTCTACTTTTGTTTCATGGCCTACTATCAACTCTTTGTAACCTTTTTTATTGGAAGTAAATCTAAGCGTCACTTTGGTTTCATGGCCGACTATTAACTATGTATAACCTTTCTCTGACAAGTAAGTTTTACTACGGTGCGCACCACTCTAACCAAGCAGCATACTAATGCTCCAAATTTGAATGAGGATCCGACATATATAATACACGGTGGACTTTCTCCCATACAAGTGTATAAAAGAAAATATTATTATATTAAGATTAAATACGCTACAAATACGCATACTCACAAAAAATCCAAAAAATTCAGAGAAATTTTTTTTTTAAAATTCGTCGAGTTTTCGCGAGTTTTGCACACATTTTTAAAATAAAATTGAAAGCTTCTGGGTTAGACCTTGACACATATTTTTGTTGAGAAATACAAAAAATTATTTTAGTGAATCTAAACTTGCTGGAAATTGGGAAAAATACCTAGATGTATACCGAGCATATGTATACATATGTCGATATGAAACCCGGTTACTAAAAGTGTCATAACTTTTTTAAATTAGGTTTTACGAAAAAATGTTATATAATAATAAATTAAGGAAAAAGATCACAGAATACGAAAATGTACATTTAAAGTCCTAAGTCCCAAATTTTCAATTTCGGTCCACTGTGCGGCGGTGCCAGAGACGTCTGAGCGCTCTCATGTTGTTGGTGATTCAGATAAACCTGCACAAATCTAAAGCAGCCTCGGCTTCTTTAATCAGTCGTCTCTCTAAAGGCGACGTAGAAGTGGTCCTCATCCAAGAACCCTGGGTCAACAGCTCAAGGATTTGCGGTTTGGGGACTAACGGTTTTAAGCTTATCCGAGCCAGCGAGGGGGCAGGGTTAGAGCCTGTATTTTGGTTAAGTCTGAGCTGAACGCCTTTCTCTTGCCCAACTATACCAATGGTGACGTTACAGCTGTCAGTTTAACAGTCGACAGTACCAACCTGACGATCGCGTCGGTCTATATGCCCTACGACGCCGAAGAGCCTCCGCCACAGAGGGTGGTAAAAGACCTGGTGGCAAATTTTTCCATGGGTCATCTTATTATCGGAACTGACGCCAATGCTCATCACGTCTAGTGGGGAAGCTCCGATATCAATGTTGGTAGTTTGCAACGTGAGTAACGAACCTACGTTTATTACTAAAACCCGTAGGGAGGTCATAGATCTCACTATTTGCAGCGAAGGCGCTTATGAGTGGATCAGAAAATGGCGTGTTCTCGATGAACATTCATTCTGCGACCACCGGTACGTAGAATTAGGTCTAGACTTTTCTGTTGAGCAGCCGGTTATGAAGCGCAACCCCCTGTAACACTAAGGCAGTCCGCAGACGAGGCGCTTTGCCATAGACGCGTACTCGTCATTTCACTGAGCAAATTTCCCTTCGTCTCAAGATCTGCGCACGACGCTGCAGAAAAAAAGCACACAAAGAACTGTCAAAATTGCAATTTTAATTAATTAATACATTTCGGCACATTATTAGGTTTGTTTATTGGGCTGCTCTAGCTTACGCCAGATTGAGATATTTCACAAAATTGTGTTTAACGAACACTTTTCTTGCTCTAGGTTGCTCTATCTTTTGTTTCATGAGTACGCTCAAAACAAAACTAGAGTAATCCAGATCACAAATTTCTGCTCTAGCTTTTTTATGGAGTGAGTTAGAGCAGAGAAGCAATTGTCAGTCAGGAAAAAATAAATTTTTGAAAACTTCAAAAAAATTAGCTTGCAAGAAAATCAATGTTTTTGTAAACGTGAATTTGCATTAATTTTGAAGATTTAAACAAAAAAACTAAATAAAAAGAAACTATCAAGTGCTTCAAGTGTTTCATGGCATTTCTGCTCTGAGCTGCTCTAAGTTGCTCTATTTCTATTTTGACAGCTGCGCTGCTCTGCTCTGCTCTAACCTACTCTGAACTTTTTTTTGGTCAGTAAACAAACCTATTAACACATTGTACAAATTTTCTATTTTTTCTTTCAAAAGAAACAATTAATTATATTTGAAAAAAGAAAGCAAAGCCACGGCACACAAAAATCGAAAATGAAAAATATAAACAAATGCTTCTTCTTCATCTTTTCTAGGCGTACGACGCCTGGCGACCAGCATTGACATACGCTGAGCAGTATGTAGCTCTCATGCTTTGCCACTTTCGTGCAGCTGCCGATTCGTGTGCAGCTCTTCATGTAAATATATGTATTCAGCAACAAAGCGTACAAAAATCGAATGTAGCGTCTAATACGCGTCTATGACGATTCGCTTCAATGAAATGCTATCTAGGGACCTACCAGCACTGCCCCTACAAGTCCCCTCATCAGTAGGGGATAGTGAGGTCTATGACCTCCCTGCGGGTGTTAGTGATAAAAGTAGGCTCATTACCCACGTTGCAAATTACCAGGTTGGGTGCTAATAGGTAATCAAACAGAGACTCGCCCCTGGCATTGATATCGGAGCTCCCCATTGAACATGGTGAGCATTAGCGTCCGCTCCAATAATAAGATTACCCGTGCAGAAATTTGACAACAGATCTTTCACCTTCGTTTGTGGTGGAGGTTCTTCGGCGTCGTAGGGAATATAGACCGACGCCACCGTCAGGCGGGTGCTGCCGACCGTTAGAATGATAGCGGTAATGTCACCATTTGTGTAGTTAGGTAGGAGAAAGGGGTTCAACTCAGACTTGACCAAAATACATGTTCTGACTTTGGTATCCTCGCTGGCTCGAATGAGCATGACGCTCTTAGTCCCCAATCCGCAAAGTCTCGAGCTATTGACCCAGGGTTCTTGGATGAGGACCACAACCACGTCGCCTTTAGAAAGACGACTACTTAAAGCAGCCGAGGAAAAATTTACTTTTCCATAACAAAAAACAAGTGACATTCTCATCGGATGAAGCTTTGGGCTTAGCCATATCAATGAAGTTGTCTAAATTGCAATACAAAATTTTAAGAAAACGCATGCATGAAAAGGCTGAGGACATACTTCCTTCATAATATAAAATCCAAGGAGAAAAGCAGGAATGTTATGTTCCTAAAAGCGATATAGTATTAACAGATGGTGGTGCTAAAGTTCGGTTGCAGTCACTTTTGGATCTAACACTTATAAGGCTATTGAAAACAATAAAGTTGGAGGGTAATGAATACCAAACATTAACATTAACCAGCAAATGGGGCTTTGATGGTGCTTCCAGTCAAGCCAATTACAAGCAAAAAATTAGCACTTGTGATGATATTGAAAACGATTCTTGCATTTTAATGGGAAGTTTGGTACCGATTAAATTAGCTTCTGAGGAGAAGGTTGTTTGGGAAAATGAATTTCCGACATATTTATGTCGTCCCATTTTTTTTCAAATTTGTGCAAGAAAACAAATATACTATCACTCAAGAAATGAGTGCGATTCAATTCGAAATCGACAATTTAACGGAAACAAAGTGTGAAAAAGTAAAAGTCAGTCACTCATTAGTACTAACCATGATTGATGGAAAAACTTCATCAGTTTTGAGTGATACATCCACGCAACGTTGTGACATATGTAAGGCTACCCCAAAAGAGATGAATGACCTCACTTTAATTTTTAACGAAGACGTCGATACTGACATTTACAAATCTCCCGTGGCACAACAAAACCAAGTAACTAGTTTTTTCAAAATGTTGGGAAATTAAGGATTTGCGTAGCAGCCCATATCTTCGTCAAATATCAATTTTTGTATACAACTTTTTTAATTATGAAAAGATAAGACCCCAAATTTTTTTTATGCACATGTGCAGGAAATTTTTTTGACGTAGTTATGGATATATTGACCACGATAAACAGTTACAGAGTTTTTAAAAAACACGATTTTTTCCTTTCATACAAAAAAAAATTTTGTGTAAGAACAAAACCAAGCAACTTCCAAGTAACTTTGATTTTAGTTTGATACGATTTTTGGCTTTCATACAAAAAAAATTTTTGTGTAACGACAAAACCAACTTGCTTGGTTACTTGGGTTTGTTGTGCACTTTCATATAAAAACGAGATTGCATGCCGGTAGCAAATCCTTTTTATTTTTTGGGTCTCACACTAAATTTTCCTTGTTTATCTCATCGATAGTCGAAATCCAAAGGAGAAACACTCTTGCTAACAAGTGTTACTTCGGAGTAAGTAGGCAATTGAGAAGTAAAGTCCTCTCTCGACAGACGAAGATCGCGCTATATACATAAGTCTCTTATCATATGAGTCCTCATGTACGGCTCGGAATCATGGGCAGTGTCAAGAGAAGATGAGTATTTGAGAGAAAAGTTCTCCGAAAGATCTGTGATGCCAACGGCGAGTATCGAAGGAAATTTAGCGAATTAAAGCCCAAAGGCTCCGCTGACTGGTTCATTTTATGGGAATGGAAAGCAAGCTCCAGCCCAGAAGGTTTTCCTATCGATACCCGAATCGGGCAGCAGAAGAAAGGGGCGACCTCGACTGAAATGGAAAAAGGAAAGATTGGCGTGGTTTGATACGAAGCGACCAAAATTGCCTTGGCTTGATATATATATTCTAGATTCTCACCATCAGGCAAACCAAGATTACACCTCCCGGTAGTGGGCTGCCCTTGAGGAAAAAGAAGCTCTTGGCCTGCGTCTGACTCAAGACTAAAAAGTTCTCTTGCACTACCCTTACTTTCAGATATAGTATAAAAAAAAGAGTCCTCCTCTCTGGCAAAATGTGTTCTGGTTCGCCATCTGCTTGGGCTGAAGTCACATAATATTCCCTAGCTTATCCCTGCATTAATTTTAAAATTATCTCAAATACTTATCTTATAGCAATAAGATAAATCAAGCATCTTTAAAAGTTACTTGGTTTTGTGAAATAATCACATACATTTTTTGAGGAAATTCAAATAGTTCTTGATTAACAACTGAGTTTTAATGGTTTTTGCATTAATAGGAGATCGAAACTAAATCAGAAACCTAGAGTGACGATAAGAAATTGATTTGTAATCATTTTTTGTAAAAAAGCCTAGTATTTGTTGTAAAATTTTCAGTTATTAAAAAAAGAACACTAGTTACTTGGTTTTGTTGTGAAATAAATTCTTGATTCAGTGCATTTTAAGTTACTTGGTTTTATAACTTTTTTAGTTTAAGGTACTTAGAAACAAGATAGGAAGAAACGGATCGATGTCCCTGATAGATTTTTTTAACGGGATTCCGAAAATTCGTAGAACGACGAAACCAAGCAACTGACATTTACTTGGTTCTGTGATGTCACGGGAGAAATATGGGATGTCAACTCTGCATGCGAAAATTCGGTTTATGGAGTGTATTCTTCATATATCTTACCGATTAGAATTTAAATCGTGGATAGCGAAAGGAGATAACAAATCTAAATTGGAAGAAAAGCGGAGGGCAGTACAGAATTCTTTCAGAAATCAGACTGGTTTATTGGTAGACGTGGTAAAGCAAGGACACGGTACAACGAATGATGGAAATACCGCTAGACGATTTTTCGCTGACGTTAAAACTACTGCCTCTATAACTGGTGTTAGTGAAAATCTCATTCAAAGATTCTCTACAATATTAGGGGAACTTTCATCTGGGTGTCCAATAGATGTACAAAAGTTCAACATGTACGCCAGAGAAACCATTCGAGTTTACGTCGAACTATATGAATGGTATTACATGCCTTCAAGTGTGCATACAATTTTAGTACACGGAGCTTCAATAATAGATAATAATTTTGGTTCCATTCCTATTGGAAAGTTATCCGAAGAAGCCGCTGAGTCCAGAAATAAAGATTTTAGAGCATATCGTCGAGACCATGCGAGAAAAAATTAGCGGCAAAGCCACAAATGAGGACATTTTAAATAATTTATTAGTTACTTCTGACCCATTTATTTCATCGAGGAGATCGAAATTACCTAGTCAGCATGAGGAAATATCCTCTACTACTCCTACCGCAAAACCTCGACTCTGATACAGAAAACTAAATATTTTAGTTTCTCAATTTTAATTGGCTACAAATATACATACATACTTACTACATATAAAACGCAACATTTACTTAAAATAATATAAAAAAATTTGTTTAGTTTTTTTTGGTAATACATATTTGGAGATTTCATGGACTATTGACCGATCGAATAATTTTTGCTTTTAATTACTCTTTTCTTCTAAACTTCCGTTGTAATCATTACAAGAAATGGCGTTATCACTGTTCTCATTTTGAACACTCGACGCCATTAGCTGTTATCTCAATGTATCTACTTTATTGTATTTTCACTAATGTACTAATGTTAAGGAATAAAAATGAATTAATAACAAAAATGAAATGTATAGTATGAATTATCATATCTTTTTATTTTTAAAAACTGATTCGCTATACTAAAATTAAAACAAAAAAAAACACAAAAAAAACAACAAAAAAAAATTTGTTTGTTTTTAAAATCTCGATTAAATTAAGAAGTGATTCGCAATACTCAAAAAAAAAAAAACAAAAAAAAAAAAAACGCGAACCATATCGAAAACCGGGTACATTGCATAGTATATAGCCCTAACTATTTAAATAAATTAATCAAGTTTTGAGGAAATGTGAGGAAAATGAGTTAACGGTGAATATGTGATTTTTCCCATACATAAAATTTTTTAATTTGCTATAACTTTTTTGTTTAAAACTTTATGAAAAAATACTCAAGTATAAAAAAGTCATGTAGTGAGACTTAAAATCGATCCCCATCAAAGTTTTTGTGTTATTAACTAATATTTTTTTCATTTCCCTAAGTCCACTGAAAGCCAAATCCTAGGAATCCTAGGTCCTAGGAATGGCCCAGCTTTCATTACCTCGGTCAATGACGCCTATTAGGATCCTGTGCTTAGTCACTTCAGCAAAGCTGAGTTTACCCACTACGGAGGCGTTCTGCTGCCGCTTCGGGTGAGGTTTTAAATCTACGTCCGATCTCTGGCGTTTGAAGGGATTTCCATTAACCTTCTTTGGCGCGTAATTGCTTTGGAAGTTCGGTAAGATAGCTTCAGCCATCTCTATAGCGATAGCGTCTCTTGTGAAATACCCTCGTATTTCTTCAGGATCCTTGCGACCGCTCTTTTGTCCAAGTACTCAGAGCGACTGGGAGATATCTTTTGGGGTGAATTCGACCCGTAGTTGCCATCGCGGTCGTTCCCTTATTTGGATCTCTGGGGCCAGGTCGTGAGACCACTGCCACAGACGTTAAAGACTTGGTTTCGGTACCGGCACTTACAGGGGGTTTAGCATCAGCCATTGTTGGCTTCACTGATTTGTACCGGTACTTACTTTTGGGATTGCCCCCTTATTATCCAGAGCTAATCGACCCGTAGTTGCCATCGCTGTCGATCTCTCGGCTGATAAAGAAATGGAGTTTGTCCTCCGACGTTGCGTTCTCGCTTGCTCCAGCATTTTCCTCCTCTGCTGTGCAGTAGACATGGTTGTATCTTTAGTTTTAGGGTTTTTATTACTATTTTTCATCTTGTTCGTACGACCCCTCGCCGGGCAAGGCCGGTTTAGGGTCAAGGAAAGAGTAAGAGGAATGTGTCGTCCGCCGCGGCAGAGCCCCATACTGCGGTAAGGCCACTGTTACTCTCCGATTTGCCTACCGGCTGCAAACGTCCAATGGGCACGTGGTCGCATAACACCCTGGATCGGGAGGGGGAGGATCTTAGTCGTCGTGCCAGAGAGGCTTGGCTTCTCTCGTGATGTAGTACCGGGCGGCGCTATGATCACAAGGGCAGCGTGGCTATCGACTTAAGCCCGCGTACCGCGACATTTCAGAGAAATGGTAGGATAGCAATTGGCCTGAACTCACCCCCTCCTTTAGTATTAGGGATAGTTTTAGCATTTTTCCAACATTCAGGAAAAACTGACGTGGTTAAAATTGTGTTAAAACAATGCGTTATATGATGAATTTCATATCAAACCCAATATGCATTGAACCCGACCCTCTCATTTTTAGAAGTTGCATTTTCGAAAAATTTTGGATGTGGCAAGGTATATTCGAAAAATTACGATAATAGGTTAAGGTGGCCATAATTTTCGACCGAAAAAGGAGGGCAAATGCACTAAAATCATAAAAATTACTGAGACGATCGAAACTTTTGGCGAAAAAGGAGGACAAATTGTCGGCATTAAAACCCATCTTTTTTAATATACATATGTATGTATGTATATTTATTTAACATCGTGAAAAATACGAATATAATAAATAAATATTGCGTTGTCAACGGGGTCCGACAAATGCGCCAAGTTTGAAGACTCTAGCTAACCGGAAAGTTACTCAAAGATCGATCGCATGATTCCCCCTGCGTTGTAAAACATTTAAAAGATTTGCAATTATATCGACCAACGCGCCACCTATTGGAATTTTGATTTTTACAAATTGTATTGCCAGCGTTCTATCAACTAAATGCCAAGTTTCAAGTTCCTATGTTACCAGGAAGTTAATCAAAATAGTTTTCGAAATTTCTCGATCCGTGCCCAACTTATCGGAATTTTTTTGATGAGGGATTGCATTGTCCACGGGTTCCGACAAATGTGTCAAGTTTAAAGTCAATAGCTTACCGGGAAGTTGCTCAGATATCGATCGCAGCACTTCGCCTGTGTTTCAAAGATTTTCAATTATACCGAAAAATTGTAGTCACCGTGCCCTAATACATGCTAAGTTTCAAGTCCCTAGGTTGCCAAGAAGTTAATCAAAAGTCGATCGCAAGAATCTCAATTTCACCACCTAGCGGATACTTTTTTTATTCACATTGCTTTGTCACGGAGTTATGAACTATGTTCCAAGTATCGAGCTCAACGAGAAGTTACCTAAAAAGACTTTGCAAGATTCCATAATTTCGTATGAAAATTGTGGCTCAAAGAAGAAAGCGACTTAATATAAAGGTTGTAAAAACGAGTATAAAGTCGTCAAAAAAGGAGGACAAAATCATCAAAAAGGAGGACAAAGGAGGACACAAATTTTTCGGAGGACAATCCTCTTCAAAAAAGGACGGATGGTCACGGTTGCCACTACAAAATTTTTGTCGGTACCACATTTTCTACAAAAAAGTACCACTTTTGATGGAAAAGTACCATTTTTTCTAAACTTTTCTACATTATGTATATTATAGTACATTTACACTGCACCAAATTTGGAACAATTGCAGACTTCTGTCTAAAATGATATTAAATATTATTGAACCCCTGCTGTAAGTCTTTTAGCTTGTTACTAACCCCTCTTCCACCGGTGTAAAGGTCTCGATAAGATTGCGTCTTTGTTCATGTGAAATCGCTGCGTTTACCTCTTTGAAGTAATGATTGAAAACAGTAAGCTTCGATCTCCAATTCCCTCTTGTCAGTATTTGGTCTATGTCCATATTATTAAGCCAGTTGTCCGTTGCTACACCGGCCCTTATACTTCCGGGAGATGAATCAATTTGTGCTTCTTTAAATAGTGTCTTAATCCAACCCGCTATTACCGCTCGTGAAGCTTCTTTTGCCTTCCCTCTGGTTGTAACAAACAAGCTTTCCAAACCTGGAGTTCGTCGCGATCTTGACAATGCAATCACCTGCCATACCCAGTAGACCAAGTTATGCCTATTACTCGGACAATTATTAAGATGCCATCCTGGTTGTCTATGCGAGGAGCTATCGGTTTTCGAACCAAATTTCGGCCAGAGGATAAGATCACCCTCTTTTTCTTCAAATGAATTTGCATTGATACTCAGAAGGGTCAGATCGTGAATCCTTCTTCCCGAAGCTAACAAGAGCAAGACACTTGCTTGACGCGATACTGCAAACAAACTTGTGTTGTCAAACCTATAAGATTCCATGAATTTTAGTAAGTCATCCACTCTCCAAGTGAGGGGCTTTTTCTCGAATGGTTTTTTTGGAAGCAATCGCCTTAAGCATATGAGTAAGGACCGGATGGGAACTGAGGCGTAAACTCTGTTCTGGGTTGGCAAATGTTGTCACGACTGATTTATGAAGAAAAATCGTTTTGGTGCCTAGTTTCTTTACCTCGTACAAGTAGCACAAGAAACGAGCTAAGTCAGTGGGTTGTGGATCATCAATTTGTATATTGTTTTGGGAAACCCAGTCGCACCACTTCTGCCAAGCTGGTTTATATGTTTTTAAAGTAGAATTCCGCCAGGAGGTTTGTAACAACTCTATTTCTGAGTCGTTCCACGAAGAGATATTTTTGGTCCAGCCCGTATTTTCCATACCTGCAAATTTATTTGCCCTACTCCCGAAGGCGGCAGGTTCGTTTGTAAATCTACTAGGTTCACTGCCAAGTCTGGGATTTTCCAAGGTTGTTGAGTGGCGATCCTCTTTACGTCCATCATCCAGAATGCTCTCTGCCATTCCGGAATTACTAATAGGTACAGCCCCGTTGATTTCTCTAGATGTTGGAGAACCCTTGGTATGAGTGCAGGTGGGGGAAACACCCATCCTAGTTCGTAATGGCATGGTCTGCTGAAGGCATCTGTGAATTGGCTTATCACGTCGGTGACATCTTCGCTCACATACGTTGGTACTACAGCTGAGCGGGCTGACGCGAACAAATCTATATCTGGAGTTCCGAATTTTCGAAAAATTTCTTTCGTTATCTGAGATTTCAGGTGCCATTCCGGCAGACTTTTCTTCCGCGATAGACTGTCTGCCAGACCGTTGTACGGTCCCGGTATGTAGCGGCTGATGAGTTTGCAATTGAACTGATCGCATAACTGGAGCACGTTCTTTGCAGTTTCCAGAAGTCTCATAGATCGTGTACCCCCCTGCTTTGTTATGTAAACCGCCGCTGTCCGATTGTCTGTCTGCCATATTATTGTCGTGTTTTGAATTTCTGGACCAATACATTTCAGCGTCTCGTATATGGTCCAAAATTCCTTTTGGTTGCAATGCCATTGAAGTTGCGCCTTGGACCAGTGACCCCCGAATTTCTGGTTGTTTGCTATAGCACCCGACCCTGCATGACAATAGGTGAGGGAATCGTGACGCGTTAGACAGGGTCACTTCGAAATGTATTGCTCTTGGCCGAGTCATTATAAAAAAAAACAACCCGGGTCGTTTCGGTACGAAGGGTATTGTACAGGTACAAATACCGTTCTCGCAGAACCGGCAATACGTGAAACGTCTCTGCATCTGCCGCGTCGGTTGTGACGAACATTGTCGGGTTCGGATAATGGATGGGTGTACTTTTGTGCGCATTTCCCATCCACCAACGAATATCTGCTGCCGCCGCTTCGGATATCGGAAAACGTTTGTGGGGTCTTAGTTTTGGTAGTTTGTTGGACTCTATCTGCAACCTTCGGCAGAATAGTCTTCCCAGAGGTATGACGAATGAGGCAAAGTTGTACTTCCCCAGTAATACTTTTGCTTCGTGCCAGTTCCAACGCCCCTTTTTTATGAAAGTTTGTGATAATGAAACCAGCTGCTTCGTCTTTTTGTTTGATAGCATTTTCCGATTGCTTCTGGTGTTCAAAATTATACCGAGGTATTCTTGACATTGGGACGGCTCTGTTAAAGACTGTTTCCTGTTCACTAACCACCCTAGTTCTCGAAGTTTGTGCAGTACAAAAATCGTTTGTTCTTTTAAGACGCTTGGGTTCTGATGTACGATTAGGAAATCGTCTAAGTATACCACAACTTTTACGCCTGCTACCTGTCTGAACCAGTGACTCAACCAATTTGTTATTTTTGCGAAAGCCGATGGGGCACTTGCGAGTCCGAATGGCAGACAGGTCATCTCGTATAACTTTCCCTCGTAGTATAGACTCAGAAATCTCCAATGCGCTGGTACTATCGGGACATGATAGTAGGCCTGAGATACGTCTATCTTTGTCATATGGTCCTTTTCGTCGAGGACTGTTGGAATACGGTAATGGTTCAAAAGTCTGAAAACAGGAGTTTGAACGAACTGATTTAACTTCTTTAGATTGAATATTGGCCTGTTCGTACCGTCTGACTTTTCCCTTAAAAACATTGTTGAGAGGAAGCCTGTGTCGTGCTGGTTTTCCTGAAGAGCCCCGCAGTCTAGCATCTTTTGAATCTCTTTTGCCATGCCGTCTGACGGTCGGGACTCGAACTTCCTTGCCTGACTTGACAGATCTACTAGTATGGGTTTTTCCCGAAATGGTATTCTGTAGCCCGACAGGATTTTTAAAACAGTTTGAGGTGCCCCTATTGACATCCATTTCCCCACAAAACGCTGTAACTGACCCGCCCTGAAGGGTTTCGAGTCATTCTCTTCTGACACCTTTCCATTTACTTTGGCTTCTATCAGGTCTGACTGGTTTGTCTGTTGACGCCTGACGTTTGTTGCCGCCCCTGTAGGTGGAGGAGTATGGTTTGTTGGGTCTGCCGTACTCTTTACTGACTCCCCCCTTTTTCCTTTGAAGGCAATTTTTTTATTTGTTTTCGGCGGACGGTGGTAAGTTTTCTTAAAGGGAAAAAATTTGTAAATACCTCCGAAGTCCTTAACCGCCTGAGACAGATCAGGCTCGTCTTTGCTGGATAACTTCTGCCCTCCGACCACATACATATTGTAAAAGAGAGTCTGAATTTTTGCGGAATTTTGAGTCATTTGCTAAGAACTCTTCCCCTACGATTTGTTTGTAATCACGCGGTAGCTTGTCACATAGCTGCTCGAATATTTTCCTCTGCTGAAAAAGTCCGTTCGTCATGGCTCCCAAGGCAAGATCAAATTTTTCTAATATTGCTACTGAAGTCCAGTTAGGTGTGATGGAAGCAAATTGGTTGTTAACTTTCAGGGCTGAAAACATTGACGTGGCCTGAAACTGTTTTTGTACTTCCGAATAACGAATATTCTTCCAGTTACCAGTAAAACCGGATCCGCGGTAGAAATTTTTGTTTCGGACTCTATCGCGATTGGTTTGAAGTTGAAACCCGCACAATCTCTACTATCTTTAGTATAGTCTGTTCGATGTCTTCGGTGCGCAGTGATGCTTCATCTTGACCGTGGCGAGAGTAATAAGAAATGTCAACTGAATGCTGGGGGCTTTCAGTCACGCTCTCTTCATGGGAACTACCTGGGGTAGAATCAACAGAAATATCTAAATGTGTCTCTTTGGAGCTATTCCTTTCTTTTTGAAGGTTACTAATTTTCTGGTTTTGCTCTTCCTGCACTTGCAAGAGTTTGTTAAACATCTCCATTTGTTTCTGGAGAACCGTCGCCATGAGATGATCATCACCAAGGAATGGACGTTTAGGCGTGGGTGAATCGCCTCTACTGTGCATGTGACGTTTATATGTCTTATTCGAATTTGGACTGGTGTGTTTATTAGACGCCTTAGAGCCTAACGAGGCTGGTGTACTGCCAGCCGCCTGGCTGGGTGTGTTACCTGTTATGGTTAATCTACCTCGAGCTTTTAGATTGGAAATTGTGTTCATAAATGGGGTATAATAAGATGTGTGTATTTCTGCCATAATAGCATGAGGAGAATATAATAATGCCTTTCCTAAAGGCCATGATAAAATTAATGACGAAATTTGCCTATATGACTTTTCAGAAAGGTCTAAGTCATTTCCACAAAATGCACGAACCAAGTCAGAGGTTGCAATGCCGAACCTGAATTTGCCGTAAGCTCTTTGTGATATTTCTTTGCCAACCAAACTCTCAATAGAATGGTTTGTTACTTGCCAAGACTCCCAATTTGAGGGATAGTTTGCCTGAATCGATTGTATAATTAACAGAAATGCTTATTTTTCCTCATTATTTTCAGGTACAATTTTGGCCAAGTCGCCCATAGTTGTTATGTTTGGACTCGCCATACCTGCAAGTAATTCATGGTAAATAATGTGTTAATGGAAAATAACATGCAAATAAAGGTGCTGCGTAGTTTGCTGATCGTGATTAACACATGCATACATTCACAGCACCTTTCGTGCCGCCATGCGGTTGAGGCTAAGCCAATCGATTTATAGCATTATTTCATGCATATGACGGTGCCTATGGAGGCAACTGCGTCTCGTCGTTGGGCCAGGGGCGCCGAACGGAATTAAAAAGTATCCTGTAAGGAATTTTCTGCGACTTACTCGCATCAAAATTTTTGCACGTGTTGTCTGCTGAGTTATAAAAAGCGTACTGACAAATATGACAGCCAGGCGCTGCTACCCGAGCGACCTCTGTGGAATGAAATTCCCGGTAGATGGCGCGATAGACAACAATGTAGAGCAAACTAAGGCTGAGTTCACATAAGCGTAATCTCCTTGTGGTTCAAGCGAAGGCACGAACACCTAAATTGCCCTTTTACGTGGAATTACCCCAAAAGAAGACCTTTCTAAACCACTTTTAGTCCCTGTTTTTTACTCCAAAAAAAAATTAACCCTGAGCCGATTACTTTTACCTTTTTATAATGGAAATACACCATTTTCATATAGCAATATGTGTATAAAATAAAAGCTTATTGCATTATCTACAATATTTTACCATCTAATAATACCGTTAACGTGACATTTTTTCATTTTTTAAACAGTTTTATTCATTTCCATTCGTTTTTTTTATAAAAAACATAGGCACTGGCTGAGTTACTCCAAATGAAATGGAATGAAGGAAAAGTATGAAGCCCAATAAGATGTCCGTCAAGATAGCACTACAACTTTGAAAAAATTAATATTGCTATATGGGATTAATTCCCGGTTTTTAACCGTAAACACACCGTGAAATCCAAAAAATTACCGTTTTTCATTTTTTTAAAATAACCCCTAGTAATGCTAACTTGACAGTCAAGTTAGCACTACCACCCTCGAAAACAATTTAATTCGATTCTAAAATTAAAATCAATTGCGCAGATAATTCCCGTTTAATAACCGTAATTAAGTAGTGCTAATGAAAAAAATCGAAAAATTTTTTTCTCGATTTTTTTTAAAAACAACCCCTAGTAATGCTAAGTTGACGGTCAAGTTAGCACTACCACCCTCGAAAACAATTTAGTTCGACTCTAAAATTAAAATCAATTGCGCATATAATTCCCGTTTAATAACCGTAATTAAGTAGTGCTAATGAAAAAAAATCGAAATTTTTTTTTCTCAAATTTTATTAAGAAAAAAAAAATTGTAGTAGAAATTACCAACACTCGATTAAGGAAAAGGAAGTATCGGAACGAAAAAAAAAATTCCGCAGTTAGTTGCTGCTTTTTAACCGTAAGTTAGCTGCTGCTTTTTAACCGTAAACACACCGTGAAATCCCAAAACTACCGTTTTTGATTTTTTAAAAATAACCCCTAGTAATGCTAACTTGACAGTCAAGTTAGCACTACCACCCTCGAAAACAATTTAGTTCGACTCTAAAATTAAAATCAATTGCGCATATAATTCCCGTTTAATAGCCGTAATTAAGTAGTGCTAATGAAAAAAAATCGAAATTTTTTTTTCTCAAATTTTATTAAGAAAAAAAAATAGTAGTAGAAATTACCAACACTAGATTAAGGAAAAGGAAGTATCGGAACGAAAAAAAAAATTCCGCAGTTAGTTGCTGCTTTTTAACCTAAACATCCCGTGAAATCCAAAAACTGCCGTTTTTGATTTTTTAAAAATAACCCCTAGTATTTTAGCATTTTAAAATAACCCCGTAAACACCCCGTGAAATCCAAAAACTGCCGTTTTTGATTTTTTAAAAATAACCCCTAGTAATGCTAACTTCACAGTCAAGTTAGCACTACCACCCTCGAAAACAATTTAGTTCGACTCTAAAATTAAAATCAATTGCGCATATAATTCCCGTTTAATAACCGCAATTAAGTAGTGCTAATGAAAAAAAATCGAAATTTTTTTTTCTCAAATTTTATTAAGAAAAAAAAAATAGTAGTAGAAATTACCAACACTCGATTAAGGAAAAGGAAGTATCGGAACGAAAAACAAGTAAGGAAAGCTGTCTTCGGCTGTGCCGAAGGCTTTCATGAATAAGCGTCACGATTTTCACTGTTTGATCCCCAGTACAGCCTGTGTGAATTTAACTTTAGCTCATACCGAAATTATCGGAGCTATCGATTATATGGGGACGATGTGTTATATTGGTCCAATCTCATTGATTTTTAACATCGACATTCCACATTCTAAAATAGCAACATTTACGAAATTTCACGTTCCTACCGATATAATTACAGGAGTTATCTACCAAAATCCGTTTATCGGAACAATCGATTGTATGGGGGCTATGTGAAATATTTATCCCATTTCAATGATTTTCAACATCGATATTTTACATATAAAAATAGAAATACTTACAAAATTTCACGTTCCTATGTGTTTAATTACAGGACTTATAGGCCAAAATCCGCTTATCGGAATAATCGATTGTATGGGAGCTATGTGAAATATTTATGCCATCTCAATGATTTTCAACGTCGATATTTCGCATATAAAAATAGCGATACTTCCAAAATTTAACGTTCCTACCTATATAATTACAGGAGTTATCTACCAAAATCCGTTTATCGGAACAATCGATTGTATGGGGGCTATGTGAAATATTTATCCAATCTCGATGATTTTCAACATCGATATTTCACATATAAAAATATCAATAAGTCCAAAATTTCACGTTCCTACGTGTTTAATTACAGGAGTTATAGCCCAAAATCCGTTTATCGGAATAATCGATTGTATGGGAGCTATGTGAAATATTTATCCCATCTCTATGATTTTCAGCATCGATATTTCACATATAAAAATAGCAACACTTATAAAATTTCACGTTCCTTCGTGTTTAATTACAGGAGTTATAGCCCAAAATCCGTTTATCGGAATAATCGGTTGTATGGGAGCTGTATGTTATATTGGTCCGATCTTGCTGGTTCCGACAAATGATTCCTATATTGAAAAATGGTGGCCGCATACCAAATTTCAGCCAAATATCTCAAAAACTGAGGGACTAGTTTGCGTTCAAACAGACAGACAGACAGACGGACAGACGGACATGGCTAAATCAACTCATCTCGTCATCCTGATCATTTCGGTATACTTATTGATGGGTCTATCTCTTCTTCTTCTCATATTTACAAACATCGGACCAAAGTTATAATACCATTTCATGTTCTTGAAAGGTATAAAAAATTCCGCAGTATTTGCTGCTTTTTAACCGTAAACACACCGTGAAATCCAAAAACTACCGTTTTTGATTTTTTAAAAATAACCCCTAGTAATGCTAACTTGACATACTACCACCCTCGAAAACAATTTAGTTCGACTGTAAAATTAAAATCAATGGCGCATATAATTCCCGTTTAATAACCGCAATTAAGTAGTGCTAATGAAAAAAAATCGAGTGTTGGTAATTTCTACTACTATTTTCGTTTTCTTAATAAAATTTGAGAAAAAAATATTTCGATTACTTAATTACGGTTATTAAACGGGAATTATATGCGCAATTGATTTTAATTTTACAGTCGAACTAAATTGTTTTCGAGGGTAGTAGTGCTAACTTGACCGTCAAGTTAGCATTACTAGGGGTTATTTAAAAAAAAAATCGAGAAAAAAATTTTTCGATTTTTTTCATTAGCACTACTTAATTACGGTTATTAAACGGGAATTATCTGCGCAATTGATTTTAAATTTAGAATCGAATTAAATTGTTTTCGAGGGTGGTAGTGCTAACTTGACTGTCAAGTTAGTATTACTAGGGGTTTTTTTTTTAAAATCAAAAACGGTAGTTTTTGGATTTCACGGTGTGTTTACGGTTAAAAAGCAGCAACTAACTACGGAATTTTTTTTTTCGTTCCGATACTTCCTTTTCCTTAATCGAGTGTTGGTAATTTCTACTACTATTTTTTTTCTTAATAAAATTTGAGAAAAAAAATTTCGATTTTTTTTTATTAGCACTACTTAATTACGGTTATTAAACGGGAATTATATGCGCAATTGATTTTAAATTTAGAATCGAATTAAATTGTTTTCGAGGGTGGTAGTGCTAACTTGACCGTCAAGTTAGCATTACTAGTGGTTATTTTTAAAAAATCAAAAACGGTAGTTTTTGGATTTCACGGTGTGTTTACCGTTAAAAAGCAGCAACTAACTGCGGAATTTTTTTTTCGTTCCGATACTTCCTTTTCCTTAATCGAGTGTTGGTAATTTCTACTACTATTTTTTTTCTTAATAAAATTTGAGAAAAAAAATTTCGATTTTTTTTCATTAGCAGTACTTAATTACGGTTATTAAACGGGAATTATATGCGCAATTGATTTTAATTTTAGAATCGAATTAAATTGTTTTCGAGGGTGGTAGTGCTAACTTGACCGTCAAGTTAGCATTACTAGTGGTTATTTTTAAAAAAACAAAAACGGTAGTTTTTGGATTTCACGGTGTGTTTACCGTTAAAAAGCAGCAACTCCTTAATCGAGTGTTGGTAATTTCTACTACTATTTTTTTTTCTTAATAAAATTTGAGAAAAAAAAATTTCGATTGGCCGTCAAGTTAGCATTACTAGGGGTTATTTAAAAAAAAAATCGACAAAAAAATTTTCGATTTTTTTCATTAGCACTACTTAATTACGGTTATTAAACGGGAATTATCTGCACAATTGATTTTAAATTTAGAATCGAATTAAATTGTTTTCGAGGGTGGTAGTGCTAACTTGACCGTCAAGTTAGCATTACTAGTGGTTATTTTTAAAAAACCAAAAACGGTAGTTTTTGGATTTCACGGTGTGTTTACCGTTAAAAAGCAGCAACTAACTGCGGAATTTTTTTTTCGTTCCGATACTTCCTTTTCCTTAATCGAGTGTTGGTAATTTCTACTACTATTTTTTTTTTCTTAATAAAATTTGAGAAAAAAAAATTTCGATTTTTTTTCATTAGCACTACTTAATTGCGGTTATTAAACGGGAATTATATGCGCAATTGATTGGGTTATTTTTAAAAAAAATGGAGAAAAAAATGTTTCGATTTTTTTCATTAGCACTACTTAATTACGGTTATTAAACGGGAATTATCTGCGCAATTGATTTTAATTTTAGAATCGAATTAAATTGTTTTCGAGGGTGGTAGTGCTAACTTGACTGTCAAGTTAGCATTGCTAGGGGTTATTTTTAAAAAATGAAAAACGGTAATTTTTTGGATTTCACGGTGTGTTTACGGTTAAAAAACGGGAATTAATCCCATATAGCAATATTAATTTTTTCAAAGTTGTAGTGCTAACTTGACGGACATCCCAATAAGCCATTTTGTTTGATATCAATCTGAGACGCATTTGAGATGAAACCTTCAACGTCAATTCTCACTTTTTGAAAATTTAATATCAATTAATCAATCAATTAATTTTCGATTTAGTGATAAACTAGCAGTAGCAGATCAACATTTTTGCTAAATGAGTATTAACTTGGGGTATAATTAAATATAAAAATTATACTATCTGGCAGTTTCTACGGGTGCGATTTAGTTTAGACCAAAGGCCGGCAGATATTTTCCTGGGAGTCGAAGTATGTTCGACCATCTCACGTACACAGTTCGTAATTACACGCACACAGCACGAACGTCCACAAGCAGAGCAGAAAAAATCAAATCTGTGGTCATCAGCAATAACAGCCTAAGTCGACTTAAGAAATTAGACCAGTTTAAATTTTTGCTGGCGAATTTTTGTAACAAAACTGTTTTATAATTAAGGCAAACGTATTGGATTTAATAGTTTGTAAAGAAAGTAAAAAAATACCAATGAAAGTCTTGAAAAATGTCTCGATGTTGCTATTCAAAATCACCAGCAAAAATTTCAACTGGTATAATTTCTTAAGTCGACTTAGGCTGTAATTGCTTATGACCACAGAAATTTTATTCAGTTTTATGCTAGCATTGATTGAAGCAGGTCGATACCGCATTGCTTCTATTATTTCTTGCTTATATTGGTACACTGAGCATAAATGCAAAATATATTTTATTAATAAGATGGATGTACAAAACGAGTTTTTTTTACCTAACTTTGTTTGTAAACAAATTCATAGTGCACGTAAGCTTTATTTTCTAAACACCCACATTAGAATAAAAAAAAACACTATTTTTAGTTGTTGACAAAAAAATTAAAATAATTCTGCCAATATTTAGGTTATGTCGTCAAAATTTATTTGTTCAGTTATACCTAGTACAGGTACTTTTCGTATTACAGAACTTACATAAATTTATAGTGCTTGAAGCACCCGTTTATTTCGTTGAAAACCAGCATTTTCATTTTTAAAACAAATTTTTTTTCATTCTTAAAAACTTAAAAGAAAAATCAAATAAACACAAATCGTGTTTTTTTCTATTAATATGTAAGTTATCTGATAGGTTATACAACATTTACATTTTGAATTTTGAAATTAAATTCATAGTGCTTGAAAGCCCGTTTGCTTGATTTCGTTAAAACCCTGAATTCTTTAATAAAAACAAAAAAAATGTTACACTCTTCAAAAATCTTTTAAAATTCAAGTATACACAAAACATAAGATACATATATACATATTAGAGTGGTTCACAATTATGGACTTTTTGGAAATTCTAAAATAAATATAAATTTAGTGGCCGTCGTCAAGATTTGTGTTAAGTTATATGACATACAAAATTTTTCCAGTGCAATACCACCAACACACAAGCATTTTTGAGCGTAATACACTAATACTCCCACATATTGCGTCCTCTCTGTTTGCCGGCTACTGGTTTAGACTCGCACGAATTTTGGACTGTTTTTGGTATGGAACGAAAGAGGGAGTTCTCCAGATCACAAATATATAGGTCTTAGAGTCAGGCGGTTTATAGTTCTCCGGTAAAACGTTGTTAAAGTTAGTAAATTTTGCACGCTTTTTTTGTATGTATATATATGTATGTACTGTTTTTGACATTGAAAGAGTGTTGCCACATCCAAAAAATTTTAATAAAAAATAATAAGGCTTACTCCGGTTTTACATTTGTCAAGTATTGCTTTCAACTCTGCTCGCGTTCTCGTTTGTGTTTTCCATTCGTGTCTACACTTGTCAATTTTTCTTGAAAGCAATTATGGAACAAAATATGGGGGTACAAGGAGGAGTGAAAGAGATAGCAAGAAAAACTTGAAACGAGTTGACGGTACGCTTTCAAGTGTACTCTTCCCCTCGCTTCTCACCCCCTTCGCCTATGTCGCGGCAGAATTGAATTCAAGACTTGAATAATGTAAAAGGGGTATTACAATACTTTTCATGCGCACCAATTAAGTATTTGAATAGGGTTTGCAAGCCTCACCTATTAGGGCTCTTGATTCTAATCGATTACTCGACTAGTCGATTAGTCGAGTAGTCGATTATCAACTTTTGTGCTGTTTGAAAATCGAATAGCAGATATTCGATTTCAGCTAATCGACTAGCTGTCACTAATCGAATACTAACGATTAAATCCGGTTCCCAGTTTTTACCCGGGTTTTACCCGGGCGGGAAATTTCTACTGTAATTGGCCATTTTCGCCAATTTATTTGCTTCATTTCTTTGAAATTTAAAAAAAAATGTAACAGGAGCACAGAATATTTGTGTAGGTAGATATACAAAAATGAAAATTTGAAAAATGTATGTATGTTTGTATGAATGTAGATAAGAAAGTTTGAAAATTTTTTTTCATACTGCAAAATGTTCTATGTCAATATTATTCTTTTAGGTTTAAGTGCGCAATGTACGCATCTTTCTCTTATTCTACGTCGCCGTTTGCAAAAAGATAGTTGAAAGATTGATTCGTTGGGCAAAAAAAAAAGTAAAAGTATATTCAAATACACCTAATTTTCGAAAGAACTCAAAAATTACAAACATTACATAGAGCGTTTTGATGTATTACCAAAAATATACGGGAACATTAGAGTGCCAAAAAAAGTTCCACACTTTCTATCGGAATGATTAAGCTTGAGAATTTATTTTTTTTTTTGTAGCAAAATTGCTTCTGCACGTCAATGAAAGATTTCCTATGAAAATAAAAAACAAATTTGACATGTGAGAAATTATAAGCACCTGCAACTCTAGTGTCTAGTTTCTGTTTGAAAACTTTAGATTTGTAACAAACTTTTCAAATTGTTACTTTTTTCATGCGCTGCTAAGTGCTCTTCAATGCTGCTGTTATGCCAGGCCGAGTTAAAATACAGAAGATGATAGAAACACGAGCTTTTAATCCAATTTAGGATTGTACAATTTCCCCTTTAAAAGCTGATGTGGTTTTTTAATATAAAAATCACTGGAAATTATTTGGAACGCATAATAATTAAAAAAACATGCTCGTAAAATTTATGGAATTAGCGCTTTTCAAAATTGATGATTGAATAAATATTTTATAAATTTTAAGGAAACATTTAAGCACACGCTAATAAGTTGTTTTTAATATTTGACAAGTATCAGGAGCACAGAATTTCAGTAAGCAATTATACAAAAAAAAAATTCAATAAACTGGTATGTACAGATGGGGGTTGGTGGGGCAACTGCTCCCACTTTTAAATTGCATTTCGAAAATATCTTTGTGTATAAGAAAAGAACTGAAAGCTAGTAGATTGCGTGTTTTTGAAGTTATTAACATCAATATTAGCACACGCTAATAAATTATATTTTTCAGGAGCACATAATTTCAATGAAAACAATTACATATAAAACATTGAAACAAAAAATACAGTTTTAGACAAGAAATAAAGATCACGTAGAATCTTTATTTATTTTGTAAGTTATTTTTGAAACAATATTTGTGTATTCCAGCCACAATCAATGAAGGGAAAGTAATGTAACTATGTATTCTAATTATTATTCATAAAACGTTTATTTTGATATAAGAATGTCAACATATGCACATTCTGAGGAAGCAAGCAGTTTCTTAATGCAGTAACGATATTTCGCGCACTAGAAAATGTTCGTTCAGACTCTGCTGAAGTAGCAGGAATACACAAATATTGTTTGGCAATCTCAAAAAGCTTAGGGTAAATCCCAGAATGTTTTATCCACCATACAAGGGGATTTATATTATGGCCAATCTGAGGTTCTGCTGCATAAAAGTCCAACTGCGTTCGGGAATCACTTTGGCTGCTTTCACATTGAAATAAAAAGTCCAATTGCGTGTTTTTAGAAGGCCTCGGTTCACAAACATTTAAAATGTTATTATTCTCAAGCAAAGATGCTATAAATGAAATCACCTTAGCCTTTGTTCCCTCTACTTCGTAAGCTAAATTTTTGTGTCTGGGATCTAGGAACGATGCAACTACCGGTGCTGAAATGTCAGTAATATCAATTTCGAATCTTTCTTTTAATGATAATCTTGCTGTGTTTTTAAAAACTTCCTCATTGCTTTGCTCAAAATACGACTACGCCATATGGTTATTTATCAAAGCATGAACCAGAGGACGAATCATAGATATAGAGATGTCTTTCTCAGTGCATAGTACATTCGTTGCTACATCGAAAGGTTTCAGCATCTCAACCATTTTTCCATGGTTGTCCATTCGGTTTCCGCCATGTCTAGTTTTATTGCGTAGGAAAGTTTTGTTACACTTCGGTCTTGGAGGACTAAAGTGATAGCATTTTTGTCGCGAATTAAACTTTCGCACATCTTATACTTCGAGTTCCACCGCGTTTCGATACATTGAACTAGTCGGTTCTCCTTCACACCCAATTGCGTCTGACGATTTGATAATGCGGATTTAGCTATTGTTGATCGGTGGAAATAGCTTACCACATTTCGTCCTTTATTAAAAACTTCTCCATATTGTGGAACTGACGTCAATGCATCTTTAATCACAAGCTGAAGAAGATGTGCGCTACATTTTATGCTACTAGGAACGCTGCTGCTGCGTTCATCACGTTTGCGCTGTCATGTGTCATAGCTCGCGTTTTCTCCATTATACCCCAGTCAGCAAGAACTACTTCGAGAGATGAACTAATATTCTCCGCCATTGGTCTACCTAGATTTATTTAACATGTCTCAAGTCTCGACTTAGAAAAGATCAAAATACACACTTCAAAAACGCAAATTGGAACAGCTTTTGGATGGGGCTTAGATGTACGGTTGTCTTGAAATCTTTCTATAACATTAACTATGGGTGTGTTCGAGCAGCTCAATATTACTGCAGTATTGCAGCCATGTTACTTTATTGATGCCCTGAAGCTGATACTTAGGTGATAATATGCTGCAATGATTGCATATTTTATTTTAATGTTGCGAATGATGAGCTTGTGATGAGTAACATATTGTCAACATTTTATTAACCCTGCAGCCATAACGTACGTCTTCGAGGCATATCGACTTTTTTCTTGTTGATCTCCCTCTCGCAATTACTCTCTAAGCTAACTCATACTGGCATTTATCTCCGTCGTTACTCACAGCCTGGAAGTGATGGTTGATTTTGCAGAGTAGGTTTCGTATTTCATGATATATGGTTATAACATACGCCTGAGAGACGTATCGTTATGAATTAAGGGGTAAAAAATAACGTTATGAAAGCAGGGTTAAACGAAAGCGCGAAATTTTGCCGAAGAACATGATGCTCTGTCATAAAAAGTAGCACTGCTACAACCAACGCGGCTCGAACACACCCCATATTTTTTTTTGCGGGACGCTACTGGAATAATTTTTAAAAATTTTTGACAAGCGGCCATGTTTTTCTTCAAACGTACAATACAGACTTACTCACATAAAAAAATTGTTACACCAAACCCTGTAGTCAACTCCAAGTCAACTACTAGTTCTTTATTTTTCAGTGTTCATAGCACTTTTATTAGAGCGTCTCGTCTAGAGTGTTTTCGAAAAACATTAAAAAAAAATTTTTTTGTGGCAAGCCTAGATGTCACCTAATTACATTTTTCTTCAAATCTTTGGCATTTGTTGTCGGATTTTAATGTTTGACACATAAATTTTTTCGTCTCAAAGAGGAGGTTTTTTCTCAAGAAAGTTCATTGAGCTCAAGCGTTTCGTTGTGGTACCACACTCGACTGAGATGGAAACAAAAGGTGAAGGATGACTTAAACTCCCTTGGGGTTTCCAATTGGCGTCAGTTATCGCTAAAAAGGAATGATTGGCGTGCTCTGATACGAAACGGCAAAAAACCGCTTAGGCGGGTTGTCGTCATTATGATCAAAGCCAAGATTAGAATTTCAGATAAAAAAAGTATCTTTTTTAAGTCAGCTTTTGATTTCATTGAAAATTTGTATGATGTCAGCATTGATCTGGCTTAGAACACCGGTTTCGACCTTAACTGAGGCCTGGACAGCTACGTATGAATGCATGATAAAACCAAACCAAAAACGTAAATAAATTATTATTAATATCTCATAACTAAATTTGATTAGTTAACTAAAACAAGTACTTATATGTATAGAAATCTGAAGATATTTGGTATTTGAGAAAAGGTTTCGAAAAAGCAATTGATCTTTTTTATTAATTTATACCAATGGTACAATGAACAGCTAGGATGAAAATAAATAATAATAGTTGATTTGGAGTTATATGAATTCCCTACAGGGTTTGGAGACAGCATTTCTTTATGTAAGTATGTAATTATGTCACAAATATTGTACGATTGAAAAAAACATGGCCGCTTGTCAAAAATTATTTCAGTAGCGTCCCGTATAAAAAAATATGGGGTGTGTTGAATAAAATGTTGACAATCTGTTGCTCATCACAAGCTCATCAGTCGCTACATGAAAATGAAGTACGAAATTATTGTTGCATATTGGGGTCTATCAGCTATTCCGACGGAGCTCCCGGCGGGAGAAAATGTAACAAATCTTGAGGGAATTCCAACGATTTTAAGAGAATTTGGCGGTATGTTTCGATAATTTCGATGTTATCTTTATTGACTCTATTTCCTTTATTCCTGCCGGAAGCTCCACCGGAATAGCTGATAGACCCCATTATCTCTTAAGTATCAGCATCAGAGCATCAATAAAGTAACTTGACTGCAATACTGCAGTAATATTGATAGTAATATTAACGTTAATAACTTCAAAAACACGCATTCTACTAGCTTTCAGTTCTTTTCTTATACACAACGATATTTTCGAAATGCAATTTAACAGTGGGAGTAGTTGCCCCACCAACCCCCATCTGTACATACCAGTTTATTGAATTTTTTTTTGTATAATTGCTTACATTGAAATTCTGTGCTCCTGATACTTGTCAAATATTAAAAACAACTTATTAGCGTGTGCTTAAATGTTTCCTTAAAATTTATAAAATATTTATTCAATCATCAATTTTGAAAAGCGCTAATTCCATAAATTTTACGAGCATGTTTTTTTATTTTAATGCGTTCCAAATAATTTCCAGTGATTTTTATATTAAAAAACCACATCAGCTTTTAAAGGGGAAATTATACAATCCTAAATTGGATTAAAAGCTCGTGTTTCTATCATCTCCTGTATTTTAACTCGGCCTGACATAACAGCAGCATTGGAGAGCACTTAGCAGCGCATGAAACAAATAACAATTTTAAAAGTTTGTTACAAATCTAAAGTTTTCAAACAGAAACTAAGACACTAGAGTTGCAGGTTCTTATAATTTCTCACATGTCAAATTTGCTTTTTATTTTCATTGGAAATGTTCCATTTGCCGGCAGAAGCATTTTTACTACAAAAAAAATAAATTCTCAAGCTTAATCATTCCGATAGAAAGTGTGGAACTTTTTTTGGCACTCTAATGTTCCCGTATATTTTTGGTAATACATCAAAACGCCCTATGTAATGTTTGTAATTTTTGAGTTCTTTCGAAAATTAGGTGTATTTGAATGTACTTTTTCTTTTTTTTTTTGCCCCACGAATCAATCTTTCAACTATCCTTTTCAAACGGCGATGTAGAATAAGAGAAAGATGCCTCCATTGTGCACTTAAACCTGAAAGAATAATATTGACATAGAACATTTTGCAGTATGAAACAAAATTTTCAAACTTTTTTTATCTACATACATACAAATATTGCTACAAACATACATACATTTTTCAAAATTTCATTTTTGTATATCTACCTACACAAATATTCTGTGCTCCTGTTACATTTTTTTTAAATTTCAAAGAAATGAAGCAAATAAATTGGCGAAAATGGCAGATACTACTTAAACATGCATGCAAATTACAGTAGAAATTTGCCGCCTTATTACCCGGGTCTTCAGATGAGTAATCGACTAGTCAAAAGCAACTATTCGACTAGTCGATTAGTGATAATCGAATATTTTTGGAAACGACTAGTCGAAATCGATTATTCGACTAATCGATTTGTCGATTATCAAGAGCCCTATCACCTATACTAAAATAAATGGGTGTACTACGCAGAAGGACTCACTGCGGCGGTAGCCGCAGTTGGTGCACACGTCCGGACATGGGATGGCGTAGCCCAGGGTTATTTTAAATAAGCGCGGCCGAAGGCCGCCTACGCGGAAAGGTGTTGAACCGTGAAAATTTTGCATTTTCTTTTTTGGGTGAAGTATTCTTAAAAAAATATGTTTTTTTTTTATTTTTTGTTTAAGTGTGGCAACATCCTTCTTTGACAACAAAGTTGTTGTGAAATATCTGTGTATAGCTGTGCGATGGTGAAAATTTATAATTTTGTGAAGAAGCCGGCGGAATTCGTTCACTATTAGATGAGTGTACATCCGTCGGCGTTGAGGGCTGCACAACTCGACAGCAAGGCGCGACAAACACATCAGTCCAGAGATTTCTGTTTGCGAGCCCAGAACATATGCGTAGGTGACACAGGCCTAGGCAGGAGTTGCACTTGACCGATGCCACAGACGCATATATCCTGTGCCGACATACAGTGCACGAAGAGTGAGGGACCAGAAGTTGATGGACTTGACTTTCATTCGTGCTAGTGCCGGAAGAAGTTATTAAAGAGTTTAGAGACGGGGGCTGAAACTCAGTAGTGCTACAAGCATCAACTGATGTGCTACGAAGAAAGTAGCCATGAGTGGGTGCTTGTGCTGTTGATGCACTAGGAAGTAAGCTACAGCCGGGAACACATATATTCTGCTGGGCAATATAATTATTGCAGGTCGTGGAGACTTGATTATTATTAGAGGGCGATAAAGCAACATATGAGCGTCGCTTGCCTCGGGACGTCCTACGACGTGAACAGCAGGGCGCCACAAAATTTTTATAGAAACTAATGGGCCGATGTGTTTTTGGATCTAGTCCGGAGCAACTAGATTTGTGCAACCAACCTTTGCATGATGCACACTGTACTGAGTGTGATCGTCTTGTATATATTTTGTTCCGACAAACGCAGCAGAACCATTCTCTTGGGCCAGGATTTGGCTCAATGCCAGCCCGGATCAAGAGAATAAGGAGCAGCCGTGCTGCAAGGGGCTGTTCCGGGGATGACAATAGGTGAGGGAATCGTGACGCGTTAGACAGGGTCACTTCGAAATGTATTGCTCTTGGCCGAGTCATTATAAAAAAAAACAACCCGGGTCGTTTCGGTACGAAGGGTATTGTACAGGTACAAATACCGTTCTCGCAGAACCGGCAATACGTGAAACGAACCTGGCTAATCATCAACATGGCTTCCGTTAGCTGCACAGCACCACCACCGCACTCAATGCCATTACAACGCAAATAAATAGCGGTCTAAATCAAAACCAACCAATTCACAGGACTGTGTTAGTGGCACTTGACTTGTCGAAAGCTTTTGACACAGTCAACCATGCCACTCTCATACAAGATCTATTAGAAACACAAATACCTGATGGGTTAAAGAGATGGACCGCTAATTACTTGAATGGGCGGCAGGCGTCGGTCAACTTTAGAAACGCAACATCAAAACCAAGACGAATTAGACAGGGGGTGCCACAGGGTGGTGTCCTATCCCCGACACTGTTTAATTTCTATCTATCGAAGATGCCCCCACCACCAGAGGGTGTCTCCGTCGTTTCTTATGCTGACGACTGTACAATAATGGCGACGGGGAAGGGCCCCTATACTGATGAACTCTGTAATAAAATCAACGGTTACCTCTGCGACCTTTCCAGGTTTTTCACAGAGCGAGATCTGACGATATCTCCGACTAAATCAACGGCGACGCTTTTTACGACGTGGACGCACCAGGTGAGAAATGAATTAGACATTTTTGTTGACGGCACTAAGCTACCAACTGTCAGCCACCCAAAGTTATTAGGGATGACATTGGATAATACTTTCTCATTTGCTGGTCATGTGTCTGCAATGGTCTCAAAGGTACGTGGTCGCAACAAGATCCTCAAGTCACTTGCCGGCAGTACTTGGGGAAAAGACAAAGAAACGTTGCTGACTACATATAAGGCCATTGGCCGACCAGTCTTTGACTATGCTGCACCCATATGGTCGCCTAATGTACATAACACCAACTGGACGAAGTTACAAGTCTGCCAAAATACTGCCATCAGAACTGCTACGGGATGTCTCCTCATGTCTTCCGAGTCTCACCTCCATCAGGAGGCAAAACTGCTCAATGTAAAAGAGCATGCGGAAATGCTGAGCAAGCAATTCCTTCTGAACTGCCACAAGCCAGCACATCCAAACCGTCATCTTTTGGACATAGATCCGCCCCCGAGAGACATAAGGAAACATATCCGTAAACATTATGATGAGATCCGGCATCATATTACCGTTTGATCTGCAGAATCATAAGCGGGCTCTAACCGACATCCACACCGAGTCGGTAGATACTTTTGTCGGATCTCTACCTGTGAACCCCGTTCTGAACAGTCCTCCACCGGATATTGCTGAAGAAGAACGCACCTTACCAAGGGAGACAAGAATTACCCTGGCACAGCTTAGGTCTGGATATAGTGTAAGGTTAAACTCCTACTTGTCCAGACTTAATGACACAATCTCAAACACATTCCCTGCATGTGGTAGGACCCCCCATGATACTCTACATCTCTTCAATTGTTCATTTGAACCTACTCTTCTAACCCCTCTGTCCCTCTGGACAAACCCTGTTGAAACTGCACGTTTCCTTGGACTCCCCTTAGAAGAGCTTGATGAAGATCTTCGGAATGATCATACACTCTAGACAGGGCAATGCATTGTTAACAACACCAACAACAACAACAACAACAACAACAACAACAACAACAACAACAACAACAACAACAACAACAACAACCTACAATTTTTTGCCGACTCCGAACGGCACTTGCAAAGCAAATGAATTTTTGCTGAGAAGCTTCTCATGGCATAAATACACCCGGAGAGGTTGCCAAACTACTGCCGAGGGGCGACCCCGTTTCTAAAAATTATTTTTCTAAATAATTTTTGATGTTACTTTTGCCGGGCATCGAACCGACACGACTTGGTGCAGAAGGCCGAACACTTAACCGATACCCCACCGCGGCCGCCACAATGCATTAAATGTTAGGTATTTTTATTACCTAAATATTGGTATTTAACATCCGATAAGTAGTTTGAAAGATATTTCGATTTAAAAAAAATTAAAAATTGCCCTTTTACGTGGAATTACCCCTAAAGTTTTTATTTGCACCAAAAAAAAATTATACGTTTTAACTTTTCGCAAATACCGCTATCGATACATATAAATATTTTTTTGATTTGTGAAATGTATGTATTCTGCACTTATGCCGAATCATCAATACTCTAGACAGCGCAATGCATTGTTAACAACAACACCCCCTGATTATATCAGAACAATTGAAGGTCAATACTCTACCTAATATGCGTTGGGATTTCATTCAAACTCTTGTATTTGCCACTCCAAATTAGGAACCGTTTTTCAAGATTGTTAGGGACATGGCTACGTATAACCTTTTCATTTTCTTGACTCATTGATCTTAAACAAAGCTTAGTTTTGATTTTGCTGGAAATTTCAAGAATAGAAAACATAATAAAGTATACTTTGTGACCGTCTAAGTTAAAAACACTTAGAGTTGGGTCGTTCTGTTCTGAACTTGTTCAATTGAACGATTCTTTAAAGTGAACAAGTGAACTAAGTCATTGGTTTTCGTTGTTGTTGTTGTTGTAACGAAGTGTAGCCCTGCCCAGCGTGTACTTTTCCTTAACCTAAATTGTCATCAATTTCTTCTAACGGGAGTCCTAGGAAACTTGCAGTTTCGACAGGGTTGGACCAGAGGGAGATGGGTGTTAGAAGAGTGGGCTCCGAAGAGCAGATAAATAAGTGGTTGGTATTATGGGGTGACGAGCCGCATGCCGGACATTCATTCGGCACGTCAAGGTCTAGTCTGGATAAGTAGGAGTTTAACCTGCTACAGTATCCAGAGCGTAATTGAGCCAGAGTGACCCTTGTCTCTCGAGGAAGATGACGCTCCTCAGCCGCGAGCCGAGGTGGTTTGGCGTGCAAAACGGCGTTCAGTGGACAGAGCAAGACATAAGACGCAACGGACGTGTCATGGATGTGCTTCAGGGCCTGCGTATGTACCTTTGGATCAAACGGCGAAAGTGTGAGGTGCCGGATCTCATCAAAATGCTCACGTACATGTGCCCTTACGGTCCTAGGAGGTGGCTCATACTCAAGCAGTAGTCTGTTGGGATGTTGTGGTTTGCAACAGTTCAACAGGTACTGCTTGTTTAGCATTTCATTGTGCTCCAAAACTGGGAGCATTTCCACCTCATGATGTAAATGATGTTTTGGAGACATAAGGACGCATCCCGTGGCGGTTCTGAGTGCGGTATTTTGGCAGGCCTGCAGTCTTTTCCAATGAACCTCAGCAAGCCCCGGCGACCATATCGGCGACGCGTAATTCAGGATCGGCCGACCAATTGCTTTATAGGTTGCCAGCAACGTTTCTTTGTCTTTACCCCAAGTGCTGCCGGCTAGCGACTTGAGAATTTTGTTGCGGCTTTGTAGCTTAGAGACAATTGCGGTTGAATGAGCAGCGAATTTGTGCATGGGGTCGAAAGTTACCCCTAAGATTTTGGGGTGAGAGACAGTAGGTAATTTTTGATCGCCTACGTAGATTTCTAACTCCATGCCAACTTGCGCCGTCCAGGTCGTGAATAGTGTCGCCGAGGACTTCGTTGGCGACAATGTCAGGCTCCGGGCAGTGAAAAACTCAACAAGAGAGGGGAGATAACCATTGATCCTGGAGCATAGCTCATCAACGGAAGTGCCAGAAGCCAGGATCGTACAATCGTCTGCGTAAGAAACAATCGAGACTCCATCTGGTGGGGAAGGAAGCCTCGAAATATAAATAAACAGAAGCGGGGAAAGGACACCACCCTGTGGTACCCCTTGTTTAATCTTTCTCGGTTTTGATTTTTTGTTTCTGAAAACTACAGACGATTGACGACCACTCAGATAATTGGCGGACCAACGCTTAAGACAGGGCGGGAGCGATGAATCTTCCAAATCGGAAACCAGTTGTCCATGATTTACTGTGTCAAAAGCTTGAGACAGGTCAAGAGCAACTAGAACCGTCCTGTGATGAGGGCTTTTCTGGTTGAGTCCGTCAGTTATCTGAGTGTTAATGGCATTTAGAGCAGATGTTGTGCTCCGTATTTTTCTAAAGCCATGTTGGTGCTCGGCTAACCTCAACTTTGATGTGTAAAGAGGAAGTAATACCGCCTCCAATATCTTCACTACTGGCGAGAGGAGCGATATCGGACGATAAGACTCCCCTACGTTAGCTGGTTTGCCAGGCTTTAGTAGTGGGACCACGACTGCCTGTTTCCATTTTTCAGGTATGACAGAAGTGGCCAGGGACAAATTGAAGACGGTAGTGAGGTATTTTACTCCCTCTTCGCCGATGTGTTTTAAATGCACCATGGCTATGTCGTCAGGGCCCATAGCTTTAGAGTTTTTGGCTTTCCTGATGGCCACTCGAACCTCTGTAGCGGTGATGGAAACGGGGGCATTGTTTTTGTGTTTATGCGCACACCTGAAGATCCTACGTCTGTCCCTGTCCTGTGCAGGGTGTGGTACAAACTGTCGGCAAAAGGCCGTTGCACTTTTCTTCGGGTCACTAAACGTCTTATCACCAAAGGTGATGTCTACGTTTTTTGGTGGGCCCGTCGAATTTGACAGGGATTTGACTGTGGACCATAATTTTCCAACACCGGTAGAGAGGTTACAAGACCTCAGATGCTCTTCCCATTTGGCATGTTTGTGTTCATCTACCAACCGTCTGATTTCCGCGTTGAGACCACTAATCTGTGGGTCTGTGGGATCGATGCTACGTATATGGTCACGTTCATTGGCCAGGGCTGCAGCTTCAGTTGGGAAGTTTGGCCGTATATTTTGTATTCTCCCAGCTGGTATAAAAAGGGCTGCAGCTCTATTTATGACCTTTCGTACAAATTTCCTTTTCACCTTGGCGTACGTCAGTCGGTATGGGAAGAGCACCAAAGGAGCTCTCAGTAAACTCAGTAAAGCCAACCCAGTCAGCCCTCCTGAAGTTTACGTAGGATCTCTTCTCAGAGGTGGTGAAATCCGGGGCACGATCAACGGACAGGATGATTGGCAGGTGATCTGATGCCAAAGCCACCATTGGGCGCCAGTTTATGCAATTTATTAGACCCGGACTAACAATTGTTATGTCCGGGGAGCTACTGCAATTTACTGCCATCCTCGTGGGGGCGTCCGCGTTCACCGCGCAGAATGTGGAAGCGTCAATTTGCTCGGCTATTTCCCGTCCTCTGCCGTCAGCAGAATGGCGTGAATGCCACATGTCATGGTGTGCATTAAAATCGCCCATAATGACACGGTTATCGCCCCGTAGGAAATCGCTTAAATCAGGGCGATAACTTCTGGGACAACAGGTGACGGGAGGTATGTAGATGTTTATCAGCTCGAGATCAGCACCTCCAGCTGAAATGACAATACCCTGTCGCTCTAGGGGTATGTCCTCTTGGTCGGTGTTGAATGCAAATTCCCTATACCGCACGGTTTGGTGGATGATGGACGCAAGACCACCCCCACCGTCCGTACGATCATGCCGGAGAATGTGGTAGCCACCACTCGCTCTGAGATCCGAGTGGGTGCCAAGTTTAGTCTCCTGGATTGCAGCAATTTTGATGGAGTTTTGCTGCATAAACTTGGTGATCTCCACAATCTTGCCAGTTATACCATTGCAGTTTAATTGCATTATTTTGAAATGCGGGGGAGAGGCAATGGTCACTCTGGGAGTCAGGGACTGGTGCGCTCGCCGTGGAGGTAATATGCTAGTCCGTGATCGTCGTCGCAGTCCTGAAGGCGACAAATTCCGCTCGTTGGGAAACGAGGTAGAATTTGTCGGCAATGTGGGCTGCACAGCTCGACAACACGGCGCAACATACGCATCAGTCCATAGATTTCTGTTTGCGAGCCCTGAGCATATGCGCAGGTGACATTGGCCAAGGCAGGTATTGCACTTGACCGATGGCACTCTGGACGCCTATATTCTGTGCCGACAAACTGTGCACTGTTGTAGTGTGAGGGACCAGAAGCTGATGGCCTTGATTCACACTTGTGCCGGTACCGGAAGAAGTAGAGGGGAGGAGAATATTTTGGGGCGGGGGTTGTAGCTCAGCAGTGCTCACAACATCTATAGCTGTGCTACGTAGGAAGTAGCTATGAGCTGCTGTGTGAGGTGTTAGCGCGCTAGGGCGCGAGCTACAACTGGGAACACACAATGTTTGCTGAGCAATATGTATATTGCGAAGGGGAGACGATAGCGCTACGCCGGAGCGTCGCGAGCCATGAGACGTTCTACGACGTGAACAGCAAGGCGCCACGAAGGTTTTAAAAAAACTAAGAGGCCGGTGTGTTTTTGGATCTAGTCCGGAGCAACTAGACTTGTGTAGCCAACCTTTACAAGATGTGCATTGCACCGAATGCGAACATCTGGTATAAATTTTCTTCCGGCACACGCAGCAGAACCATTCTGTTGGACCAGGGTTTAGCTCAACGCCAGACCGGAACAACAGAATAGGGAGCAGCCCTGCTGCAAGGAACTGCTCCAGGGATGACAATTTTAGGGGGAGGAATCGTGACACGTTAGACAGGGTCACTTCGGGTGTACTGCTCTTGGCCAGGCTGTAATAAAAAAATACAGCCTGGGTCGTTTCGGTACGAAGGGTACTGCGCAAGCACATGTACCTTTCTCGCAGAACCGGCAGTACGTAGAAACGTTCTTTTTGTTTGTTGTTAACCTTTTCGCTTTTCTTGTTTAAGCACTCAAGGCGAACTCATTTATAGAAGGCGAATAACTGGAAATAGCTGATTGATTGTTCTTGCACTCGCTGCTGCTAGTATATACTTCAAATTGTCATTTAAACGGAATGATGCGAATTGTGAAATAAAGTAAAAACCATTAAATACTTCGTTATGGCGGCAAGAAGAAAGCGGTCTGATATATGGAACCATTTTTTTGTTACCGAAGACAACAGAGGTGGAAAATGCATTTATTGTGAAAAATGAATATGTAGTGAAATATTACGTTTTTTGTTAGTTCCATGCTTTCATCATTTCATATAAAACCCCATATGAGCGAAATTACATTGTTCGTAAACTCAAACTTCCTAAAAAAGAGCTAGTGAGCAAAAAAGAGCAACGCGCATTGCAAAAAAAAAAAAGAACAGCAGCTGATAAACTAAAAGAAAATCTTCCCTACGGCACACTGAGCTTCAGCTGACGCCACACGTGCGGATCATCGATGACAAATAATTTCAGCACCGTCGCCATCACTATCTCATGGGGCTCGTGACAAAAGTGATGGTTTTGTTTTGCTAACGTGTGATCATGCATCACCTTCTCTCTTACGGACTTTGGCTATCTATTTAAAATAGGTTCCTCTCTTTTACTCCAACCACAAGTGAACAAAAACATAAGCACCAGTGACGACACCCGTGATAATGTACTTCATCAGCAATAACTCATATTCGAAAGCTGTTTACATCAGCGGTTGTTCAAAATAATATCACCAATGTTATTACCCTTCACAATGTATAGCCTAGTAGTGACGTCAGCGCAGCATAAAAATTCAATCAAGAGTGACATCTTCGCTGACAATATATTGGTTCAACGATGACATCAGCGCTGATTAATTTCTATGCCATGAATGACCATCATCAATGACAATAATAAGCCTCATCAGTGATAAGAGCGCTGACGGTAGACCCATATAGCGCTGACGATAGATTCCCCAACCTCAAAAACTGTCACGTGGAAATGCATTTGATTTATTTTATACACAATTTTAATACATAAACATTTATATTCTTATATTTAAATTTTTGTGGTAACGTACACTATTCAAAAATATTGAACAGGACATATGTTTCTTGAAAACAAAAGGGAACTGCACACCCAAAACTTGTTCCTTTAACGATTCAGTTCCTGTAGATCTGGTCTAAAAACAATAAAATATATTTTTAATACGATATACATGTTGACCACCTTTTTTGTTGAATATTTTTACCTTTTTCTCTCCAAATATATTTATATTAGCTGATCTATAATAAAATAAAAGTTCCAAGATCCCGTTAAAAATGGCGTAAAATAAGCATCATTCAATGCGGTTGTACAAAGACGTCCGAGAATCGCACCGATGATGGCTTCGCTGATGTACAAGCACTTGAACAGGACATATGTTTCTTGAAAACAAAATGGAACCGCACACCCAAAACTTCTTCCTTTAACAATTCAGTGCCTGTAGATCTGGTCGAAAAAACAATAAAATATATTTTTAATACAATATACACCTTTTTGTTCAATATTTTTTACCCTTTTCTCTCCAAATATATTTATAATAGCTGATCTATAATAAAATAAAAGTTTCAAGATCCAATTACCCGTTAAAAATGGCGTAAAATAAGCATTATTCAATGCGGTTGTACAAAGAGAATCGCACCGATGATGGCTTCGCTGATGTACAAGCACTGCAGTGGTGATTGAAATCATAATTCAAGAGGGGAACAGTCACCGGTGACGTCCGAGAAACGCACTGATGATAGCTCCGCTGATGAGCACGCACTGCAGTGGTGATTGAAATCAAAATTCAAGAGGGGAACACCGTCATCGGTGACATCTGATATTTGCACCGATGATAACTCCGCTGATGTACACGCAATGCAGTGGTGATTGAAATCAAAATTGAAGAGGGGAACACTGTCATCGGTGACATCCGAGATTTGCACCGATGATAGCACCCCTGATGTTCAAGCTGTGATTGAAATCAAAATTCAAGAGGGGAACACTGTCACCGGTGACGTCCGAGAATCGCACTGATGATAGCTCCGCTTATGTACACGCACTGCAGTGATGATTGAAATCAAAATTCAAGAGGGGAACACTGTCATCGGTGACATCTGATATTTGCACCGATGATAGCTCCGCTGATGTTCAAGCTGTGAAGTGTTCATCATCACTGACATACAAAATATTAATCATCGATGATCAAAACAAAACAACCAAATTTGACTAAAGGCCAAAACATCAGCGCTGTTATACAATATATTCATTGATGAATTATAGTGATGATGTGCAAAACATTCATTGGTTAACGTACACTTTTAAAAAATATTGAACAGGACATATGTTCAAGAGTGGAACACTGTCATCGGTGACATCTGATATTTGCACCGATGATAGCTCCGCTGATATACACGCAATGCAGTGGTGATTGAAATCAAAATTGAAGAGGGGAACACTGTCATCGGTGACATCCGAGATTTGCACCGATGATAGCTCCGCTGATGTTCAAGCTGTGAAGTGGTCATCATCACTAACATACAAAATATTAATCATCTATGATCAAAACAAAAAACCAAATTTGACTGAAGGCCAAAACATCAGCGGTGTTATACAATATATTCATTGATGCATTATAGTGATGATGTGCAAAACATTCATTGGTGATCAAAATATCATCGGTGACATGCAAAATTTTAGACAATGATTAAACCGCTGATATATAAACCCTGCGGCCGCCGTGGTGTAGCGGTTAAGTGTTCGGCCTTCTACACCAAGTCGTGGCGGTTCGATGCCCGGCAAAAGTAACATCAAAAATTCTTTAGAAAAAGAATTTTTCTAAACGGGGTCGCCCCTCGGCAGTAGTTTGGCAAACTCTCCGGGTGTATTTCTGCCATGAGAAGCTTCTCAGCAAAAAATTCATTTGCTTTGCAAGTGCCGTTCGGAGGCGGCAAAAAACTGTAGGTCCCGCCAACTTGTAGGAAAACTCAAAAAGCAACACACCACAAGTTGGAAAGAGAAGCTCGGCTAAAAATATCGTTAGAGGTTATGATAACCTGTTGGTATATCGCCGCCATTCGTTTTTTTTTTTTTTTTTTTTTTTTTAGTTATATAAACCCTGCTACGATGATGAAAACAATATTAACAGACACACTTCTTCCCTTTCCAGCATTTCACATCGGAATGGTCGCTTTCGGAAAATGTTTATATGTGTTGGTGATAAAATCACCCTTCACTTTCTGGCACCAGAAGCAATAAAATATAAAAATAATTTGTGTGTTTGTTTGTAACCAGCACCCATGCCCCGTTCATTAGAAAAAGAACAAAAGCCCAACTCTAAAAACACTGCTGCCAATCTAAAAGTTTCTTCTGTCTCACATATCTACAAAAAAAATTTATTTTTATTTTTTTCAAAATTTTTTACGTTAATAGTACATTTACACCGCACCAAATTTGGCATAAGTGCAGAATACATACTGTGGCGAATGTTATCAAGAATCGCTCATCTTCCAGCACTAGTGTATTTCCACCACTAGCGTCACTAACACAACTACAGCTGTTTACATACATGACGTGAGAGCGAGAGTGGGAGAGGTAGCTCACGTGTTTGCGAATGTGGCACAAAGAGGAGATGACGATAGATAAACGCTTCGAGAACACTGTTGCACGAATAAACCAGAAATGTGTAGACATTTCTAGGTTGTGAAGCTGCTGTCTGCTAGGGTATATAAACCGCGCAAAGACAACGCAAATCAATCAGTTTATTTTGAAGTGTTGTACAGTGAAGTACTGAACAGTGAATTAACCCGCGATATTGTACTACGGTTTTTAGTACTGAATAAAGCGTACTACTTATTAAGCAGAATCGGAGTGTTTTATTTAACGTACAGTGATCGAACTCAGGGAAAATAATCAAGGAATCATCGAATTCATCACAATTGGTGTCAGAAGCGGTATTGTTAAATAAATTCAAGGACATTTGAAAAGGATAACAAGGACATTGAAAAGGATAACAAGGACATTTTAAGGATAACAAGGACATGGCAAAGTTGAATGAGTTGAAGATCCAGCAACTCAAAAACGAGTTAGAACGACGTGGATTGGCAACAACGGGCAATAAAGCAGAGCTACAATCACGGTTGCGAGAGGCTATGGAAGCAGAGGGAATCAACGTCGACGACCACGTTTTCCAGCTTGCGGATGAGGCGACGAAAATAGAAGAGCAAAAGGATTCTCCGGATTCAGTGGAAAATGTGGACACAAACTCTTTATTGGCTGCCTTGGCTCAGATGTCAAACAACATAACATCAAGCATGGCATCTCAGTTGGAACAACAAGAGACACGCATGACATCAAAGTTGAAACAACAAGAGACAAGCTTGGCATCTCAGTGGGAGGAAACGAAGACGCACATAGCATCTCAAATATTGCAGTTGTCTACACAGCTGGAGGAAGAGGAAGCACGTATGTCCTCAAAACTAGAGGCGCGCATGGACGAGAAACTAATGCAGCTTGAGGAGAAAGTCGAAGCCGAGGTGGAAGTCGTATCCAGGAGTTGCAGCTGAATCGTCCAAGTGTTTCCACAAGCGTACCCAAGGTAAAAACCCCATCATTTGACGGTTCTGTTCCTTTCCAGGTATTTAAGCTACAATTTGAGAAGACAGCAGCTGTGAACAACTGGGGGCTGAAGATAAAGTCGCTGCACTCTTCGTAGCATTGAAAGGACCGGCAGCCGAAATTTTACAGACTATTCCTGATGGCGAACGGAACAGCTATGAGGCATTGATGGGTGCAGTTGAGAGGCGTTACGGTAGCGAGCATAGGAGGCAGATATTTCAAATGGAGCTACAGAATCGCTTCCAGAAGGCTAACGAGACATTGCAGGAATTTGCATGGGACATTGAGAGGTTAGCTCATTTGGCGAACGCAGATGCCCCCGTGGAATACATCGAGAGGGTAAAGATCCAAAGATTCATAAATGGAATAATGGATGAAGACACGAAGCGAGCCGCATATGCAAACCCCAAAAGTACATTCGCAGAGACGGTATCACACGCTTTATTACAAGAGACAGCCTCGCTTTTATGTAAACCAGATAAGAAGGTTCACAATGTGGAAGTAGAACGACCAGAGTGGGTGGACGCAATCCTAGAAGCATTGAACGGAAAGCAACGGAAAAATGAAGCAGCCATTAAATGCTTCAAGTGCGGAAAATCTGGCCATATTGTGCGTCATTGCAACATCGGCTCCAGAGACTTCGGCAATGCTTGTGGACGTAAGGGTAACGCTGGAGGAGATGACCAAGATGAATGCCCTATAGTTTCTGTGTCGCAGGTCGGAGGGAAAGCAAGTCCTGTTACTGTTAGAGGTTTCTTGGACGGAAAAGAGCGGTTATTCACTGTGGATACTGGCGCATCTCATTCCATCATTAGAAGTGACTTGGTCCAAAAGAGAGTACGACCATTGCAGGATGCAAAGTTGCGGACAGTAACTGGTGAAAGAAAGCTGGTTCATGGAGAAGTGCGGTGCAAAGTTGCGATTGGGAATGCGACTACATACCACAACTTCTTAGTGGCAGATATTGTGGACGAAGTCATCATTGGCGTCGACTTCTTGGCTGTGAGAGACATTCACATGAACCTGAGAAATAGAGTTATGAGATACAATGGCCAAGAAGTACCTCTGATCTTTGGACACAACATTGGGTATTACACCAAAGGAGTTTCATTAGAGATGAAGCACAAGGACACTCGAAATGCAAAGGTACCTCCTCGACCAATGGCTTCGATAGACAAATGCCTACTTGAGAATATTTGGAGAAGTCAACAGGAAGATTCAGATCTGGCATGCGTGATCCGAGGGCTTGAGCGAAACAAACGACCAGCAAGAAAAGAAATGTCAGCGGCGAGTCCAGTTGGCAATTCATATTGAACACAATGGAACAGTTTACGAATGGTATCCGGTTGTTTGCATCGAATATGGGAGAGTGAGGATGGTCAATGCGCTCGGAAGCTTATAGTTGTTCCAAGAAAGCGGATGTCTGATGTTCTCAGGGAAATGCATAACGATCCAAGTGGAGGTCATCTAGGAGTCAAGAAGACCTTGGAGAGGATTAAGCAGACATTTTATTGGGTTGGTTACGGTCAGTCGGTAAAGGAGTGGATTGCCAAATGCGATGAGTGTATCAGAGCAAAGGTGCTGAGGTCTACGAGTCCTGGTCGAATGAGGCAGTGCAACTCAGATGCACCGGTTGAGAGGATTACCTTGGATGAAGCAGGTCCATTCACCAGAACTATAAGCAAAAACATGAAAACCAGGTACGACAAAGCAATGGAAACGGAAGGGTTTCTGGAAGGAGATTTAGTATTCCTTAACAGGCCACAACGGAGGAAAAGTGTGTCTCCCAAAGTTCAGTGCAACTGGGAAGGACCATACAGAGTTGTGAAACGGATCAACGACGTTGTTTACCGCATACAGGCTGTTGGAATGCTACGGAACAAAATGAAAGTGGTTCCCCTGGAGAGACTAGCAACGTTTGGATCGGGAAATGTGTCTGATCGGGACGATCAGACTTAGGTGGAGGGCAGTGTGGCGAATGTTATCAAGAATCGCTCATCTTCCAGCACTAGTGTATTTCCACCACTAGCGTCACTAACACAACTACAGCTGTTTACATATATGACGTGAGAGCGAGAGTGGGAGAGGTAGCTCACGTGTTTGCGAATGTGGCACAAAGAGGAGATGACGATAGATAAACGCTTCGAGAACACTGTTGCACGAATAAACCAGAAATGTGTAGACATTTCTAGGTTGTGAAGCTGCTGTCTGCTAGGGTATATAAACCGCGCAAAGACAACGCAAATCAATCAGTTTATTTTGAAGTGTTGTACAGTGAAGTACTGAACAGTGAATTAACCCGCGATATTGTACTACGGTTTTTAGTACTGAATTAAGCGTACTACTTATTAAGCAGAATCGGAGTGTTTTATTTAACGTACAGTGATCGAACTCAGGGAAAATAATCAAGGAATCATCGAATTCGTCACAATACATTTCGCAAATCAAAGAAAGGTAATTGCATTGTGTATCAATACCAAGTGTGAACTCTTCTTTTGACAACACACATTAAAATGTCGGTTTGTTTACATCCTGCACATATTAAAATGTCGCCAGCACCGAATAACAGAAAAGCCAATGGCGTTGTTTAACATCCTGCACACATCAACATGGCGGTCTCCTATCTTTTACCTAATGGTAGAAAGAGATGGGAAGATGTAAAGAAGTGAGACAAAAAAGGAAATTAAAAACAGGTGACTAAACTCACTTTGAAGTTTTCACGACTATGTCTATGATATCACACTTGTTATTAACCACAATCTAAAACAGGTGTTAAACTCATTTTGGAATTTTGACGTCTATCGTCAAGTGAATTCACTTGGTATAGATTCACAATGGGTAATTGTCTAGTTTAGCTGTCAACTGCTAATAAATTAGCTAAAATTATGGGAGGGGGCTCAAATATATTTGCAATCCAGTTTGCAAGTTTTCATGTGGTTGTTGTAATTTTATTAGGCCACGGTACCGGCAACAACCCGGACTTTTGATGGCGTAGCCCTGGGTTTTTTATAATAAGCGCGGCCGAAGGCCGCCAACTCAGAAAGGTGTTCTGCACATAAATACCATGGATTCCGCCTCAGTTTTGGTATCGAACACAGGTTAATTTTGGGTTTTTTGACCATAACTTTTCACTGAAACAAAAAATTAAAAAATCTGTTTAGGCCAGATGATAAAACCGTATACTTGTAAGGTCGCCCTCGTATTTACCTTTTATTTAGGGCCGCTTGCATAAAAGCCGATAACGACTAATCTAAAAAAACTAAAATAAGTATAATTAGTAATTTGAATTAATGTGACTTGTATATTAGTTGATATATATATACATTAGAGTGGGTCGATTTAAAAAGTGAAAAATCGCCGTCGCTCAAACTGTTCTAGGGGTCATTTTAAGCAACTTTGTTGAAGAAACTATAGGTCTAAAGTTAGATTGGAACCCCCGGAAATCGCGTTGAAGTTTCATAGTTAGAAAATGAAAATTTTTGTATGCGACCTATAACGCCGTGTGACAGTGAGCATTAACTTTTTACGGGGCATACCTTAAGTTGTAGTTCTAGTCAAGCACACAAAAACTACAAAGCGAGAATTTCAAATACATGGTCAACATCTGGAAATAGTTGCCCCCTATTTTTAAGGATATATCTGAAACTTTAACAGGTCGATGTCTGTATTGCAGATATTCCAAAAAAATGTATACGGTGAATGATTATTAAGCCAATAGAATCCAAATCAACCGTTTTTAGAATTTTTGTCCGTCTGTCTGTGTAAATGTTTGTGGTCGCATCAATCGAAAACCGCCGAATGGAATTAAAAACATCGTTCGTCATTTATTAGTAGACGTTCAACTTAAAATTGAAGGTATCCCTTATTTCGATAACTCGGCCGGCGTCAGAGTTTTCGACAAATAAGTGGACCAGGGGTTATCAAAAATGTGTAAGTACAATATGGGTATCAAACGAAAGGTGAAAACGAGTGCTTTGAAAATCAATGTGATAAATTTCAATATCTCAGCTTGTTTCGGAGATATCCCCAAAAATGTGAGACCGAAAAATTGAAGGATGGAACCTATTATGCTGTGTATTACTTTTTAAGGGACATGACTTTATTTGTAGTTTTAGTTAAGCACACAAAAAATTTACAGCGAGAATTTCAAATACATGGTCAACATCTGGAAATATAGGGCGAAAACCCTTTTTCCATTGTTTGATGCATACTTTACCAAACACACTGAAAGTTGGTGGAGGTTGTGAGTATGGCATAGGGTGATAAACAATTAAATTGGAACTAATTTTATCGAAGCCTACATATCACACTTCTTTTGTAAAGATATATAAATAAAAAATGTCCGTCAAGTTAGCACTACAACTTTGAAAAAATTAATATTGCTATATGGGATTAATTCCCGTTTTTTAACCGTAAACACACCGTGAAATCCAAAAATTACCGTTTTTTAATTTTTTTAAAATAACCCCTAGTAATGCTAACTTGACAGTCAAGTCAATTTAAAACAATTTAATACGATTCTAAAATTAAAATCAATTGCGCAGATAATTCCCGTTTAATAACCGTAATTAAGTAGTGCTAATGAAAAAAATCGAAACATTTTTTCTCGATTTTTTTTAAAATAACCCCTAGTAATGCTCACTTGACGGTCAAGTTAGCATTACCACCCTCGAAAACAATTTAATTCGATTCTAAAATTAAAATCAATTGCGCAGATAATTCCCGTTCAATGACCGTAACTAATTAAGTAGTGCTAATGAAAAAAATCGAAACATTTTTTTTCTCGATTTTTTTTTTTAAATAACCCCTAGAATGCTAACTTGACGGTCAAGTTAGCACTACCACCCTCGAAAACAATTTAATTCGATTCTAAAATCAAAATCAATTGCGCAGATAATTCCCGTTTAATAACCGTAATTAAGTAGTGCTAATGAAAAAAATCGAACTTTTTTTTTTAAAATAACCCCTAGTAATGCTAACTTGATGGTCAAGGTAACACTACCACCCTCGAAAACAATTTAATTCGATTCTAAAATCAAAATCAATTGCGCAGATAATTCCCGTTTAATAACCGAAATTAAGTAGTGCTAATGAAAAAAATCGATACATTTTTTCTCGATTTTTTTTTTTTAAATAACCCCTAGTAATGCTAACTTGACGGTCAAGTTAGCACTACCACCCTCGAAAACAATTTAATTCGATTCTAAAATTAAAATCAATTGCGCATATAATTCCCGTTTAATAACCGTAATTAAGTAGGGCTAATGACAAAAATCGAATTTTTTTCTCAAATTTTATTAAGAAAAAGAAAATAGTAGTAGAAATTACCAACACTCGATTAAGGAAAAGGGAGTATCGGAATAGTAGTAGAATTCCGCAGTTTGTTTCTGCTTTGTAACCGTAAACACACCGTGAAATCCATAAACTACCGTTTTTGATTTTTTTAAAAATAACCCCTAGTAATGCTAACTTGACAGTCAAGTTAGCACTGCCGCCCTCGAAAACAATTTAGTTCGACTCTAAAATTAAAATCAATTGCGCATATAATTCCCGTTTAATAACCGTAATGAAGTAGTGCTAAAGAAAAAAAAATAAATTTTTTTTCTCAAATTTTATTAAGAAAAAAAAAATAGTTGTAGAAATTACCAACACTCGATTAAGGAAAAGGGAGTATCGGAACGAAAAAATAATTCCGCAGTTAATTGCTGCTTTTTAACTGTAAACTCACCGTGAAAAAAGAATTCCGCAGTTCACAATTTTTTAAGAATTTTGAATCGTAATTTCATTGTTTTCTACTGTACATATATATTTATAATTTTTTAAGAATTTTGAATCGTAATTTCATTGTGTTCTACTGTATATATATATTTATAATTTTTTAAGAATTTTGAATCGTAATTTCATTGTTTTCTATTGTAAATATATATTTATAATTTTTTAAGAATTTTGAATCGTAATTTCATTGTTTTCTACTGTACATATATATTTATAATTTTTTACGAATTTTGAATCTTAATTTCATTGTTTTCTACTGTATATGTATATTAATAATTTTTTAAGACTTAATAATTATTTATATTTTGAAATGTAATTTCATTCTTTTCTTTTGGATTTTTTTTTATAATTTTCTAAGATTTCGAGAAAAGAGAGATATGAAAAACTAAATATGCTCCAATTATTTCGAACTTCTGTCAAAAAATATTCTTTTACATAGTTAATTGCAGTGCAATTAACTGCGGAATTCTTTTTTCTTTTCGATACTGTCTTCTCCTTAATCGAGTGTTGGTAATGCTACTATTTTCTTTTTTTTAATAAAATTTGAGAAATTTGAAATTTTAATTTTAGAGTCGAACTAAATAGTTTTCGAGGGCGGTAGTGCTAACTTGACTGTCAAGTTAGCATTACTAGGGGGTTATTTTTAAAAAATCAAATACGGTAGTTTTTGGATTTCACCGTCTGTTTACGGTTAAAAAGCAGCAATTAACTGTGGAATTCTTTTTTCGTTCCGATACCTCCTTCTCCTTAATCGAGTGTTGGTGATTTCTACTACTATTTTCGTTTTCTTAATAAAATTTGAGAAAAAAAAATTCGATTTTTTTCATTAGCACTACTTAATTACGGTTAGTAAACGGGAATTATATGCGCAATTGATTTTAATTTTAGAGTCGAACTAAATTGTTTTCGAGGGTGGTAATGCTAACTTGACAGTCAAGTAGAAATTACCAACACTCGATTAAGGAGAAGGAAGTATCGGAACGAAAGGGTGCGATTTAGTTTAGACTCGCACGAATTTTGGACTGTTTTTGGTATGGAACGAAAGAGGGAGTTCTCCAGATCACAAATATATAGGTCTTAGAGTCAGGCGGTTTATAGTTCTCCGGTAAAACGTTGTTAAAGTTAGTAAATTTTGCACGCTTTTTTTGTATGTATATATATGTATGTACTGTTTTTGACATTGAAAGAGTGTTGCCACATCAAAAAAATTTTAATAAAAAATAATAAGGCTTACAATACGCACCAATTAAGTATTTGAATAGGGTTTGCAAACCTCACCTATACTAAAATAAATGGGTGTACTACGCAGAAGGACTCACCGTGGCGGTAGCCACGTTTAGAGCACACGTTCGGACTCCGCCAAATGGGTTTACTACGCAGAAGTACTCACTGCGGCGGTAGCCGCAGTTGGTGCACACGTCCGGACATGGGATGGCGTAGCCCAGGGTTATTTTAAATAAGCGCGGCCGAAGGCCGCCTACGCGGAAAGGTATTGAACCGTGAAAATTTTGCATTTTCTTTTTTGGGTGAAGTATTCTTAGAAAAATATGTTTTTTTTTATTTTTTGTTTAAGTGTGGCAACATTCTTCTTTGACAACAAATTTGTTGTGAAATATCTGTGTATAGCTGTGCGATGGTGAAAATTTATAATTTTGTGAAAATAGATGAATATTTATACATATTAATATTATTTTCTGTTAATCATATGCAATTCATAAGTGTTATGGTACCATTATGCGGAAAAATGCGTGAAATTTAAAAAATTGTGCGTTAGTTACCTATAGTGCCATGCAAAATTTGCAAAACTTCAACAACCATTATCTCAGTAAATATAACGCTCCTTACTCTAAGATTATATATTTGTGTTCAGAAAAAGCTCCTCTATCCTCCTGAAAAAACCGTTTTTTTCTAGCTGTGCGAGTCTATACTAAAATTTCCCCGAACGAAAAAAGAATTCCGCAGTTAATTGCGTGAAATCCAAAAACTACCGTTTTTGATTTTTTAAAAATAATCCCTAGTCAAGTTAGCACTACCGCCCTCGAAAACAATTTAGTTCGACTCTAAAATTAAAATTTTAAATTTCTCAAATTTTATTAAGAAAAAGAAAATAGTAGCATTACCAACACTCGATTAAGGAGAAGGCAGTATCGAAAAGAAAAAAGTATTCCGCAGTTAATTGCACTGCAATTACCTATGCAAGTTTTTCATATCTCTATTTTTAATTACCCAGTGGGAAAAGGTAATGTTTGGTAATGTATAAAGTAAGGTATATCCCCTATAAAATTTTTTATGTATAATGGAATTCATGCATTACTTTTTCTACAGCAATGTCATAGGAAAAGTAATGTTTTTGAAAAATAAAGCCTTACGAAATACATTACATGGGAAATTTTTCAAATATTTTTTCATGCGTTACTTTGCTCATGCTTCTTTTCATGGATGAAAAAGGTAATGCATTACCTACTTTCCGACTGGGTAGTCTTTCTTTTCTCGAAATCTTAGAAACTTATAAAAAAAATCCAAAAGAAAAGAATGAAATTACATTTCAAAATATAAATAATTATTAAGTCTTAAAAAATTATTAATATACATATACAGTAGAAAACTATGAAATTAAGATTCAAAATTCTTAAAAAATTATAAATATATATGTACAGTAGAAAACAATGAAATTACGATTCAAAATTCTTAAAAAATTATAAATAAATATCTACAGTAGAAAACAATGAAATTACGATTCAAAATTCATAAAAAATTATAAATATATATGTACAGTAGAAAACAATGAAATTACGATTCAAAATTCTTAAAAAATAATAAATATATATGTACAGTAGAAAACAATGAAATTGCGATTCAAAATTCCTAAAAAATTATAAATATGTATGTACAGTAGAAAACAATGAAATTACGATTCAAAATTCTTAAAAAATTATAAATATATATGTACAGTAGGTAGGTAGGTAGGTAGGTGGAATGGCTGCGACAAAGTCGCCCAAGTAGCTTTAAAAGCCGTTTTGATGCCATAAAACTCGTAGAAACCTACTGCCGTGAGTATATGCTACAACCACCCAGAGCTGTTTATAAACTCCAGGATGCTTGGAATCCCTAATTCGGATACTCTCCCTAGATTTTCCAAAAAAAGGGGTCCCAAACACTTTCAGTCGTGTTCTGGCTAGACCGGGGCACTTACACAGGAAGTGCTCAACGGTCTCTTTTGCATTAATGTCTTTACAGCTTCTGCAGTGGTCATTATGCGGAATACCCATTTTTTCCGCATGCGTACCTATCGTCCAGTGACCCGTGCAGACTGCTACAAGCTTGTAGGTGTCTACTCTGGACCTGCTTAGGAGTCCCCTTGTCCTCTTCTCGCTGTAGTTCGGCCAAGTGGCTCGCGATATTGCACATGTAGTAGTAGCTTTCCACTTCCGCTGTGCTTCATTGAGAAAATATTTTTGGAGATTCCCCTTGGCTACTGCCAGGGGTACCCCAATTTCGAGTCTAGATATCTCTTCGTTCTCTGCTGATGAGCCTGCCCGTGCTAGCTCATCAGCCCTCTCATTTCCCTCGATCCCTTTATGACCCGGGACCCAGATAATGGATATTTCTAAAACCTCAGCTAACGTAGCCAAAATTTGTTTACATGCATGCACTGCATTAGAGCTTGTGTATGGCGATGCGATTGCCTTTATCGCCGCCTGGCTGTCGGTGAAGATAGCCACTTTCCCAGTAGTGTTCCTTTGCTCAAGCGATTTGCACGCCTGAACAATCGCAAGAACCTCTGCTTGAAACACACTGCTATACGACGGGAGTCTGAATGCTTCTGAAATATCCAGACCTGCCGAGAATACGCCGGCTCCCACCCCCGAATCCATCTTGGAGCCGTCTGTATACACTTCAATGTTGCTATTTGTTGTGACCCTGCCCCTTTTCCACTCATTCCTACTTGGAAGGACCGTGGTGGCATTCCTCTCAAACTTCAGTTTGTGAGGATAGTAGTCTATTGCGCTATTAACTATTCCCTCTGGGAGGGTGTTAAGGATACTACTGTGCCCATGCTGAGTATCCTTCCAGCACCCAGCCTCCCTGAGTCTCAGTGCGGTTTGTGCCGATGTAGAAAGTATATATAACTCAATTGGAAGTAGGTTAAAAATAGGATCCAGAGCCGCAGTGGAGCAGGTGCGCAAGGCCCCGGTGGCGCCGACGCACGCAGTGCGCTGTACCCTCTGCAAGTTGGTAAGATTGTAGTTCTTACGAAGAGCTTCCCACCACACCACCGAGCCGTAGGTCAGCACAGGCCGGACCACCGCATCGTACAGCCACAGCACCATCTTCGGCTTTAGACCCCATTTTTTACCAAACATCGATTTGCAAGCGTAGAAGGCGATACATGCCTTCCGCACCCGCTCCTCGATGCACTCCTTCCAATTTAGCTTGCAATCAATTATCAGCCCCAGGTACATGGTTCTGGTAGATAGAGTTAGTTGCTGACCATTCAGCATCGGTAGTTCGAACGTAGGTGGCTTATACTTCCTCGTGAAGAGAAGAAGCTCCGTTTTGTCCGGATTCAGCCCTAGGCCACACTCTTGTGCCCACCTACTTAGCTTTGCCAACGTTCTTCCCATGATCTCGCTCATCACGGAAGGGAAGGGACCCGAGACAAGGATCGCCACGTCGTCGGCATACGCCACAACCTTTACTCCATTAGTACTGAGTTTTAATAGTACATCGTTCATAGAAAGGAGCCATAGCAGAGGCGAAAGAACCCCCCCCTGTGGTGTTCCTCAACAAATCTGTTTGCTAGCTTTTGCTCCCCCTATCTCTGCTGATATTTCACGATTTAGAAGTAGGCATGAGATCCAGTTCCGTATTGGTTCTTCCACCCCTAACCCAACCAGCGCTGTTGATATTGCTGAAGCTTTCACGTTGTTAAAAGCACCTTCCACATCAACAAACGCTGCTAGAGTGAATTCTTTATATAGAAGGGACTTCTCCACTGTTCGCACTACTTCATGCAGCGCAGTCTCCGTGGATTTCCCCCTTAAGTAAGCATGCTGCACACCGGACAGAGGGGACCCCTCCAGGAGTTCCCGTATGTGTATGTCCAGCAGCCTCTCAAACGTTTTTAGCACGAAGGAAGTGAGACTTATTGGTCGAAAATCTTTGGCCACTTCGTGCCCTCTTCTTCCTGACTTTGGAATGAAAACCACCCTTGTTTTCCTCCATGTGTCCGGAATGTGATTAAAGGAAATGCAGGCCGTAAAGATCTCCTTTAACTCCTTAACCAGAGGTATCTGAGTCTTCTGCAGCATGATAGGGAGTATACCATCTACTCCCGGTGACTTAAATGGTGAGAAGCTATTTATTGCCCAGGCAATTTTGTCTTCTGCTAAGAGTTTGCTTATCAGCTCACTAGGTGCCTCCCGTTGCGCCTTTTCTCCCCTTTGCTCCGTCCCTACAGGGTCGTCTGGGAAGTGAGCCTCAATCAGGATATCTAGGGTTTCCGCTGATGATCCCGTCCAAGTGCCATCAGCGCGCTTTACAAAGGTTCTGTTGGAGTGTTCCCTGGCAAGTATTTTCCCGAGCCTTGCTGAGTCCTTCGTGGACTCGATAGATTCGCAATGCTCCTGCCAGGACTTCGCCGTTGCAACACGTACGGCTTTCTTAAAATCCCTCCGGGCGTTCCTATACTCCTGGAAGTCTTTCTTGGCATAGCAATCATTGAAGACCTTCCTCATCTTCGACCTTAGTTCGCTAAGATATTTGTCCCACCACGGGGGGAAGGTCTTCTTGCTTCTAGTTATTGGGCAGGAAGCCTTATAGGCAACCTGGAAACTTTTTTCCAGAGACCTAACTCGGTCGTCTAGAGTTTCTGTCGATTGAATCGGTGTCTTCTTCCTACTGAGCCTATCACTGACTATCTTTTCAAATAGACTCCACGAGGTTCGTTTAGGATTTCTGTGCGGTTGTTTTATCTCTCCCTCCCAGTCAATATCAAAAAGGATCATTCGATGATCCGACATGGAGGTCTTTTGCGAAACCTCCCAGTTCCTTATCGAAGGTTCCTGGGAGTTAGATGCTATTGTAATATCAAGGACTTCTTCCCACCCGGCGAAGTTTACTGACCCCGGAAAAACAAAGGTGGGAGAGCTTCCCCTGTTACATATACATAATTTATTTGCTAATAGAAATTCAAAAAGAGACTCACATATGTACAGTAGAAAACAATGAAATTACGATTAAAAATTCTTAAAAAATTATAAATATATATGTACAGTAGAAAACAATGAAATTGCGATTCAAAATTCTTAAAAAATTATAAATATGTATGTACAGTAGAAAACAATGAAATTACGATTCAAAATTCTTAAAAAATTATAAATATATACATATGTACAGTAGAAAACAATGAAATTACGATTCAAAATTCTTAAAAAATTATAAATATGTATGTACAGTAGAAAACAATGAAATTACGATTCAAAATTCTTAAAAAATTATAAATATATATGTACAGTAGAAAACAATGAAATTACGATTCAAAATATAAATAAATATAAAGTCTTAGAAAATTATAAAAAAATCCAGAAAAAAACAATGAAATTGCGTTTCCAAAATATAAATAAAATAAATAAATATAAAAATAATGTTCAGTAAACCCTAAATTTACGGAAAGGTCACATAAATCAGCACAGTTGGTTGAACCTTCAATTTCTCGTCGCAAAATTTCGCTTCGTCGTACAAGTCATTATACAGGACCCATTTTTTGTGATTTCTGTAACATATAGCTGTGTAATGACCTATTGAATCTGACGTTCTGGTTCGAACCGATGGTCAGGAGTAGTTGACGAATCCGGCAAGAATATTTGCCCCCAGTTTTGGGATCTTCAATGGTCTTTGGAACTTGATTCAGCTGCACTGAGGTAGATTAAAATTTCCCGAACGCAATGATGTTCGCTGAAACCAAAAATTTTATTAAATTGTTATATTTCCTTTAAAAACACAAAATTGTATTAAAATTATTGAAATATTTTAAAATGTTTACCTGCAGTCGAAATTTCTAACGTTTCTTTGTTCAATCCGTCGCAATCAGGGCATGGCCTCAACTTTCGAGGTATTATCGTGTCGAAAGCTTTCTCTCCAAAATGTTTATCGAACAAATCTTTGTCGCTGGTGGATGGCATCACGATGTTCATGTTTTCTCGTTGGCAGCCTCCCAAACATCTTGATGACTGGACAAAACTAGGTGTCTTTGAAAAAATTTTCGAAAAGATTCCTCCTACGTTGAACTGGCAATCCACGCTTGTTATCTCTCCTGGGTGCAATGTAATTTTATGAACTTTCACAAGCGTTTCGGCGCTCAGGTTGTAAGTATTTGTGGTGATTCCTTCACAAAGAGTTTCCGTAACAAGCTCAAATATAGGATTGTCCTTTTTGTGGTTTTTGACGTACGTTTCGATGTGTGGATGATCCGTCGCTGCAGCCAATATTATTTGAAAAATACACTGAAATAAAAAGGTTGAAAGTGCACATTGAAAGTAACATATCAAAACCACTTTCAAATCGATTATGGTAATACTGTAAATATTACAGTATTTACTTTCAAATTTACAGTAATTCATGTCAATATGATAGTGTCCACTTTCAAATTTACAGTAATTCATGTCAATATGATAGTGACCACTTTCAAATTTACAGTAACTCATGTCAATATGATAGTATATTCGAAGAATGATAGGGGGTCACTTTCAAAATTGATATTGCCCACTGTTGGACGAAAAATGACAGGGTTTACTGTTAATTTGACGGCCGTTTCTTGTAGATTTTTTTTCAGTGTACTATCAAAAGCACACGTATTTTTTAGAGAAACTCTTCCATTCTTGAACCTGACGAATTGCAAGCTGAAGTCTTTGTCATTTTTCAAAATTGGTATGGCTTTATGTTTTTCAAATTTCTTTGCATCCTTAACGTTGTTTTTATTATTCCCAAAATACATTGCCGTTCTTCTTCGTTTCTTTGTGGGTTCGGCTTGTCCCTTCCAATTTTCGAATTCATTCAAGTCAAGTCGTTCAGCTACCTGACCATCTTGGAAACAATCCCTGCAGAGTCTTCCCACGCCATGTCCTTCCTCCTCGCCCGCTGGTAAAGAACATTCTTCAAAAAGATGCACTTTTTTGGCACATAAAATACAAATGTGAGCACCGGTGTGAAAACCTCCTTTTATACAAGCGGGACAATCTTTGTTTGCATCAAACTTGAAATCTTTCAAGGGTTTTGAAAAGCTTCTTCTTGAGAATGTGTGTCTTGATGAGATTGAACTCTCCTTCAATTACTGCACTGGTAGCAGGAATTCTACCATATCCAAATGAATCGTGGCAAACATTACCCCACAAAGCGATAGTGCCAATTTTCGTAAGCAATCTTTTAGCAATTTCGGGACAATAACGTGGATTATCGTAATCCCCTTTTTCTTTTTCCAACACCGAACACACCTCAGCTTCAATCTCCAATTTCCAGTTTTTCCAAAAATTTTCTATCTCTTCGATTTCAAATGCAGGTTCTTCGACATCCAGTGGCCTTTCTTTTTCGATGTCATCATCGCGTTTTTCATCTGGGACATTGTCTTCTGCATTGATAAGTCTTATCAAATTTTGCATTTCTACAAAATCCGATATTTCCTCTGTGGATAATTCTTTGATGAATTGTTCCCCTGCCTTGAGCGTCTCCGTCCCGTTGCCAATCGTTTCGCTTGAAGCAATTATCAAAATAGCTTTGATAATAGTTCTGGCGACTTCTAAATCCGGTGTAATCATCAGCATTCCGATGGCTGCGAGATAAAATGTTTTTATCCTCGGGCGCACAATTTTCAGAAACTGGGACCATCCCCTCATAACATAACAGCTGCTGATGGAAACCGCATCTTGACTTTCCGTTAGTTGCCGATTTACAGGGAAAGATCCAGCCTTGCTCTGTAATATCGAAGAGTACAGGAACAAATGTTTGGATTTTTGTCCATCCACGTGAGTTAACTTCGGTGCGACTTTTCCCGTAGCATCGATGGCGAGAACTGCATTTTCTTGACTACTCACGTGGTTATACATTCGATTTTGGTGACCTGACCAAAAATATACATGGAAGGTATCATAACTAACCCCATGTATAATATTTTGACCGATTACTGCTGTCCTTTTCAAAATTGATAAGGCTTTTCTTGGCTCAGGATCGTAGTACTTGCTGTTTTGCAATTCATATTTTGCATTTCGTAAAACATTTTTCCCTGGCAACCGAGACAAAGTTTTGTCGTCTTTTTTTGCAAACTCTGCCGCTTTTTCATTGCGAAAAGCAAAGGCTAATTTGCTTTCGAGCTCTGTTGCCACCATCGTTCGGGTCGGACCTCGGAGCAGTCGTTTTCCACACTGTTTGTTACCCTTTGCTATGGTACATTGGATGTTCACAAACAGGTCTTTTTTGGAATAATCAAACACGCATTTGATTTTCCCTCCGCAAGAACAATGACCTGCAATAATACCAAAATCATTAGTTATTGGTGATTGGTAAAAACTAATAACATCTCCCCCCATTCCTCGGTTTTCTTGTTTGTGCCTTGTTTTTAGAAAAAACTTCTCTCGTTATACATTTTATGTATGAAAAGCAAGGGGTGTTAAAGGGGGTTGACCCCCCGAAAATTGTGTCCGGCGGAAATTTCGGCCAAGTTTCGGTATTCGGCCAGTATTTTTTATTCGGCTTCGGCCTTCGGCTGAAAAGGCCGAATAATCGAGGCTGAATAATAGATGTGTTTAATAAAAAAAAAAAAATTTTACGAGTTTTTGATTTTTTATAAAAGAAAATGGTGACTTCCAGGAATATTTTTTAACATGATTGCCGTCGATTCGTATGTAGATGTTTGGGCTTCTTTTTTCGGGTCTGCAAGGGTTTGCATATTGTTCAAAAGTCAAGTAGGGAGAAAAACTTCCAACAATTGCATTCAACAAGGCCTTGGACTCGTTGCAAACCTGCGAAAATTGAAACAAAAACCACTTGATTGTCGTATTTTGAAAGCAGCCAGGGGGTAGTTTTAGGGGTTTAAACCAGCCCTGAGATGTAAAACTGTATATGTGAAAACTAGTTTTCATGACATGTTTGCAAAAATTTCGATTGCATGAAAATCGAAAAACCTCAATTCCATAACAGGGGCCGAAGCTTTTGGCCGGTTTGCATAAGAGGCGTGTCACACGTTACATCCATATTGACGCAATAGTAGCTATAGAAGGCATTTAAAAATTAATTTGTTTAAATAATTGTAATAAAAAAAATTTTTTTTTTAAATTTTTGTATCTATTGTGAAGAAATAACGTTCCCCTAATACCAAAACAAATTTCGTCCATATATGTCAAACGAGTCGTGAGTTATGAATTTTTCTTTAAAATGGTGCAAAATTCTATATTATTGAAAATCTTGAAAACCATGCCGAATTTCGAAAAAAGGCTAAAAGGGGTTTTTGTTCCGTCTTAAGCTACACAAATTTATGGTTTTTAAAAATCATCAAACAAAAATTTTACATAGTTGACATGGTTTGACTCTTAGAAAACTACCAGGAGGTGAAAGACATACAAATTTTCTCAAATAGACAACATTATTTTTCTGGATAATTACCACTTCTTTGGGGAACTTTGCACCCGATTTCAGCCAAGTTTTCAGCCAGCTGCTGATGGAAACCGCATCTTGACTTTCCGTTAGTTGCCGATTTACAGGGAAAGATCCAGCCTTGCTCTGTAATATCGAAGAGTACAGGAACAAATGTTTGGATTATTGTCCATCCACGGGAGTTAACTTCAGTGCGACTTTTCCCGTAGCATCGATGGCGAGAACTGCATTTTCTTGACTACTCACGTGGTTATACATTCGATTTTGGTGACCTGACAAAAAATATACATGGAAGGGATCATAACTAACCCCATGTATAATATTTTGACCGATTGCAGTTGTCCTTTTCAAAATTGATAAGGCTTTTCTTGGCTCAGGATCGTAGTACTTGCTGTTTTGCAATTCATATTTTGCATTTCGTAAAACATTTTTCCCTGGCAACCGAGACAAAGTTTTGTCGTCTTTTTTTGCAAACTCTGCCGCTTTTTCATTGCGAAAAGCAAAGGCTGATTTGCTTTCGAGCTCTGTTGCCACCATCGTTCGGGTCGGACCTCGGAGTTGTCGTTTTCCACACTGTTTGTTACCCTTTGTTATCGTACATTGGATGTTCACAAACAGGTCTTTTTTGGAATAATCAAACACGCATTTGATTTTCCCTCCGCAAAAACAATGACCTGCAATAATACCAAAATGATCAGTTATTGGTGATTGGTAAAAACTAATAACTGTTGTGTTCCCAGTAATAGTGAAGAATATTTGGATGAGTCAACTATATCGGATTAGTATAGCTGGTCAACTATACACAGATAGACGGTCAAATCTCCTGGGGGAAAATGCAGATAAACTCCTTTTTCTGGCGTACAACATTGAACTTTATTTACATTGTTAAAATGTTATTAACATAAAGAGTGATTTTTTTTATTTTTGTTTACAAGTTTAACAATTTTACATTTAATTTTTATTTAGTAGGAAATTTATTGATGTCTTATAATTTCGGCTATTGACTAACGACTGACTTGAGCTTCACTCAGGACAGCGAGTCGAAATCTTAGCTCTAAGCAGAGAAGGTACATAAACAGTATGTATAAATAATTAGTACATACTTGCATATGTCACTCCTCCCACCAAAAAGAAAGAGCAGTATCCTTATTTATCTAAGTACATTGATTTCAGATAAATTGATCATGTCTTACAACAAAGGGAACTAGTATTAATTAAGCTTCAATTTTAATTCAAAAGACTTAAACTACGAACTTAAATTTCTACTTAGCTTATTAGGACTACAATTAAAGTGAGAGATTAAACAACTGTCGAAATAAAGTTAGAAAGTAATCAAAAATGAAAGAGAAGTAGTATTAATTAATTTTTATTTTTAATACAAAAGACTTAAGCTACGAACTTAAATTTCTACTTAGCTTGTTAGGACTTTAATTAAAGTGATGGATTAAACAACTGTAAAAAATAAAGTTAGAAAGCAATTGAAACGATATACATGATTCATATGGTGTAGAATATTTTAATTTTCTTTAAATTTTTTCTTTCTTTTAAATTGAGTTTTGTATTTTCTTACCTTACGATGATGATGATGATGATGATTTATTCTTTTTTCTTTTATAAGTTGCGCATTGAACTTAGGGGCTAAACGATTGAAAAATATGTTATATGGAGTTTCACCGGTAGTAGCATGTATTAACTATGATTATACGTAAACAGAGTTTGTTCAATTTGCATGTATTTCAGCTCTTTGTCGTCTGAACTTTTAATTATGCGAAGTTTTTCATTCAGAGTCTTGTGAAAACGTTCAATATCTGCAATGCCCGTTTTGCCCGTAGTAACTTCTACCTGAATATTGAGTTGATCACACCACTGTTTTATGTTAACGTTATTAATACCTTGGTCCTGATCGATATTTAACACCTTTGGAGGTCCCATAGTAATAAAAACTTTGGTAAGAGCCCGTTTGGTCTCTAACCAATTTAGTGTTTCGACTGCTTCAGCAGTTCCAAATTTCGAATACAAATCGATACAAGTAAGATAATGTTTTTTATCCCATTCCCAAAAGTCTATTATAAATTTTTCTCTAGTTTCGTACACAGGTGGTGTTATTTTAAATGGAATTTTGTTGCTAATGTGGTCATATTTGCACTTATTACAAAGCTCACATTCATTAACAATTTTAGTAATTTCTTTTAAATAATTCGGATAGTAATATTTACTTTTAAAACGATTCGCAATTTTTTCAATACCCTGATGAAGACCTTCCAAATGTATTTCGATAATTTTAGTTTTAAACTCGGGAAAATCGATAATATTTTGGAGTTCTTTTGTTGCTCGCAATATTTTATGTCGCCTATTGATAATAAGAGTTTTAAAAACATTTTGAAATTGCACAAAATCTTTATCAACAGGCATAAAAATAGTTACGCTTTTACCAATTAAAAATGTTTTTATTATTTCTTTTATTTGAACAGTGCTTAGGTCGATATATTTAATTGTTGTAACAGTGTTTTTGAATATTTGTTCTGTTTGTGAACTATTTTCATTACTTTTTAACAGTTTTAACTGTCGTTTAAAAACATTGAGGGGTCTTGCTGAAATTGGAATATAGGATTCAGAGTCTTCTGTTGCGGAATGAATAGTAGCCATGTTGGATGAAGTGTCACCATAATAGCATTCTTTAAGCTCAATACGTGACAATGCATCAGCTACAAAGTTCTCGTTTCCTGGTATGTACTTAACATCAAAATCGAAGTCGTTAAGTTTCCATTTCCACCGTTGTAGTTTTGAGTTCGGCTCCTTCAAATTGTGGAGCCATTGAAGGGGTCGATGGTCGCTATTTATGACAAATTTTCTTCCATATAAATATGGGCGAAAATATTTAGTTGCCCACACAATAGCCAACAATTCTTTCTCTGTTGTTGAATAGTGTAACTCATGTTCCTTGAGAGTGCGGCTTGCAAAACATACAGGGTGACCTTGCTGACTTAAAACAGCCCCAAGAGCTACATTCGATGCATCCGTTGTTAACGTAAACTGTTTTTCATAGTCTGGGTATGCCAAAACTGGACCTTTTGTAATTAGAAGTTTTAGCATATCTACAGCATTTGTATACTCTTCGTTTATGACTATTTGGTTGCCTTTCTTTAGGCACCGTTATAAAGGCTTTGAAATTTTAGAAAAATCCCTAATAAACTTTCTGTAAAAGCCAACTAGTCCCAGAAATTGCTTTATCTCTTTCTCAGTTTTTGGCAATGGGTACTCCAAAATTGAGTTTATTTTATTAGGGTTGGGTTTGATTCCCTCGGGTGTTACAATATGTCCGAGGAATTCCGTCTCCTTTTTTAAAAACTCGGTCTTATCGATGTGTACTTTTAAATTTGCTTCATCGAGCCTGCGGAAGACTTTTTCAAGAGCTTCGATGTGCTCTTGAAGTGAAGTGCTAAAGACGATAATATCATCCAAGTAGACCATGCAAATTTTTCCAATCAAGCCATCTAATACCGTATTCATTAGTCTTTGGAAGGTCGACGGTGCATTTTTAAGCCCGAACGGCATACGCAAAAATTCGAAATGGCCGCTCTGAGTGGTAAAAGCTGTTTTTATTCTATCATCTGGATCCATTTCAATCTGATGGAATCCTTTTGTTAGATCGATAGTGCTAAAATACATGCATTTACCAAGCTTATCAAGTACTTCATCCATGATCGGAATTGGATACTTGTCGCTTACAGTGATGTCATTCAACTTGCGATAGTCTACTACTATTCGCCATTTTTGAACATTAGAAGCATCAAGCTTCTTCGGCACAACCCAGATTGGTGCAGAATAAGGTGATTTGCTGTGGCAAATTATACCCTGTTGCAACATTTCTTTTATTTGTTTGTCTACTTCTAATTTGTGTATTTGAGGATACCTATAGGATCTGACGTATATAGGATCTTCATGTATCGTCTTAATTTTATGTTTAATCTTATTTGTGAACGTTAGCGTGTCACCTTCCCTATAAAATATACTATTGTATTTATTTAAAAGTTTTTTTATAATGGTAAGCTCTTCCTTATTCAGATGTTCGGGTCGAAATCCAAAATCTTTGGAATTACTAGTTATACTTAAGTTTTCAAAAAAATCGCATGGCTTTGTAGCAATATTATCTACAAACTTATATACTACATCGTTTAAAATAATAGATTCGCGAACAATATCAATTTTAGCGTTCAGTTTTTTGAGTACATCGAACCCTAACAAACCATCATATTTTGACGAAAAATCGAAAACGTAAAATATTAAATCCACTTTTTCGCTCTTATTATGCACTTTTTGAATTTTATTTAATGTTATATCCCCTGTAACTGTTGTCAGAGTAATGGATTTCGTTTCTAAAACTTTTGATCTGAAAAGGTTAGGTCTAATTAAGCTTACTGAGGAGCCTGTATCAATTAGAAACTTTAAAGGGCGGTTTTCGAATTTTAATTCAACTTTTGGTAAGTATCCGAGGCCTCTAGCCGAAAATTCTCGCTATCTTGCTCCATAGGTTCAGGATTTCCGAAACGCTTAATTCTAGACTGATTTGAATTACTTATCCGATTATTGTACATTTGTTGTGAATTCACTACTGGGTTATTATGTGAATATTGCGGGTTACTAAAATTGTTAGGAATATTAAATTGTGGGTGATATGTTTGATTTTGTGCATTATTACTAAAACGGGCATTGTAGTACGGCGTTTGTTGAACATTAGTAAAATCATGACTAATAGGATAATATTGCTGCATATCGGTAAAACTATTATTATTGGGAGTATATTGTTGAGCATTCACAAAAGTATTGCTAGCTGAAGCTGAAAGCTAAATTTTCTTTTAAAACGCGAATGGCGGAATTAACATCCGTAACCATATTAGCATTAACTAACGCTACTAAATGAAATGGTAATTCTCTCTTAAGAGTTTTTAAACTAATTTGTTTTAACTCAGAACTAAGAAAATTTATAGTTGAAGTATTTGACTCTCTTAATTTTATGCTATCTTTTATTTTATAAACCTCTGTATTTATTTCTTCGCACTACCTTTATACCTTATGTTACTAATTAATAATATTGCAGTTGTGACTGGTGTGGGATCTGCAAACTCATCAATTAAAAGATCTCTCAACGTTTCCCATGTCGCAGGTTGCTCTGTTCTTACTACGTCCAGTGCTGGGCCACGAAGAGTACTTATTATGCATTGAAAATAAAATGGTTTCTCTTCCTCACTAAGAGTATGCGATGCTGGAATCAGCGCATTTAGGCAATCAATAAACATCGCTAAATAATTTCTATCCCCATCAAATGGAGCGACCAACTTAAGGCTTTGTACGGTACGCGCTCTAGCTTCAGCCATTGTTAGTGATGTTGTTGTCAATAAGCTTGTTGAAGTTGTTGCTAATTCAGCCATCGACTGTGCTGCTATTGCACTCACCTGTGTTACCTCTGCTAGGTTAGCTATTGTTGTCTGTGAAGTAGTTGTTGTAGTTTTGACGCTCATACACACTAATTGCTGACAAAGCTCATTAACTTCTTCGTCATTCATACGTATATTAACTCACTCGTGAGAACTAAATGTACGAATATCGCCCAGAGGTTGATTGATGTACTCTCTATACCAATAGAGGTCATTAAAGGTGAACTTTTGCAAATTATTTGCAGTTATTAATATGTATTTTATTTATTAATTTGCAATAGTTGAATAGTTTTTGGTTTTAGTGTTCTTTTATTCTATAACGAATTTTACGCATATGTTGATTTATATACTTATGTGCTCTCTATATAGAGGTCATTTAATGTTAACTTTTGCACTTCACGTACACTTAATGTAAATTTTATATCCATACAAAATTTTAAACAGTTGAACAGTTTTTGGTTTTATTGTTCTTTTATAGTATGACTTTATTTTTTAATTTCAAACAATTTATGTATACTTATTTAGAAAGCAGTACGTAGGTTCTTTAAGGGGACTGCGCCAGTAACAATTTTACACTTTAATTTTTATTTAGTAGGAAATTTATTGATGTCTTATAATTTCGGCTATTGACTAACGACTGACTTGAGCTTCACTCAGGACAGCGAGTCGAAATCTTAGCTCTAAGCAGAGAAGGTACATAAACAGTATGTATAAATAATTAGTACATACTTGCATATGTCACTTACAACTATGCATAGGGGTCTTCTCTCTAAATTTTTTTCATAAAAAACACAGGAAATTTACACATTATTGTCAAAATTGGAAAGTTTTCTTTCAAAATTTTTTTCATGAAACATCAAAATGCGTGTGTTTTTGTTCTTGCATTTTGCAATTTTGACAATAGTGTGTTAAATTCTTGTGTTTTTCATGGAAAAAATTTAGAGAGAATACCCCTTATGTATTTTTGTAAGGTGTTTTGTTTATTTAAGAAACAAAAATGGTATTCGGCTTCGGTTTTCGACCGAATATACGATTATGCCGAATATTCGGTTTCGACTTCGGCCTAAAATTCAGGTTTCGGTCGGACACTACTAGCTATAAATAAAAGCTTGGTTTTCAACAGTACCCAATTTTATATGTTTTTTTCTCTTTGAGTAGGCGGTCTCTGCATTTGTTCCTCAGCTGATTTTAAACTTCATATATTCAAAATATGCATATAGTAAAAAAAACATAACAAATTGGGATTTTACTGTTTATTTATAGCTATACAATTTTCCTGTGGGTTCCATAACTCCCCCCTAAGGGGGCCAACCCCCTCTTACACGGAGAGAAGTTTTTACTAAAAACAAGGCACATACAAGAAAATCGAGGAATGATTTTGAACTTGGAAATTTTTTTTCTTAGTTCTGTCATGATAAACACTAAACTAAACCTCTCTGAAGCTGGCAAGACAACTTTTACGTGGTAAAAAAGTAACTAGTGGATAATTTGCCGTAAATTATCCGTAAAAACAAAAATTTTGCCGCGGTATTTTGGAAAACATTGATTTGAGTGAAAACATTGACCCTTCAAAAACTACCTTAGGGACCAGCTTGGGAAAAAATGTTTGCACGTGATTTTGCCGTAAATTAGCCGTAACTAAGTGGCATATTTGGAAAATTAAAAAAAAAAAATTTATTTTTTTAGTAGTGCACCGCCAAAATTATCTTAGGGAAAAAATGTTTGCACGTGATTTTGCCGTAAATTAGCCGTAGTTAAATGTCATATTTAAAAAATTAAAATTTTTTTTTTTTTTTTTTAATAGTGCACCGCCAACCTCACATGAAAAACATTTTTTTTTTATTCTGCACCGCAATCTTCACATGAAGTTAGCGTGCCACCTTTGAGAAACTAACTTAGGGACCAGTTAGGGAAAAAATTTTTGCACGTGATTTTGCCGTAAGTTAGCCGTAATTAAATGACATGTTGTGAAGTAACTTCACATGAAGTTGGCGTGCCACTCAATATTTTCCAAAATTCGGCCGCGGCAAATTTTTTGTTTTCACGGATAATTTACGGAAAATTATCCACTAGTTACTTTTTTGCCACGTAAAAGTTGTCTTGCCAACTTCAGAGAGGTCTAAAGTAGGTAAGAAAAATGTTTATTTAAAATAAACCAATTTTATTTGTAAGGTTGGTACCCTAAAATACAGATCCACCCGTAGAACGTCGGGTTCCCTGCTAGTAAGAAAATATATGGATTCAAAAAGTTTTGAATTTATTTTCAAAATTTTCAAGAAAAAATTTCTTTAGTATTTTCTTACTTTTTAAATAACTCGAAATTCGAAAAATTATGAAATTAGTATTTCTCTTTTTTGTGCCTATCCAAAAATTATAAAATCAAAAACAAAAAGGAGACAGTGGAAAAATCTTCATACACTTCAGAAATTTTGACCCACCCCCCATTTTTGCTACTTGAACTGAGTTCTGAAAATATAATTTATTTACCTGAGCATTGCCCCATTGTTCCATCACGGTGCATGGAATGATTTTTGAAATGAAAACCATGTTTCAGCCTTATTTCATCGTAGATTTTTTTGAAATCAGCTCAGTCCACTGCTTTGGCTTCAAAATTGTATACGTTCGTGGACGTTGTTTATTCTAAGTCTTCACATTATACGTGGTTTCGGTTAAGAGTTCGAGAAATACACTTTTTTTAATAGTTATTGTGAAAACACTGACACTCGGCTTTTCACGTTCCATAGACTCATTAGTACTGCTCAGCAATGAGTCTTTGCTAATGTTTATCGTGGAAGAATCCAATTTATTTCCCACCAAAAGTTCACGAAAACACAGACGTCTGTCCACGGCAAAAGAGTGCAACGTTGTTGCCTTCAATTTCCTTCCCAGTTCAGTGTTTGCAATTTTTCCCCAAACGGGATTTGTTAATGGAACGATACGATTTCCGACCACCAAATCGCTTTTAAACTTCACAAACACATTTGCTAAAACATCCTTGTCGAAGGATGGATTTTTTCCTCGCGAAATTGATTGCATTTTGATTTTGTTAGAATTGTTAATTGACCAAATTCACTCGCGAGTTTATGCTCATGCGAAAAACTTTGATAATCACGCACATAACCAAACAGCTGTGGTAATGAACCTTAACTGGTTCAAACTCAGCGCAGCCGGCGCTAGTTTTCTTATCCGTAACAAATACTCTGGAAACTGTCCCGATATAAGCGCTACTAAAACATCCACTTTTCTTTGCGAACTGCCCAAACGACCACACGCATCTTTGCAAATCATACATACACACATGCATACGGAGCCAACTTTTTTTCATCCTTCGCACTTGTGCCACACTCTGTTCCGCTATGATCGCTCTACATTCGTTTTTCTATCTATGTAGCTGCCCACACGCGCACCATCATACAAAAGTACAGGCGGTGGACAGTAGGACAAATTGGGAAACATTTCAGCAAAATCAAATTTCTCAGCAACGGCTGAAACTAGACTAATCAAACAATAAATGTTTGAAAAATTAATTACATATATTTGCGGATATGAGATAAATCTCATATTTGTAAAAAAAATTCGTTTTTTGATTATAAAAAAAAAGTTTTTCCTAAAAATCAAGAGCAAGAAGGCAGTAAACTTTTTTATTTATTATTTTATTTTATAAAAGCTTATATAATAATACAAATTATTATACACACAAAAAAAACGCAGCGCTAGCAGCATAGGCTTTCGGCTGTAGGAATTTTGATGGCGTTATTTCTAAATTTGGCCACATAAGCATATTAGTTTCCAGACTGTACGGCGCCAGCGTTTGTTTTGGCACTTGCGCCACTAGCTGTTCGGTTATAGCGATCATAATCATCCTTTTCATCCTTTTTTTCTAGCAGTCCAAACGCACAAACACATTTCTACAAAGCAATACAGATACATATCCAGCAAAAAATCGCATAACGGACTGTAAGGTACATATACGATCTTCGATGGCAGCACAGCTTGCTCCAATGAGCAATAATCATTAGTAGTCCAGAAAAAAGATTTATAGCTCTACAAATTTTTGTTCATGGCATTCTGCGCTAAAATAAGACTTAAGTTAGCGTAATAATTTGAAAATTGTAGGTCCCTAAAGCTAGCAGAACATAAAACTAACTCATTAACGCCCTAATTCTAATGTGGTAACAACATTCTGTTTACAGGCAAACAAAGAATCTGTCAACTTTTACACCCTTTTGGTATTCTGCCAACTAAAGTTGCCGACAAGTTTCGTAACCACCAAACGTAACGTCATGTAACCGCGAAAAAAAGAACGTGTTTTGTAAATATATTTTTGGATCGAAAAAAGTACCAATTTTTTACGCATACTAGTTAACGACAAATAATAAACAATATTAGCATTTGTTTGTACAAAATTTCGTTTGCATTTTCATTTTATTCACTTTTGCGATTTATAATTTTTGACAGCGTTTCCATGCACAATAGAATCGCGGTTACATGAACTACATTACCGACGGTTACGATATTCGGTTAGATAATCTTCTAGGTACAAAATGTCCGGTTACGCTTAGAATCGACCCGTAAGTGTCCAATTAGGGTGCTCCTCAACTCTTCCCCAAAAATAAATAATTAAACGTAAATAATTGTTTACACAACAAATAACATAACAATACACTCGGCGCCAGAGGTTGTTTTGGTTTCCTTCAAGCTAGAGCCACAAACTTGTCCTGCAATTGCCGCTACTGCACATACATACATATGCACGTATTTATGTAAATACGTGTGGCTAATACCTTTATATTCCCAGTAAACATTATTGTTTAATATCAACGTTAACTCTTATCAGCATCTCAGTAGCGGAATCATAGTGTTTTCAACTTAATTAATATTGGAATTTTGCTAATTCTCTTAACTTCTCCTAAAAAAAATTCGAATTCAACTGAATTTTTCTCGTTCACTTTGAAAAACTTAAAATCAGATCCGGTCAGAAAATTTAAGTTTCTAAAATGCTTCTCAAGTTCCGGAATGAGGTGTGGAAATAACCCTAATCTAAAATAGTAAGGATTGCTGAACCTCACCCTTAGAATTAAGGATTTATCAAACGTTTAAATTATGCAGTCCGCGAAAACATTGCAGCACAGAAATACATTGCGAAAAGGATACAAGATCTCAGTCGCGAGCGCTCAAAGACATAGTCACACATACATATGTACATTTAAAAAAAAAAACGACACATCCAAAGAGATAGCAGCGTTTGTTATGTCCTTGGCACTTGCTGAACTAGCTGACCCGCTATGATCGTTACTGCTTGAGTATTTTGCCCATCTACAAAAAAAAAAGCAATACACTCCTCCACGGCAGAGCTCATTTATGTTTTCTTCAAGCTAGAGCCACAAGCTTGTCCTGCAATTTCCGGTACTGCACATACAGCTGTGTGCAATCAAATAGTAGTGTGAAGTATCCAAATAATTTATATCACTTAATTTGCATTTTATGCGAGGAAGTTACACTTTTTTTTAATTATAAGCTTTCGCTCATTACCTGCCTTTATACAATTTTTTCTATCATCCTCTTACATAAATCTTATCCCGCCCACATAACATGAAAGTTATAAGACGGAGTGATTATAATCATAATTATAATTATCTAAGTAAATATTTTTAATTTCGACATATCTATAGCAGGGTATACGTCATTAACTTAGCAACGAGCAAATGCATTCTGCATAGCCCACTGCTATTTTAGTAAGCGCAACTGTGGAATACTCCCTATGAATTGTGCAGTCCGCAAACATAGTGCAGCTCAGACATACAGCGCAAAAAGGTTATAAGATGCCAGTCGCGGCCGCAATTGATTTTAATTTTAGAGTCGAACTAAATTTTTTTTTCGATGGTGTTATTTTTAAAAAATCAAAAACGGTAGTTTTTGGATTTCACGGTGTGTTTACGGTTAAAAAGCAGCAACTGCGGAATTTTTTTTTTCGTTCCGATACTTCCTTTTCCTTTATCGAGTGTTGGTAATTTCTACTACTATATTTTTTTCTTAATAAAATTTGAAAAAAAAAATTTTGATTTTTTTTTCATTAGCACTACTTAATTACGGTTGTTAAACGGGAATTATATGCGCAATTGATTTTAATTTTAGAGTCGAATTAATTTATTTTCGAGGGTGGTAGTGCTAACTTGACTGTCAAGTTAGCATTACTAGGGGTTATTTTAAAAAAATCAAAAACGGTAGTTTTAGGATTTCACGGTGTGTTTACGGTTAAAAAGCAGCAGTTAACTGCGGAATTCTTTTTTCGTTCCGATACTTCCTTCTCGTTAATCGAGTGTTGGTAATTTATACTACTATTTTCTTTTTCTTAATAAAATTTGAGAAAACAAAATTTCGATTTTTTTCATTGGCACTACTTAATTACGGTTATTAAACGGGAATTATATGAGCAATTGATTTTAATTTTAGAGTTGGATTAAATTGTTTTCGAGGGTGGTAGTGCTAACTTGACTGTCAAGTTAGCATTACTAGGGGTTATTTTAAAAAAATCAAAAACGGTAGTTTTAGGATTTCACGGTGTGTTTACGGTTAAAAAGCAGCAGTTAACTGCGGAATTCTTTTTTCGTTCCGATACTTCCTTCTCGTTAATCGAGTGTTGGTAATTTATACTACTATTTTCTTTTTCTTAATAAAATTTGAGAAAACAAAATTTCGATTTTTTTCATTAGCACTACTTAATTACGGTTATTAAACGGGAATTATATGAGCAATTGATTTTAATTTTAGAGTCGAACTAAATTGTTTTCGAGGGTGGTAGTGCTAAGTTAGCATTACTAGGGGTTATTTAAAAAAAATCAAAACCGGTGGTTTTTGGATTTCACGGTGTGTTTACAGTTAAAAAGCAGCAAATAACTGCGGAATTCTTTTTTCATTCCGATACTTCCTTCTCTTTAATCGAGTCTTGGTAATTTCTACTACTATTTTATTTTTCTTAATAAAATTTGAGAAAAAAAAATTTCGATTTTTTTCATTAGCACTACTTCATTACGGTTATTAAACGGGAATTATATGCACAATTGATTTTAATTTTAGAGTCGAACTAATTTATTTTCGAGGGTGGTAGTGCTAACTTGACTGTCAAGTTAGCATTACTAGGGTTTATTTTTAAACAAGTAAGGAAGTCTAAGTTCGGGTGAAACCGAACATTACATACCCAGCTGTGCACATAAAATGCTGTTATTCTTTGTTTTGTATAGTTAATGGTGTTAAAATTGATAAAAATTGCTTGACTCATAAGTGGGCGGTGCCACGCCCACTTTCCAAAATTTTGAAAAAATTATGTAAAGAATATGAAAGTTGATGTATGTACCAAATTATATTATTATAGCGAAATCAGTTAATTAGATATGGACTTTTCAATATTTCCACCTCCTTTCAATATAACTTTTATGAAAAAGTAGGCGTGGTCGCGAAGCGATTTCGTTTATTTTCTATAGCTGAATTTACCACAACAATAGTATGTCCTCTACGAAATTTCGTTATACTAGCATAAACTGTTCTGAAGTTATTAAGAGTCAAAATTTTAAAATTTCTTCAAGTATACGTGGGCGGTACCACGCCCCCTTTTCAAAAATTTTTATAAAATCGGCCTTAGAACATCTAAATCAATACATATTGCAAATTGTATCATAGTAGCTGCTTCTAATATTGAATTAACCCATTTTATACGTTTTTCGAAATTTTCGATATCGAAAAAGGGGCGTGGTTATGGTCCGATTTTACCCATTTTCAATAGCAATCTATTCTGAACCCAAATAAGTACGCATGCCAAATTTGGTGAAGATATCTCATTATTTGCTCAAGTTATCGTGTTAACGGACAGACCGACGGACGGACGGACGGACGGACGGACGCACAGACGGACGGACATGGCTCAATCAAATTTTTTTTCGATCCTGATCATATTGATATATGGAAGTCTATATCTATCTCGATTCCTTTATACCTGTACAACCAACCGTTATCCTAACAAAGTTATAATACCCTGTGTACAAGTACAGCTGGGTATAAAAATCAAAAACGGTGGTTTTTGGTTTTTCGCGGTGAGTTTACGGTTAAAAAGCAGCAATTAACTGCGGAATTCTTTTTTCGTTCCCATACTTCCTTCTCGTTAATCGAGTGTTGGTAATTTCTACTACTATTTTTTTTTTAAATAAAATTTGAAAAAAAAAAATTTCGATTTTTTTTCATTAGCACTACTTAATTACGGTTATTAAACGGGAATTATATGCGCAATTGATTTTAATTTTAGAGTCGGATTAAATTGTTTTCGAGGGTGGTAGTGCTAACTCGACCGTCAAGTTAGCATTACTAGGGGTTATTTTTAAAAAAATTTGAGAAAAAAAAATTTCGATTTTTTTCATTAGCACTACTTCATTACGGTTATTAAACGGGAATTATATGCGCAATTGATTTTAATTTTAGAGTCGAACTAATTTATTTTCGAGGGTGGTAGTGCTAACTTGACTGTCAAGTTAGCATTACTAGGGGTTATTTTTAAAAAATCAAAAACGGTGGTTTTTGGATTTCACGGTGAGTTTACGGTTAAAAAGCAGCAATTAACTGCGGAATTCTTTTTTCGTTCCGATACTTCCTTCTCCTTAATCGAGTGTTGGTAATTTCTACTACTATTTTCTTTTTCTTAATAAAATTTGAGAAAAAAAATTTCGATTTTTTTCATTAGCACTACTTAATTACGGTTATTACGGATTAAATTGTTTTCGAGGGTGGTAGTGCTGGCTTGACTGTCAAGTTAGCATTACTAGGGGTTATTTAAAAAAAAATCGAGAAAAAATTTTTCGATTTTTTCATTAGCACTACTTAATTACGGTTATTAAACGGAATTATCTGCGCAATTGATTTTAATTTTAGAGTCGACCTAATTTATTTTCGATTGTGGTAGTGCTAACTTGGCCGTCATCTTAGTATTACTAGGGGTTATTTTTAAAAAAAATCGAGAAAAAAAAATTTTCGATTTTTTTCATTGGCACTACTTAATTACGGTTATTCAACTGGAATTATATGCGTAATTGATTTTAATTTTAGAGTCGAACTATTTTATTTACGAGGGTGGTAGTTCTAACTTGACTTTCAAGTTAGCATTACTAGGGGTTATTTTTAAAAAATCAAAAACGGTGGTTTTTGGATTTCACGGTGATTTTACGGTTAAAAAGCAGCAATTAACTGCGGAATTCTTTTTTCGTTCCGATACTTCCTTTTCCTTAATCGAGTGTTGGTAATTTCTACTACTATTTTCTTTTTCTTAATAAAATTTGAGAAAAAAAAATTCGATTTTTTTCATTAGCATTACTTAATTACGGTTATTACGGATTAAATTGTTGTCGAGGGTGGTAATGCTAACTTACTGTCAAGTTAGCATTACTAGGGGTTATTTTTAAAAAAATTTGAGAAAAAAATTTCGATTTTTTTCATTAGCACTACTTCATTACGGTTATTAAACGGGAATTATATGCGCAATTGATTTTAATTTTAGAGTCGAACTAATTTATTTTCGAGGGTGGTAGTTCTAACTTGACTGTCAAGTTAGCATTACTAGGGGTTATTTTTAAAAAATCAAAGACGGTAGTTTTTGGATTTCACGGTGTATTTACGGTTAAAAAGCAGCAATTAACTGCGGAATTCTTTTTTCGTTCCGATACTTCCTTCTCCTTAATCGAGTGTTGGTAATTTCTACTACTATTTCCTTTTTCTTAATAAAATTTGAGAAAAAAAAAATCGATTTTTTTCATTAGCACTTTTTAATTACGGTTATTATACGGGAATTATATGCGCAATTGATTTTAATTTTAGAGTCGAACTAAATTGTTTTCGAGGGTGGTAGTGCTAACTTGACTGTCAAGTTAGCATTACTAGGGGTTATTTTTAAAAAATCAAAAACGGTAGTTTTAGGATTTCACGGTTTTAGGAGTCACGGTCAAAAAGCAGCAATTAACTGCGGAATTATTTTTTCGTTCCGATACTTCCTTTTCCTTAATCGAGTGTTGGTAATTTCTACTACTATTTTTTTTCTTAATAAAATTTGCAAAAAAAAAATTAAATTTTTTCATTAGCACTACTTCCTTAACCGAGTGTTGGTAACTTCTACTACTATTTTTTTTCTTAATAAAATTTGAGAAGAAAAAATTTCAATGTTTTTCATTAGCACTACTTAATTACGGTTATTAAACGGGAATTATGTATATGCGCAATTAATTTTAATTTTAGAGTCGGATTAAATTGTTTTCGAGGGTGGTAGTGCTAACTTGACTGTCAAGTTAGCATTACTAGGGGTTATTTAAAAAAAAAATGAGAAAAAAATGTTTCGATTTTTTTTATTAGCACTACTTAATTTTAGAGTCGAACTAATTTATTTCCGAGGGTGGTAGTGCTAACTTGACCGTCAAGTTAGCATTGCTAGGGATTTAAAAAAAAAAATCGAGAAAAAAAATGTTCGATTTTTTTCATTAGCACTACTTAATTACGGTTATTAAACGGGAATTATAAGCGCAATTGATTTTAATTTTAGAGTCGAACTAAATTGTTTTCGAGGGTGGTAGTGCTAACTTGACAGTCAAGTTAGCATTACTAGGGGTCATTTTTAAAAAAATTTGAGAAAAAAATTTCAATTTTTTTCATTAGCACTACTTCATTACGGTTATTAAACGGGAATTATATGCGCAATTGATTTTAATTTTAGAGTCGGATTAAATTGTTTTCGGGGGTGGTAGTGCTAACTTGACTGTCCAATTAGCATTACTAGGGGTTATTTAAAAAAAAAAATCGAGAACAAAAATGCTTCGATTTTTTTCATTTTTAATTACGGTTATTAAACGGGAATTATCTGCGCAATTGATTTTAATTTTAGAGTCGAACTAAATTGTTTTCGAGGGTGGTAGTGGTAACTTGACTGTCAAGTTAGCATTACTAGGGGTTATTTTAAAAAAAATCGAGAAAAAAAATGTTTCGATTTTTTTCATTAGCACTACTTAATTACGGTTATTAAACGGGAATTATATGCGTAATTGATTTTAATTTTAGAGTCGAACTAATTTATTTCCGAGGGTGGTAGTGCTAACTTGACCGTCAAGTCAGCATTACTAGGGATTATTTTAAAAAAAATCGAGAAAAAAAAGTTTCAATTTTTTTCATTAGCACTACTTAATTACGGTTATTAAACGGGAATTATATGCGCAATTGATTTTAATTTTAGAGTCGGATTAAATTGTTTTCGAGGGTGGTAGAGCTAACTTGACCCTCAAGTTAGCATTACTAGGGGTTATTTAAAAAAAAATCGAGAAAAAAAATTTTTCGATTTTTTTCATTAGCACTACTTAATTACGGTTATTAAACGGGAATTATCTGCGCAATTGATTTTAATTTTAGAGTCGAACTAATTTATTTCCGAGGGTGGTAGTGCTAACTTGACCGTCAAGTTAGCATTACTAGGGGTTATTTTTAAAAAAATTTGAGAAAAAAAAATTTCAATTTTTTTCATTAGCACTACTTCATTACGGTTATTAAACGGGAATTATATGCGCAATTGATTTTAATTTTAGAGTCGAACTAAATTGTTTTCGAGGGTGGTAGTGGTAACTTGACTGTCAAGTAAGCATTACAAGGGGTTATTTAATAAAAAAATTGAGAAAAAAAATTTTTCGATTTTTTTCATTAGCACTACTTAATTACGGTTATTAAACGGGAATTATCTGCGCAATTGATTTTAATTTTAGAGTCGACCTAATTTATTTTCGATTGTGGTAGTGCTAACTTGGCCGTCATGTTAGCATTACTAGGGGTTATTTAAAAAAAAGATTGTAGCACATCAACTTTTACGTTCAATACATTTGACTTTACGTTATGTTTATTATTTACGTTACGATTTAAGTTACACAAGAGCACAACACTGTCTCTATACAACCATGTGTTAGTACCATAAGAATGCAATCATGTGCACATTTTATGTTTTCATTTATAACGCAACCCTGGTTGTGACTTGTAAAATATTTTACTTCGCTCATAATTTTAATCAGCCATTGGCCATAGACGAGTGCGGTTCTCGTCCGATATTGCTTCGGACAGTCCACACTTTTTAACAGCTAAGGACAACGCGATCCAGCAGCAGTAGAAGAATTTATTACAGCCATAACGGTGTATAAAGATATCGAAAAGATCTCAGACACTGATGCCTTGCGCGGTATGCCACTACTGCTTGAGGAGTACGCTGCAACGTGGTGGATTGGCGTGAAGGAAACGGTGACTACTTTCGCCGGTGCAACTGAACTGATCCGATCAACCTTTTCGCCCCCCACTCCTGATTGGAAAATATTTTTAAATATGTTCGAACAAAAACAACAAGTGCGTGAACCTAGTGACAGCTTTATTTGCAAAAAACGATTGCTTTTCTCTCAAACTGTGCAACTGAACATTGTATACGGCCTCTTGTCCGTAAAAATTAGAGAGCGAGTGCACCGTGAAGCATTTTTGTCATTCGACGAGTTAATAGCACGTTGTCGGGATGCAGAATTATTTCTAGCGGAAGCAAAACAGGTCACGTCGCTTGTCAAAGAAAAAATCGAACACACGGAAGTACAGAAACGGTGTTCATTTTGTAGGTTGCGAGGGCATAATGCAGATGTTTGCTTAAGAAAGAAAAAGGAGCAACAGTCGCACCATGCTCAACAGCAACAACAAGAGCAAGCCACATCAAGTAGTAGTACAGCAGCGCCGCAAGTCAAACGTGGTTCCTCTTTTTCATGCTACGGCTGTGGTGCACCAGGATTTTACCGTGCAAACTGTCCAAAATGCAGTGGACGTAGCAATGAGAGTCCAAAATATCTTTCCTTCAACAGCGTATCTACTACCATTGTTGGAAGAGCAATTCCATCGGTCCATATTGAGATGTTTGGAATGCAGGGAGAAGCGTTATTTGATACTGGAGCGAAAACCAGTGTAGCCAGCTCTCATTTAAAGAATGTGCTGACGAGCAAGGGGTGTGTTTTTCAGGATGTGATGGCGGATGTCACCTTGGCAGATGGTACTACCACCACTCAAAAGGTTTTGTCCACTATTTGTGACATTACTATCGGCAACAGGCAACGGAAGATTCGAATGATATCACTACCTAATGCGAAGAAAAACCGTACACTCATAGGGGCAGACTTTTTGGAGCAAGCTGGTATCGTGCTGAATATGGCACAACGTTTTTGGTACTTCGAAGGTGAACCTAAGGTGAAGTACGATTTTGCGATACCCAGCTCGAGTAAACTACCGTTAGCTATGGACATTGCTGGCGCGCACGTTGTAGCAAGCCATTTGCAGTCACCGTGTACAAAAGCAACAAACGAGATGTCGAACTTCATAAACTACGTAGAGAAACATAGTACCACCGCCACTGTTCCTGACTCACCAGAGATTTGCTCAGAAAGTAATTATGGTCCATCTGTGAAGAACAAACGCTCGCACGCGAACGACTACTCCCCACACACCATTCAAAATGTTTTCAGAAATTCTCTACCAGTCGGTGAAATTACACCCGAGAACTCCTCACGTTTATTCGCACCGCCAATTAAAACAAAGGTCACTGACTTTGCCAAGTTTTGCAACGAAAATTTTTTTCCAATCAACTCCTTGGACGTGGAATTACCAACTGTCCATGAGCTGACCATAGCAGAGAAGGCTAAGCTGGATACACTACTGTCGAATCACGCTGAAGTCTTCGAGAAGCAGACGACTGCAACAACATTCGCGACACAAAGGATCGACACTGGTCAGCATCCTCCAATCGCTTTGCCACCGTACCGTTTGTCACAACAGCGAAAACAGCTATTGAAGATGGAACTCGACAAAATGCTGAATACCGGGGTAATAGTTAATTGCGAATCACGTGGGCAGCGCCAGTCGTGATCGTTCCAAAGAAATCTGGAAGTATACGGGTGTGCATTGATTACAGAGAGTTGAATGCTATCACAAAACCAGACAGGTACCCGCTACTACGAATTGACGACCTTTTGCATGAAGCAAAGGTTACAAAATATATGTCAACATTGGTTCTGCAATCGGGATACTGGCAAGTCGGGATGGAGAAAGCAGACCAGGACAAAACTGCTTTTATTACTCCATTTGGCATGTATAAATTCACGCGAATGCCATTCGGCCTACGCAACGCGCCGGCAACTTTCCAGCGTTTAATAGACCGCCTAAAGATACCATTGATTGACATAGTCTTGGTCGCATATTTGGATGATATTATCCTATGTTCCAAGAGCATCGAAGAACACTTGGATGAACTGAATAAACTTTTTGAACAGTTGAAGCATTTTGGTCTCAAAGTTAATAAGGAGAAATGCCGGTTTGCCTGTCAAGCTGTGAAATATTTGGGACACATACTAACGCCAGAGGGTATAAAGGTTGATCCCGACAAGATCGCAGCAATAACACTGCGCAAACCGCCGAGAAATGTGAAGGAATTATTATCCTTTTTACAGACGTGCTCATGGTACAGGCGTTTTGTACCCGCATTTGCAGATGTCTCAAAACCGCTTTCGCAATTGACGAAGAAAAACTCCAAGTGGGTTTGGTTGGATGAACAACAGAAAGCGTTTGATGAGTTGAAGCAGCTATTGACAACGACGCCAATACTAAGTCAAGCAAACGAAAATCTTCCTTTTATCCTAAAAACGGATGCTAGTGGATACGCACTAGGTGCAGTTCTAATCCAGGGGGAGGGACCAGATGAACATCCCATAGAGTACGCGAGTAGGGTCAAAAGCCGAAAAAAATTATTCAACAATAGAGCGCGAAGCTCTAGCTATTGTCTGGGCTGTACAGAAATTTCGCGGATACATTGAAGGCTCCGATGTGAAACTCATCACTGACCATCGACCGTTGAAGTGGTTGATGACATTGAAGTCCCCAACAGGAAGGTTTGCACGGTGGGCATTGCTTATACAGCCCTACAATATACAAATTGACTATAAGCCTGGTAAGACCAATGTAGTGGCAGATATGTTATCACGGCCGCCTTGTGATGCAGAACACGTTTTGCAGGAATCCTGCGACATATGCTCTTTTGAAGTTGATATGCCACGACGAGGAGCTAAGCAGATTCGCGAAGGACAACTAGCTGATCCAGACCTAAAGAAAATTATTGAGTGTTTCGAAAATAAAACCGACGATGCGATCCATTGGTCCAAACGAGGTTACACCATGAATGAAGGTGTATTGTATTGCTATAACGACGATGTTAGCGAAGAAGCACAACTGGTCATTCCCTTGTCCGAGCGTCCATCGATTTTGGACCACTATCATAACAAAGATACAGCGGGTCATTATGGAATCGACCGAACCACACAAAAATAACGTCTCGTTACTACTGGCCTGGAATTCGCAAAGACATCGAAGAACACGTTAAAAATTGTATTGATTTAAAAGATATAAAGTGTCAAACCTGAAGCCAATGGCCTTATATCAAACAACTTCAAGTAAACAGCGCTTTGAAACCATCGCCATCGATTTATTTGGGGCGTTGCCACAGGATGTCAATGGGATGCAGTGGATATACATAGTCGAGGACGTGAACAGCCGTTGGGTAGAACTTTTTGCGCTGAGAGAAGCTACTGCAGAGAACTGTGCGAAAACGCTGATAGACGAGGTGTTCCTACGGTATGGAATTCCAAGGCGAATCATCAGCGATAATGGGGTACAATTTGTATCAGCGGTTATGCAAAAGGTTACGTTCTGCCTTGGTATCAACCAAGTGTTCACACCCCTGTATCATCCTCAAGCAAACCCCGTAGAAAGAAAGAATCGCGACATTAAAGCGCAGTTGGCAATTTTAGTGGGTAATCAACACCGCGCTTGGGCAGAAAGGCTACCAGCCATTCGTTTTGCTATGAACACAACACGTTGCCAAAGTACTGGGTATTCTGCTGCCTACCTAACGTTTGGGCGTGAACTAAGGACAATCGACGATGTCCAACATGATCTCAGGGCTATCATTCTGTCCGAGAATTTCATTGCGGAAATTACTCCGTATCTCGCTACGTTGACAAACACATTCCAAAACGCTCGTGAACATGAGCAGAAACAACAAGATTTGAACAAAGACGCGTCTAATCCTCAAAGACGCGAGCAAGAAGGTTTGGAAATTGGCTCCAAGGTACTAGTCACCACTCATGTTTTAAGTAATGCCGCTAAAGGTGTGACATCCAAATTTGCACCACGGCGTGATGGGCCTTATATCATCATAGATAGAAAAGGGTCTTCCGCTTACACTGTTGCACACGAGGATAATCCACAACTTCCTCTGGGCACGTATCATGCGTCATCATTAGTACCATATCGAAGTTCCAAGACGGTTCCTGAAAAGCCGGTCAATAGAATACGTCGACGAGGACGTCCACGAAAAGCTACCTAGTAGGATACCTCATCGAGGCGATTTCAGCATCCTAGGGGGAGACTGTAGCACATCAACTTTTACGTTCAATACATTTGACTTTACGTTATGTTTATTATTTACGTTACGATTTAAGTTACACAAGAGCACAACACTGTCTCTATACAACCATGTGTTAGTACCATAAGAATGCAATCATGTGCACATTTTATGTTTTCATTTATAACGCAACCCTGGTTGTGACTTGTAAAATATTTTACTTCGCTCATAATTTTTATCAGGCATTGGCCATAGACGAGTGCGGTTATCGTCCGATATTGCTTCGGACAGTCCACACTTTTTAAAGCTAAGCTGAGTGTTCTAAATACATATATTTTTTATTGTTGTTATTGTTTAATAAATGCCGTATAATTTACGAACAAAAAGCAACAACGATTCTTCAAAATCAATTTTTTTCATTGGCACTACTTAATTACGGTTATTAAACGGGAATTATATGCGCAATTGATTTTAATTTTAGAGTCGGATTAAATTGTTTTCGAGGGTGGTAGTGCTAACTCGACCGTCAAGTTAGCATTACTAGGGGTTATTTTTAAAAAAATTTGAGAAAAAAAATTTCGATTTTTTTCATTAGCACTACTTCATTATGGTTATTAAACGGGAATTATGTATATGCGCAATTGATTTTAATTTTAGAGTCGGATTAAATTGTTTTCGAGGGTGGTAGTGCTAACTTGACCGTCAAGTTAGCATTACTAGGGGTTATTTTTAAAAAATCAAAAACGGTAGTTTTTGGATTTCACGGTGTATTTACGGTTAAAAAGCAGCAATTAACTGCGGAATTCTTTTTTCGTTCCGATACTTCCTTCTCCTTAATCGAGTGTTGGTAACTTCTACTACTATTTCCTTTTCCTTAATAAAATTTGAGAAAAAAAAATTGTTTTCGAGGGTAGTAGTGCTAACTTGACTGTCAAGTTAGCATTACTAGGGGTTATTTTTAAAAAATCAAAACCGGTGGTTTTTGGATTTCACGGTGAGTTTACGGTTAAAAGGCAGCAATTAACAGCGGAATTATTTTTTCGTTCCGATACTTCCTTTTCCTTATTCGAGTGTTGGTAATTTCTACTACTATTTTTTTTCTTAATAAAATTTGAAAAAAAAAAATTTTGATTTTTTTTCATTAGCACCACTACTTAATTACGGTTATTAAACGGGAATTATAGGCGCAATTGATTTTAATTTTAGAGTCGAACTAATTTATTTTCGAGGGTGGTAGTGCTAACTTGACTTTCAAGTTAGCATTACTAGGGGTTATTTTTAAAAAATCAAAAACGGTGGTTTTTGGATTTCACGGTGATTTTACGGTTAAAAAGCAGCAATTAACTGCGGAATTCTTTTTTCGTTCCAATACTTCCTTCTCCTTAATCGAGTGTTGGTAATTTCTACTACTATTTTATTTTTCTTAATAAAATTTCAGAAAAAAAAAATTTCGATGTTTTTCATTAGCACTACTTAATTACGGTTATTAAACGGGAATTATGTATATGCGCAGTTGATTTTAATTTTAGAGTCGGATTAAATTGTTTTCGAGGGTAGTAGTGCTAACTTGACTGTCAAGTTAGCATTACTAGGGGTTATTTTAAAAAAATCAAAAACGGTAGTTTTTGGATTTCACGGTGTGTTTACGGTTAAAAAGCAGCAATTAACTGCGGAATTCTTTTTTCGTTCCGATACTTCCTTCTCCTTAATCGAGTGTTGGTAATTTCTACTACTATTTTATTTTTCTTAATAAAATATGCAAAAAAAAAATTTCGATTTTTTCATTGGCACTATTTCATTACGGTTATTAAACGGGAATTATATGCGCAAGTGATTTTAATTTTAGAGTCGAACTAATTTATTTTCGAGGGTGGTAGTGCTAACTTTACTGTCAAGTTAGCATTACTAGGGGTTATTTTTAAAAAATTAAAAACGGTGGTTTTTGGATTTCACGCAGCAATTAACTGCGGAATAATTTTTTCTTTCCTATACTTCCTTTTCCTTATTCGAGTGTTGGTAATATCTACTACTATTTTTTTTTAATAAAATTTGCAAAAAAAAAAATTTCGATTTTTTCATTGGCACTACTTAATTACGGTTATTAAACGGGAATTATATGCGCAATTGATTTTAATTTTAGAGTCGAACTAAATTGTTTTCGAGGGTATTAGTGCTAACTTGACTGTCAAGTTAGCATTACTAGGGGTTATTAAAAAAAAAAATCGAGAAAAAAAATGTTTCGATTTTTTTCATTAGCACTACTTAATTACGGTTAGTAAACGGGAATTATCTGCGCAATTGATTTTAATTTTAGAGTCGACCTAATTTATTTTCGATTGTGGTAGTGCTAACTTGGCCGTCATGTTAGCATTACTAGGGGTTATTTAAAAAAAAAATCGAGAAAAAAAAATTTTCAATTTTTTTCATTGGCACTACTTAATTACGGTTATTAAACGGGAATTATATGCGCAATTGATTTTAATTTTAGAGTCGGATTAAATTGTTTTCGAGGGTGGTAGTGCTAACTCGACCGTCAAGTTAGCATTACTAGGGGTTATTAAAAAAAAAAATCGAGAAAAAAAATGTTTCGATTTTTTTCATTAGCACTACTTAATTACGGTTATTAAACGGTAATTATATGCGCAATTGATTTTAATTTTAGAGTCGGATTAAATTGTTTTCGAGGGTGGTAGTGCTAACTTCACCGTCAAGTTAGCATTACTAGGGGTTATTAAAAAAAAAAATCGAGAAAAAAAATGTTTCGATTTTTTTCATTAGCACTACTTAATTACGGTTAGTAAACGGGAATTATCTGCGCAATTGATTTTAATTTTAGAGTCGACCTAATTTATTTTCGATTGTGGTAGTGCTAACTTGGCCGTCATGTTAGCATTACTAGGGGTTATTTAAAAAAAAAATCGAGAAAAAAAAAATTTTCAATTTTTTTCATTGGCACTACTTAATTACGGTTATTAGACGGGAATTATATGCGCAATTGATTTTAATTTTAGAGTCGGATTAAATTGTTTTCGAGGGTGGTAGTGCTAACTCGACCGTCAAGTTAGCATTACTAGGGGTTATTTTTAAAAAAATTTTAGAAAAAAAAAATTCGATTTTTTTCATTAGCACTACTTAATTACGGTTATTAAACGGGAATTATATGCGCAATTGATTTTAATTTTAGAGTCGGATTAAATTGTTTTCGAGGGTGGTAGTGCTAACTCGACCGTCAAGTTAGCATTACTAGGGGTTATTTTTAAAAAAATGTTAGAAAAAAAATTTCGATTTTTTTCATTAGCACTATTTAATTACGGTTATTAAACGGGAATTATATGCGCAATTGATTTTAATTTTAGAGTCGAACTAATTTATTTTCGAGGGTGGTAGTGCTAACTTGACTTTCAAGTTAGCATTACTAGGGGTTATTTTTAAAAAATCAAAAACTGTGGTTTTTGGATTTCACGGTGATTTTACGGTTAAAAGGCAGCAATTAACTGCGGAATTTTTTTTTCGTTCCGATACTTCCTTCTCCTTAATCGAGTGTTGTAATTTCTACTACTATTTTCTTTTTCTTAATAAAATTTGAGAAAAAAAAATTCGATTTTTTTCATTAGCACTACTTAATTACGGTTATTACGGATTAAATTGTTTTCGAGGGTGGTAGTGCTAACTTGACCGTCAATTAATTAATTACGGTTATTAAACGGGAATTATAGGCGCAATTGATTTTAATTTTAGAGTCGAACTAATTTATTTTCGAGGGTGGTAGTGCTAACTTGACTTTCAAGTTAGCATTACTAGGGGTTATTTTTAAAAAATCAAAAACGGTGGTTTTTGGATTTCACGGTGATTTTAAGGTTAAAAGGCAGCAATTAACTGCGGAATTCTTTTTTCGTTCCAATACTTCCTTCTCCTTAATCGAGTGTTGGTAATTTCTACTACTATTTTCTTTTTCTTAATAAAATTTGAAAAAAAAAAATCGATTTTTTTCATTAGCACTACTTAATTACGGTTATTACGGATTAAATTGTTTTCGAGGGTGGTAGTGCTAACTTGACCGTCAATTAATTAATTACGGTTATTAAACGGGAATTATAGGCGCAATTGATTTTAATTTTAGAGTCGAACTAATTTATTTTCGAGGGTGGTAGTGCTAACTTGACTTTCAAGTTAGCATTACTAGGGGTTATTTTTAAAAAATCAAAAACGGTGGTTTTTGGATTTCACGGTGATTTTACGGTTAAAAAGCAGCAATTAACTGCGGAATTCTTTTTTCGTTCCGATACTTCCTTCTCCTTAATCGAGTGTTGGTAATTTCTACTACTATTTTATTTTTCTTAATAAAATTTCAGAAAAAAAAAATTTCGATGTTTTTCATTAGCACTACTTAATTACGGTTATTAAACGGGAATTATGTATATGCGCAATTGATTTTAATTTTAGAGTCGGATTAAATTGTTTTCGAGGGTAGTAGTGCTAACTTGACTGTCAAGTTAGCATTACTAGGGGTTATTTTAAAAAAATCAAAAACGGTAGTTTTTGGATTTCACGGTGTGTTTACGGTTAAAAAGCAGCAATTAACTGCGGAATTCTTTTTTCGTTCCGATACTTCCTTCTCCTTAATCGAGTGTTGGTAATTTCTATGCAAAAAAAAAATTTCGATTTTTTCATTGGCACTATTTCATTACGGTTATTAAACGGGAATTATATGCGCAAGTGATTTTAATTTTAGAGTCGAACTAATTTATTTTCGAGGGTGGTAGTGCTAACTTGACTGTCAAGTTAGCATTACTAGGGGTTATTTTTAAAAAATTAAAAACGGTGGTTTTTGGATTTCACGCAGCAATTAACTGCGGAATAATTTTTTCTTTCCTATACTTCCTTTTCCTTATTCGAGTGTTGGTAATATCTACTACTATTTTTTTTTAATAAAATTTGCAAAAAAAAAAATTTCGATTTTTTCATTGGCACTACTTAATTACGGTTATTAAACGGGAATTATATGCGCAATTGATTTTAATTTTAGAGTCGAACTAAATTGTTTTCGAGGGTATTAGTGCTAACTTGACTGTCAAGTTAGCATTACTAGGGGTTATTAAAAAAAAAAATCGAGAAAAAAAATTTTTCGATTTTTTTCATTAGCACTACTTAATTACGGTTAGTAAACGGGAATTATCTGCGCAATTGATTTTAATTTTAGAGTCGACCTAATTTATTTTCGATTGTGGTAGTGCTAACTTAGCCGTCATGTTAGCATTACTAGGGGTTATTTAAAAAAAAAATCGAGAAAAAAAAATTTTCAATTTTTTTCATTGGCACTACTTAATTACGGTTATTAAACGGGAATTATATGCGCAATTGATTTTAATTTTAGAGTCGGATTAAATTGTTTTCGAGGGTGGTAGTGCTAACTTGACCGTCAAGTTAGCATTACTAGGGGTTATTAAAAAAAAAAATCGAGAAAAAAAATGTTTCGATTTTTTTCATTAGCACTACTTAATTACGGTTATTAAACGGTAATTATATGCGCAATTGATTTTAATTTTAGAGTCGGATTAAATTGTTTTCGAGGGTGGTAGTGCTAACTTCACCGTCAAGTTAGCATTACTAGGGGTTATTAAAAAAAAAAATCGAGAAAAAAAATGTTTCGATTTTTTTCATTAGCACTACTTAATTCCGGTTAGTAAACGGGAATTATCTGCGCAATTGATTTTAATTTTAGAGTCGACCTAATTTATTTTCGATTGTGGTAGTGCTAACTTGGCCGTCATGTTAGCATTACTAGGGGTTATTTAAAAAAAAAATCGAGAAAAAAAAAATTTTCAATTTTTTTCATTGGCACTACTTAATTACGGTTATTAAACGGGAATTATATGCGCAATTGATTTTAATTTTAGAGTCGGATTAAATTGTTTTCGAGGGTGGTAGTGCTAACTCGACCGTCAAGTTAGCATTACTAGGGGTTATTTTTAAAAAAATTTGAGAAAAAAAAATTTCGATTTTTTTCATTAGCACTACTTCATTACGGTTATTAAACGGGAATTATATGCACAATTGATTTTAATTTTAGAGTCGAACTAATTTATTTTCGAGGGTGGTAGTGCTAACTTGACTGTCAAGTTAGCATTACTAGGGGTTATTTTTAAAAAATTAAAAACGGTGGTTTTTGGATTTCACGCAGCAATTAACTGCGGAATTATTTTTTCGTTCCGATACTTCCTTTTCCTTATTCGAGTGTTGGTAATATCTACTACTATTTTTTTTAAATAAAATTTGCAAAAAAAAAAATTTCGATTTTTTCATTGGCACTACTTAATTACGGTTATTAAACGGGAATTATATGCGCAATTGATTTTAATTTTAGAGTCGAACTAAATTGTTTTCGAGGGTATTAGTGCTAACTTGACTGTCAAGTTAGCATTACTAGGGGTTATTTTAAAAAAATCAAAACCGGTGGTTTTTGGATTTCACGGTGAGTTTATGTTAAAAGGCAGCAATTAACAGCGGAATTATTTTTTCGTTGCTATACTTCCTTTTCCTTATTCGAGTGTTGGTAATTTCTACTACTATTTTTTTTTCTTAATAAAATTTGAGAAAAAAAAAATTTCGATTTTTTTCATTAGCACTACTTAATTACGGTTATTACGGATTAAATTGTTTTCGAGGGTGGTATGCTAACTTGACTGTCAAGTTAGCATTACTAGGGGTTATTTTTAAAAAAATTTTAGAAAAAAAAATTCGATTTTTTTCATTAGCACTACTTAATTACGGTTATTAAACGGGAATTATATGCGCAATTGATTTTAATTTTAGAGTCGGATTAAATTGTTTTCGAGGGTAGTAGTGCTAACTCGACCGTCAAGTTAGCATTACTAGGGGTTATTTTTAAAAAAATGTTAGAAAAAAAATTTCGATTTTTTTCATTAGCACTATTTAATTACGGTTATTAAACGGGAATTATATGCGCAATTGATTTTAATTTTAGAGTCGAACTAATTTATTTTCGAGGGTGGTAGTGCTAACTTGACTGTCAAGTTAGCATTACTAGGGGTTATTTAAAAAAAAAATCGAGAAAAAATTTTTTCGATTTTTTCATTAGCACTACTTAATTACGGTTATTAAACGGGAATTATCTGCGCAATTGATTTTAATTTTAGAGTCGATTTTTTTCATTGGCACTACTTAATTACGGTTAATAAACGGGAATTATATGCGCAATTGATTTTAATTTTAGAGTCGAACTAATTTATTTTCGAGGGTGGTAGTGCTAACTTGACTTTCAAGTTAGCATTACTAGGGGTTATTTTTAGATTTAGATTTAGATTTATTTATTTACTTCAAACACACAACCAAAAAAGTTATTTTACAGCGTTTGAAGACTTACAAACTAATAAATGAACTTAGTACTAACACTAACAATACAAAACGCAATGACGGATATTACAATATGTAGATTAAAGTTATAATTGGATACTAACGAAGGGTTTAAAGAGGGATCGGGGATGAGGTGAAGAGAGCAGGGAGAATTTTTGCATATACGTACATATCAACTTTCAACAGCTATTGGGCAAAGTATCGCAGAAGTTCTTTTTTGAAGTGCAGGGGATTTCTGACTATTCTAATATACTGTGGCAGAGCGTTCCAAAGACGCACGACAAACACAAAAAATTGACGTTCGGTGACTAGGCAGCTGTATCTGACACTAAGCAAGTTCAGCGATCTAGGCGATTTACCAAAGTGAATTCGTTTCGCAAGGTAAACGGGCTCTTGAGTGCATATGACTTTATGAAGGGCTGTTAAGCATTTCAACTTCAAAATTTCATTGAAATTTATTGTGCATATTTGTTTGGTAAATACGGATATGTGATCATGGCGTTGTTTGCGATAAATATATCTGGCAATGTTGTTGTAGAGCACGTTAAGTTTTCTTCGGGACGTACTGTCACAGCTGGCATATAGTTCACATCCATACAATAGCTTTGGCAACAAAAATGTTTTTGCTAAAAGCAGCCGCGTTTTCAATGGGGTAAAGTATTGTATGGTCCATAAAGATCGTAACATTCCATAAATTTTTCCTATAACAGTTAGGATATGTGTTTTCCATGACAGTGTTCTATTAAAAAATACTCCTAAGTTCTTCGCCTTGTCCACATATCTAATCACATTAGTGTTTATTTTGACTTCATTGTAATCGCTCAGTTGAAACGCTTTTTTATAAATCACTAAACACTGAGATTTGCTTGGAGTTATTAGTAGCCCGTTGTCACATGCCCACTCGTTGACTCGATCTAAGTCTTCGTTCAGTTTCTCGATACAATTGTTGATGGACATGATAGGACCACCTATATATAATTGCACATCATCGGCATAAACATGAATTTTGCAGTGTTTTAAAATATTTTGTATGTCATTTATATATAATACAAATAGTAGCGGGCCCAGAATCGAGCCTTGGGGAACACCTCTTTTCATTGGTAAGTAACCAGATACGCTGTTGCCTGAAAATACAGCTTGTGTACGATCACTGACATACGATTTGAGTAAGCGCAGGGCTGGATCAGAAAAATTGAATAAGTTTTTGAGTTTCAAGTCAAGAAGTGCGTGGTCAACAGTATCGAATGCTTTGGAGTGATCGAGAAGGGTAAGGAGGGTTACGAGATTATTGTCAAGGTTTAGTCTAATATCGTCGGTTACCTTTATTAACGCCGTAATACAACTCCTGTTTGATCTAAAGCCAGACTGGAGAGTGCTTACTAAATGATTACTGCTGAGGAAAGAGTTTATTTGAGAGTGCATAATGCGTTCAAGCACTTTGGAAAGAAACGGTAAAATAGCTATAGGTCGATAATCGCCATTGGACTTTTTAGTTGGAACGATTTTGGCCCTTTTCCAGCAATCGGGGAACACAGATGTGGTCAGAATGGTATTAAAGGCGTAAGTTACATGCTGTAGAATTTTGGGGAGTATACATTTAAAGAACTTGGGATGTATACCATCCAAACCCATGGCATTTGATTTGACGCTAAGTACACTTTTAACAACTTCAAGTTCGTCAATATTCTTAAACCGAAAACCGGGTACGGTACCTACTAAGCATTCACTATACCTTTCATAACATGTATTACTATGATAGTCCGACAAGTTTACGAATTTCTCATTTAATTCATTCACATCCAGATCATCATATACGTGAGTATTTTTACTGCCGATCCCAATATCGCGAATACATTTCCAAGTTTTATTAGAACCCACCGCCATGCTAAATTGCTGCTCATAGTACTCAAGCTTTCTTTGCTTAATGGCTTTAGTGACGTTTCTTCTGAAAACTTTGAAATCGTGGTATGTAGCTGTGGTTTTACAACGTTTCCATTTCCGGTACGCAATGTTCCGCTTGTGAATAAGACTCTTTATGTAGCTATTGAACCACGGGGGTTTACGCGGGGTGATGGCTTTAGTAACAAGTGGTACATGTTCTGTAAATAGTGTGTTGATATACTCTTGAAGGAGAGTTATCTGTTCATTAGGGTTTTCGAGACAGTAAAGAGAATCCCACGGTGTGGAATCGACAGCTATTCCCAGTCGATCATAGTCTATGTGCATGAAGTCACGGTACGAATATGAAGTAGTTATACACGTGTACTTGAAATCAAAGGTGGTAAAGATCAAGTCATGCTTGGAAAAACATGGTACAGAAAGCTGATCAAAGATGAGGATTTTCGACATCTCACTTACATAAAAGACATCAAGGAGACTGCAGCTAGATTGAGTGAAATGCGTGGGGGTCGAAGTGTTTACGGGAAATAAGCCAAGATTTTGCATAGCCAGAGAAAAACTACTTTGAGTAAGAAGGTCACTGTTGAAATCTCCAGCTATTATAATGTTAGTAAATTTAAGGCAAAGATTTTCGACGAATTCTGTAAAGTGTTCATAATTAGTTCTTTTATTTGGCCTGTAAACACAACCTACAAGTATTTTATCACAGCTCGATGATATTTCAACAAATATATGCTCAATTGTATCAGACGACTCGGAAGAGCAGATTAGTTTACATGACATACCATGTTTTACAAAAATCGCTACACCACCACCATGCCCAGCTCGATCTAAACGAAAGATATTATAGCCAGCTACACTAAACAAACTATCTTCATGATACTTAGTGAACCAGGTCTCGGAAACACACACGACATCGACACCGGATGATTCAAAAAGGTATCTGAACTCATCTATTTTTGATGGTAGGCTCTGCGCGTTAATATGGCATATTTTCAAACCACCCCTCTGCTTACATAGAATACGTACCATATTATACGTGTTGTCATCGCCTCTGGAACGGGAGCGACTCATACTAAAAACTGTCATAAAAACACTGCACTTTATCAAAGAACACAGCAATAATAATAATAATAATACGATATGATGCAAATAAGATGAAAAATTCGGTGCAGAGTGTATTGTAATAGGGAGAAAGGTGGGATGAGGAAGAGGAAGAAAAAATAGGTACATACGTCGGTGGGAGTGCAATCATGACAATTTCTAACTTATTGCTAAGAGATATTTGCGAAAACAAAACTGTAGTAAGTATAAGCTGCGTTTAAGAGCTGGTTGTTGTGCTTAAGAGAGCGTTCACGTCATCTCTGGTACATACATTATGGGGCTCATCATTGGGTTTACGTTTTATATATACTTTACCTCTGATGGAAAACGTTGACGTCAACAATTTCTTTCGCCGTAATTCCGAAGCATAAGACATCACATCATGTAGTGTTTTAGGCAGGCACTCGTGCAAGTATACGTTCCCATAGCCGGGTATATTGATGTCGCAAAGTGAGAGTGATCTCTTACTTTTTTTGCAGAAAGCAGCAATAGATTTAAAGAGTTGACTGCGGTCATACGAGGAGAACAACTTTAGCACAATGGGAGCAGGCATACTCTTTGCTTTGTGCTTTGCTTTGTCTGGATCGTTCTTCAGTCGAAAAACATCACGTAGCGGGGGTGTTTTGTGCTGCACTGCTCTACATACGTTTGTGAAGATGTCATGCAGGTTCTCGTCAGAAGTGAGCGGAACACCATTTAAAATAATGTCGGTGGCTACTGCGCTGCTTTGAACTTCAGTGAGCTGAGCACGAACCGCTAAAATTTCATTGCGCAGAATGTGAGCATCACCGCAAGCGCTCTCCACTGCATTAATTCGTTTTTCCATAACGGTTAACGATAGCTTTAAGTTACTTATTTCGCCAGTCAACTCACCGAATTTTTGCATTATTCTGTCTTCCGAACTCTTAATTACTGATGTCAGCTCTTCAACAATTGACAGCCTCTGCTCTTTGATTTTGCCTTCCAAGTTTAACATTTCAGATGAGGTTGCTTGTGGTGTTTTTGGCGATGGTTTTGGGGATGGTTGGTTGCGTAGTGGATATTTGTGAGTTGTGGACATCTTGATTCCAGATTGTAGGCAGGAAGATTAGTGTTATGTATGCGCACTCAAGTATTGTACCGACGGCAAATTTTATTATTGAAAAACAGCTCAAGCGTGAAGAAAACTCAGGAGCACAGCAAACACGACTTACTCGTACGACATTTGTTTTTAAATTTAAAAAATCAAAAACGGTGGTTTTTGGATTTCACGGTGATTTTAAGGTTAAAAGGCAGCAATTAACTGCGGAATTCTTTTTTCGTTCCAATACTTCCTTCTCCATAATCGAGTGTTGGTAATTTCTACTACTATTTTCTTTTTCTTAATAAAATTTGAGAAAAAAAAAATCGATTTTTTTCATTAGCACTACTTAATTACGGTTATTACGGATTAAATTGTTTTCGAGGGTGGTAGTGCTAACTTGACCGTCAAGTTAGCATTACTAGGGGTTATTTTTAAAAAAAATTTGAGAAAAAAAATTTCGATTTTTTTCATTAGCACTACTTCGATACGGTTATTAAACGGGAATTATATGCGCAATTGATTTTAATTTTAGAGTCGAACTAATTTATTTTCGAGGGTGGTAGTGCTAACTTGACTGTCAAGTTAGCATTACTAGGGGTTATTTTTAAAAAATTAAAAACGGTAGTTTTTGGATTTCACGGTGTATTTACGGATAAAAAGCAGCAATTAACTGCGGAATTCTTTTTTCGTTCCGATACTTCCTTCTCCTTAATCGAGTGTTGGTAATTTCTACTACTATTTCCATTTTCTTAATAAAATTTGAGAAAAAAAAAATTCGATTTTTTTCATTAGCACTTTTTAATTACGGTTATTATACGGGAATTATATGCGCAATTGATTTTAATTTTAGAGTCGAACTAAATTGTTTTCGAGGGTGGTAGTGCTAACTTGACTGTCAAGTTAGCATTACTAGGGGTTATTTTTAAAAAATCAAAAACGGTAGTTTTAGGATTTCACGGTGTGTTCACGGTCAAAAAGCAGCAATTAACTGCGGAATTATTTTTTCGTTCCGATACTTCCTTTTCCTTAATCGAGCGTTGGTAATTTCTACTACTATTTTTTTTTTTTAATAAAATTTGCAAAAAAAAAATTTCAATTTTTTTCATTAGCACTACTTCCTTAACCGAGTGCTGGTAACTTCTACTACTATTTTTTTTCTTAATAAAATTTGAGAAAAAAAATTTCAATTTTTTTCATTAGCACTACTTAATTACGGTTATTAAACGGGAATTATGTATATGCGCAATTGATTTTAATTTTGGAGTCGGATTAAATTGTTTTCGAGGGTAGTAGTGCTAACTTGACTGTCAAGTTAGCATTACTAGGGGTTATTTTAAAAAAATCAAAAACGGTGGTTTTTGGATTTCACGGTGAGTTTACGGTTAAACAGCAGCAATTAACTACGAAATTTTTTTTTCGTTCCGATACTTCCTTCTCCTTAATCGAGTGTTGGTAATTTCTACTACTATTTTTTTTCTTAAAAAAATTTGAAAAAAAAAATTTCAATTTTTTTCATTAGCACTACTTCCTTAACCGAGTGTTGGTAACTTCTACTACTATTTTTTTTTCTTAATAAAATTTGAGAAAAAAAATTTCAATTTTTTTCATTAGCCCTACTTAATTACGGTTATTAAACGGGAATTATGAATATGCGCAATTGATTTTAATTTTAGAGTCGGATTAAATTGTTTTCGAGGGTGGTAGTGCTAACTTGACTGTCAAGTTAGCATTGCTAGGGATTATTATTTAAAAAAAAATCGAGAAAAAAATGTTTCGATTTTTTTCATTAGCACTACTTAATTACGGTTATTAAACGGGAATTATATGCGAAATTGATTTTAATTTTAGAGTCGAACTAAATTGTTTTCGAGGGTGGTAGTGCTAACTTGACTGTCCAGTTAGCATTACTAGGGGTTATTTAAAAAAAAAAAATCGAGAACAAAAATGCTTCGATTTTTTTCATTAGGACTACTTAATTACGGTTATTAAACGGGAATTATCTGCGCAATTGATTTTAATTTTAGAGTCGAACTAAATTGTTTTCGAGGGTGGTAGTGGTAACTTTACTGTCAAGTTAGAATTACTAGGGGTTATTTTTAAAAAAATCGAGAAAAAAAATGTTTCGATTTTTTTCTTTAGCACGACTTAATTACGGTTATTAAACGGGAATTATATGCTTAATTATTTTAATTTTAGAGTCGAACTAACTTATTTCCGAGGGTGGTAGTGCTAACTTGACCGTCAAGTCAGCATTACTAGGGGTTATTTAAAAAAAAATCGAGAAAAAAATGTTTCAATTTTTTTTATTAGCACTACTTAATTACGCTTATTAAACGGGAATTATATGCGCAATTGATTTTAATTTTAGAGTCGGATTAAATTGTTTTCGAGGGTGGTAGTGCTAACTTGACCGTCAAGTTAGCATTACTAGGGGTTATTTTTAAAATAATTTGAGAAAAAAAAATTTAAATTTTTTTCATTAGCACTACTTCATTACGGTTATTAAAGGGGAATTATATGCGCAATTGATTTTAATTTTAGAGTCGAACTAAATTGTTTTCGAGGGTGGTAGTGGTAACTTGACTGTCAAGTTAGCATTACTAGGAGTTATTTAAAAAAAAAAAAAACTGTGGTTTTTGGATTTCACGGTGAGTTTACGGTTAAAAGCAGTAATTAACTGCAGAATTATTTTTTCGTTCCGATACTTCCTTTTCCTTATTCGAGTGTTGGTAATTTCTACTACTATATTTTTCTTAATAAAATTTGAAAAAAAAAATTGTTGATTTTTTTTCATGAGCACTACCTAATTACGGTTATTAAACGGGAATTATATGCGCAATTGATTTTAATTTTAGAGTCGAACTAAATTGTTTTCGAGGGTGGTAGTGGTAACTTGACTGTCAAGTTAGCATTACTAGGAGTTATTTTTAAAAAATAAAAAACGGTGGTTTTTGGATTTCACGGTGAGTTTACGGTTAAAAGCAGTAATTAACTGCAGAATTATTTTTTCGTTCCGATACTTCCTTCTCCTTAATCGAGTGTTGGTAATTTCTACTACTATTTCCTTTTTCTTAATAAAATTTGAGAAAAAAATTTCGATTTTTTTCATTAGCACTTTTTAATTACGGTTATTATACGGGAATTATATGCGCAATTGATTTTAATTTTAGAGTCGAACTAAATTGTTTTCGAGGGTGGTAGTGCTAACTTGACTGTCAAGTTAGCATTACTAGGGGTTATTTTTAAAAAATCAAAAACGGTAGTTTTAGGATTTCACGGTGTGTTCAACGTCAAAAAGCAGCAATTAACAGCGGAATTATTTTTTCGTTCCGATACTTCCTTTTCCTTAATCGGGTGTTGGTAATTTCTACTACTATTTTTTTTTTCTTAATAAAATTTGCAAAAAAAAATTCAATTTTTTTCATTAGCACTACTTCCTGAACCGAGTGTTGGTAACTTCTACTACTATTTTTTTTTCTTGATAAAATTTGAGAAAAAAAATTTCGATTTTTTTCATTAGCACTTTTTAATTACGGTTATTATACGGGAATTATATGCGCAATTGATTTTAATTTTAGAGTCGAACTAAATTGTTTTCGAGGGTGGCAGTGCTAACTTGACTGTCAAGTTAGCATTACTAGGGGTTATTTTTAAAAAATCGAAAACGGAAGTTTTTGGATTTCACGGTGTATTTACGGTTAAAAAGCAGCAATTAACTACGGAATTCTTTTTTCGTTCCGATACTTCCTTCTCCTTAATCGAGTGTTGGTAATTTCTACTACTATTTTTTTTTCTTAATAAAATTTGCAAAAAAAAATTTCAATTTTTTTCATTAGCACTACTTCCTGAACCGAGTCTTGGTAACTTCTACTACTATTTTTTTTTCTTGATAAAATTTGAGAAAAAAAAATTTCAATTTTTTTCATTAGCACTACTTAATTACGGTTATTATACGGGAATAATATGCGCAATTGATTTTAATTTTAGAGTCGAACTAAATTGTTTTCGAGGGTGGTAGTGCTAACTTGACTGTCAAGTTAGCATTACTAGGGGTTATTTTTAAAAAAATCAAAAACGGTAGTTTTAGGATTTCACGGTGTGTTCAACATCAAAAAGCAGCAATTAACTGCGGAATTATTTTTTCGTTGCGATACTTCCTTCTTCTTAATCGAGTGTTGGAAATTTCTACTACTATTTCTTTTTTCTTAATAAAATTTGAGAAAAAAAATTTCGATTTTTTTCATTAGCACTACTTCGTTACGGTTATTAAACGGGAATTATATGCGCAATTGATTTTAATTTTAGAGTCGAACTAATTTATTTTCGAGGGTGGTAGTGCTAACTTTACTGTCAAGTTAGCATTACTAGGGGTTATTTTTAAAAAATCAAAAACGGTAGTTTTAGGATTTCACGGTGTGTTCAACGTAAAAAGCAGCAATTAACTGCGGAATTATTTTTTCGTTCCGATACTTCCTTTTCCTTAATCGAGTGTTGGTAATTTCTACTACTATTTTTTTTTCTTAATAAAATTTGCAAAAAAAAATTTCAATTTTTTTCATTAGCACTACTTCCTGAACCGAGTCTTGGTAACTTCTACTACTATTTTTTTTCTTGATAAAATTTGAGAAAAAAAATTTCAATTTTTTTCATTAGCACTACTTAATTACGGTTATTAAACGGGAATTATGTATATGCGCAATTGATTTTAATTTTAGAGTCGAATTAAATTGTTTTCGAGGGTAGTAGTGCTAACTTGACTGTCAAGTTAGCATTACTAGGGGTTATTTTTAAAAAAGCAAAAACGTTGGTTTAGGATTTCACGGTGAGTTTACGGTTAAACAGCAGCAATTAACTGCGAAATTATTTTTGCGTTCCGATACTTCCTTCTCCTTAATCGAGTGTTGGTAATTTCTACTACTATTTTTTTTTCTTAAAAAAATTTGAAAAAAAAAAATTTAAATTTTTTTCATTAGCACTACTTCCTTAACCGAGTGTTGGTAACTTCTACTACTATTTTTTTTTCTTGATAAAATTTGAGAAAAAAAAAATTCAATTTATTTCATTAGCACTACTTAATTACGGTTATTAAACGGGAATTATGTCTATACGCAATTGATTTTAATTTTAGAGTCGGATTAAATTGTTTTCGAGGATGGTAGTGCTAACTTGACTGTCAAGTTAGCATTACTAGGGGTTATTTTAAAAAAAATCGAGAAAAAAATTTTTCGATTTTTTTCATTAGCACTACTTAATTTTAGAGTCGAACTAATATATTTCCGAGGGTGGTAGTGCTAACTAACAGAGAAGGACTCCTTCTACGATAAACTTGAACAGACTTATGATCGCTGCCCCCAACATGATATCAAAATCGTGCTCGGCGACTTTAATGCGAAGGTGGGCAAGGAAGGAGTCTTTGGTCCAACAGTTGGAAAATTTAGTCTCCATGATATAACATCCCCCAACGCCACTAGGTTGATTGATTTCGCCGCTGCTCGCAATATGGTCATCAGTAGTACCAGGTTCCAGCATAAACGAATACACCAAGCCACATGGCTGTCTCCTGATCAAAGAACAAGAAACCAGATTGATCATGTCATGATCGACGGCAGACATAGCTCCACCGTTCTGGACGTGCGTACCCTTCGTGGTCCCAATATCGACTCGGACCATTATCTTGTTGCAGCCAAGATACGCACACGCCTCTGTGTAGCAAAGAAAGTGCGCACAGTAACGGAAGGAAAGTTTGACGTCGAGAAGCTGCGCACGACACAGACAGCTGACAATTTCTCCACTCGACTCTCACACCTGCTATCGGAGAGCAATCCTCGACCTAACGATGCAACCGAGCAATGGAAGCATATCTCTCACTCATTACGTACCGCCGCTGAGGCCACTATAGGGTTCCAGCGAGCCCGCAAAAACAACTGGTACGATGAGGAATGCAGCACTGCCTCGGACAAAAAGGACGCTGCCTACAGGGAGACGTTGCGAACGGGCGCAACCCGCAGTGTATGGCAACGCTATCGTGAGGCAAAGAAGGAAGAGAGACGCCTTTTCAGAAAAAAGAAACGTGAGGCCGAAAGGCGTGAGTGTGAGGAGCTTGAGATGCTGGCTGACAGGAATGATGCCCGAAAATTCTATGAAAAGATCCGGCGGATGACGGAAGGTTTTAAGACCGGGGCAAGTTCCTGTAAGGACAATAATGGCGACCTGGTAACCGACGTACAGAGTGTACTTAAATTATGGAGGGAGCACTTCTCCTCACTGCTAAATTGCGAGGGAGACGTCGAACACGATACCCCAATCCCTGACGATGGAAAAGTCGTCCCACCACCTGACTATGATGAAGTGAGGATAGCTATATCCCGGCTCAAAAACAACAAAGCGCCTGGAAAAGACGGACTACCCGCCGAGCTGTTCAAACACGGAGGCGAAGAGCTGGTAAAAAGCATGCATCAGCTCTTATGCAGAATATGGTCAGACGAGTGCATGCCTCCAGATTGGAATTTAAGTGTGCTCTGCCCAATCCACAAGAAAGGCGATCCCGCTAACCGCACCAACTACCGCGGAATCAGCCTTCTTAATATCGCATATAAGGTTCTTTCTAGCGTATTGTGTGAAAGACTGAAGCCCATCGTAGACAAGCTGATTGGACCTTATCAGTGTGGCTTTAGACCTGGTAAGTCTACCATCGACCAGATTTTCATGATACGCAAATCCTGGAGAAGACCCATGATAAAAGAATCGACACACACCATCTCTTTGTCGATTTCAAAGCCGCTTTTGACAGCGCAAAAAGGAGTTGCCTGTATGCCGCCATGTCTGAATTTGACTTCCCTGCAAAGCTTATACGGCTTTGCCAAATGACGTTGAGCAATACTAACAGCTCCGTCAGAGTCGGGAAGGACCTCTCTGAGCCATTTGAAACCAAACGAGGCTTCAGACAGGGCGACTCCCTTTCGTGCGATTTCTTCAACCTGATGCTGGAGAAGATAATTCGAGCAGCAGAGCTAAACCGCAATGGTACAATCTTTTACAAGAGCGTGCAATTGCTGGCGTATGCCGATGATATTGATATCATTGTCCTTAACAACCGCGCCGTAAGCGCTGCCTTCTCTGGACTGGATAAAGAAGCGAAAAAAGTGGGTCTTGCGGTCAACGAGGACAAGACGAAGTATTTGCTGTCATCAAAGAAAGAATCGGCGCACCTGCGCCTTGGCAGCCACGTCACTGTTGATAGTTACAAATTTGAAACTGTGAGGGACTTCGTCTATTTGGGAACCAGCATTAACACCGAAAATAATATCAGTCTAGAAATCCAACGGAGAATCACTCTTGCGAACAAGTGCTACTTTGGACTGAGTAGGCAATTGAGAAGTAAAGTCCTCTCTCGAAGAACAAAGATCGCGCTCTATAAGTCTCTCATCATACCTGTCCTGATGTATGGCTCAGATTCATGGACAATGTCAAGAGAAGATGAGATGGCCCTTGGAGTATTTGAGAGAAAAGTTCTCCGGAAGATTTATGGTCCTTCCCGTGATGCCGACGGCGAGTATCGAAGGAGATTTAACAATGAGCTGTACGAGCTTTACGCAGATCTGACCATAGTCCAGCGAATTAAAGCCCAAAGGCTCCGCTGGCTGGGTCACGTCATGCGAATGGACAAAGAAGCTCCAGCCCAGAAGGTTTTCCAATCGTCACCCGAATTCGGCAGCAGAGGAAGGGGGAGGCCTCGACTGAGATGGAAACAACAGGTGGAGGATGACTTGAACTCCCTTGGGGTTTCCAATTGGCGTCAGTTATCGCTAACAGCCCTATGCTGCGCGTTACCGGTAAAATTGCCATCGGCAAACAATTTTCCCTAAAATACGTTACCAAATAAAGTAGCTGCGATTCTGAGCAGATGGTAACGCTCTAATGGCAAAAAAACTCACCAGTGTGCATGGTGAATTGAAAAGCCGCCCTGCTAGTCACCTGCCATATGTTTTTTGTTTATCAAAAAGAAGAAGACTTCAAAATAGAAATGAACAAGTAAGTAAATTTGGTAAATATTTTATGAAATTTATTAAAAATTGTTTATTTTATTTACAGAAAATATGCACGCACCACCCCAGCGCAGTTGCGGTTGTTTGTGGCCTTTTACAAAGACCATCCCGAGCTCCTGCAGGGAATACACAGTTTTTATTGTGATTTATTAATACTATATACCTGTTTATTTGTTTGATTTTCACTTTGTTTTATTTATTTTGTTTAATTTTCACTTTATTTTGTTCAATTGCACTTTCGCTTTTTTATTTTTCAAAGTAAACATCAGCTGTTTTATATTGATGTTACCACATGTTACCACCTATTTTGGTGGTAACGGTGTTACCAGAAAACTTTTGCCCTCAGAATACCAAAAAGGAGTAAAAGTTGCCGAGTGAATTTGTTTGCCGGTAATAATAAAGTTATTACCACAGTAGAATTGACCTGTAAAAAGGAATGACTGGCGTGCTTTGATAGGCGACGGCCAAAATCGCTTAGGCGGTTAAGCGCCAATAAATGATGATGATGGTAGTGCTAACTTGACCGTCAAGTTAGCATTGCTAGGGATTATTTTAAAAAAAATCGAGAAAAAAATGTTTCGATTTTTTTCATTAGCACTACTTAATTACGGTTATTAAACGGGAATTATATGCGCAATTGATTTTAATTTTAGAGTCGAACTAATTTATTTTCGAGGGTGGTAGTGCTAACTTGACTTAACGGTGGTTTTTGGATTTCACGGTGATTTTACGGTTAAAAAGCAGCAATTAACTGCGGAATTCTTTTTTCGTTCCGATACTTCCTTCTCCTTATTCGAGTGTTGGTAATTTCTACTACTATTTTTTTTTCTTAATAAAATATGCCAAAAAAAAATTTCGATTTTTTCATTGGCACTATTTCATTACGGTTATTAAACGGGAATTATATGCGCAAGTGATTTTAATTTTAGGGTCGAACTAATTTTTTTTCGAGGGTGGTAGTGCTAACTTGACTGTCAAGTTAGCATTACTAGGGGTTATTTTTAAAAAATCAAAAACGGTAGTTTTTGGATTTCACGGTGTATTTACGGTTAAAAAGCAGCAATTAACTGCGGAATTCTTTTTTCGTTCCGTACTTCCTTCTCCTTAATCGAGTATTGGTAATTTCTACTACTATTTCCTTTTTCTTAATAAAATTTGAGAAAAAAAATTGTTTTCGAGGGTAGTAGTGCGAACTTGACTGTCAAGTTAGCATTACTAGGGGCTATTTTTAAAAAATCAAAACCGGTGGTTTTTGGATTTCACGGTGAGTTTACGGTTAAAAGGCAGCAATGAACAGCGGAATTATTTTTTCGTTCCGATACTTCCTTTTCCTTATTCGAGTGTTGGTAATTTCTACTACTATTTTTTTTTCTTAATAAAATTTGAAAAAAAAAAAAATTTTGATTTTTTTTTCATTAGCACCACTACTTAATTACGGTTATTAAACGGGAATTATATGCGCAATTGACTTTAATTTTAGAGTCGAACTGATTTACTTTCGAGGGTGGTAGTGCTAACTTGACTTTCAAGTTAGCATTACTAGGGGTTATTTTTAAAAAATCAAAAACGGTAGTTTTTGGATTTCACGGTGTATTTACGGTTAAAAAGCAGCAATTAACTGCGGAATTCTTTTTTTCGTTCCGTACTTCCTTCTCCTTAATCGAGTATTGGTAATTTCTACTACTATTTCCTTTTTCTTAATAAAATTTGAGAAAAAAAAATTGTTTTCGAGGGTAGTAGTGCTAACTTGACTGTCAAGTTAGCATTACTAGGGGTTATTTTAAAAAAAATCAAAAACGGTGGTTTTTGGATTTCACGGTGATTTTACGGTTAAAAAGCAGCAATTAACTGCGGAATTCTTTTTTCGTTCCGATACTTCCTTCTCCTTAATCGAGTGTTGGTAATTTCTACTACTATTTTCTTTTTCTTAATAAAATTTGAGAAAAAAAAATTTCGATTTTTTTCATTAGTACTACTTAATTACGGTTATTACGGATTAAATTGTTTTCGAGGGTGGTAGTGCTAACTTGACTGTCAAGTTAGCATTACTAGGGGTTATTTAAAAAAAAAATGGATTTCACGGTGAGTTTACGGTTAAACAGCAGCAATTAACTGCGAAATTATTTTTTCGTTCCGATACTTCCTTCTCCTTAATCGAGTGTTGGTTATTCATACTACAATTTTTTTTTCTTAAAAAAATTTAAAAAAAAAATTTCAATTTTTTTCATTAGCACTTCTTCCTTAACCGAGTGTTGGTAACTTCTACTACTATTTTTTTTCTTAATAAAATTTGAGAAAAAAAAATTTCAATTTGTTGCATTAGCACTACTTAATTACGGTTATTAAACGGGAATTATGTATATGCGCAATTGATTTTAATTTTAGAGTCGGATTAAATTGTTTTCGAGGGTGGTAGTGCTAACTTGACTGTCAAGTTAGCATTACTAGGGGTTATTTTAAAAAAAATCGAGAAAAAAAATGTTTCGATTTTTTTCATTAGCACTACTTAATTTTAGAGTCGAACTAATATATTTCCGAGGGTGGTAGTGCTAACTTGACCGTCAAGTTAGCATTGCTAGGGATTATTTAAAAAAAGCGAGAAAAAAAATGTTTCAATTTTTTTCATTAGCACTACTTAATTACGGTTATTAAACGGGAATTATATGCGAAATTGATTTTAATTTTAGAGTCGAACTAAATTGTTTTCGAGGGTGGTAGTGCTAACTTGACTGTCAAGTTAGCATTACTAGGGGTTATTTTTAAAAAAAATTGAGAAAAAAAAAATTCATTACGGTTATTAAACGGGAATTATCTGCGCAATTGATTTTAATTTTAGAGTCGAACTAAATTGTTTTCGAGGGTGGTAGTGGTAACTTGACTGTCAAGTTAGCATTACTGGGGGTTATTTTGAAAAAAATCGAGAAAAAAAATGTTTCGATTTTTTTCATTAGCACTACTTAATTACGGTTATTAAACGGGAATTATATGCGCAATTGATTTTAATTTTAGAGTCGGATTAAATTGTTTTCGAGGGTGGTAGTGCTAACTTGACTGTCCAGTTAGCATTACTAGGAGTTCGATTTGTTTCATTAGGACTACTTAATTACGGTTATTAAACGGGAATTATCTGCGCAATTGATTTTAATTTTAGAGTCGGATTAAATTGTTTTCGAGGGTAGTAGTGCTAACTTGACCGTCAAGTTAGCATTACTAGGGGTTATTTTTAAAAAAATTTGAGAAAAAAAAATTTCAATTTTTTTCATTAGCACTTCTTCCTTAACCGAGTGTTGGTAACTTCTACTACTATTTTTTTTCTTAATAAAATTTGAGAAAAAAAAATTTCAATTTGTTGCATTAGCACTACTTAATTACGGATATTAAACGGGAATTATGTATATGCGCAATTGATTTTAATTTTAGAGTCGGATTAAATTGTTTTCGAGGGTGGTAGTGCTAACTTGACTGTCAAGTTAGCATTACTAGGGGTTATTTTAAAAAAAATCGAGAAAAAAAATGTTTCGATTTTTTTCATTAGCACTACTTAATTTTAGAGTCGAACTAATATATTTCCGAGGGTGGTAGTGCTAACTTGACCGTCAAGTTAGCATTGCTAGGGATTATTTAAAAAAAAGCGAGAAAAAAAATGTTTCAATTTTTTTCATTAGCACTACTTAATTACGGTTATTAAACGGGAATTATATGCGAAATTGATTTTAATTTTAGAGTCGAACTAAATTGTTTTCGAGGGTGGTAGTGCTAACTTGACTGTCAAGTTAGCATTACTAGGGGTTATTTTTAAAAAAAATTGAGAAAAAAAAAATTCATTACGGTTATTAAACGGGAATTATCTGCGCAATTGATTTTAATTTTAGAGTCGAACTAAATTGTTTTCGAGGGTGGTAGTGGTAACTTGACTGTCAAGTTAGCATTACTGGGGGTTATTTTGAAAAAAATCGAGAAAAAAAATGTTTCGATTTTTTTCATTAGCACTACTTAATTACGGTTATTAAACGGGAATTATATGCGCAATTGATTTTAATTTTAGAGTCGGATTAAATTGTTTTCGAGGGTGGTAGTGCTAACTTGACTGTCCAGTTAGCATTACTAGGGGTTCGATTTGTTTCATTAGGACTACTTAATTACGGTTAATAAACGGGAATTATCTGCGCAATTGATTTTAATTTTAGAGTCGAACTAAATTGTTTTCGAGGGTGGTAGTGGTAACTTGACTGTCAAGTTAGCATTACTGGGGGTTATTTTGAAAAAAATCGAGAAAAAAAATGTTTCGATTTTTTTCATTAGCACTACTTAATTACGGTTATTAAACGGGAATTATATGCGCAATTGATTTTAATTTTAGAGTCGGATTAAATTGTTTTCGAGGGTAGTAGTGCTAACTTGACCGTCAAGTTAGCATTACTAGGGGTTATTTTTAAAAAAATTTGAGAAAAAAAAATTTCAATTTTTTTCATTAGCACTACTTCATTACGGTTATTAAACGGGAATTATATGCGCAATTGATTTTAATTTTAGAGTCGAACTAAATTGTTTTCGACGGTGGTACTGGTAACTTGACTGTCAAGTTAGCATTACTAGGGGTTATTTTTAAAAAATCAAAACCGGTGGTTTTTGGATTTCACGGTGAGTTTACGGTTAAAAGTCAGCAATTAACTGCAGAATTATTTTTTGGTTCCGATACTTCCTTTTCCTTATTCGAGTGTTGGTAATTTCTACTACTATTTTTTTTCTTAATAAAATTTGAAAAAAAAAATTGTTGATTTTTTTTCATTAGCACTACTTAATTACGGTTATTAAAGGGGAATTATATGCGCAATTGATTTTAATTGTAGAGTCGAACTAATTTATTTTCGAGGGTGGTAGTGCTAACTTGACTTTAACTGTGGTTTTTGGATTTCACGGTGATTTTACGGTTAAATAGCAGCAATTAACTGCGGAATTCTTTTTTCGTTCCGATACTTCCTTCTCCTTATTCGAGTGTTGGTAATTTCTACTACTATTTTTTTTTCTTAATAAAATATGCCAAAAAAAATTTCGATTTTTTCATTGGCACTATTTCATTACGGTTATTAAACGGGAATTATATGCGCAAGTGATTTTAATTTTAGAGTCGAACTAATTTTTTTTCGAGGGTGGTAGTGCTAACTTGACTGTCAAGTTAGCATTACTAGGGGTTATTTTTAAAAAATCAAAACCGGTGGTTTTTGGATTTTAATTTTAGAGTCGAACTAAATTGTTTTCGACGGTGGTACTGGTAACTTGACTGTCAAGTTAGCATTAGTAGGGGTTATTTTTAAAAAATCAAAACCGGTGGTTTTTGGATTTCACGGTGAGTTTACGGTTAAAAGGCAGCAATTAACAGCGGTATTATTTTTTCGTTCCGATACTTCCTTTTCCTTATTCGAGTTGGTAATTTCTACTACTATTTTTTTTCTTAATAAAATTTGAAAAAAAAAATTTTTGATTTTTTTTCATTAGAACCACTACTTAATTACGGTTATTAAACGGGAATTATATGCGCAATTGATTTTAATTTTAGAGTCGAACTAATTTATTTTCGAGGGTGGTAGTGCTAACTTGACTTTCAAGTTAGCATTACTAGGGGTTATTTTTAAAAAATCAAAAACGGTGGTTTTTGGATTTTACGGTGATTTTACGGTTAAAAAGCAGCAATTAACTGCGGAATTCTTTTTTCGTTCCGATACTTACTTCTTCTTAATCGAATGTTGGTAATTTCTACTACTATTTTCTTTTTCTTAATAAAATTTGAGAAAAAAAAATTTCGATTTTTTGCATTAGTACTACTTAATTACGGTTATTACGGATTAAATTGTTTTCGAGGGTGGTAGTGCTAACTTGACTGTCAAGTTAGCATTACTAGGGGTTATTTAAAAAAAAAATCGAGAAAACAATTTTTCGATTTTTTCATTAGCACTACTTAATTACGGTTATTAAACGGGAATTATCTGCGCAATTGATTTTAATTTTAGAGTCGACCTAATTTATTTTCGATTGTGGTAGTGCTAACTTGGCCGTCATGTTAGCATTACTAGGGGTTATTTTAAAAAAAAATGTAGAAAAAAAATTTTTCGATTTTTTTCATTGGCATTATTATTTTTTCGTTGCGATACTTCCTTTTCCTTATTCGAGTTGGTAATTTCTACTACTATTTTTTTTCTTAATAAAATTTGAAAAAAAAAAATTTTTGATTTTTTTTCATTAGCACCACTACTTAATTACGGTTATTAAACGGGAATTATATGCGCAATTGATTTTAGTTTTAAAGTCGAACTAATTTATTTTCGAGGGTGGTAGTGCTAACTTGACTTTCAAGTTAGCATTACTAGGGGTTATTTTTAAAAAATCAAAAACGGTGGTTTTTGGATTTTACGGTGATTTTACGGTTAAAAAGCAGCAATTAACTGCGGAATTCTTTTTTCGTTCCGATACTTCCTTCTCCTTAATCGAGTGTTGGTAATTTCTACTACTATTTTCTTTTTCTTAATAAAATTTGAGAAAAAAAAATTTCGATTTTTTTCATTAGTACTACTTAATTACGGTTATTACGGATTAAATTGTTTTCGAGGGTGGTAGTGCTAACTTGACTGTCAAGTTAGCATTACTAGGGGTTATTTAAAAAAAAAATGGATTTCACGGTGAGTTTACGGTTAAACAGCAGCAATTAACTGCGAAATTATTTTTTCGTTCCGATACTTCCTTCTCCTTAATCGAGTGTTGGTTATTCATACTACAATTTTTTTTTCTTAAAAAAATTTGAAAAAAAAAATTTCAATTTTTTTCATTAGCACTTCTTCCTTAACCGAGTGTTGGTAACTTCTACTACTATTTTTTTTCTTAATAAAATTTGAGAAAAAAAAATTTCAATTTGTTGCATTAGCACTACTTAATTACGGTTATTAAACGGGAATTATGTATATGCGCAATTGATTTTAATTTTAGAGTCGGATTAAATTGTTTTCGAGGGTGGTAGTGCTAACTTGACTGTCAAGTTAGCATTACTAGGGGTTATTTTAAAAAAAATCGAGAAAAAAAATGTTTCGATTTTTTTCATTAGCACTACTTAATTTTAGAGTCGAACTAATATATTTCCGAGGGTGGTAGTGCTAACTTGACCGTCAAGTTAGCATTGCTAGGGATTATTTAAAAAAAAAGCGAGAAAAAAAATGTTTCAATTTTTTTCATTAGCACTACTTAATTACGGTTATTAAACGGGAATTATATGCGAAATTGATTTTAATTTTAGAGTCGAACTAAATTGTTTTCGAGGGTGGTAGTGCTAACTTGACTGTCAAGTTAGCATTACTAGGGGTTATTTTTAAAAAAAATTGAGAAAAAAAAAATTCATTACGGTTATTAAACGGGAATTATCTGCGCAATTGATTTTAATTTTAGAGTCGAACTAAATTGTTTTCGAGGGTGGTAGTGGTAACTTGACTGTCAAGTTAGCATTACTGGGGGTTATTTTGAAAAAAATCGAGAAAAAAAATGTTTCGATTTTTTTCATTAGCACTACTTAATTACGGTTATTAAACGGGAATTATATGCGCAATTGATTTTAATTTTAGAGTCGGATTAAATTGTTTTCGAGGGTGGTAGTGCTAACTTGACTGTCCAGTTAGCATTACTAGGAGTTCGATTTGTTTCATTAGGACTACTTAATAACGGTTATTAAACGGGAATTATCTGCGCAATTGATTTTAATTTTAGAGTCGGATTAAATTGTTTTCGAGGGTAGTAGTGCTAACTTGACCGTCAAGTTAGCATTACTAGGGGTTATTTTTAAAAAAATTTGAGAAAAAAAAATTTCAATTTTTTTCATTAGCACTTCTTCCTTAACCGAGTGTTGGTAACTTCTACTACTATTTTTTTTCTTAATAAAATTTGAGAAAAAAAAATTTCAATTTGTTGCATTAGCACTACTTAATTACGGATATTAAACGGGAATTATGTATATGCGCAATTGATTTTAATTTTAGAGTCGGATTAAATTGTTTTCGAGGGTGGTAGTGCTAACTTGACTGTCAAGTTAGCATTACTAGGGGTTATTTTAAAAAAAATCGAGAAAAAAAATGTTTCGATTTTTTTCATTAGCACTACTTAATTTTAGAGTCGAACTAATATATTTCCGAGGGTGGTAGTGCTAACTTGACCGTCAAGTTAGCATTGCTAGGGATTATTTAAAAAAAAGCGAGAAAAAAAATGTTTCAATTTTTTTCATTAGCACTACTTAATTACGGTTATTAAACGGGAATTATATGCGAAATTGATTTTAATTTTAGAGTCGAACTAAATTGTTTTCGAGGGTGGTAGTGCTAACTTGACTGTCAAGTTAGCATTACTAGGGGTTATTTTTAAAAAAAATTGAGAAAAAAAAAATTCATTACGGTTATTAAACGGGAATTATCTGCGCAATTGATTTTAATTTTAGAGTCGAACTAAATTGTTTTCGAGGGTGGTAGTGGTAACTTGACTGTCAAGTTAGCATTACTGGGGGTTATTTTGAAAAAAATCGAGAAAAAAAATGTTTCGATTTTTTTCATTAGCACTACTTAATTACGGTTATTAAACGGGAATTATATGCGCAATTGATTTTAATTTTAGAGTCGGATTAAATTGTTTTCGAGGGTGGTAGTGCTAACTTGACTGTCCAGTTAGCATTACTAGGGGTTCGATTTGTTTCATTAGGACTACTTAATTACGGTTAATAAACGGGAATTATCTGCGCAATTGATTTTAATTTTAGAGTCGAACTAAATTGTTTTCGAGGGTGGTAGTGGTAACTTGACTGTCAAGTTAGCATTACTGGGGGTTATTTTGAAAAAAATCGAGAAAAAAAATGTTTCGATTTTTTTCATTAGCACTACTTAATTACGGTTATTAAACGGGAATTATATGCGCAATTGATTTTAATTTTAGAGTCGGATTAAATTGTTTTCGAGGGTAGTAGTGCTAACTTGACCGTCAAGTTAGCATTACTAGGGGTTATTTTTAAAAAAATTTGAGAAAAAAAAATTTCAATTTTTTTCATTAGCACTACTTCATTACGGTTATTAAACGGGAATTATATGCGCAATTGATTTTAATTTTAGAGTCGAACTAAATTGTTTTCGACGGTGGTACTGGTAACTTGACTGTCAAGTTAGCATTACTAGGGGTTATTTTTAAAAAATCAAAACCGGTGGTTTTTGGATTTCACGGTGAGTTTACCGTTAAAAGGCAGCAATTAACTGCAGAATTATTTTTTGGTTCCGATACTTCCTTTTCCTTATTCGAGTGTTGGTAATTTCTACTACTATTTTTTTTCTTAATAAAATTTGAAAAAAAAAATTGTTGATTTTTTTTCATTAGCACTACTTAATTACGGTTATTAAAGGGGAATTATATGCGCAATTGATTTTAATTGTAGAGTCGAACTAATTTATTTTCGAGGGTGGTAGTGCTAACTTGACTTTAACGGTGGTTTTTGGATTTCACGGTGATTTTACGGTTAAATAGCAGCAATTAACTGCGGAATTCTTTTTTCGTTCCGATACTTCCTTCTCCTTATTCGAGTGTTGGTAATTTCTACTACTATTTTTTTTTCTTAATAAAATATGCCAAAAAAAATTTCGATTTTTTCATTGGCACTATTTCATTACGGTTATTAAACGGGAATTATATGCGCAAGTGATTTTAATTTTAGAGTCGAACTAATTTTTTTTCGAGGGTGGTAGTGCTAACTTGACTGTCAAGTTAGCATTACTAGGGGTTATTTTTAAAAAATCAAAACCGGTGGTTTTTGGATTTTAATTTTAGAGTCGAACTAAATTGTTTTCGACGGTGGTACTGGTAACTTGACTGTCAAGTTAGCATTACTAGGGGTTATTTTTAAAAAATCAAAACCGGTGGTTTTTGGATTTCACGGTGAGTTTACGGTTAAAAGGCAGCAATTAACAGCGGTATTATTTTTTCGTTCCGATACTTCCTTTTCCTTATTCGAGTTGGTAATTTCTACTACTATTTTTTTTCTTAATAAAATTTGAAAAAAAAAATTTTTGATTTTTTTTCATTAGAACCACTACTTAATTACGGTTATTAAACGGGAATTATATGCGCAATTGATTTTAATTTTAGAGTCGAACTAATTTATTTTCGAGGGTGGTAGTGCTAACTTGACTTTCAAGTTAGCATTACTAGGGGTTATTTTTAAAAAATCAAAAACGGTGGTTTTTGGATTTTACGGTGATTTTACGGTTAAAAAGCAGCAATTAACTGCGGAATTCTTTTTTCGTTCCGATACTTACTTCTTCTTAATCGAATGTTGGTAATTTCTACTACTATTTTCTTTTTCTTAATAAAATTTGAGAAAAAAAATTTCGATTTTTTGCATTAGTACTACTTAATTACGGTTATTACGGATTAAATTGTTTTCGAGGGTGGTAGTGCTAACTTGACTGTCAAGTTAGCATTACTAGGGGTTATTTAAAAAAAAAATCGAGAAAACAATTTTTCGATTTTTTCATTAGCACTACTTAATTACGGTTATTAAACGGGAATTATCTGCGCAATTGATTTTAATTTTAGAGTCGACCTAATTTATTTTCGATTGTGGTAGTGCTAACTTGGCCGTCATGTTAGCATTACTAGGGGTTATTTTAAAAAAAAATCTAGAAAAAAAATTTTTCGATTTTTTTCATTGGCATTATTATTTTTTCGTTCCGATACTTCCTTTTCCTTATTCGAGTTGGTAATTTCTACTACTATTTTTTTTCTTAATAAAATTTGAAAAAAAAAAAATTTTTGATTTTTTTTCATTAGCACCACTACTTAATTACGGTTATTAAACGGGAATTATATGCGCAATTGATTTTAGTTTTAAAGTCGAACTAATTTATTTTCGAGGGTGGTAGTGCTAACTTGACTTTCAAGTTAGCATTACTAGGGGTTATTTTTAAAAAATCAAAAACGGTGGTTTTTGGATTTCACGGTGATTTTACGGTTAAAAAGCAGCAATTAACTGCGGAATTCTTTTTTCGTTCCGATACTTCCTTCTCCTTAATCTGTTGGCAATTTCTACTACTATTTCCTTTTTCTTAATAAAATTTGAGAAAAAAAAATTCGATTTTTTTCATTAGCACTACTTAATTACGGTTATTACGGATTAAATTGTTTTCGAGGGTGGTAGTGCTGACTTGACCGTCAAGTTAGTATTACTAGGGGTTATTTTTAAAAAAATTTGAGAAAAAAAATTTCGATTTTTTTCATTAGCACTACTTCTTTACGGTTATTAAACGGGAATTGTATGCGCAATTGATTTTAATTTTAGAGTCGAACTAATTTATTTTCGAGGGTGGTAGTGCTAACTTGACTGTCAAGTTAGCATTACTAGGGGTTATTTTTAAAAAATCAAAAACGGAAGTTTTTGGATTTCACGGTGTATTTACGGTTAAAAAGCAGCAATTAACTGCGGAATTCTTTTTTCGTTCCGATACTTCCTTCTCCTTAATCGAGTGTTGGTAATTTCTACTACTATTTTTTTTTCTTGATAAAATTTGTGGAAAAAAAATTTCAATTTTTTTCATTAGCACTACTTAATTACGGTTATTAAACGGGAATTATGTATATGCGCAATTGATTTTAATTTTAGAGTCGAATTAAATTGTTTTCGAGGGTAGTAGTGCCTGTCAAGTTAGCATTACTAGGGGTTATTTTTAAAAAAGCAAAAACGTTGGTTTTTGGATTTCACGGTGAGTTTACGGTTAAACAGCAGCAATTAACTGCGAAATTATTTTTTCGTTCCGATGCTTCCTTCTCCTTAATCGAGTGTTGGTAATTTCTACTACTATTTTTTTTTCTTAAAAAAATTTGAAAAAAAAAAATTCAATTTTTTTCATTAGCACTAGTTCCTTAGCCGAGTGTGGTAACTTCTACTACTATTTTTTTTTCATAATAAAATTTGAGAAAAAAAAATTTCAGTTTTTTTCATTAGCACTACTTAATTACGGTTATTAAACGGGAATTATGTATATGCGTAATTGATTTTAATTTTAGAGTCGGATTATTGTTTTCGAGGGTGGTAGTGCTAACTTGACTGTCAAGTTAGCATTACTAGGGGTTATTTTAAAAAAAATCGAGACAAAAATGTTTCGATTTTTTTCATTAGCACTACTTAATTTTAGAGTCGAACTAATATATTTCCGAGGGTGGTAGTACTAACTTGACCGTCAAGTTAGCATTGCTAGGGATTATTTAAAAAAAATCGAGAAAAAAAATGTTTCGATTTTTTCATTAGCACTACCTAATTACGGTTATTAAACGGGAATTATATGCGCAATTGATTTTAATTTTAGAGTCGAATTAAATTGTTTTCGAGGGTAGTAGTGCCTGTCAAGTTAGCATTACTAGGGGTTATTTTTAAAAAATCAAAAACGGTGATTTTTGGATTTCACGGTGATTTTACGGTTAAAAAGCAGCAATTAACTGCGGAATTCTTTTTTCGTTCCGATACTTCCTTCTCCTTAATCGAGTGTTGGTAATTTCTACTACTATTTTTTTTTCTTGATAAAATTTGTGGAAAAAAAATTTCAATTTTTTTCATTAGCACTACTTAATTACGGTTATTAAACGGGAATTATGTATATGCGCAATTGATTTTAATTTTAGAGTCGAATTAAATTGTTTTCGAGGGTAGTAGTGCCTGTCAAGTTAGCATTACTAGGGGTTATTTTTAAAAAATCAAAAACGGTGATTTTGGGATTTCACGGTGATTTTACGGTTAAAAAGCAGCAATTAACTGCGGAATTCTTTTTTCGTTCCGATACTTCCTTCTCCTTAATCGAGTGTTGGTAATTTCTACTACTATTTTCTTTTTCTTAATAAAATTTGAGAAAAAAAATTTCAATTTTTTTCATTAGCACTACTTAATTAATTATTCTTTTACCGAGTGTAGGTAACTTCTACTACTATTTTTTTTCTTAATAAAATTTGAGAAAAAAAAATTTCAATTTTTTTCATTAGCACTACTTAATTACGGTTATTAAACGGGAATTATGTATATGCGCAATTGATTTTAATTTTAGAGTCGGATTAAATTGTTTTCGAGGGTGTTATTTTTAAAAAATCAAAAATGGTGGTTTTTGGATTTCACGGTGAGTTTACGGTTAAACAGCAGCAATTAACTGCGAAATTATTTTTTCGTTCCGATACTTCCTTCTCCTTAATCGAGTTTTGGTAATTTCTACTACTATTTTTTGTTGGCGCGGCGAAGTAGTTCCGACTACCTAATACATTACCTATTAGCCTTAATGACATTTGCATTCATACTATTTGTGCAACCATGTAACATACTCTCATTGTATTTGTATTCTCACATGTCAATTACATTGCATATTCTCAGTTCAGTTCTATGTAAACCTTTAACGTGAAATGTCATTAAATCGTCTATACATAAAACTCAAAGTGTCCTCGTTTTAATAGGTTATGGGCCCAGATCAATCGCAATAATTTCGGTGTTTTTTAAATTGAAGAAAAAATAGACATCCCGCGGCGTGAAATAAGAAAGCTAAACGCTTTACTTGAAGCGCGAATAAATATAACAAAAAATGTGGCAAAAATTGCAAGCGACATACGAGTCAAAAGGTCCCGCTGGTAAAGCGACATTATTGAAGAGAGTAGCACTCTCACGTATGAAAGAAGGCGACACAGTAAGAAACCACCTAAATGAATTCTTCGATGCTGTCAGCAAATTAAAAGAAATCGGCGTCGAAATTGGTGATGAGTTACTCGCAATTTTGTTGCTATATAGCTTACCAAACTCATATGAGACATTCCGTTGCGCGCTTGAAACTCGCGACGATTTGCCAAAGCCAGAAGTTCTGCGCGTAAAAATTATAGAAGAGTGGGAATCACGAAAAGCATAAGACGAACGAAGCGAAAGCGATGCTTTATATGTCAGAGATGCACATAAACCAAATACGTACAACAAAAACAAACACAACAACGATCGGCAAAGCAATAGAAAGGGCGCGCAAAATAAACGAAATTTTTCCTGTTACAAGTGCGGTAAGAGCGGCCACTATGCCAAAGACTGTCGGTCCAAGAGTCAATACAAACAAAGTGCAAACAAAAGTGAAGAGAAAAATTCCTCGTTAAGAGCAAATGAATCTGTTTTTCTGTGTCCAAGTGGAAATGAAAATTGGTGTTTAGACAGTGGGTGTACCTCTCACATGAGCGCTGACAAAAACAATTTTATCGAGATGGCTGAGCTTAACCAAGTGCTGAACTTAGCAAACAACAACTGCACAAAAATCGCTGGCACAGGTGACGTGAAAGTAAAGGTAAATGAAAATGGTTTTGATAAGAACATAACATTGAGGAATGTGCTTTATGTCTCGGATCTGCGTACAAATTTACTTTCGGTGTCTAAAATGACAGATAAAAATTATGAAGTGCACTTCCGAAAAAATGATGCAATAGTTATTGATCAAAACGAAAATGTATTGTTTACTGCGGAACGAAGTGGAAATTTATACTTTATGAAGAGCAACGTAAACAGCTCATTTATGTCTCAAGCCAAAAGCGATATAAATTTATGGCACTGTCGTATGGGCCATTTGAACGAAAGGGACTTAAAACAAATGGCAAAGAACAGTGATGTACACGGGTTGAAAATAAATCCCAAAGACGATTTACCGGCATGTGAAGTGTGTGTGAGCCAGAAACAAACACGTATAGCTTTTCCCAAGAGTGATGATAATCGCACCAAAGATTATTAGAAATTGTGCACACCGACGTGTGTGGCCCTATGCGGCGTACCTCAAATGGAGGCAAAAATTATTTCGTAACTTTTATAGACGATAAATCGCGCTGGTGTGAAATCTATTTTATCAAACAAAAATCCGAGGTGTTAGAAGCGTTTAAAAAATTCAAGAACGCGGCAGAGACATACACTGGCAGAAATCTAAAGGCACTGCAATCCGACAATGGTCGTGAATATTGCAACCGTGAATTCGACTTATATTTACAACAAAATGGGATTAAGCGACGTTTGACGGCTCCATACACTCCAGAACAAAACGGAGTAGCTGAACGCAAGAGCAGAACGCTTGTAGAGATGGCCAGGTGCCTCATGAAGCAAGCCGGCGTACCACCGTCGTTCTGGGCTGAAGCCATTAATACTGCGTGCTACATCCGAAATAGGTGCATTACAAAAGCCACTGGAGAAGTTCCTCATAAAATATGGACTGGTAAAACTCCAACAGTAGCTCACATGAAAGTGTTTGACACTAAAGCGTATATGCTAAATAAGAAAAATTCAAAAGACAAATTCGAATCACGTTCTGAGCAGTGTGTATTTATTGGTTATTGCTCCGAATCAAAAGCATACCGTCTATGGTCAACAGAGAAAAGAAGCGTGCTAATTAGTCGCGATGTGAAATTCTTGGATGAGCCCGGTTTCAAAGAAGAATACGAGGAAATATTTGAACCAAAAAATAAATATATTGAGATAGAAATACCACAAAATGAAAAACCCATACCAGCTCATGATAGTGACGATGCAGCAAGTGATTTCGATACGTGCAACGAGGAAGTTAGCGATGAAATCAGTGAAACCGATACTGAAACTGAAAATGAAAATGTACAACAACACGAAAATGTAGAAGCATGCGAAATGGCATTCGCTAGCACTGGTGAATCTTCAGCGACCTGGTCTGAATTGAAAAATAATGATGATGCCGTAGAATGGGTAAGATCTATTGAAGATGAATATTTAGCATTAATTTTAAATGAAACATGGGACATAGTAGAACAGCCCACTGATCGCAAAGTAGTTGGAAGTCGTTTAGTGCTACGAACCAAAGAAGATGGTACGAGAAAAGCACGTTTAGTAGCCAAGGGCTTCGGACAACGAAAAGGTGAAGACTTCCATGAAACCTACTCGCCAGTGGCGCGTTATACGTCAATACGCTTGCTTGCAGCAGCAGCAGCAGAAAAAGATTTAGAAATCCACCAAATGGACGTAGTCACCGCATATCTCAATGGCAAGCTAAATGAAACGGTATATATGGAAGTCCCAGAAATGTTAGTAGAAGTTTTAAATAAAATACAATCTGGTGAGCCAGTGGGCCATCAGCGCATAAGTAAGCACAGTAAACAAATTGAAAATACAGCACACAAATGGCTCACTGCACTACAAAAACACAAACCAGTATGCCTACTAAAGAAGGCGCTATATGGATTACGACAGTCAGGCCTTATGTGGTACAACCGCTTAACAGAAAAACTAGCTCAGCTTGGCCTGACAGCCTCGTTAGAAGATCCATGTCTCTTTACTAAACAAGATCAAAATAAAATACTTTTAATCACCGTCTATGTAGATGACTTGCTACTGGCATCTAACGACAAATCATGGCTTAAAAGCACTAAAGAAGCATTAAGTGAATGCTTTCAGATGAAAGACATTGGCCTGGCAAAGCGTTGCATTGGCATTGACTTTCAACAAAATCTCAAGTCGCACCAAGTGTTATTATCGCAACGAGATTACATACAATCAATATTGGTACGCTATAATATGGTCGAATGTAAATCAGCAAACACACCATTAGAAACAAACTTTAAAATCGAAAAACCAACAGAAGTAAACGAAGAAGCTATGGCAAAATATCCATACCAGAGCCTAATAGGCGCACTCATGTATCTGGCGGTCACAACAAGGCCAGATATAGCTTTTGCTGTAAACTACATGAGTCAGTTCAACACAAATTACAACGAAGACCACTGGAAAGCCGCAAAACGCATCTTAAGGTACCTAAATGGCACAAACGACCGCGGCCTTCTCTACCAACAAACCAATGAGCAACTCTATGGCGTCGTCGATGCGGATTGGGGTTCCAACTCAATAGATCGACGATCAGTGGATATGCGTTCATATTGGCAGGCGCAGCAATCAGCTGGGAGGCACGCAAACAACGCACAGTGGCACTCTCCAGCACCGAAGCCGAATACATGGCTATGACAGAAGCGACGAAAGAAGCGATGTATCTCCAAAGCATATTTAAAATATTGGATATACCATGTAAAAGCGTAACGTTATTCAACGATATCCAAAGCGCACAAAAGCTTGTTCAGAGTCTAGGCTATAGCTCGCGCACGAAACACATCGACGTGCGCCACCACTTTATCAAAGAATGTCACAAAAGCGGAAAAATCGTACTCAAGTATATGCCGACCGAGGAAATGCCAGCAGACGTTCTCACCAAAAGTTTAAGTAGCATCAAGCACCTCAAATGCTCAACAGCACTAGGCATCACAAGTAGTCTCACTCCTTCGAGGGGAGGTGTTGGCGCGGCGAAGTAGTTCCGACTACCTAATACATTACCTATTAGCCTTAATGTCATTTGCATTCATACTATTTGTGCAACCATGTAACATACCCTCATTGTATTTGTATTCTCACATGTCAATTACATTGCATATTCTCAGTTCAGTTCTATGTAAACCTTTAACGTGAAATGTCATTAAATCGTCTATACATAAAACTCAAAGTGTCCTCGTTTTAATATTTTTTTTCTTAATAAAATTTTAGAAAAAAAAATTTCAATTTTTTTCATTAGCACCACTTCCTTAACCGAGTGTTGGTAACTTCTACTACTATTTTTTTTTCTTAATAAAATTTGAGAAAAAAAAATTTCAATTTTTTTCATTAGCACTACTTAATTACGGTTATTAAACGGGAATTATGTATATGCGCAATTGATTTTAATTTTAGAGTCGGATTAAATTGTTTTCGAGGGTGGTAGTGCTAACTTGACTGTCAAGTTAGCATTACTAGGGGTTATTTTAAAAAAACTCGAGAAAAAAATGTTTCGATTTTTTTGATTAGCACTACTTAATTTTAGAGTCGAACTAATTTATTTCCGAGGGTGGTAGTGCTGACTTGACCGTCAAGTTAGCATTGCTAGGGATTATTTAAAAAAAAATCGAGAAAAAAATGTTTCGATTTTTTTCATTAGCACTACTTAATTACGGTTATTAAACGGGAATTATATGCGCAATTGATTTTAATATTAGAGTCGAACTAAATTGTTTTCGAGGGTGGTAGTGCTAACTTGACTGTCAAGTTAGCATTACTAGGGGTTATTTTTAAAAAAATTTGAGAAAAAAAAATTCTATTTTTTTCATTAGCACTACTTCATTACGGTTATTAAACGGGAATTATATGCGCAATTGATTTTAATTTTAGAGACGGATTAAATTGTTTTCGAGGGTGGTAGTGCTAACTTGATTGTCCAGTTAGCATTACTAGGGGTTATTTTAAAAAAAAATCGAGAACAAAAATGTTTCGATTTTTTTTCATTAGGGCTACTTAATTACGGTTATTAAACGGGAATTATCTGCGCAATTGATTTTAATTTTAGAGTCGAACTAAATTGTTTTCGAGGGTGGTAGTGGTAACTTGACTGTCAAGTTAGCATTACTAGGGGTTATTTAAAAAAAAAATCGAGAAAAAATGTTTAGATTTTTTTCATTAGCACTACTTAATTACGGTTATTAAACGGGAATTATATGCGCAATTGATTTTAATTTTAAAGTCGGATTAAATTGTTTTCGAGGGTGGTAGAGCTAACTTGACCGTCAAGTCAGCATTACTAGGGGTTATTTTAAAAAAAATCGAGAAAAAAATGTTTCGATTTTTTTCATTAGCACTACTTAATTACGGTTATTAAACGATAATTATCTGCGCAATTGATTTTAATTTTAGAGTCGAACTAATTTATTTCCGAGGGTGGTAGTGCTAACTTGACCGTCAAGTTAGCATTACTAGGGGTTATTTTAAAAAAAATCGAGAAAAAAAATGTTTCGATTTTTTTCATTAGCACTACTTAATTACGGTTATTAAACGGGAATTATATGCGCAATTGATTTTAATTTTAGAGTCGGATTGAATTGTTTTCGAGGGTGGTAAAGCTAACTTGACCGTCAAGTTAGCATTACTAGGAGTTATTTAAAAAAAAATCGAGAAAAAATTTTTTTCGATTTTTTTCATTAGCACTACTTAATTACGGTGATTAAACGGGAATTATCTGCGCAATTGATTTTAATTTTAGAGTCGAGCTAATTTATTTCCGAGGGTGGTAGTGCTAACTTGACCGTCAAGTTAGCATTACTAGGGGTTATTTTAAAAAAAATCGAGAAAAAAAATGTTTCGATTTTTTTCATTAGCACTACTTAATTACGGTTATTAAACGGGAATTATATGCGCAATTGATTTTAATTTTAGAGTCGGATTAAATTGTTTCCGAGGGGTGTAGTGCTAACTAAAAAATAATAATTTGAGAAAAAAAATTTCAATTTTTTTCATTAGCACTACTTCATTACGGTTGTTAAACGGGAATTATATGCGCGATTGATTTTAATTTTAGAGTCGAACTAAATTGTTTTCGAGGGTGGTAGTGGTAACTTGACTGTCAAGTTAGCATTACTAGGGGTTATTTAAAAAAAATCAAAACCGGTGCTTTTTGGATTTCACGGTGAGTTTACGGTTAAAAGGCAGCAATTAATTGCAGAATTTTTTTTTTCGTTCCGATACTTCCTTTTCCTTATTCGAATGTTGGTAATTTCTACTACTATTTTTTTTCTTAATAAAATTTGAAAAAAAAAATTTTGATTTTTTTTATTAGCACTACTTAATTACGGTTATCAAACGGGAATTATATGCGCAATTGATTTTAATTTTAGAGTCGAACTAATTTATTTTCGAGGGTGGTAGTGCTAACTTGACTTTAACGGTGGTTTTTGGATTTCGCGGTGATTTTACGGTTAAAAAGCAGCAATTAACTGCGGAATTCTTTTTTCGTTCCGATACTTCCTTCTCCTTATTCGAGTGTTGGTAATTTCTACTACTATTTTTTTTTCTTAATAAAATATCCCAAAAAAAAATTTCGATTTTTTCATTGGCACTATTTCATTACGGTTATTAAACGGGAATTATATGCGCAAGTGATTTTAATTTTAGAGTCAAACTAATTTTTTTCGAGGGTGGTAGTGCTAACTTGACTGTCAAGTTAGCATTACTAGGGGTTATTTTTAAAAAATCAAAAAACGGTAGTTTTTGGATTTCACGGTGTATTTACGGTTAAAAAGCAGCAATTAACTGCGGAATTCTTTTTTCGTTCCGATACTTCCTTCTCCTTAATCGAGTGTTGGTAATTTCTACTACTATTTCCTTTTTCTTAATAAAATTTGAGAAAAAAAAAATTGTTTTCGAGGGTAGTAGTGCTAACCTGAGTAGTAGTGCTAACTTGACTCACGGTGAGTTTACGGTTAAAAGGCAGCAATTAACAGCGGAATTATTTTTTCGTTCCGATACTTCCTTTTCCTTATTCGAGTGTTGGAAATTTCTACTACAATTTTTTTTTTCTTAATAAAATTTGAAAAAAAAAATTTTTGATTTTTTTTCATTAGCACCACTACTTAATTAATTTTTGAACTAATTTATTTTCGAGGGTGGTAGTGCTAACTTGACTTTCAAGTTAGCATTACTAGGGGTTATTTTTAAAAAATCAAAAACGGTGACTTTTGGATTTCACGGTGATTTTACGGTTAAAAAGCAGCAATTAACTGCGGAATTCTTTTTTCGTTCCGATACTTCCTTCTCCTTAATCGAGTGTTGGTAACTTCTACTACTATTTTTTTTCTTAATAAAATTTGAGAAAAAAAAATTTCGATTTTTTTCATTAGCACTACTTAATTACGGTTATTAAACGGGAATTATGTATATGCGCAATTGATTTTAATTTTAGAGTCGGATTAAATTGTTTTCGAGGGTGTTATTTTAAAAAAATCAAAAATGGTGGTTTTTGGATTTCACGGTGAGTTTACGGTTAAACAGCAGCAATTAACTGCGAAATTATTTTTTCGTTCCGATACTTCCTTCTCCTTTATCGAGTTTTGGTAATTTCTACTACTATTTTTTTTTCTTAATACAATTTTAGAAAAAAAAATTTCATTTTTTTTCATTAGCACTACTTCCTTAACCGAGTGTTGGTAACTTCTACTACTATTTTTTTTTCTTAATAAAATTTGAGAAAAAAAAATTCAATTTTTTTCATTAGCACTACTTAATTACGGTTATTAAACGGGAATTATGTATATGCGCAATTGATTTTAATTTTAGAGTCGGATTAAATTGTTTTCGAGGGTGGTAGTGCTAACTTGACTGTCAAGTTAGCATTACTAGGGGTTATTTTAAAAAAAATCGAGAAAAAAATGTTTCGATTTTTTTCATTAGCACTACTTAATTTTAGAGTCGAACTAATTTATTTCCGAGGGTGGTAGTGCTGACTTGACCGTCAAGTTAGCATTGCTAGGGATTATTTAAAAAAAAATCGAGAAAAAAATGTTTCGATTTTTTTCATTAGCACTACTTAATTACGGTTATTAAACGGGAATTATATGCGCAATTGATTTTAATATTAGAGTCGAACTAAATTGTTTTTGAGGGTGGTAGTGCTAACTTGACTGTCAAGTTAGCATTACTAGGGGTTATTTTTAAAAAATCAAAAAACGGTAGTTTTTGGATTTCACGGTGTATTTACGGTTAAAAAGCAGCAATTAACTGCGGAATTCTTTTTTCGTTCCGATACTTCCTTCTCCTTAATCGAGTGTTGGTAATTTCTACTACTATTTCCTTTTTCTTAATAAAATTTGAGAAAAAAAAAATTGTTTTCGAGGGTAGTAGTGCTAACCTGAGTAGTAGTGCTAACTTGACTCACGGTGAGTTTACGGTTAAAAGGCAGCAATTAACAGCGGAATTATTTTTTCGTTCCGATACTTCCTTTTCCTTATTCGAGTGTTGGAAATTTCTACTACAATTTTTTTTTTCTTAATAAAATTTGAAAAAAAAAATTTTTGATTTTTTTTCATTAGCACCACTACTTAATTAATTTTTGAACTAATTTATTTTCGAGGGTGGTAGTGCTAACTTGACTTTCAAGTTAGCATTACTAGGGGTTATTTTTAAAAAATCAAAAACGGTGACTTTTGGATTTCACGGTGATTTTACGGTTAAAAAGCAGCAATTAACTGCGGAATTCTTTTTTCGTTCCGATACTTCCTTCTCCTTAATCGAGTGTTGGTAACTTCTACTACTATTTTTTTTCTTAATAAAATTTGAGAAAAAAAAATTTCGATTTTTTTCATTAGCACTACTTAATTACGGTTATTAAACGGGAATTATGTATATGCGCAATTGATTTTAATTTTAGAGTCGGATTAAATTGTTTTCGAGGGTGTTATTTTAAAAAAATCAAAAATGGTGGTTTTTGGATTTCACGGTGAGTTTACGGTTAAACAGCAGCAATTAACTGCGAAATTATTTTTTCGTTCCGATACTTCCTTCTCCTTTATCGAGTTTTGGTAATTTCTACTACTATTTTTTTTTCTTAATAAAATTTTAGAAAAAAAAATTTCATTTTTTTTCATTAGCACTACTTCCTTAACCGAGTGTTGGTAACTTCTACTACTATTTTTTTTTCTTAATAAAATTTGAGAAAAAAAAATTCAATTTTTTTCATTAGCACTACTTAATTACGGTTATTAAACGGGAATTATGTATATGCGCAATTGATTTTAATTTTAGAGTCGGATTAAATTGTTTTCGAGGGTGGTAGTGCTAACTTGACTGTCAAGTTAGCATTACTAGGGGTTATTTTAAAAAAAATCGAGAAAAAAATGTTTCGATTTTTTTCATTAGCACTACTTAATTTTAGAGTCGAACTAATTTATTTCCGAGGGTGGTAGTGCTGACTTGACCGTCAAGTTAGCATTGCTAGGGATTATTTAAAAAAAAATCGAGAAAAAAATGTTTCGATTTTTTTCATTAGCACTACTTAATTACGGTTATTAAACGGGAATTATATGCGCAATTGATTTTAATATTAGAGTCGAACTAAATTGTTTTTGAGGGTGGTAGTGCTAACTTGACTGTCAAGTTAGCATTACTAGGGGTTATTTTTAAAAAAATTTGAGAAAAAAATTTCTATTTTTTTCATTAGCACTACTTCATTACGGTTATTAAACGGGAATTATATGCGCAATTGATTTTAATTTTAGAGTCGGATTAAATTGTTTTCGAGGGTGGTAGTGCTAACTTGATTGTCCAGTTAGCATTACTAGGGGTTATTTTTAAAAAAAATCGAGAACAAAAATGTTTCGATTTTTTTCATTAGGACTACTTAATTACGGTTATTAAACGGGAATTATCTGCGCAATTGATTTTAATTTTAGAGTCGAACTAAATTGTTTTCGAGGGTGGTAGTGGTAACTTGACTGTCAAGTTAGCATTACTAGGGGTTATTTAAAAAAAAAATCGAGAAAAAATGTTTAGATTTTTTTCATTAGCACTACTTAATTACGGTTATTAAACGGGAATTATATGCGCAATTGATTTTAATTTTAGAGTCGGATTAAATTGTTTTCGAGGGTGGTAGAGCTAACTTGACCGTCAAGTCAGCATTACTAGGGGTTATTTTAAAAAAAATCGAGAAAAAAATGTTTCGATTTTTTTCATTAGCACTACTTAATTACGGTTATTAAACGATAATTATCTGCGCAATTGATTTTAATTTTAGAGTCGAACTAATTTATTTCCGAGGGTGGTAGTGCTAACTTGACCGTCAAGTTAGCATTACTAGGGGTTATTTAAAAAAAAAATCGAGAAAAAAATGTTTCGATTTTTTTCATTAGCACTACTTAATTACGGTTATTAAACGGGAATTATATGCGTAATTGATTTTAATTTTAAAGTCGAACTAATTCATTTCCGAGGGTGGTAGTGCTAACTTGACCGTCAAGTCAGCATTACTAGGGGTTATTTTAAAAAAAATCGAGAAAAAAATTTTTCGATTTTTTTCATTAGCACTACTTAAATACGGTTATTAACCGGGAATTATATGCGCAATTGATTTTAATTTTAGAGTCGGATTGAATTGTTTTCAAGGGTGGTAGAGCTAACTTGACCGTCAAGTTAGCATTACTAGGGGTTATTTAAAAAAAAATCGGGAAAAAAAATTTTTCGATTTTTTTCATTAGCACTACTTAATTACGGTGATTAAACGGGAATTATCTGCGCAATTGATTTTAATTTTAGAGTCGAGCTAATTTATTTCCGAGGGTGGTAGTGCTAACTTGACCGTCAAGTTAGCATTACTAGGGGTTATTTTAAAAAAAATCGAGAAAAAAAATGTTTCGATTTTTTTCATTAGCACTACTTAATTACGGTTATTAAACGGGAATTATATGCGCAATTGATTTTAATTTTAGAGTCGGATTAAATTGTTTTCGAGGGGTGTAGTGCTAACTAAAAAAAAATAATTTGAGAAAAAAAAAATTTCAATTTTTTTCATTAGCACTACTTCATTACGGTTATTAAACGGGAATTATATGCGCGATTGATTTTAATTTTAGAGTCGAACTAAATTGTTTTCGAGGGTGGTAGTGGTAACTTGACTGTCAAGTTAGCATTACTAGGGGTTATTTAAAAAAAATCAAAACCGGTGCTTTTTGGATTTCACGGTGAGTTTACGGTTAAAAGGCAGCAATTAATTGCAGAATTTTTTTTTTCGTTCCGATACTTCCTTTTCCTTATTCGAATGTTGGTAATTTCTACTACTATTTTTTTTCTTAATAAAATTTGAAAAAAAAATTTTGATTTTTTTTATTAGCACTACTTAATTACGGTTATCAAACGGGAATCATATGCGCAATTGATTTTAATTTTAGAGTCGAACTAATTTATTTTCGAGGGTGGTAGTGCTAACTTGACTGTCAAGTTAGCATTACTAGGGGTTATTTTTAAAAAATCAAAAAACGGTAGTTTTTGGATTTCACGGTGTAGTTACGGTTAAAAAGCAGCAATTAACTGCGGAATTCTTTTTTCGTTCCGATACTTCCTTCTCCTTAATCGAGTGTTGGTAATTTCTACTACTATTTCCTTTTTCTTAATAAAATTTGAGAAAAAATTTCGATTTTTTTCATTAGCACTACTTAATTACGGTTATTACGGATTAAATTGTTTTCGAGGGTGGTAGTGCTAACTTCACCGTCAAGTTAGCATTACTGGGGGTTATTTAAAAAAAAAAAATCGAGAAAAAAATTTTTCGATTTTTTTCATTAGCACTACTTAATTACGGTTATTAAACGGGAATTATCTGCGCAATTGATTTTAATTTTAGAGTCGACCTAATTTGTTTTCGATTATGGTAGTGCTAACTTGGCCTTCATGTTAGCATTACTAGGGGTTATTTTCAAAAAAAATCGAGAAAAAAATTGTTTCGATTTTTTCATTGGCACTACTTAATTATGGTTATTAAACGGGAATTATCTGCGCAATTGATTTTAATTTTAGAGTCGACCTAATTTATTTTCGATTGCGGTAGTGCTAACTTGGCCGTCATGTTAGCATTACTAGAGGTTATTTCCAAAAAAATCGAGACAATTTTTTTTTCGATTTTTATCATTGGCACTACTTAATTACGGTTATTAAACGGGAATTATATGCGCAATTGATTTTAATTTTAGAGTCGACCTAATTTATTTTCGATTGTGGTAGTGCTAACTTGGCCGTCATGTTAGCATTACTAGAGGTTATTTTCAAAAAAAAAATCGAGAAAATTTTTTTTTCGATTTTTTTCATTGGCACTACTTAATTACGGTTATTAAACGGGAATTATATGCGCAATTGATTTTAATTTTAGAGTCGGATTAAATTGTTTTCGAGGGTGGTAGTTGTTGGCGCGGCGAAGTAGTTCCGACTACCTAATACATTGCCTATTTAGCCTTAATGTCATTTATATTCATACTATTTGTGCAACCATGTAACTTACTCTCATTGTATTTGTATTCTCACATGTCAATTACATTGCATATTCTCAGTTCAGTTCTATGTAAAACTTTAGCGTGAAATGTCATTAAATCGTCTATACATAAAACTCAAAGTGTCCTCGTTTTCATAGGTTATAGGCCCAGATCAATCGCAATAATTTCGGTGTTTTTTAAATTGAAGAAAAAATAGACATCCCACGGCGTGAAATAAGAAAGCTAAACGCTTTACTTGAAGCGCGAATAAATATAAAAAATTGTGCGAAGAAAATATAAAAAATTCTCGACGAAGATTGCAAAATGGCGGGAGTCGTTCGTATCGAGCCGCTAAACACGGAAAACTACGATACTTGGAAATTACAAATGCGCGCGATTCTAATAAAAAATGACCTGTGGGGTTATGCAAATGGGGACAAAACCTGCCCGACCGAAGCATCAGCAGCTGCATTGTGGAAAACCAACGATGAAAAGGCCTGTGCTGATATAATGTTGTCGATAAGTGCTTCAGAATTAAATCAAATCGCTACGTGTACAAATTCACAAAAAATGTGGCAAAAATTACAAGCGACATACGAGTCAAAAGGTCCCGCTCGTAAAGCGACATTATTGAAGAGAGTAGCACTCTCACGTATGAATGAAGGCGACACAGTAAGAAACCACCTAAATGAATTCTTCGATGCTGTCAGCAAATTAAAAGAAATCGGCGTCAAAATTGGTGATGAGTTACTCGCAATTTTGTTGCTATATAGCTTACCAAACTCATATGAGACATTCCGTTGCGCGCTTGAAACTCGCGACGATTTGCCAAAGCCAGAAGTTCTGCGCGTAAAAATTATAGAAGAGTGGGAATCACGAAAAGCACAAGACGAACCAAGCGGCAGCGATGCTTTATATGTCAGAGATGCACATAAACCAAATACGTACAACAAAAACAAACACAACAACGATCGGCAAAGCAATAGAAAGGGCACGCAAAATAAACGAAATTTTTCCTGTTACAAGTGCGGTAAGAGCGGCCACTATGCCAAAGACTGTCGGTCCAAGAGTCAATAAAAACAAAGTGCAAACAAAAGTGAAGAGAAAAATTCCTCGTTAAGAGCAAATGAATCTGTTTTTCTGTGTCCAAGTGGAAATGAAAATTGGTGTTTAGACAGTAGGTGTACCTCTCACATGAGCGCTGACAAAAACAATTTTATCGAGATGGCTGAGCTTAACCAAGTGCTGAATTTAGCAAACAACAACTGCACAAAAATAACTGGCACAGGTGACGTGAAAGTAAAGGTAAATGAAAATGGTTTTGATAAGAACATAACATTGAGGAATGTGCTTTATGTCTCGGATCTGCGTACAAATTTACTTTCGGTGTCTAAAATGACAGATAAAAATTATGAAGTGCACTTTCGAAAAAATGATGCAATAGTTATTGATCAAAACGAAAATGTATTGTTTACTGCGGAACGAAGTGGAAATCTATGCTTTATGAAGAGCAACGTAAACAGCTCATTTATGTCTCAAGCTAAAAGCGATATAAATTTATGGCACTGTCGTATGGGCCATTTGAACGAAAGGGACTTGAAACAAATGGCAAAGAACAGTGATGTACACGGGTTGAAAATAAATCCCAAAGACGATTTACCGGCATGTGAAGTGTGTGTGAGCCAGAAACAAACACGTATAGCTTTTCCCAAGAGTGATGATAATCGCACCAAAGACTTATTAGAAATTGTGCACACCGACGTGTGTGGCCCTATGCGGCGTACCTCAAATGGAGGCAAAAATTATTTCGTAACTTTTATAGACGATAAATCGCGCTGGTGTGAAATTTATTTTATCAAACAAAAATCCGAGGTGTTAGAAGCGTTTAAAAAATTCAAGAACGCGGCAGAGACATACACTGGCAGAAAGCTAAAGGCACTGCAATCCGACAATGGTCGTGAATATTGCAACCGTGAATTCGATTTATATTTACAACAAAATGGGATTAAGCGACGTTTGACGGCTCCATACACTCCAGAACAAAACGGAGTAGCTGAACGCAAGAACAGAACGCTTGTAGAGATGGCCAGGTGCCTCATGAAGCAAGCCGGCGTACCACCGTCGTTCTGGGCTGAAGCCGTTAATACTGCGTGCTACATCCGAAATAGGTGCATTAAAAAAGCCACTGGAGAAGTTCCTCATAAAATATGGACTGGTAAAACTCCAACAGTAGCTCACATGAAAGTGTTTGGCACTAAAGCGTATATGCTAAATAAGAAAAATTCAAAAGACAAATTCGAATCACGTTCTGAGCAGTGTGTATTTATTGGTTATTGCTCCGAATCAAAAGCATACCGTCTTTGGTCAACAGAGAAAAGAAGCGTGCTAATTAGTCGCGATGTGAAATTCTTGGATGAGCCCGGTTTCAAAGAAGAATACGAGGAAATATTTGAACCAAAAAATAAATATATTGAGATAGAAATACCACAAAATGAAAAACCCATACCAGCTCATGATAGTGACGATGCAGCAAGTGATTTCGATACGTGCAACGAGGAAGTTAGCGATAAAAGCGTGAAGCGTGGTAAGGGTCGCCCTAGGAAAGTTAAGACAGGTTCGCGCGGTAGGCCAAAAAAGCTGTACCAAATACTTAAAGATGTTGAAATCAGTGAAACCGATACTGAAACTGAAAATGAAAATGTACAACAACACGAAAATGTAGAAGCATGCGAAATGGCATTCGCTAGCACTGGTGAATCTTCAGCGACCTGGTCTGAATTGAAAAATAATGATGATGCCGTAGAATGGGTAAGATCTATTGAAGATGAATATTTAGCATTAATTTTAAATGAAACATGGGACATAGTAGAACAGCCCACTGATCGCAAAGTAGTTGGAAGTCGGTTAGTGCTACGAACCAAAGAAGATGGTACGAGAAAAGCACGTTTAGTAGCCAAGGGCTTCGGACAACGAAAAGGTGAAGACTTCCATGAAACCTACTCGCCAGTGGCGCGTTATACGTCAATACGCTTTCTTGCAGCAGCAGCAGCCGAAAAAGATTTAGAAATCCACCAAATGGACGTAGACACCGCATATCTCAATGGCAAGCTAAATGAAACGGTATATATGGAAGTCCCAGAAATGTTAGTAGAAGTTTTAAATAAAATACAATCTGGTGAGCCAGTGGGCCATCAGCGCATAAGTAAGCACAGTAAACAAATTGAAAATACAGCAAACAAATGGCTCACTGCACTAAAAAAACACAAACCATTATGCCTAATAAAGAAGGCGCTATATGGATTACGACAGTCAGGCCTTATGTGGTACAACCGCTTAACAGAAAAACTAGCTCAGCTTGGCCTGACAGCCTCGTTAGAAGACCCATGTCTCTTTACTAAACAAGATCAAAATAAAATACTTTTAATCACCGTCTATGTAGATGACTTGCTACTGGCATCTAACGACAAATCATGGCTTAAAAGCACTAAAGAAGCATTAAGTGAATGCTTTCAGATGAAAGACATTGGCCTGGCAAAGCGTTGCATTGGCATTGACTTTCAACAAAATCTCAAGTCGCACCAAGTGTTATTATCGCAACGAGATTACATACAATCAATATTGGTACGCTATAATATGGTCGAATGTAAATCAGCAAACACACCATTAGAAACAAACTTTAAAATCGAAAAACCAACAGAAGTAAACGAAGAAGCTATGGCAAAATATCCATACCAGAGCCTAATAGGCGCAATCATGTATCTGGCGGTCACAACAAGGCCAGATATAGCTTTTGCTGTAAACTACATGAGTCAGTTCAACAAAAATTACAACGAAGACCACTGGAAAGCCGCAAAACGCATCTTAAGGTACCTAAATGGCACAAAAGACCGCGGCCTTCTCTACCAACAAACCAATGAGCAACTCTATGGCGTCGTCGATGCGGATTGGGGTTCCAACTCAATAGATCGACGATCATACAGTGGATATGCGTTCATATTGGCGGGCCCAGCAATCAGCTGGGAGGCACGCAAACAACGCACAGTGGCACTCTCCAGCACCGAAGCCGAATACATGGCTATGACAGAAGCGACGAAAGAAGCGATGTATCTCCAAAGCATATTTAAAATATTGGATATACCATGTAAAAGCGTAACGTTATTCAACGAGAGCCAAAGCGCACAAAAGCTTGTTCAGAGTCTAGGCTATAGCTCGCGCACGAAACACATCGACGTGCGCCACCACTTTATCAAAGAATGTCACAAAAGCGGAAAAATCGTACTCAAGTATATGCCGACCGAGGAAATGCCAGCAGACGTCCTCACCAAAAGTTTAAGTAGCATCAAGCACCTCAAATGCTCAACAGCACTAGGCATCACAAGTAGTCTCACTTCTTCGAGGGGAGGTGTTGGCGCGGCGAAGTAGTTCCGACTACCTAATACATTACCTATTTAGCCTTAATGTCATTTGTATTCATACTATTTGTGCAACCATGTAACATACTCTCATTGTATTTGTATTCTCACATGGCAATTACATTGCATATTCTCAGTTCAGTTCTATGTAAACCTTTAACGTGAAATGTCATTAAATCGTCTATACATAAAACTCAAAGTGTCCTCGTTTTCATAGTAGTGCTAACTTGACCGTCAAGTTAGCATTACTAGGGGTTATTTTAAAAAAAATTTGAGAAAAAAAATTTCGATTTTTTTCATTAGAACTACTTCATTACGGTTATTAAACGGGAATTATATGCGCAATTGATTTTAATTTTAGAGTCGAACTAATTTATTTTCGAGGGTGGTAGTGCTAACTTGACTGTCAAGTTAGCATTACTAGGGGTTATTTTTAAAAAATCAAAAACGGTATTTTTTGGATTTCACGGTGTATTTACGGTTAAAAAGCAGCAATTAACTGCGGAATTCTTTTTTCGTTCCGATACTTCCTTCTCCTTAATCGAGTGTTGGTAATTTCTACTACTATTTCCTTTTTCTTAATAAAATTAGAGAAAAAAAAATTTCGATTTTTTTCATTAGCACTTTTTAATTACGGTTATTATACGAGAATTATATGCGCAATTGATTTTAATTTTAGAGTCGAACTAAATTGTTTTCGAGGGTGGTAGTGCTAACTTGACTGTCAAGTTAGCATTACTAGGGGTTATTTTTAAAAAATCAAAAACGGTAATTAACTGCGGCAATTAACTGCGGAATTATTTTTTCGTTCCGATACTTCCTTTTCCTTAATCGAGTGTTGGTAATTTCTACTAATATTTTTTTTCTTAATAAAATTTGCAAAAAAAAAAAAATTCGATTTTTTCGTTGGCACTACTTAATTACGGCAAAGCAATAGAAAGGGCACGCAAAATAAACGAAATTTTTCCTGTTACAAGTGCGGTAAGAGCGGCCACTATGCCAAAGACTGTCGGTCCAAGAGTCAATAAAAACAAAGTGCAAACAAAAGTGAAGAGAAAAATTCCTCGTTAAGAGCAAATGAATCTGTTTTTCTGTGTCCAAGTGGAAATGAAAATTGGTGTTTAGACAGTAGGTGTACCTCTCACATGAGCGCTGACAAAAACAATTTTATCGAGATGGCTGAGCTTAACCAAGTGCTGAATTTAGCAAACAACAACTGCACAAAAATAACTGGCACAGGTGACGTGAAAGTAAAGGTAAATGAAAATGGTTTTGATAAGAACATAACATTGAGGAATGTGCTTTATGTCTCGGATCTGCGTACAAATTTACTTTCGGTGTCTAAAATGACAGATAAAAATTATGAAGTGCACTTTCGAAAAAATGATGCAATAGTTATTGATCAAAACGAAAATGTATTGTTTACTGCGGAACGAAGTGGAAATCTATGCTTTATGAAGAGCAACGTAAACAGCTCATTTATGTCTCAAGCTAAAAGCGATATAAATTTATGGCACTGTCGTATGGGCCATTTGAACGAAAGGGACTTGAAACAAATGGCAAAGAACAGTGATGTACACGGGTTGAAAATAAATCCCAAAGACGATTTACCGGCATGTGAAGTGTGTGTGAGCCAGAAACAAACACGTATAGCTTTTCCCAAGAGTGATGATAATCGCACCAAAGACTTATTAGAAATTGTGCACACCGACGTGTGTGGCCCTATGCGGCGTACCTCAAATGGAGGCAAAAATTATTTCGTAACTTTTATAGACGATAAATCGCGCTGGTGTGAAATTTATTTTATCAAACAAAAATCCGAGGTGTTAGAAGCGTTTAAAAAATTCAAGAACGCGGCAGAGACATACACTGGCAGAAAGCTAAAGGCACTGCAATCCGACAATGGTCGTGAATATTGCAACCGTGAATTCGATTTATATTTACAACAAAATGGGATTAAGCGACGTTTGACGGCTCCATACACTCCAGAACAAAACGGAGTAGCTGAACGCAAGAACAGAACGCTTGTAGAGATGGCCAGGTGCCTCATGAAGCAAGCCGGCGTACCACCGTCGTTCTGGGCTGAAGCCGTTAATACTGCGTGCTACATCCGAAATAGGTGCATTAAAAAAGCCACTGGAGAAGTTCCTCATAAAATATGGACTGGTAAAACTCCAACAGTAGCTCACATGAAAGTGTTTGGCACTAAAGCGTATATGCTAAATAAGAAAAATTCAAAAGACAAATTCGAATCACGTTCTGAGCAGTGTGTATTTATTGGTTATTGCTCCGAATCAAAAGCATACCGTCTTTGGTCAACAGAGAAAAGAAGCGTGCTAATTAGTCGCGATGTGAAATTCTTGGATGAGCCCGGTTTCAAAGAAGAATACGAGGAAATATTTGAACCAAAAAATAAATATATTGAGATAGAAATACCACAAAATGAAAAACCCATACCAGCTCATGATAGTGACGATGCAGCAAGTGATTTCGATACGTGCAACGAGGAAGTTAGCGATAAAAGCGTGAAGCGTGGTAAGGGTCGCCCTAGGAAAGTTAAGACAGGTTCGCGCGGTAGGCCAAAAAAGCTGTACCAAATACTTAAAGATGTTGAAATCAGTGAAACCGATACTGAAACTGAAAATGAAAATGTACAACAACACGAAAATGTAGAAGCATGCGAAATGGCATTCGCTAGCACTGGTGAATCTTCAGCGACCTGGTCTGAATTGAAAAATAATGATGATGCCGTAGAATGGGTAAGATCTATTGAAGATGAATATTTAGCATTAATTTTAAATGAAACATGGGACATAGTAGAACAGCCCACTGATCGCAAAGTAGTTGGAAGTCGGTTAGTGCTACGAACCAAAGAAGATGGTACGAGAAAAGCACGTTTAGTAGCCAAGGGCTTCGGACAACGAAAAGGTGAAGACTTCCATGAAACCTACTCGCCAGTGGCGCGTTATACGTCAATACGCTTTCTTGCAGCAGCAGCAGCCGAAAAAGATTTAGAAATCCACCAAATGGACGTAGACACCGCATATCTCAATGGCAAGCTAAATGAAACGGTATATATGGAAGTCCCAGAAATGTTAGTAGAAGTTTTAAATAAAATACAATCTGGTGAGCCAGTGGGCCATCAGCGCATAAGTAAGCACAGTAAACAAATTGAAAATACAGCAAACAAATGGCTCACTGCACTAAAAAAACACAAACCATTATGCCTAATAAAGAAGGCGCTATATGGATTACGACAGTCAGGCCTTATGTGGTACAACCGCTTAACAGAAAAACTAGCTCAGCTTGGCCTGACAGCCTCGTTAGAAGACCCATGTCTCTTTACTAAACAAGATCAAAATAAAATACTTTTAATCACCGTCTATGTAGATGACTTGCTACTGGCATCTAACGACAAGTCATGGCTTAAAAGCACTAAAGAAGCATTAAGTGAATGCTTTCAGATGAAAGACATTGGCCTGGCAAAGCGTTGCATTGGCATTGACTTTCAACAAAATCTCAAGTCGCACCAAGTGTTATTATCGCAACGAGATTACATACAATCAATATTGGTACGCTATAATATGGTCGAATGTAAATCAGCAAACACACCATTAGAAACAAACTTTAAAATCGAAAAACCAACAGAAGTAAACGAAGAAGCTATGGCAAAATATCCATACCAGAGCCTAATAGGCGCAATCATGTATCTGGCGGTCACAACAAGGCCAGATATAGCTTTTGCTGTAAACTACATGAGTCAGTTCAACAAAAATTACAACGAAGACCACTGGAAAGCCGCAAAACGCATCTTAAGGTACCTAAATGGCACAAAAGACCGCGGCCTTCTCTACCAACAAACCAATGAGCAACTCTATGGCGTCGTCGATGCGGATTGGGGTTCCAACTCAATAGATCGACGATCATACAGTGGATATGCGTTCATATTGGCGGGCCCAGCAATCAGCTGGGAGGCACGCAAACAACGCACAGTGGCACTCTCCAGCACCGAAGCCGAATACATGGCTATGACAGAAGAGACGAAAGAAGCGATGTATCTCCAAAGCATATTTAAAATATTGGATATACCATGTAAAAGCGTAACGTTATTCAACGAGAGCCAAAGCGCACAAAAGCTTGTTCAGAGTCTAGGCTATAGCTCGCGCACGAAACACATCGACGTGCGCCACCACTTTATCAAAGAATGTCACAAAAGCGGAAAAATCGTACTCAAGTATATGCCGACCGAGGAAATGCCAGCAGACGTCCTCACCAAAAGTTTAAGTAGCATCAAGCACCTCAAATGCTCAACAGCACTAGGCATCACAAGTAGTCTCACTTCTTCGAGGGGAGGTGTTGGCGCGGCGAAGTAGTTCCGACTACCTAATACATTACCTATTTAGCCTTAATGTCATTTGTATTCATACTATTTGTGCAACCATGTAACATACTCTCATTGTATTTGTATTCTCACATGGCAATTACATTGCATATTCTCAGTTCAGTTCTATGTAAACCTTTAACGTGAAATGTCATTAAATCGTCTATACATAAAACTCAAAGTGTCCTCGTTTTCATAGTAGTGCTAACTTGACCGTCAAGTTAGCATTACTAGGGGTTATTTTAAAAAAAATTTGAGAAAAAAAATTTCGATTTTTTTCATTAGAACTACTTCATTACGGTTATTAAACGGGAATTATATGCGCAATTGATTTTAATTTTAGAGTCGAACTAATTTATTTTCGAGGGTGGTAGTGCTAACTTGACTGTCAAGTTAGCATTACTAGGGGTTATTTTTAAAAAATCAAAAACGGTATTTTTTGGATTTCACGGTGTATTTACGGTTAAAAAGCAGCAATTAACTGCGGAATTCTTTTTTCGTTCCGATACTTCCTTCTCCTTAATCGAGTGTTGGTAATTTCTACTACTATTTCCTTTTTCTTAATAAAATTAGAGAAAAAAAAATTTCGATTTTTTTCATTAGCACTTTTTAATTACGGTTATTATACGAGAATTATATGCGCAATTGATTTTAATTTTAGAGTCGAACTAAATTGTTTTCGAGGGTGGTACTGCTAACTTGACTGTCAAGTTAGCATTACTAGGGGTTATTTTTAAAAAATCAAAAACGGTAGCTTTAGGATTTCACGGTGTGTTTACGGTTAAAAAGTAGCAATTAACTGCGGAATTATTTTTTCGTTCCGATACTTCCTTTTCCTTAATCGAGTGTTGGTAATTTCTACTAATATTTTTTTTCTTAATAAAATTTGCAAAAAAAAAAAAATTCGATTTTTTCGTTGGCACTACTTAATTACGGTTATTAAACGGGAATTATATGCGCAATTGATTTTAATTTTAGAGTCGAACTAAATTGTTTTCGAGGGTGGTAGTGCTAACTTGACTGTCAAGTTAGCATTACTAGGGGTTATTTTTAAGAAATCAAAAACGGTAGTTTTTGGATTTTACGGTGAGTTTACGGTTAAAAAGCAGCAATTAACAGCGGAATTATTTTTTCGTTCCGATAGTTCCTTTTCCTTAACCGAGTGTTGGTAATTTCTACTACTATTTTTTTTCTTAACAAAATTTGAGAAAAAAAAATTTAAATTTTTTTCATTAGCACTACTTAATTACGGTTATTAAACGGGAATTATGTATATGCGCAACTGATTTTAATTTTAGAGTCGGATTAAATTGTTTCCGAGGGTGGTAGTTGTTGAAATTATTGACATAAATAACATACAGATCTGGCATCATCCTTAGTATAGACAAAATTGTCTCCACTTATTACAAGATACTCTTTCTATCTTTCCCTTCGGTTGAAATATAATAAAGTCATCACTTTGAATTTACATTCTGCGTTTAACTCTGTAATATATGGAATCCACAACAGGTTATGGGCCTAGCAGCCTTCCACTGCGCGCAGGAGGTGTATAGGCGTTCGAGGCCGAGAAATAAATTCTCCAAGTGTGATTTTCAAAGCAAAATCGTAAGTTAAAAGTTTTGCATATTAATCTTGCGCTTAGCACGTTGGCGCACAACATTTGTATCATCCGAATATCGTAGATCGAAAGCTCACACCTTCGTCTGCTCATACGTTCATCTGTTATACGCATACAGTAAAAGCTCATAATTTCTTTCAACTGCTCATGCGCTAAAAGAAAAGTGTTATACACTTAGTAAAACAAAGCTTAAAAGCTCATCACTTCTTAATAACAAAAGAACAAAGAAAAAGCAGCAAACTAATAGAAACAAAAGTAATAGATCAATCGCACGTTTGACAGCGAAACCGAATGTTCATATGAAAACAAACAAAAGCTAAAGAAAACATACCAAGTTTGGACTGAAAATAAAGCAAATGAAGGGTGAAGAAAACGAAGAATCAAAACAAACCATTCAAACAGAATCAAGTAAAAATAGTGAGCAAATCGAATCACAGCGAATTCCAGTGGCAAATTCAACCGCGGTGCGTAAACCAAAAATGAGTTTTAAAACAGTGAAAATCGAGCCTCTTGGCAAAGAAAATTTTGACACCTGGAAAATACAGGTGCAGGCAATATTAACGAAAAATGAAACGTGGAAATACGTGAATGGTAGTTGTGCAAAACCAGCATCACCACCCGAAGCAGTAAGTGAATGGGAGGACAACGATGCCAAAGCGAAGTCAGATTTGGTGCTATCAATGTGTCCATCAGAACTGCAACAAATAAAACACTGTCGTACATCGAAAGATATATGGGACAAGCTGCACTCAGTATATCAATCGCGGGGCCCAGCCCGAAAAGCAATGCTACTGAAATCACTAATATTACACAAAATGTCGCCGAGTGATGATATTAGAGAACACCTAAGAAAATTTTTTGAGATTGTCGACAAGTTAGTCGAATTGGACCTAGTCGTTATAGAGGAGCTGCTGACAATCCTGCTGCTGTACAGCATTCCGAATGAATTTGAAACTTTTAGAATCGCCATTGAATCTCAGGAAAAGCTTCCGAAACTAGAAGCCTTGAAAGTCAAATTGCTCGAAGAGTTTGAGGCACGTAAACGAAATGATATGGCAAATAATATGCCACCGCCCGAAGATGTATTGTACGCGAACAAAGGCAACATAAGCAAGAAATTTAGCAAGCCTCAAAACTCAAATCCCCCAGATCAACAAAAGACCACATTCAAGTATACTTGCCACACATGCGGAAAGATTGGGCACAAGGCCAGGGACTGCAAGTCTAAAAATTTTAAATCTAAATCACAGTGCCACAAACGAAACCAGAACGATTCATCGTGTAAAGCTGAAGAAGTCGTTTTGGGTGCAAGCAACACTAATGTAAGCGCGAAATGGTGCCTCGACTCGGGGGCATCGTCTCACATGTGCTCGTTCCGAGAAAAGTTTCAATTCCTCGAAGAATCAAAAGGTAAGACATTAGCGTTAGCCAATAACAGTTTCACGAAAATAGCCGGACATGGCATAGTAAAGGTCATTTCAAGCACAGGTTCGAATGTTACACTAAACGACACTTTATACGTGCCGGATTTGCGTACAAACCTATTGTCAGTACCGAAAATGACTCAGCACGGTCTTGAAGTAACATTTACTGGAAACAAAGCCATTGTAATAAACAAATCGACTGGCGCAAAAGTATTTATAGCTGAGCGCGTAAATAACTTGTATTATGTAGAAGAACAATTAGAATTGGCTGCGGTAGCCAACACCAAACTCACCACACTCCAAGATTGGCACGAAGCTTTCGGCCATCTAAACGAAAAAGATCTCAAAGCAATCATCGAAAATAAGAAAGTGATTGGCGTTAACGTAAATACAAAAATGAATTTAGCAATGTGCAACACTTGCATTCAGGGAAAGCAAGCCCAGCAACCATTCCGAAAATCGAGCCGCACAACCAAAGACATATTAGAACTTGTGCATAGCGACGTGCGTGGGCTGATTGGGACACAGTCGTTTGCAGGCTCGCGTTACTTTGTAACGTTCATCGATGACAAAAGCAAATGGTGCCAAATATTTTTCTTAAAGCACAAAAACGAAGTCATTGACAAATTCAAAGAGTATAAAACTTGGTCGAAACTCAGACCGGCAAAAGAATAAAGTGCTTGCGTAGCGATAATGGTACTGAGTACACATGCAACGCTATGAAAAATTGTTTGGGAACTGAATGTATACGCCAAGAATTTACAATCGAATATACACCGCAGCAGAACGGCGTAGCCGAGCGTAAAAACCGAACGATTTTAGATATTGCCAGATGCATGATTATACGAGCAGGCCTACCTCCGGCATATTGGCCAGAAGCCGTGAACACAGGACCGGGAAGACCCCACATGGCGGGTATCTACAAAAGTTTGGTTGCTTCGCATACATGCTAGACAAAACCCCGAATAAATGTAAGTTTAAATCAAAGTCAATAAAATGTATATTCGTAGGGTATTCCGAAACCTCAAAAGGTTACCGTTTATGGGACCCCATTGCCAGAAAGATACGTCGAAGTAGAGACGTGGTATTCACTTCACAGCATTACTTAAATAAATACGAAGAATTTTGCACGAACGACATCGAAATTTACTCACAATTAGAATCGAATAAGCCAAAAGCGCAGGTACAAGCGCATCCAGAAGAGCAGCAAATTCAGCTGCCACAACCAATCGAAGAGATAAAAGATACTCCCAAGTCGCATGTCACCCGAGCGATGAAGCGAGGCAGAGGTCGCCGAAAGAAGATAGTAACGAAATCGCGTGGCAGACCTCGACTAGAGCACAACATGGTACCGGCAACCAGAACACCATCGAGTGGCGAAAGCTCAGAGATCGACGAGAATGGTGAAATCGACAAAAGCCCTATAGCACAGCATTAATACAAAGTACAGACCCAGAAACTAGCGCTGAAGCTCTCGCTAGCCCCGAAGCAAATCCATGGAAGAAAGCTATGCTAAAAGAGTATCGAACCCTCCTCGCAAATAACACGTGGGAGATAGTGGACCGCCCAGACGGAAAAAAAGGTCGTAGAATCAAAATGGGCGTTGCGCACTAAGTACAAGTCAGACGGAAGCATTGACTGTAGGAAGGCTCGACTTGTAGCAAAAGGCTTCACGCAGAGAGCTGGAATCGACTACAGTGAAACCTTCGCCCCAGTGGCCAGACTTAATACGATTCGCTCAGTAATGGCTATATCTGCTGAAATGGGCTTAGAAGTTCACCAACTCGACTTCGTTAGTGCTTACTTAAATGGAACGATTGAGACCGAAATTTACATGACCCTGCCAGACGACTTGCCGAAGGTAGTAGGTCATAACGAAGGCACTAAGTATGCCGAAAACAAAGTTTGTCTACTAAGAAAAGCAATTTATGGGCTGAAACAGTTTGGTGGTACCAAAAGCTGGACCAGAAACTACAGAGCATGAACATGACTGCATCGAAGTGAGATCCATGCCTGTATATATACCAACACAATAACGTCATAGCGCTCATCGCTATATACGTCGATGACCTGATCGTGGCATCGAATAGTAAACATAAGTTAGAACAAATAAAAGGCGAGCTCGCGTCCGCCTTCGAAATGAAAGACTTAGGTCATAAAAAGTATTGTCTCGGAATCGAATTTAATCAAAATTTAGAAACTAATACTATTACAATGAGCCAATCAAAATACATCGCTCACCTACTTAAAAGATTCGAAATGAACGACTGCAAGCCAGTCAGTACGCCTGGAAACGCGAGCATAAAACTATCTAAACAAATGTCACCAAATACAGAAGACGATATCCGTTCCGCTAGTAAGTTGCCATATCAAAACTTAGTGGGCTCACTCATGTATCTCGCCATGTCAACAAGGCCGGATATTGCCCACATAGTAAGCGTATTGAGCCAATTCAACGCAAACTACGGAACAGCACATTGGGTGGCAGCAAAACGCATATTACGATATTTAAAGGGTACACAAAACCTCGGAATTTCCTATAGTCATACGAATGGAGTTTCGTTAACCGGATTTGCCGACGCTGATTGGGGATCCAACATTGACGACAGGCGCTCGTATACCGGCTTCGTATTTACATTAGCCAATGCAGCTGTAAGCTGGGAGTCTAGAAAGCAACGAACCGTAGCCGTATCAAGCACCGAAGCTGAGTACATGGCTATATTCGACTCAACGAAAGAAGCCATACACCTGAAACGCCTACTCCAAGAAATATTGGGCAAAGAGCAAACCGTAACTATCTTCAACGATAACCAGAGCGCTGGTAAGCTAACCAAAAATCCCATATTCCACAATCGTACGAAGCACGTCGACATCCGTCACCACTTCGTCCGAGAAGCTGTCGAAAGAAAAGACATCACAATAAAATACATGAGAACAGACGATATGCCAGCGGACGTTTTGACCAAAACATTACCAGCAAGCAAGCAACTCATTTGCGTTAAAAATATTGGTATAAAAACAATTCGTAAATGAAAAATTTTTGAAATGTATTATTCACTTATCATTGCATACATACATACAAATGTAAATAGAACTAAGTAACTAAAATCATGTCATGTATGCAAATCTACGTTTGTACACTTATATTGAAATTATCTATGACGTCAGATCTGAGGGAAAGTGTTGAAATTATTGACATAAATAACATACAGATCTGGCATCATCCTTAGTATAGACAAAATTGTCTCCACTTATTACAAGATACTCTTTCTATCTTTCCCTTCGGTTGAAATATAATAAAGTCATCACCTTGAATTTACACTCTGCGTTTAACTCTGTAATAATGGAATCCACAACAGTAGTGCCAACTTGACTGTCAAGTTAGCATTACTAGGGGTTATTTTTGAAAAATCAAAAACGGTAGTTTTAGGATTTCACGGTGTGTTCACGGTTAAACAGCAGCAATTAACTGCGAAATAATTTTTTCGTTCCGATACTTCCTTCTCCTTAATCGAGTGTTGGTAATTTCTAATACTATTTTTTTTTCTTAATAAAATTTGAGAAAAAAAATTTCAATTTTTTTCATTAGCACTACTTCATTACGGTTATTAAACGCGAATTATATGCGCAACTGATTTTAATTTTAGAGTCGAACTAAATTGTTTTCGAGGGTGGTAGTGCTAACTTGACTGTCAAGTTAGCATTACTAGGGACTATTTTTAAAAAATCAAAAATGGTGGTTTTTGGATTTCACGGTGAGTTTACGGTTAAACAGCAGCAATTAACTGCGAAATAATTTTTTCGTTCCGATACTTCCTTCTCCTTAATCGAGTGTTGGTAATTTCTAATACTATTTTTTTTTCTTAATAAAATTTGAGAAAAAAAATTTAGATTTTTTTCATTAGCACTACTTCATTACGGTTATTAGTCGAACTAATTTATTTTCGAGGGTGGTAGTGCTAACTTGACTGTCAAGTTAGCATTACTAGGGGTTATTTTTAAAAAATCAAAAACGGTAGTTTTTGGATTTCACGGTGAGTTTACGGTTAAAAAGCAGCAATTAACTGCGGTATTATTTTTTCGTTCCGATAGTTCCTTTTCCTTAACCGAGTGTTGGTAATTTCTACTACTATTTTTTTTCTTAATAAAATTTGAGAAAAAAAAATTTAAATTTTTTCCTTAGCACTGCTTAATTAAGGTTATTAAACGGGAATTACGTATATGCGCAATTGATTTTAATTTTAGAGTCGGATTAAATTGTCAAGTTAGCATTACTAGGGGTTATTTTTAAAAAATCAAAAACGGTAGTTTTTGGATTTCACGGTGAGTTTACGGTTAAAAAGCAGCAATTAACTGCGGTATTATTTTTTCGTTCCGATAGTTCCTTTTCCTTAACCGAGTGTTGGTAATTTCTACTACTATTTTTTTTCTTAATAAAATTTGAGAAAAAAAAATTTAAATTTTTTCCTTAGCACTGCTTAATTAAGGTTATTAAACGGGAATTACGTATATGCGCAATTGATTTTAATTTTAGAGTCGGATTAAATTGTTTTCGAGGGTGGTAGTGCTAACTTGACCGTCAAGTTAGCATTACTAGGGGTTATTTAAAAAAAAAATTGAGAACAAAAATGTTTCGATTTTTTTCATTAGCACTACTTAATTACGGTTATTAAACGGGAATTATCTGCGCAATTGATTTTAATTTTAGAGTCCAACTAAATTGTTTTCGAGGGGTGTAGTGGTAACTTGATTGTCAAGTTAGCATTACTAGGGGTTATTTTTAAAAAAATCGAGAAAAAAATGTTTCGATTTTTTTCATTAGCACTACTTAATTGCGGTTATTAAACGGGAATTATAAGCGCAATTGATTTTAATTTTAGAGTCGGACTAATTTATTTCCGAGGGTGGTAGTGCTAACTTGACCGTCAAGTTAGCATTACTAGGGGTTATATAAAAAAAATCGAGAAAAAAAATGTTTCGATTTTTTTCATTAGCACTACTTAATTGCGGTTATTAAACGGGAATTATATGCGCAATTGATTTTAATTTTAGAGTCGGATTAAATTGTTTTCGAGGGTGGTAGAGCTAACTTGACCGTCAAGTTAGCATTACTAGGGGTTATTTAAAAAAAAAATGGAGAAAAAATTTTTTTCGATTTTTTTAATTAGCACTACTTAATTGCGGTTATTAAACGGGAATTATATGCGCAATTGACTTTAATTTTAGAGTCGGATTAAATTGTTTTCGAGGGTGGTAGTGGTAACTTGACTGTCAAGTTAGCATTACTAGGGGTTATTTTTAAAAAATCAAAACCGGTGGTTTTTGGATTTCACGGTGAGTTTACGGTTAAAAGGCAGCAATTAAAAGCGGAATTATTTTTCTTCCGATACTTCCTTTTCCTTATTCGAGTGTTGGTAATTTCTACTACTATTTTTTTTTCTTAATAAAATTTGAAAAAAAAAAAAATGTTTCGATTTTTTTCATTAGCACTACTTAATTGCGGTTATTAAACGGGAATTATATGCGCAATTGATTTTAATTTTAGAGTCGGACTAATTTATTTCCGAGGGTGGTAGTGCTAACTTGACCGTCAAGTTAGCATTACTAGGGGTTATATAAAAAAAATCGAGAAAAAAAATGTTTCGATTTTTTTCATTAGCACTACTTAATTGCGGTTATTAAAGGGGAATTATATGCGCAATTGATTTTAATTTTAGAGTCGGATTAAATTGTTTTCGAGGGTGGTAGAGCTAACTTGACCGTCAAGTTAGCATTACTAGGGGTTATTTAAAAAAAAAATGGAGAAAAAATTTTTTTCGATTTTTTTAATTAGCACTACTTAATTGCGGTTATTAAACGGGAATTATATGCGCAATTGATTTTAATTTTAGAGTCGGATTAAATTGTTTTCGAGGGTGGTAGTGGTAACTTGACTGTCAAGTTAGCATTACTAGGGGTTATTTTTAAAAAATCAAAACCGGTGGTTTTTGGATTTCACGGTGAGTTTACGGTTAAAAGGCAGCAATTAAAAGCGGAATTATTTTTCTTCCGATACTTCCTTTTCCTTATTCGAGTGTTGGTAATTTCTACTACTATTTTTTTTTCTTAATAAAATTTGAAAAAAAAAAATGATTTTTTTTCATTAGCACTACTTAATTACGGTTATTAGACGGGAATTATATGCGCAATTGATTTTAAATTTAGAATCGAATTAAATTGTTTTCGAGGGTGGTAGTGCTAACTTGACTGTCAAGTTAGCATTACTAGGGGTTATTTTGAAAAAATCAAAAACGGTAGTTTTTGGATTTCACGGTGTGTTTACGGTTAAAAAGCAGCAACTAACTACGGAATTTTTTTTTCGTTCCGATACTTCCTTTTCCTTAATGGAGTGTTGGTAATTTCTACTACTATTTTTTTTTTTCTTAATAAAATATGCCAAAAAAAAATTTCGATTTTTTCATTGGCACTATTTCATTGCGGTTATTAAACGGGAATTATATGCGCAAGTGATTTTAATTTTAGAGTCGGATTAAATTGTTTTCGAGGGTGGTAGTGCTAACTTGACCGTCAAGTTAGCATTACTAGGGGTTATTTTTAAAAAAATTTGAGAATAAAAATTTCGATTTTTTTCATTAGCACTACTTCATTACGGGTATTAAACGGGAATTATATGCGCAATTGATTTTAATTTTAGAGTCGAACTAATTTATTTTCGAGGGTGGTAGTGCTAACTTGACTGTCAAGTTAGCATTACTAGGGGTTATTTTAAAAAAATCAAAAACGGTGGTTTTTGGATTTCATGGTGTATTTACTGTTAAAAAGCAGCAATTAACTGCGGAATTATTTTTTCTTTCCGATACTTCCTTTTCCTTAATCGAGTGTTGGTAATTTCTACTGCTACTTTTTTTTCTTAATAAAATTTGCAAAAAAAAAATTCGATTTTTTCATTGGCACTACCTAATTACGGTTATTAAACGGAAATTATATGCGCAATTGATTTTAATTTTAGAGTGGAACTAATTTATTTTCGAGGGTGGTAGTGCTAACTTGACCGTCAAGTTAGCATTACTAGGGGTTATTTTTAAAAAATCAAAAACGGTAGTTTTTGGATTTCACGGTGTGTTTACGGTTAAAAAGCAGCAACTAACTACGGAATTTTTTTTTCGTTCCGATACTTCCTTTTCCTTAATGGAGTGTTGGTAATTTCTACTACTATTTTTTTTTTCTTAATAAAATATGCCAAAAAAAAATTTCGATTTTTTCATTGGCACTATTTCATTACGGTTATTAAACGGGAATTATATGCGCAAGTGATTTTAATTTTAGAGTCGAACTAATTTATTTTCGAGGGTGGTAGTGCTAACTTGACCGTCAAGTTAGCATTACTAGGGGTTATTTTTAAAAAAATTTGAGAATAAAAATTTCGATTTTTTTCATTAGCACTACTTCATTACGGGTATTAAACGGGAATTATATGCGCAATTGATTTTAATTTTAGAGTCGAACTAATTTATTTTCGAGGGTGGTAGTGCTAACTTGACTGTCAAGTTAGCATTACTAGGGGTTATTTTTAAAAAATCAAAAACGGTGGTTTTTGGATTTCATGGTGTATTTACTGTTAAAAAGCAGCAATTAACTGCGGATTAAATTGTTTTCGAGGGTGGTAGTGGTAACTTGACTGTCAAGTTAGCATTACTAGGGGTTATTTTTAAAAAATCAAAACCGGTGGTTTTTGGATTTCACGGTGAGTTTACGGTTAAAAGGCAGCAATTAAAAGCGGAATTATTTTTCTTTCCGATACTTCCTTTTCCTTAATCGAGTGTTGGTAATTTCTACTGCTACTTTTTTTTCTTAATAAAATTTGCAAAAAAAAAATTAGATTTTTTCATTGGCACTACCTAATTACGGTTATTAAACGGAAATTATATGCGCAATTGATTTTAATTTTAGAGTGGAACTAATTTATTTTCGAGGGTGGTAGTGCTAACTTGACTGTCAAGTTAGCATTACTCGGGGTTAATTTAAAAAAATCAAAAACGGTAGTTTTTGGATTTCACGGTGTGCTTACGGTTAAAAAGCAGCAGAATTCTTTTTTCGTTCCGATACTTCCTTCTCCTTAATCGAGTGTTGGTAATTTCTACAACAATTTTCTTTTTCTTTATAAAATTTGAGGAAAAAAAATGTCGATTTTATTCATTAGCACTACTTAATTACGGTTATTAAACGGGAATTATATGCGCAATTTATTTTAATTTTAGAGTCGGATTAAATTGTTTTCGAGGGTGGTAGAGCTAACCTGACCGTCAAGTTAGCATTACTAGGGATTATTTAAAAAAAAAAAATCGAGAAAAAAAATGTTTCGATTTTTTTCATTAGCACTACTTAATTACGGTTATTAAACGGGAATTATATGCGCAATTGATTTTAATTTTAGAGTCGAACTAAATTGTTCGCGAGGGTGGTAGTGCTAACTTGGCTTTCAAGTTAGCATTACTAGGGGTTATTTTTAAAAAATCAAAAACGGTGGTTTTTGGATTTCACGGTGATTTTACGGTTAAAAAGCTGCAATTAACTGCGGAATTCTATTTCGTTCCGATACTTCCTTCTCCTTATTCGAGTGTTGGTAATTTCTACTACTATTTTTTTTTTTTTCTTAATAAAATATGCGCTATTTCATTACGGTTATTAAACGGGAATTATATGCGCAAGTGATTTTAATTTTAGAGTCGAACTAATTTTTTTTCGAGGGTGGTAGTGCTAACTTGACTGTCAATTTAGCATTACTAGGGGTTATTTGTAAAAAATCAAAAACGGTAGTTTTTGGATTTCACGCTGTGTTTAGGGTTAAAAAGCAGCAATTAACTGCGGAATTCTTTTTTCGTTCCGATACTTTCTTCTCCTCAATCGAGTGTTGGTAATTTCTACTACTATTTTCTTTTTCTTAATAAAATTTGAAAAAAAATTTCGATTTTTTTCATTAGCACTACTTCATTACGGTTATTAAACGGGAAATATATGCGCAATTGATTTTAATTTTAGAGTCGCACTAATTTTTTTTCGAGGGTGGTAGTGCTAACTTGACTGTTAAGTTAGCATTACTAGGGGTTATTTTTAAAAAATCAAAAACGGTAGTTTTTGGATTTCACGGTGTATTTACGGTTAAAAAGCAGCAATTAACTGCGGAATTCTTTTTTCGTTCCGATACTTCCTTCTCCTTAATCCAGTGTTGGTAATTTCTACTACTATTTCCTTTTTCTTAATAAAATTTGAGAAAAAAAAATTTCGATTTTTTTCATTAGCACTTTTTAATTACGGTTATTATACGGGAATTATATGCGCAATTGATTTTAATTTTAGAGTCGAACTAAATTGTTTTCGAGGGTGGTAGTGCTAACTTGACTGTCAAGTTACCATTACTAGGGGTTATTTTTAAAAAATAAAAAATGGTAGTTTTAGGATTTCACGGTGTGTTTACGGTTAAAAATCAGCAATTAACTGCGGAATTATTTTTTCTTCCGATACTTCCTTTTCCTTAACCGAGTGTTGGTAATTTCTACTACCTTTTTTTTTCTTAATAAAATTTGAGAAAAAAAAATTCAATTTTTTTCATTAGCACTACTTAATTACGGTTATTAAACGGGAATTATGTATATGCGCAATTGATTTTAATTTTAGAGTCGGATTAAATTGTTTTCGAGGGTGGTAGTGCTAACTTGACCGTCAAGTTAGCATTACTAGGGGTTATTTAAAAAAAAAATCGAGAACAAAAATGTTTAGATTTTTTTCATTAGCACTACTTAATTACGGTTATTAAACGGGAATTATCTGCGCAATTGATTTTAATTTTAGAGTCGGATTAAATTGTTTTCGAGGGTGGTAGAGCTAACTTGACCGTCAAGTTAGCATTACTGGGGGTTAATTTTAAAAAATTAAAAACGGTAGTTTTTGTATTTCACGGTGTGTTTACTGTTAAAAAGCAGCAGAATTCTTTTTTCGTTCCGATACTTCCTTCTCCTTAATCGAGTGTTGGTAATTTCTACTACAATTTTCTTTTTCTTAATAAAATTTGAGAAAAAAAAAATTTCGTTTTATTCATTAGCACTACTTAATTACGGAATTATATGCGCAATTGATTTTAATTTTAGAGTCGGATTAAATTGTTTTCGAGGGTGGTAGAGCTAACTTGACCGTCAAGTTAGCATTACTGGGGGTTATTTAAAAAAAAAATAGAGAAAAAAAATTTTTCGATTTTTTTCATTAGCACTACTTAATTACGGTTATTAAACGGGAATTATCTGCGCAATTGATTTTAATTTTAGAGTCGAACTAATTTGACGGTCAAGTTAGCATTACTAGGGGTTATTTTAAAAAAAATCGAGAAAAAAATGTTTAGATTTTTTTCATTAGCACTACTTAATTACGGTTATTAAACGGGAATTATGTATATGCGCAATTAATTTTAATTTTAGAGTCGGATTAAATTGTTTTCGAGGGTGGTAGTGCTAACTTGACCGTCAAGTTAGCATTACTAGGGGTTATTTAAAAAAAAAATCGAGAACAAAAATGTTTCGATTTTTTTCATTAGCACTACTTAATTACGGTTATTAAACGGGAATTATCTGCGCTATTGATTTTAATTTTAGAGTCGAACTAAACTGTTTTCGAGGGGGGTAGTGGTAACTTGACTGTCAAGTTAGCATTACTCGGGGTTAATTTAAAAAAATCAAAAACGGTAGTTTTTGGATTTCACGGTGTGTTTACGGTTAAAAAGCAGCAGAATACTTTTTTCGTTCCGATACTTCCTTCTCCTTAATCGAGTGTTGGTAATTTCTACTACAATTTTCTTTTTCTTAATAAAATTTGAGAAAAAAAAATGTCGATTTTATTCATTAGCACTACTTAATTACGGTTATTAAACGGGAATTATATGCGCAATTTATTTTAATTTTAGAGTCGGATTAAATTGTTTTCGAGGGTGGTAGAGCTAACTTGACCGTCAAGTTAGCATTACTAGGGGTTATTTTAAAAAAAATCGAGAAAAAAAATGTTTAGATTTTTTTCATTAGCACTACTTAATTGCGGTTATTAAACGGGAATTATGTATATGCGCAATTGATTTTAATTTTAGAGTCGGATTAAATTGTTTTCGAGGGTGGTAGTGCTAACTTGACCGTCAAGTAAGCATTACTAGGGGTTATTTTAAAAAAAAATCGAGAACAAAAATGTTTCGATTTTTTTCATTAGCACTACTTAATTACGGTTATTAAACGGGAATTATCTGCGCAATTGATTTTAATTTTAGAGTCGGATTAAATTGTTTTCGAGGGTGGTAGTGCTAACTTGACCGTCAAGTTAGCATTACTAGGGGTTATATAAAAAAAAATCGAGAAAAAAAATGTTTCGATTTTTTTCATTAGCACTACTTAATTACGGTTATTAAACGGGAATTATCTGCGCAATTGATTTTAATTTTAGAGTCGGATTAAATTGTTTTCGAGGGTGGTAGTGCTAACTTGACTGTCAAGTTAGCATTACTAGGGGTTATTTTTAAAAAAATTTGAGAAAAAAATTTCGATTTTTTCCATTAGCACTACTTCATTACGGTTATTAAACGGGAATTATATGCGCAATTGATTTTAATTTTAGAGTCGAACTAATTTATTTTCGAGGGTGGTAGTGCTAACTTGACTGTCAAGTTAGCATTACTAGGGGTTATTTTTAAAAATCAAAAACGGTAGTTTTTGGATTTCACGGTGTATTTACGGTTAAAAAGCAGCAATTAACTGCGGAATTCTTTTTTCGTTCCGATACTTCCTTCTCCTTAATCGAGTGTTGGTAATTTCTACTACTATTTCCTTTTTCTTAATAAAATTTGAGAAAAAAAAATTTAGATTTTTTTCATTAGCACTTTTTAATTACGGTTATTATACGGGAATTATATGCGAAATTGATTTTAATTTTAGAGTCGAACTAAATTGTTTTCGAGGGTGGTAGTGCTAACTTGACTGTCAATTTAGCTTACTAGGGGTTATTTTTAAAAAATCAAAAAACGGTGGTTTTTGGATTTCACGGTGTATTTACGGTTAAAAAGCAGCAATTAACTGCGGAATTATTTTTTCGTTCCGCTAGTTCCTTTTCCTTAACCGAGTGTTGGTAATTTCTACTACCTTTTTTTTTCTTAATAAAATTTGAGAAAAAAAATTTCAAATTTTTTCATTAGCACTACTTAATTACGGTTATTAAACGGGAATTATGTATATGCGCAATTGATTTTAATTTTAGAGTCGGATTAAATTGTTTTCGAGGGTGGTACTGCTAACTTGACCGTCAAGTTAGCATTACTGGGGGTTAATTTTAAAAAATTAAAAACGGTAGTTTTTGGATTTCACGGTGTGTTTACTGTTAAAAAGCAGCAGAATTCTTTTTTCGTTGCGATACTTCCTTCTCCTTAATCGAGTGTTGGTAATTTCTACTACAATTTTCTTTTTCTTAATAAAATTTGAGAAAAAAAAAATCGAGAACAAAAATGTTTAGATTTTTTTCATTAGCACTACTTAATTACGGTTATTAAACGGGAATTATCTGCGCAATTGATTTTAATTTTAGAGTCGGATTAAATTGTTTTCGAGGGTGGTAGAGCTAACTTGACCGTCAAGTTAGCATTACTGGGGGTTAATTTTAAAAAATTAAAAACGGTAGTTTTTGGATTTCACTGTGTGTTTACTGTTAAAAAGCAGCAGAATTCTTTTTTCGTTCCGATACTTCCTTCTCCATAATCGAGTGTTGGTAATTTCTACTACAATTTTCTTTTTCTTAATAAAATTTGAGAAAAAAAAAATTTCGATTTTATTCATTAGCACTACTTAATTACAGAAGCAGAATCCTTTTTTCGTTCCGATACTTCCTTCTCCCTAATCGAGTGTTGGTAATTTCTACTACAATTTTCTTTTTCTTAATAAAATTTGAGAAAAAAAAAATTTCGATTTTATTCATTAGCACTACTTAATTACGGAATTATATGCGCAATTGATTTTAATTTTAGAGTCGGATCAAATTGTTTTCGAGGGTGGTAGAGCTAACTTGACCGTCAAGTTAGCATTACTGGGGGTTATTTAAAAAAAAATCGAGAAAAAAAATTTTTCGATTTTTTTCATTAGCACTACTTAATTACGGCTATTAAACGGGAATTATCTGCGCAATTGATTTTAATTTTAGAGTCGAACTAATTTGACGGTCAAGTTAGCATTACTAGGGGTTATTTTAAAAAAAATCGAGAAAAAAAATGTTTAGATTTTTTTCATTAGCACTACTTAATTACGGTTATTAAACGGGAATTATGTATATGCGCAATTGATTTTAATTTTAGAGTCGGATTAAATTGTTTTCGAGGGTGGTAGTGCTAACTTGACCGTCAAGTTAGCATTACTAGGGGTTATTTTAAAAAAAAATCGAGAACAAAAATGTTTCGATTTTTTTCATTAGCACTACTTAATTACGGTTATTAAACGGGAATTATCTGCGCAATTGATTTTAATTTTAGAGTCGAACTAAACTGTTTTCGAGGGTGGTAGTGGTAACTTGACTGTCAAGTTAGCATTACTCGGGGTTAATTTAAAAAAATCAAAAACGGTAGTTTTTGGATTTCACGGTGTGTTTACGGTTAAAAAGCAGCAGAATACTTTTTTCGTTCCGATACTTCCTTCTCCTTAATCGAGTGTTGGTAATTTCTACTACAATTTTCTTTTTCTTAATAAAATTTGAGAAAACAAAAATGTCGATTTTATTCATTAGCACTACTTAATTACGGTTATTAAACGGGAATTATATGCGCAATTTATTTTAATTTTAGAGTCGGATTAAATTGTTTTCGAGGGTGGTAGAGCTAACTTGACCGTCAAGTTACCATTACTAGGGGTTATTTAAAAAAAATCGAGAAATAAAATGTTTCGATTTTTTTCATTAGCACTACTTAATTACGGTTATTAAACGGGAATTATATGCGCAATTGATTTTAATTTTAGAGTCGGATTAAATTGTTTTCGAGGGTGGTAGTGCTAACTTGACCGTCAAGTTAGCATTACTAGGGGTTATTTAAAAAAAAAATTGGAGAAAAAAAAACTTCAATTTTTTTCATTAGCACTACTTCATTACGGTTATTAAACGGGAATTATATGAGCAATTGATTTTAATTTTAGAGTCGAACTAAATCGTTTTCGAGGGTGGTAGTGCTAACTTGACTGTCAAGTTAGCATTACTAGGGGTTAATTTAAAAAAATCAAAAACGGTAGTTTTTGGATTTCACGGTGTGTTTACGGTTAAAAAGCAGCAGAATACTTTTTTCGTTCCGATACTTCCTTCTCCTTAATCGAGTGTTGGTAATTTCTACTACAATTTTCTTTTTCTTAATAAAATTTGAGAAAAAAATGTCGATTTTATTCATTAGCACTACTTAATTACGGTTATTATACGGGAATTATATGCGCAATTGATTTTAATTTTAGAGTCGAACTAATTTATTTTCGAGGGTGGTAGTGGTAACTTGACTGTCAAGTTAGCATTACTCGGGGTTAATTTAAAAAAATCAAAAACGGTAGTTTTTGGATTTCACGGTGTGTTACGGTTAAAAAGCAGCAGAATACTTTTTTCGTTCCGATACTTCCTTCTCCTTAATCGAGTGTTGGTAATTTCTACTACAATTTTCTTTTTCTTAATAAAATTTGAGAAAAAAAAATTTCGATTTTATTCATTAGCACTACTTAATTACGGTTATTAAACGGGAATTATATGCGCAATTGATTTTAATTTTAGAGTCGGATTAAATTGTTTTCGAGGGTGGTAGTGCTAACTTGACCGTCAAGTTAGCATTACTAGGGGTTATTTAAAAAAATCAAAAACGGTAGTTTTTGGATTTCACGGTGTGTTACGGTTAAAAAGCAGCAGAATACTTTTTCGTTCCGATACTTCCTTCTCCTTAATCGAGTGTTGGTAATTTCTACTACAATTTTCTTTTTCTTAATAAAATTTGAGAAAAAAAAATGTCGATTTTATTCATTAGCACTACTTAATTACGGTTATTAAACGGGAATTATATGCGCAATTTATTTTAATTTTAGAGTCGGATTAAATTGTTTTCGAGGGTGGAAGAGCTAACTTGACCGTCAAGTTACCATTACTAGGGGTTATTTAAAAAAAAAATCGAGAAAAAAAATGTTTCGATTTTTTTCATTAGCACTACTTAATTACGGTTATTAAACGGGAATTATATGCGCAATTGATTTTAATTTTAGAGTCTAACTAAATTGTTCGCGAGGGTGGTAGTGCTAACTTGACCGTCAAGTTAGCATTACTAGGGGTTATTTTTAAAAAATCAAAAACGGTAGTTTTTGGATTCACGATGAGTTTACGGTTAAAAAGCAGCAATTAACTGCGGAATTACTTTTTCGTTCCGATAGTTCCTTTTCCTTATTCGAGTGTTGGTAATTTCTACTACTATTTTTTTTCATTAGCACTACTTAATTACGTTTATTAAACGGGAATTATATGCGCAATTGATTTTAATTTTAGAGTCGAACTAATTTATTTTCGAGGGTGGTAGTGCTAACTTGACTTTCAAGTTAGCATTACTAGGGGTTATTTTTAAAAAATCAAAAACGGTGGTTTTTGGATTTCACGGTGATTTTACGGTTAAAATGCAGCAATTAACTGCGGAATTCTATTTCGTTCCGATACTTCCTTTTCCTTATTCGAGTGTTGGTAATTTCTACTACTATTTTTTTTCATTAGCACTACTTAATTACGTTTATTAAACGGGAATTATATGCGCAATTGATTTTAATTTTAGAGTCGAACTAAATTGTTCGCGAGGGTGGTAGTGCTAACTTGACTGTTATTTTTAAAAAATCAAAAACGGTAGTTTTTGGATTCACGATGAGTTTACGGTTAAAAAGCAGCAATTAACTGCGGAATTACTTTTTCGTTCCGATACTTCCTTCTCCTTAATCGAGTGTTGGTGATTTCTACTACTATTTTTTTCTTAATAAAATTTGAGAAAAAAAAATTTAAATTTTTTTCATTAGCACTACTTAATTACGGTTATTATACGGGAATTATATGCGCAATTGATTTTAATTTTATAGTCGAACTAAATTGTTTTCGAGGGTGGTACTGCTAACTTGACTGTCAAGTTAGCATTACTAGAGGTTATTTTTAAAAAATCAAAAACGGTGGTTTTTGGATTTCACGGTGAGTTTACGGTTAAACAGCAGCAATTAACTACGGAATTATTTTTTCGTTCCGATACTTCCTTCTCCTTAATCGAGTGTTGGTGATTTCTACTACTATTTTTTTCTTAATAAAATTTGAGAAAAAAAAATTTAAATTTTTTTCATTAGCACTACTTAATTACGGTTATTAACCGAGAATTATCTGCGCAATTGATATTAATTTTAGAGTCGGATTAAATTGTTTTCGAGGGTGGTAGAACTAACTTGACCGTTAGCATTACTGGGGGTTAATTTAAAAAAATTAAAAACGGTAGTTTTAGGATTTCACGGTGTGTTTACGGTTAAAAAGCAGCAGAATTCTTTTTTCGTTCCGATACTTCCTTCTCCTTAATCGAGTGTTGGTAATTTCTACTACAATTTTCTTTTTCTTAATAAAATTTGAGAAAAAAAAATTTCGATTTTATTCATTAGCACTCCTTAATTACGGTTATTAAACGGGAATTATATGCGCAATTGATTTTAATTTTAGAGTCGGATTAAATTGTTTTCGAGGGTGGTAGAGCTAACTTGACCGTCAAGTTAGCATTACTAGGGGTTATTTAAAAAAAAAATCGAGAAAAAAAATTTTTCGATTTTTTTCATTAGCACTACTTAATTACGGTTATTAAACCGGAATTATCTGCGCAATTGATTTTAATTTTAGAGTCGAACTAATTTGACGGTCAAGTTAGCATTACTAGGGGTTATTTAAAAAAAAATTGAGAAAAAAAATGTTTCGATTTTTTTCATTAGCACTACTTAATTACGGCTATTAAACGGGAATTATATGCGCAATTGATTTTAATTTTAGAGTCGGATTAAATTGTTTTCGAGGGTGATAGTGCTAACTTGACCGTCAAGTTAGCATTACTAGGGGTTATTTTTAAAAAAATTGGAGAAAAAAAAATTTCAATTTTTTTCATTAGCACTGCTTCATTACGGTTATCAAAAGGGGGATTATATGCGCAATTGATTTTAATTTTAGAGTCGAACTAAATTGTTCGCGAGGGTGGTAGTGCTAACTTCACTGTCAAGTTAGCATTACTAGGGGTTATTTTTAAAAAAATCAAAAACGGTAGCTTTGTATTTCACGGTGTGTTTACGGTTAAAAAGCAGCAATTAACTGCGGAATTCTTTTTTCGTTCCGATACTTCCTTTCCCTTAGTCGAGTGTTGGTAATTTCTACTACTATTTTCTTTTTCTTAATAAAATTTGAGAAAAAAAAATTTCGATTTTTTCATTAGCACTACTTAAGTACGGTTATTAAACGGGAATTATATGGGCAATTGATTTTAATTTTAGAATCGAACTAAATTGTTTTCGAGGGTGGTAGTGCTGACTTGACTGTCAAGTTAGCATTACTAGGGGTTATTTTAAAAAAATCAAAACCGGTGGTTTTTGGATTTCACGGTGAGTTTACGGTTAAAAAGCAGCAATTAACTGCGGAATTATTTTTTCGTTCCGATACTTCCTTTTTCTTATTCGAGTGTTGGTAATTTCTACTACTATTTTTTTTTCTTAATAAAATATGCCAAAAAAAAATTTCGATTTTTTCATTGGCACTACTTCATTACGGTTATTAAACGGGAATTATATGCGCAATTGATTTTAATTTTAGAGTCGAACTAATTTTTTTTCGAGGGTGGTAGTGCTAACTTGACTGTCAAGTTTGCATTACTAGGGGTTATTTTTAAAAAATCAAAAACGGTTGGATTTCACGGTGTGTTTACGGTTAAAAAGCAGCAATTAACTGCGGAATTCTTTTTTCGTTCCGATACTTTCTTCTCCTTAATCGAGTGTTGGTAATTTCTACTACTATTTTCTTTTTCGTAATAAAATTTGAGAAAAAAAATTTCGATTTTATTCATTAGCACTACTTAATACGGTTATTAAACGGGAATTATCTGCGCAATTGATTTTAATTTTAGAGTCGGATTAAACTGTTTTCGAGGGTGTTTAGGGGTTATTTTTAAAAAATCAAAACCGGTGGTTTTTGGATTTCACGGTGAGTTTACGGTTAAAAAGCAGCAATTAACTGCGGAATTATTTTTTCGTTCCGATACTTCCTTTTTCTTATTCGAGTGTTGGTAATTTCTACTACTATTTTTTTTTCTTAATAAAATATGCCAAAAAAAAATTTCGATTTTTTCATTGGCACTACTTCATTACGGTTATTAAACGGGAATTATATGCGCAATTGATTTTAATTTTAGAGTCGAACTAATTTTTTTTCGAGGGTGGTAGTGCTAACTTGACTGTCAAGTTAGCATTACTAGGGGTTATTTTTAAAAAATCAAAAACGCTAGTTTTTGGATTTCACGGTGTGTTTACGGTTAAAAAGCAGCAATTAACTGCGGAATTCTTTTTTCGTTCCGATACTGCCTTCTCCTTAATCGAGTGTTGGTAATTTCTACTACTATTTTCTTTTTCGTAATAAAATTTGAGAAAAAAAAATTCGATTTTATTCATTAGCACTACTTAATTACGGTTATTAAACGGGAATTATCTGCGCAATTGATTTTAATTTTAGAGTCGGATTAAATTGTTTTCGAGGGTGGTAGTGCTAACTTGACCGTCAAGTTAGCATTACTAGGGGTTCTTTAAAAAAAAAAAATCGAGAAAAAAAATGTTTAATTTTAGAGTCGGATTAAATTATTTTCGAGGGTGGTAGTGCTAACTTGACTGTCAAGTTAGCATTACTAGGGGTTATTTTTAAAAAATCAAAAACGGTGGTTTTTGGATTTCACGGTGAGTTTACGGTTAAACAGCAGCAATTAACTGCGTAATTCTTTTTTCTTTCCGATACTTCCTTCTCCTTAATCGAGTGTTGGTAATTTCTACTACTATTTTCTTTTTCGTAATAAAATTTGAGAAAAAAAAATTTCGATTTTATTCATTAGCACTACGTAATTGCGGTTATTAAACGGGAATTATATGCGCAATTGATTTTAATTTTAGAGTCGGATTAAATTGTTTTGGAGGGTGGTAGAGCTAACTTGACCTTCAAGTTAGCATTACTGGGGGTTATTTAAAAAAAAAATCGAGAAAAAAAATTTTTCGATTTTTTCATTAGCACTACTTCATTACGGTTATTAAACGGGAATTATATGCGCAATTGATTTTAATTTTAGAGTCGAAGTAATTTATTTTCGAGGGTGGTAGTGCTAACTCGACTTTTAAAAAATCAAAAACGTTTGTTTTAGGATTTCACGGTGTGTTTACGGTTAAAAGGCAGCAATTAACTGCGTAATTCTTTTTTCGTTCCGATATTTCCTTCTCCTTAATCGAGTGTTGGTAATTTCTACTACTATTTTCTTTTTCGTAATAAAATTTGAGAAAAAAAAATTTCGATTTTATTCAGTAGCACTACGTAATTACGGTTATTAAACGGGAATTATATGCGGAATTGATTTTAATTTTAGAGTCGGCTTAAATTGTTTTCGAGGGTGGTGGTGCTAACTTGACTGTCAAGTTAGCATTACTAGGGGTTATTTTTAAAAAATCAAAAACGGTTGTTTTAGGATTTCACTTGACTGTCAAGTTAGCATTACTAGGGGTTATTTTTAAAAAATAAAAAACGGTGGTTTTTGGATTTTACGGTGAGTTTACGGTTAAGAAGCAGCAATTAACTGCGGAATTATTTTTTCGTTCCGATAGTTCCTTTTCCTTAACCGAGTGTTGGTAATTTCTACTACTATTTCTTTTCTTAATAAAATTTGAGAAACAAAATCTCAACTTTTTTCATTAGCACTACTTAATTACGGTAATTAAACGGGAATTATGTATATGCGCAATTGATTTTAATTTTAAAGTCGGACTAAATTGTTTTCGAGGGTGGTAGTGCTAACTTGACCGTCAAGTTAGCATTACTAGGGGTTATTTAAAAAAAAAAAATCGAGAACAAAAATGTTTCGATTTTTTTCATTAGCACTACTTAATTACGGTTATTAAACGGGAATTATCTGCGCAATTGATTTTAATTTTAGAGTCGAACTAAATTGTTTTCGAGGGTAGTAGTGCTAACTTGACTGTCAAGTTAGCATTACTAGGGATTATTTTAAAAAAATCAAAAACGGTAGTTTTTGAATTTCACGGTGTGTTTACGGTTAAAAAGCAGCAGAATTCTTTTTTCGTTCCGATACTTCCTTCTCATTAATCGAGTGTTGGTAATTTCTACTACAATTTTCTTTTTCTTAATAAAATTTGAGAAAAAAAAATTCGATTTTATTCATTAGCACTACTTAATTACGGTTATTAAACGGGAATTATAGGCGCAATTGATTTTAATTTTAGAGTCGGATTAAATTGTTTTGGAGGGTGGTAGAGCTAACTTGACCTTCAAGTTAACATTACTGAGGGTTATTTAAAAAAAAATCGAGAAAAAAATTTTTCGATTTTTTTCACTAGCACTACTTAATTACGGTTATTAAACGGGAATTATCTGCGCAAATGATTTTAATTTTAGAGTCGAACTAATTTGACGGTCAAGTTAGCATTACTAGGGGTTATTTTAAAAAAAATCGAGAAAAAAAATGTTTAGATTTTTTTCATTAGCACTACTTAATTACGGTTATTAAACGGAATTATATGCGCAATTGATTTTAATTTTAGAGTCGAAGTAATTTATTTTCGAGGGTGGTAGAGCTAACTTGACTTTTAAAAAATCAAAAACGTTTGTTTTAGGATTTCACGGTGTGTTTACGGTTAAAAGGCAGCAATTAACTGCGTAATTCTTTTTTCGTTTCGATACTTCCTTCTCCTTAATCGAGTGTTGGTAATTTCTACTACTATTTTCTTTTTCGTAATAAAATTTGAGAAAAAAATTGCGATTTTTTTCACAAGCACTAATTTTAGAGTCGAACTAAATTGTTTTCGAGGGTGGTAGTGCTAACTTGACCGTCAAGTTAGCATTACTAGGGGTTATTTAAAAAAAAAATCGAGAACAAAAATGTTTCGGTTTTTTTCATTAGCACTACTTAATTACGGTTATTAAACGGGAATTATATGCGCAATTGATTTTAATTTTAGAGTCGGATTAAATTGTTTTCGAGGGTGGTAGAGCTAACTTGACCTTCAAGTAAGCATTACTGGGGGTTATTTAAAAAAAAAAATCGAGAAAAAAAATTTTTCGATTTTTTTCAATTGCACTACTCAATTACGGTTATTAAACGGGAATTATCTGCGCAATTGATTTTAATTTTAGAGTCGAACTAATTTGTCGGTCAAATTAGCATTACTAGGGGTTATTTAAAAAAAAATCGAGAAAAAAAATGTTTAGATTTTTTTCATAAGCACTACTTAATTACGGTTATTAAACGGGAATTATCTTTTCACAAGCACTAATTTTAGAGTCGAACTAAATTGTTTTCGAGGGTGGTAGTGCTAACTTGACCGTCAAGTTAGCATTACTAGGGGTTATTTAAAAAAAAAAATCGAGAACAAAAATGTTTCGGTTTTTTTCATTAGCACTACTTAATTACGGTTATTAAACGGGAATTATATGCGCAATTGATTTTAATTTTAGAGTCGGATTAAATTGTTTTCGAGGGTGGTAGTGCTAACTTGACCGTCAAGTTAGCATTATTAGGGGTTATTTTTAAAAAAATTGGAGAAAAAAAAATTTCAATTTTTTTCATTAGCACTACTTTATTACGGTTATTAAACGGGAATTATATGCGCAATTGATTTTAATTTTAGAGTCGAACTAAATTGTTCGCTAGGGTGGTAGTGCTAACTTGACTGTCAAGTTAGCATTACTAGGGGTTATTTTTAAAAAATCAAAAACGGTAGTTTTTGGATTTCACGGAGAGTTTACGGTTAAAAAGCAGCAATTAACTGCGGAATTATTTTTTCGTTCCGATAGTTCCTTTTCCTTAACCGAGTGTTGGTAATTTCTACTACTATTTTCTTTTCTTAATAAAATTTGAGAAAAAAAATTTCAATTTTTTTCATTAGCACTACTTAATTACGGTTATTAAACGGGAATTATGTATATGCGCAATTGATTTTAATTTTAGAGTCGGATTAAATTGTTTTCGAGGGTGGTAGTGCTAACTTGACCGCCAAGTTAGCATTACTAGGGGTTATTTAAAAAAAAAAAATCGAGAACAAAAATGTTTAGATTTTTTTCATTAGCACTACTTAATTACGGTTATTAAACGGGAATTATCTGCGCAATTGATTTTAATTTTAGAGTCGAACTAAATTGTTTTCGAGGGTGGTAGTGGTAACTTGACTGTCAAGTTAGCATTACTCGGGGTTAATTTAAAAAAATCAAAAACGGTAGTTTTTGGATTTCACGCTGTGTTTACGGTTAAAAAGCAGCAGAATTCTTTTTTCGTTCCGATACTTCCTTCTCCTTAATCGAGTGTTGGTAATTTCTACTACAATTTTCTTTTTCTTAATAAAATTTGAGAAAAAAAATTTCGATTTTATTCATTAGCACTACTTAATTACGGTTATTAAACGGGAATTATATGCGCAGTTGATTTTAATTTTAGAGTCGGATTAAATTGTTTTCGAGGGTGGTAGAGCTAAGAACTTGAAACTTGGCATTAAATTGAGGCAACAGTTGCACTACAAATAGTGAAAATCAAAATTCCGATAGATGGCACGCTGGTCTATATAATTGCAATCTTTAAAAAAAAAATTAGAAGACTATTGGACTGTTGCGATCGATTTTTAGTAACTTTGATATTAGTTAGAGACTTGAAACTTTACACATTTATCACAACCCGATGACAATGCAATCCCGCATCAAAACAATTCCGGTAGGTGGCGCACGGATCGAGATATTTCGAAAACTAATTTGAAGTTGGCAATTTTGCGATCGACTTTTAACCAACTTCCAGGTAACCTAGGAACTTGAAACTTTGCATTGGGTTGTGGAAACGGTGACAATACAATTTGTTGAAATCAGAATTCCAAAAGGTGGTGTGCTTGTCGATATAATTGAAAACCCCTAAAACATAGGGGGAATCTTAGGATAGATTTTTGAGTAACTTCCCGATAAACTAGAGTGTTGAAACTTGTCACATTTGTCAGAACCCGATGACAATGCAATCTCTAATCAAAAAAATTCCGGTAGTTGGCGCACATATCAAGATATTTTCAAAACTATTTTGAAGTTGGGAACTTTGCGATCGACTTTTGAGAAACTTCCTGGTAATCTAGGAACTTGAAACTTAGCATTTAGTTAAAGGAATCGTGACAGTACCATATTTAACAAGTAAGGAAGTCTAAGTTCGGGTAAGCCGAACATTAAATAACCAGTGTATGGAAACAATAGTAGTACCTATAAGTTATATATTTTCTATATATATTATAATTTGGGAAAAACGAGCTCAATAAATTTATTAGTTAGTTTATAAAATTAATATTTATTTATGCTACGGTATAACATATATGTACATTGTTCGTGTGCCCTCAAAATATTACTTATAGTTGAATACATTTCTTACTTCTAATATACTCACGCCCAATTTGTGACAAAGTTTTAAATTGAAAACAATACGTTGGCCAGTTTTTCGAAATTCAAATTATTTCAAAGTTATAGCTATCACCACTTTTCGAAATTCCTTACTTTTTGATGTAAATAACTTCCGCTCCCTTAAAGTGCCAATTTGATTTTAATTTTAGAGTCGAACTAATTTGACGGTCAAGTTAGCATTACTAGGGGTTGTTTAAAAAAAAATCGAGAAAAAAATGTTTCGATTCTTTTCATTAGCACTACTTAATTACGTTTATTAAACGGGAATTATATGCGCAATTGATTTTAATTTTAGAGTCGGATTAAATTGTTTTCGAGGGTGTTAGTGCTAATTTGACCGTCAAGTTAGCGGTTATTTTTAAAAAAATTGGAGAAAAAAAAATTTAAATTTTTTTCATTATTAAACGGGAATTATCTGCGCAATTGATTTTAATTTTAGAGTCGAACTAATTTGACGGTCAAGTTAGCATTACTAGGGGTTATTTAAAAAAAAATTGAGAAAAAAAATGTTTCGATTTTTTTCATTAACACTACTTAATTACGGTTATTAAACGGGAATTATATGCGCAATTGCTTTTAATTTTAGAGTCGAAATAATTGTTCGCGAAGGTGGTAGTGCTAACTTGACTGTCAAGTTAGCATTACTAGGGGTTATTTTTAAAAAATCAAAAACGGTAGTTTTTGGATTCACGATGAGTTTACGGTTAAAAAGCAGCAATTAACTTCGGAATTACTTTTTCGTTCCGATAGTTCCATTTCCTTAGCCGAGTGTTGGTAATTTCTACTACTATTTTTTTTTCTTAATAAAATTTGAGAAAAAAAAAATTTCAATTTTTTTCAATAGCACTTCTTCATTACGGTTATTAAACGGGAATTATATGCGCAATTGATTTTAATTTTAGAGTCGAACTAAATTGTTTTCGAGGGCGGTAGTGCTAACTTGACTGTCAAGTTAGCATTACTAGGGGTTATTTTTAAAAAATCAAAAACGGTAGCTTTGTATTTCACGGTGTGTTTACGGTTAAAAAGCAGCAATTAACTGCGGAATTCTTTTTTCGTTCCGATACTTCCTTCTCCTTAATCGAGTGTTGGCAATTTCTACTACTATTTTCTTTTTCTTAATAAAATTTGAGAAAAAAAATTTCGATTTTTTTCATTAGCACTACTTAATTACGGTTATTAAACGGGAATTATATGCGCAATTGATTTTAATTTTAGAGTCGGATTAAATTGTTTTCGAGGGTGGTAGTGCTAACTTGACCGTCAAGTTAGCATTACTAGGGGTTATTTAAAAAAAAAAATTGAGAAAAAAAATTATTCGATTTTTTTCATTAGCACTACTTAATTACGGGTTTTAAACGGGAGTTATGTATATGCGCAATTGATTTTAATTTTAGAGTCGAACTAATTTATTTACGAGGGTGGTAGTGCTAACTTAACCGTCAAGTTAGCTTTACTAGGGGTTATTTAAAAAAAAATCGAGAAAAAAAATGTTTCGATTTTTTTCATTAGCACTACTTAATTACGTGTTAGAGCATCAAAGCAGTTCAACTAGAAAATATATTACTTTGTACAGCTGTAGCTTTTATAACCTGTTCACTTTTAACGTATTGCTCTCTGAGTTTTACGAACTAATTGTCATTTGAATTATAATTTTTTCATTCAGTTTTTCCTTTTGAAATAAACCAGTTCATATTCGTGTTTTTAAATCGATCGTTTTATCAGGTTATGGACCCAGAGTCACGCGTATACGGAATCTAAATAGTTATCTCGCGAAAATGTCGAATGTTCGGATCGAACCGCTAAACGCGGAAAATTTCGATACGTGGAAAATGCAAATGCGGGCGATTCTCATCAAAAATGATTTGTGGTCGTATGCAGAAGGGAGCAAGACATGTCCCACCGCAGCCGAAGAGGCAGCTAACTGGAAAATAAATGACCAGAAGGCTTGCGCAGATATTATGCTAGCTATGAGTCCATCTGAGTTAGGATTAGTGGCAGAGTGCGCAAATGCACGTACAATGTGGTTAAAGCTAGAGGCTACATATCAGTCCAAAGGACCTGCTCGTAAAGCGACACTTCTAAAACGAGTCGCTCTTGCTCGTATGAAAGATGGTGATAATGTTAGAAAGCATTTAAACGATTTTTTCGACGCGGTCGCGAAATTGAAAGACGTAAAAGTGGCAATAGGCGATGAATTGTTAGCAATTTTACTATTATATAGTGTCATGTAGCTGTCTATTTGTTTGGTGAGGAGTGGTGGCAAGCAGGTATGCTTGCATCCCAGGCTAGCTCGTCAGCGTGGGGCAGGGTACTTTCCACCACCCTCACCTACAACCACATGAACAAAAAAGGGGTTCATACCTGCATGTAATAGAAAAAAAAAACAAAAAAAAACGTGAAAAGGCGTGAGTAAAGTGTAGGGAAATCAGGAAAGGGGAAGATTGTTGAAAATCATGGAAAAGTTTACGGATAAAGGAGAGGCCTGTCCTGTCAGGCGGAGTCTTCCCACCCGCTTCCGCGCAACTTGCGCGAAACCATGGGCACTGTGCTGACTCCTAAATACTTACAGTGCCCCCAAACCTGACGTTCGTCTGTCCGTCACTCAGTCATTTCCGGGCTTACTCACCTTCATACACCTTGGTGCACACAGAGGCAGCACCCACACCAAAAATAATTGAAACCTAGCCCTGCATGATTTCAACTACAACTTTTCAACTGAACATTTCATTTTTATTTCCTTCACAATAAATATTCTTCTTACATCTAACTTTCTTACACGCTAATCTGGTCTAACCCTATTTTCCAAACTAGTGTAATTCAACTTGTTTTTCTTATAATGAGAAAGAGTTAAATTTAAATCTATAAGTTCCTAAATCCTACCAACTAAGAAAAATAATTCATGTGCCCAGTTGTAGCGACCCCCCTTAATGTTTCGTTTGCGCGTATCAGTCAACTGAATCTTGCAGATGTAAACGCTTAACGTTAAACGCTTGTCTGAAAGCCCTAAACTTTCTTTATATAAATATTCATACATATATAGGTACCTGACCTACCACAATATTATAACGAAATTTAGGATGGAATGGAAGAAAAAGTAAGAACTGGTTTTGAGTAGCATTTGTATCATCGAGAATAGAGAACGTGATCACTCCACAGATCTCGAATCTAATGAACATGTGTGTGTGTGTGTAGTCATGTATGTAAAGATATTGCTGGGAATTTTTCTCGCTGCTACTCCCTCAAACGATCAGTGGCGGACTAGCAGCGCCTCTCAATATGTGTACATACATCTATTTAGCATATGTGTCTCTTGGTATTTGCACTCACCTCGTCGCTCCGCTGCTATGGTACCATCGCTCTTGAGCACCTGTGGCAAAGAAAGAAACTCCAACTTACATATATGCTCAACATACATTCACTACCGAGCGCGATCCCTACTCACAATTGCTTAGCACACGCGATAGAATACCACGCGGGTTGATCTCAATGACTTTCCGATATCTGTGCTAGTTAATGGAATTGTCTCATAAATAAAAGGAAATATAGCCGTGAAGTTTTATGATGCAAAGTTACAAGTGTCCTATAGTCGAAATAACCTAGTTCGTGGCGCATATTGACGTTTCCGGCACTCGCGAGGACTGGGCGGGATCCTACTGCAGTCTAATAGTTACCCTTCCGCCAGCCAACAAAAAGGTAAAAATAAAGTATCTAAATAAAAGGTATTATGGCAGGAACCCGCCTAGCGCATGATTTTGGGACGTGGTAATAGGTCAAAGTCGCCTAGAGCCAGGTTACACGACCCCTAGAACATGTGCTTTAATTCGGGAGTTAGTAGGGTGTAAATCCCGAAAAAAAATAAAGAAAAAAAAGTCTGCACTGCAGGCGGACGAAGTGCTGTGAAAAACGGAGTGTATGTAGATTCAGAATTACATGCACAAAAAAAAACAAAATTTGACGAGTAGGGCCTACGAAATGAAGGTGATGAAACTAGCGATAATTAAAGTGGGAAACCTAAAAAAAATTATGTCAACTCGCTGCTGTCGATAAAATTTACACCAACCCCAAATACTATTCTGAACGATAAACTGCCTTAGGCGGCGCGTTAACCTTCTATGCTCTACCCATGTATGCACTATATATATATATACATATAAATAAAATTACATCACATTATAAAAATCAATTTAAGTTATCCGATACTGCTTCTTCTGTGGTTCAAGCGTTGGTATCCGGGCATAAATAGGTGTCTAGATGATGGTTGTTGTTGTTGTTATGCTGGTGAAAGATTGGCCGCTATTATTGACGTCGTTGTGGTAGCATTACACTCGGGAACTATTGTGTCATACTGCAAGGTGGAAGATTGGCCGCTTTTGGTGACGTTGTTGTTGTGGCATCACTTTCGGGGGCTAGTGTTGCATTCCTCAAGGTGAAAGCGGAGTGTGAATGTTCGCATGGTGCCCCATGAGGACTTCTGTTGGTTTGGATTTGGCGGTATCGTGCTGGTGTTGTTTAGCGTGTTGCGGTATTAGTAAGGTGGTGTGATAGTGGGCGCAGGGTTTGGCCTTGCCTCTGGTGTTTCCGGTGTGAGTGCTGCGCGGTTAGCCGTGCCTTCCTAGGTGTTCTAATGGTGGTCTGAAAAGTTTAAAAATGAAATGATAAAAAATGTTACCAGGTTGTCAACAATTTCGGGGAATTTACTGGCGCGTACGCGCTCATCTATCTTTCAGTTTTTCATGTCCTATCTTTATCTTGTTCACTCCGTTCTCCCTAACCTCACAGACCTGAACCAGTCCGGGCGCAGGGAATGGAGTAAGTGAGTGTTTTATTTGCCTTGCTTTAACGATGAAGTATGGCGAATCCGCCACCGCAGAGTGTAAGCCAAGGGAATAACTATAAGTCACCGAAACTAGCACAAATCGCTTAACTCACCTGGTGTTTGTAACTGCTGCCGCGATTCCATGATCTCGGGAAGACTCCCCCTGCGATGATCAAAAACCCAGGGAAGTTCAACAACTTTTTGTGGCTGCTTCGATTCGCGGTAATTAACTTTATTTTTCTTCGCCCGCACTCGACATATAACCGCGCACTTTTACTTTTGAAACTACGAACTTTTGGCACTTTGCCAACACTTCCTCACACCACTTTACTTCAAACTATAGCCCGTTGCCTTGTTTCACTTTCTTTTATACCTTCTGCCGTGTTCTAGAAAGTAAAGTTACCAACGGAAATATCCTACCAACACCTAAGCTACTTCACTTTCGGCTTTCCCGTACTCACACAAATACGCTTTCAGCCACTCATGCATTCACACATGCACCCAGTTAGCTCCACATGATGCCCACACTACCTATACAATGCTGTTCAGATTTCAGCAACATTGTAGCGGAACATTTGCAACATTGCTGCGGACTTCTACGTACGCATGTATACATGCTGCGCGCCACTTAGGCGAATTCGGGGAACGGGCTGGCGTTACAGGCTCGCGACCGCCGATGGTGCCTGCACTATGGAGCGTGCGCGTAAGAAAGATCTAACGCCACCTGTCTGCATCTTTTATTATGTCACACGTGTGGCCTCGACCCACGACTAAAGCCGGGCAGCTATACTCATGTCTACTGGATTGGCATCGCTGAAGGCCGCCCTTCCTACTGTACTACGACATATGACATACAGGGTTTACTAGCAACATATACACATAACCAAGCATATACATTGACAATCTATTGCATGTCTCCTTATCATCACTGGGAGGGACTGAAAACTATATCACAGATGTATCTAAACCTACATGGCAAGCAATGGGATTGTCTACTGTCAATATGTGAAACGGAATGCATATATAGAATTACTGATAAATAAATAAGTCATGGGAAAAAAAAAATTTATAAAAAAAAATATCACAGATAAATACATCAGTCATGGGAGAAAACATGTATATAAAAAAAATATCACAGATCTGAAGGTTTTCAACCTATCCAAAATATCACAGAAGAAATTTATAGTCCGTCATGGACTCAATTGCCCGTTGCAACAACACCAAACAACAGAGAGAACTAACATTGAATATGAAACTATTACAGGCTACAACAACAACATGAAACAATTACACTACAAATATGTCCTTGGCGTGGTATACCCCGATCTTCTTGCCATTCATGTCGCCAAGCTCGTACATTGCATTTCCAATGGTCTTCAAAACTATACATTTAACATGCTTCGGAGCTAGTTTAGCATTATAGTTTGCGATCTGCGAGCTCTGCTTGAAGTTCCGGCGGTATACCATTTGCCCTATTTTGAATTGCACTTCCCTAGATCTTGTGTCATAAACCTTTGCGTTCTTCTCATGGGCCAACTTCAGTTCCTTCATAATTTTGTCCCTAATCAGCTGCATTTTCTCATTGGTTGTCAGTATCTCACAATCGGCGTCTTTCAATGCACCAAGCTTCCGGTATAACCCATACGATGCAGCATGCTGTATCATGGGGATACCAAACGCCGCGAGATATGGGGAATTCCCGATGCTAGTGTGTATTGCGCTTCGGAGTGCGAAGGCTGCATCGCTAATGTGCCTATCCCAGTTTCTTTGGTTCTCCTTAACATAAGACCTCACGATTTGCAGCACCGACCTGTTCACCCTCTCTGCGGCATTTCCTTGTGGGGAATAGAACGCGGTTCTGATGTGTTTGGTCCCATATTTTCCTAGGAAGGTAGAAAACATCTCGGCCCCAAACTGCTTCCCGTTATCAGAATGTATGTATTCAGGCACTCCAAATACGTGAAACACTTCCTTTTCCAGAAACTTTACAAGTTCGGCTGAAGTGGCTTTACGCATCGGCTTTAAAAATACAAATTTAGAGAAATGGTCCAGACATACGAAAACGAACACATTACCATCTGACGTACGTGGGTAAGGACCCATAAAATCTATGAACAAACGCTGAAAAGGTCGCTCAGTTAAATGTTGCTTGCCCATTGGAGGCTTGTGAAAATAATTCTGTGTTTTATTTACCTTACAGGTTTCACATCCCTTAATATGTATCTGAACATCTGTCACCATGCCAGGCCAATAGTATTTCTGGCGTATCCTTGATAGGGTTTTATGTATTCCACAATGCCCAGCCGATGGTGAGCCATGAGAAGCTTCCACCAAGCCTTGCCGAAGCTCAGTCGGTACCCAGAGCTTCCAGGGCTGGTCCTCCTGAAGATCGTCCCCCTATCGAATTGCGTTCGTTTATACACGTAACCGTCCGAGATGCACAGTTCCGGCAGTCTGTCGAGGTTGTTCGTTACCGTTTTCTTCAACTCCTCATACTCGTCGGATTTGAAACTGGGCGAATCCAAGTCGATGTCTAACAGTCGGCTGTCCGTATCTATCTCGTCCATGTTCATTCGAGAAAGCGCGTCCGGTACGATGTTTTGCACTCCCTTGCGATGTTGTATGTCGAAGTCATACCCCTGCAGCTTAAGACTCCACCGTGCGAGCCGTCCGGACAAATCCTTTTGGTTCATCAACCATTTAAGGCTCGCATGGTCAGTTATGACTGTGAAGGGTAATCCCTCGACATATGGCCGAAAACGCTTAACGCTCTGCACGGCGGCGTAACACTCGAGCTCCGTTATGCTATAGTTGCGCTGAGCTTTGTTGAGCTTAGCGGATATATATGCGATTGGCCGCTCATTTCCGTCGTCGTCTAATTGGAACAGCACACCCCCCACCCCGTCGGTCGATGCGTCGCATTGGATATAAAATCTTTTCGTAAAATCAGGATGAGTCAGAACTGGGGCTGATATCAAACTCTCCTTCAAACGTTCAAATGCCCTCTTTGCGTCATCTGTCATGGTAAATTTCTTGATTCGGTCTTTCGTGAGGCAGTCATGCAGCGGCGCTGCAATAGTCGCGTAGTCTTGAATGAACCTACGGTACCAGCCGGTCATCCCTAGGAACCGTCTGAGCTGTTTCGGCGTTGTTGGCTCTGGGAACTCCTTCATGGCAGTCACCTTGCTGGCGTCCGTGCGAATGCAACCATTGCCCACTACATACCCTAAATACCTCACCTCCTTAAAACAGAATTTACTCTTTTCAACATTTATTGTAAGTTTAGCATCGCGCAAACACTTTGCGACCTTTTCAAGCAGACACAAATGAGACGAAAAATCTACAGAACACACAAGCAAGTCATCTAAATACACAAACACTGATTCACGCAAACAGGCAGGGATAACTCCATAAGGCGGCACATTCTTTGTGCCGCGTTACACAATCCAAAAGGCATAACTTTAAATTGATACAGGGGTCTACCAGGCACCGTGAACGCGGTCTTTTCTCGGGATTTCTTTTCCAGCGGTATCTGCCAGAATGCATCCTTCAGGTCTATGGCTGAAATATATCGCGTCGTTTGTAACCTACTCAAAATTCCATCTATATGCGGCAGCGGGTAAGCATCTTTTATTGTACGCGCATTCACCTTTCTGGCATCCAAACATAATCTATTTTTCGTTCCTTTTATTACTAGGGAGACCGGCGAACTCCAGCTGCTGTTGCTCTCTTCGATTACCCCCATTTCCAACATTCGATCTAGTTCCGCATATACAAGTTTCTGGATGGCCGGCGATATTGGGTAAAAGCGTTGCTTCACGGGTAAGTTCTCGTCAGTGACCTCGATCACATGCTTCTCTACATCGGTTTTTCCAAGCCCTAACACTGCAAATGATGGGAATTGGGCTTTTATTCGCTCCAAGGCTACACTTTGTTCGGTGGTAAGCTCGTGTTGCACCGCGTCAAAGGACAGATCACCCTCGGCGGGTACGAGTTCTGCGACGCCAAACCCATTCGATCTCACATTCATGCCTCTGCTAACAACACTCATGCCGAATGCCTGCCAAAAATCGACCCCGAGATATACCTCCTGTTGCAAGTCGGGCACAATCAAAAATTCTAAGTCCCTTTCCATACCATCCCACACAACAGGCAACGTAATCACCCCCGTGACTGCGGTTTCTCCACCATTAGCCGTCCTAACATGTTGGCCCTTGATTGGCATTATCAGGTCCTCCTTACCCCACAATAAGGTCTCTGAATTTCTACCAATACAACTCGCACCTGCCCCTGAATCTAGTAACGCTAACACTTCATGGTCTCCTATTTTAGTTTTCGCAAAAAAACGATTATCTCCTTTGAGCGTGACTATTGTTGAAACAATTTTATTCCTAATCCTTCTAAACCTTTTTTTCTTTTCTCTCATTTTATTATAGTTCCTACTTTTCCTTTTAACTGATATTTCCTCATTAAAAATTCTCCTACGTGCTTCTTCATACTCCATCTTTCGCTGATGTAAACTCTTACTTTCTTTTCCCCTTCCTATTTCTTTTATTTTACCTCTGTCTAAACCTACGTTTTTTAACATAACTAATTGTTCTCCGGGTTTCGCTGCTCCTGGCATGAGTTCCCGGAGATCTCTGCCAGCCTGTGGTTTTCCTTGTCCGGCTTATATACGCAGAGTGATGCGTTACTTCCACACGACAAACACACCATGTTATGAAACTTGGACTTACATTTAGCTTCTTGTTGGACCTCTGCCGGGTTTCTAGCGAAGTGATCGACTGGCAAGCCACAAGAGAAACATAACATCAAATGAAAGGGTGAAGGACAAAAGGCTTTCACCGCGGGCTTGAACGGTTGATTACTTGCAGACAAGGACACATCGTTTCTAAACTGATTTTGCGTTGGTGTCTGGACTTTTCCATATTGGGGTTTGGTTATTGCCTCAACGCTGTTTCCTACCTCGCCATTTCCTTCTACGTCAATCTCGCTTACTGGTTTGGCCCTACTACGATTTTCTTTGATAAGCTTTTCTGCTCTCTTACATTCCGCCTTCAATTCACCTAACGTTTCTATTTTTGCCGCAAAAGTTAAATTGGCTAGGTATGGTTTAAGGTTTCCCCTGACAATGCCAACCAGTTCCTTTTCCGGTATTCGCTTTCTTAATCGGAAGGTTAAATTGTGAATTTCCCCATAGAACTCCTCAAAATTTTCGTTTGGTAGTTGTTTCCGCTCCATTATTTCGCGTATTATTTCGTAGTCTGTCTCGGCGGTTTTAAAGTGGCATAGGAGCTCGGTTTTGAGTTCGAGATAACCAAAGTTGGGATTTTCTGCATGGTCCTCGAGCACTTGCCAATACCACTTTAAAGCGCCGCCGGTCACCAGACAGTGAAAATCCGTGAACAGCTGCTTGTATGTGATCGCATGTTGTTCACGCATCTTCTCTACGCGAAAGATGAAGCTTTCCACACTCATGCCTTTGCTAGACCCGTCGAACTTGATATGCCACTTCTCAAGGTCGACTTTCTTCCAGCGTCTAAACTCTCCAGCGTGTGCTGAGGTCTCAGCTTGGGTGCGCTCCACTCCTATATCTTGCTCCGTGCCATTGTGCCTAGGGTTGGCTCCTTCCGGTGTAGAGGTGTTTGTGGGTAAGGGTTGTGGTAATTGGGTTTTGGGTAATTGGGTCTGTACACCTACTCCGGACGTACGTCGGTTGATGTCAGCGACGCTAGCTCGTAGATGGTGCACCTCGCCCATATACTGCGCTAGCATATCTTGCTGCTGTGCCAACATTGCCATCATTCGGCTCAGCTGCTCAGTATGGGTATTCGCCGAACTCGGCCCGCCACCTACGGCCCCCGCACCTGACTCCCACTGCTGTGCGGTTGGGTTCCCTTCCTTTTCTACCTCTTCCACGTCCGACATGGCTAGCAAGCGATCGATTTTCTGCGAAAAGTTGAGGCTCTTGTTAGTTGTGTTGCACGAAAACTCGTTTGTGACCGTGATCCTAGGTCTCTCTTGTCCTCGTGACCCAAAAACCCTAGTTGTACACCGGTTTAGATAGTCGATTGGCACAAAATCTACGGGATAGGGTCTACCCGTGTCTATCTGCGTAAATATGGAACCCGCGATTTGGTTCTGCAACTGTAAAGTCCGGGTCGTACTCCTCGTGATCCTACGATTAGTGTTGAATATGCCCAAGCCGCCTGGCGCTACCTGCTCTTCTTCCTCTTCTTCCATTCACCTTTCCTACACGGGCGGAAACTTTAGCTCCCAGAAGACGATAACCTTACAAGTCACACCCCCCCCCCCAGTGGCGTGCCTTCCATATAAGCCGAAAAGCCCGGCTTGCCTAGCTAATCCTCTATGAGCTACAATATTTCATTTTTCATTTATTCAGGGTTTTACAATTAGTACAATAAGATACTGAAATCTTTTATAGCACAACGGACAAATAATACAGCAAAAATCATGTTACATTGATGTACCTAACAAGTATTTAATCTTATAATTTAATCATATGGTATAGGTGGAAGAAAGAATATAGTTATATAGTTAAATAGGTAAAACAGTCTGAAGAGCAGAAAAAGAACAAATACAGAATATATAGGAAGAATATAGGTTGTGAAATCAGAATCAAAAATTCAAAAACTCCAAACTTTATTTTATTTTATTTTATGGTCAGCTTAAGTTTAAAGCTAGCTAGAAAAATAGCTAAGAAGGAGTACCTTATAGTTGTTTTGGCTAAGAGTTTTTTTTATAGCAGCTGGGATCGAATTCCAGAGACGCGCGGTGTTGACGAAGAACAGTCTTGTAGAACTCACATAGTTAAAGCTAGGCACAGTCAAATTACATGAGCGAACGGATTTACTGAACACAAGTTTGTCATATAAATACTGCGGCGCTTTTTGAAGGATCAGACGATAGAGGAATATGCAGCTCCTGGCCTTCTGATATTCAAAAATACTACAACCTAAGAGTTTGGATCTCCAAGCGGAGATATGATCAAACTTTCGCAGCCCATACACATATCGTGTGACATAATTAAACGCAACTTCAATTTTCAATATGTTTCAAAAATGTATCGTAACAATTTCTTTAACGTTTACATTTGGTTTCACTAACTGCCAATAGCATAAACATATAAATAAAGCTCTTCCTGCCATCTGGCGGGTGATAGCAAAACAATTAACATAAAATTTGTTCAGCGCATATGATGGCATCTCTTACTTGCTTACTTAAAATAGCCTTTAACCGCCTAGGCGATGATTGCCATCTCGCTTTTACTTATTGGCTTTTACCTGGCTTTCAAATCCCTTACTAAAATGTCTTTTTGAAGCTACAGTTTTTTTGAATTTAGAAGAAATTTTGTATGTACCCCCCCCCCCCCCCCCAGGAGTTGTATCCTACCGAACAAAAATTCCAATAAAAGGTTGTTTTAAATATCTTCAGTTGTGTATATATATTACAATATTACAGACGACTATACATGTGGAAATATATGTATATATATGTGTGAATTTGTAACCAACCTTAGCTATAAATTCCAATAAAATTATTCAATTCAACTCCTATAACGCTAGATATTGTATGTAAATAGAAAGGAAATATATGTATGTATGTATCCTAATCTTAACCAAAGGAGTCTTCACTCGTCCACTAAGATTTCGATTTCTTTCTATGCTAGATAGAAAGTTACTTAGTTAATGCAAGCAAAAAAAGGTATAAAAACTAATACAAATAAAATAAGGTAATGAAATAGATGTCGATTTCTTTCGCGATTAATGGTGTTTCACCTATGGTATACTTGAAGACTCAAGGCTCTTTCTTTAATGAACTTAATAAAAATAACAATTTGTATTCTTAGCTTTGGTGTGTTTGGTGCTACCTTGGCGAAGGTTCTGGAAAGCAGCCGGAGGTGTCCGTTTCTTTCATGGTCATGTCGATCGTCGGTCTTAGTACCGTCTTTAGAAGTGAGGCCCTACCCACACGGTGACGGAACCGGAGTGTGGATGCCACACCTCCCTACTCTTCTCGTAACGACTAACAGTAACCCTCACTTACCGCTCATGCTGGATCAACGGTAATGTGGTTCAACCAGGTCGCCGCAATCTTCTAATTAGCGTCTGTCTCTATCTGGGTGCCATACCAAGTACCACCCGCTCGGATTAAAATCCAGGCCGGGAACCTTGGTATGGTCACTCAGCTAACTTCTAACCTGTTGCCATGATGCCACAAACGGCTGAGATGAGACCCAGCCGCGTTACCATCAAGACTGTCCCTGTCCAGAGTCAATAGAAGGAAAAGTAAACAACGATAGCGATGAATAAAGAAGGTAATAAGAACGGAAAGAGTGGAACGATGATAAAAAAACTAGAAGTTATGGTAAGTGAAAAGAAAATAAAGGGCTATGTCATTGGGCGCCATTGTCATGTAGCTGTCTATTTGTTTGGTGAGGAGTGGTGGCAAGCAGGTATGCTTGCATCCCAGGCTAGCTCGTCAGCGTGGGGCAGGGTACTTTCCACCACCCTCACCTACAACCACATGAACAAAAAAGGGGTTCATACCTGCATGTAATAGAAAAAAAAACAAAAAAAAAACGTGAAAAGGCGTGAGTAAAGTGTAGGGAAATCAGGAAAGGGGAAGATTTTTGAAAATCATGGAAAAGTTTACGGATAAAGGAGAGGCCTGTCCTGTCAGGCGGAGTCTTCCCACCCGCTTCCGCGCAACTTGCGCGAAACCATGGGCACTGTGCTGACTCCTAAATACTTACAGTGCCCCCAAACCTGACGTTCGTCTGTCCGTCACTCAGTCATTTCCGGGCTTACTCACCTTCATACACCTTGGTGCACACAGAGGCAGCACCCACACCAAAAATAATTGAAACCTAGCCCTGCATGCTTTCAACTACAACTTTTCAACTGAACATTTCATTTTTATTTCCTTCACAATAAATATTCTTCTTACATCTAACTTTCTTACACGCTAATCTGGTCTAACCCTATTTTCCAAACTAGTGTAATTCAACTTGTTTTTCTTATAATGAGAAAGAGTTAAATTTAAATCTATAAGTTCCTAAATCCTACCAACTAAGAAAAATAATTCATGTGCCCAGTAGTAGCGACCCCCTTAATGTTTCGTTTGCGCGTATCAGTCAACTGAATCTTGCAGATGTAAACGCTTAACGTTAAACGCTTGTCTGAAAGCCCTAAACTTTCTTTATATAAATATTCATACATATATAGGTACCTGACCTACCACAATATTATAACGAAATTTAGGATGGAATAGAAGAAAAAGTAAGAACTGGTTTTGAGTAGCATTTGTATCATCGAGAATAGAGAACGTGATCACTCCACAGATCTCGAATCTAATGAACATGTGTGTGTGTGTGTAGTCATGTATGTAAAGATATTGCTGGGAATTTTTCTCGCTGCTACTCCCTCAAACGATCAGTGGCGGACTAGCAGCGCCTCTCAATATGTGTACATACATCTATTTAGCATATGTGTCTCTTGGTATTTGCACTCACCTGGTCGCTCCGCTGCTATGGTACCATCGCTCTTGAGCACCTGTGGCAAAGAAAGAAACTCCAACTTACATATATGCTCAACATACATTCACTACCGAGCGCGATCCCTACTCACAATTGCTTAGCACACGCGATAGAATACCACGCGGGTTGATCTCAATGACTTTCCGATATCTGTGCTAGTTAATGGAATTGTCTCATAAATAAAAGGAAATATAGCCGTGAAATTTTATGATGCAAAGTTACAAGTGTCCTATAGTCGAAATAACCTAGTTCGTGGCGCATATTGACGTTTCCGGCACTCGCGAGGACTGGGCGGGATCCTACTGCAGTCTAATAGTTACCCTTCCGCCAGCCAACAAAAAGGTAAAAATAAAGTATCTAAATAAAAGGTATTATGGCAGGAACCCGCCTAGCGCATGATTTTGGGACGTGGTAATAGGTCAAAGTCGCCTAGAGCCAGGTTACACGACCCCTAGAACATGTGCTTTAATTCGGGAGTTAGTAGGGTGTAAATCCCGAAAAAAATAAAGAAAAAAAAGTCTGCACTGCAGGCGGACGAAGTGCTGTGAAAAACGGAGTGTATGTAGATTCAGAATTACATGCACAAAAAAAAAACAAAATTTGACGAGTAGGGCCTACGAAATGAAGGTGATGAAACTAGCGATAATTAAAGTGGGAAACCTAAAAAAAATTATGTCAACTCGCTGCTGTCGATAAAATTTACACCAACCCCAAATACTATTCTGAACGATAAACTGCCTTAGGCGGCGCGTTAACCTTCTATGCTCTACCCATGTATGCACTATATATATATATACATATAAATAAAATTACATCACATTATAAAAACCAATTTAAGTTATCCGATACTGCTTCTTCTGTGGTTCAAGCGTTGGTATCCGGGCATAAATAGGTGTCTAGATGATGGTGTTGTTGTTGTTATGCTGGTGAAAGATTGGCCGCTATTATTGACGTCGTTGTGGTAGCATTACCCTCGGGAACTATTGTGTCATACTGCAAGGTGGAAGATTGGCCGCTTTTGGTGACGTTGTTGTTGTGGCATCACTTTCGGGGGCTAGTGTTGCATTCCTCAAGGTGAAAGCGGAGTGTGAATGTTCACATGGTGCCCCATGAGGACTTCTGTTGGTTTGGATTTGGCGGTATCGTGCTGGTGTTGTTTAGCGTGTTGCGGTATTAGTAAGGTGGTGTGGTAGTGGGCGCAGGGTTTGGCCTTGCCTCTGGTGTTTTCGGCGTGAGTGCTGCGCGGTTAGCCGTGCCTTCCTAGGTGTTCTAATGGTGGTCTGAAAAGTTTAAAAATGAAATGATAAAAAATGTTACCAGGTTGTCAACAATTTCGGGGAATTTACTGGCGCGTACGCGCTCATCTATCTTTCAGTTTTTCATGTCCTATCTTTATCTTGTTCACTCCGTTCTCCCTAACCTCACAGACCTGAACCAGTCCGGGCGCAGGGAATGGAGTAAGTGAGTGTTTTATTTGCCTTGCTTTAACGATGAAGTATGGCGAATCCGCCACCGCAGAGTGTAAGCCAAGGGAATAACTATAAGTCACCGAAACTAGCACAAATCGCTTAACTCACCTGGTGTTTGTAACTGCTGCCGCGATTCCATGATCTCGGGAAGACTCCCCCTGCGATGATCAAAAACCCAGGGAAGTTCAACAACTTTTTGTGGCTGCTTCGATTCGCGGTAATTAACTTTATTTTTCTTCGCCCGCACTCGACATATAACCGCGCACTTTTACTTTTGAAACTACGAACTTTTGGCACTTTGCCAACACTTCCTCACACCACTTTACTTCAAACTATAGCCCGTTGCCTTGTTTCACTTTCTTTTATACCTTCTGCCGTGTTCTAGAAAGTAAAGTTACCAACGGAAATATCCTACCAACACCTAAGCTACTTCACTTTCGGCTTTCCCGTACTCACACAAATACGCTTTCAGCCACTCATGCATTCACACATGCACCCAGTTAGCTCCACATGATGCCCACACTACCTATACAATGCTGTTCAGATTTCAGCAACATTGTAGCGGAACATTTGCAACATTGCTGCGGACTTCTACGTACGCATGTATACATGCTGCGCGCCACTTAGGCGAATTTGGGGAACGGGCTGGCGTTACAATAGTTTACCAGATTCTTATGAGACATTTCGATGCGCTCTAGAGACTCGCGATGATTTACCTAAGCCCGAGGTACTACGTGTGAAAATTCTGGAAGAATCGGAATCGCGAAAAGTGAAACAAGAAAGAAACGATAACGATGTATTATATGCAAGGACTGAAACCGAAACCGAAACGGTAACCGTAACCGATTAAAACCGATTCATTTTTCAAAACCGAAACCGAAACCGTAACCGTTATTTTGATCTGAAAAAGAACGAAACCGAAACTGTTTAAAAAGCCGGAACCGGTTCCAAACGGTTTTGAATTTTGTTTATGTCCAATTTATTTTTGTGGGAATATATTTTCTTTTACCAAAGGGTACCCTGAAAAGCTTTCATGGAAGATTGTCGAGCAATTTTACAAAAGACCCGTTTTGACCTCAGTATTAAATTCCGAAAGAGGAAATTTATCTATAGCTGAATGAAGGCATGGAAAAAAATTTACGAGATCCGAGAAAAAAGTTTTAAGTGGCCCGTCTTAAATACTTTGACGATTTATTTTATTTAGTTTCCATTCTAATATTTTTCTAATAGAAAAAGTGAGTACATTTTTTTGAATTTACTTTGCAGAAATTTCATCCATACTAGCGTTTATAATATTTATTACAATGTACAGCAGTCGGCTTTTTAAAAGAGATTAAGACATAAGTAAAAAATGGCTTTCCCCGTTTTCGAAGTTGGCCTTCCAAAACTTAGTTACGGGCTTTCGAAATTCGAAGTTAGACCCTTTAAAGATTTAGTTTTCTAATTGTTTTGTTTAAAAAATTAAAAAAATACATTTTTATATAAAAAAAAGTACACTAATCAAGTAAGAGTAACAAGAAGGCCACGCCCACATTTAACCTTTTTCAATTCTTCAAACAAAAAAATTAGAAAACCAAATCTTTGAACGGTCTAGCTTCGACCTTCGAAAGCCCGTAACTAAGTTGTGGAGGATAACGTCGAAAAACAGGGAATGCCATTTTATTTACTTATCTCTTAATCTCTTCAAAAAAGTTGATTTGGTCCAATACCCAGAATTTGGATTTTGTCGTATAGTGATATTATATTGGAAAAATGTTATTAAAATTCAGACCTATTTTGCAGCTATGTATATACTTAAGTTTTGTAGTAGTAACATTTTCTTCCGTTCGTGTTTTTATTTGGAAACCGAAACCGGAACGAAACCGTAACCGAAACCGAAATAAATTTTGAAGAACGAAACCGGAACCGAAACCGAATCGCGTTGCAAAACCGAAACCGAAACCGGAACGTTATTTTAATAGGTTTCAACTTGGTGAATCAGTAAGTGCATCGTTAAATGTAACTGAATCGGTTTTCTTGTGCCCTGGTGGAAATAAAAAGTGGTGCTTAGATAGCGGTTGTACATCGCACATGAGTGCAGACAAAAGCAATTTTGAAAACTTGTCCGAAGTGAATCAAAAGCTTAACTTAGCTAAAAACAACTCTACAAAAATAACCGGTATTGGAAATGTAAAAGTGGTTATAGACGAAAGTGGTTGTGAGAAAAAGATAAATCTTAGTGATGTTCTTTATGTGTCGGATCTACGTACGAATTTACTATCTGTATCCAAGATCGTGGATAAAGGCTGTGAAGTACATTTTCGTAAATGTGAGGCCATAGTCATTGACAAAAACAAAAACGTACTTTTTACCGCGAAACGAAACGGAAATATATATTTTATGCAAAATTTAAATGAAAACAATGTCCTCACGGTGCAACCGAGTAATAATATCGATTTATGGCACTATCGGATGGGTCACTTAAATGAACGTGACCTAAAAGATATGGCAAAGGGTAATGTAGTATACGGTCTTGACATAGAACCCAAGCAGAATTTGTCAGTATGCGAAGCGTGCGTGAGTGAAAAACAAACGCGTATGTCTTTTCCTAAAAGTGTAGGAAATCGTACAAATGGTGTTCTCGATATTGTTCACAGTGATGTATGTGGTCCGATGCGTTGCGCATCAAATTCTGGTGCGAAATATTTTGTTACGTTCATTGACGAACACTCGAGATGGTGCGAGGTGTATTTTATTAAAAACAAATCTGACGCATTTGACGCATTTAAAAAATTTAAAGCTGCAGCAGAGACATTTACGGGTCGAAAAATAAAAGCGCTACAATCGGATAACGGGCGCGAATATTGCAACCGCGAGTTTGACGATTTTCTTGAAAAATACGGTATAAAGCGTCGGTTGACTACGCCGTATACACCGCAACAAAATTGTATAGCTGACAAATAAAACTGCAAGTGTAACACATTTAAGAGTTTTCGGATCAAAAGCTTATGTGTTGAATAAAGACAAGTCGAAAGACAAGATGCCGTCTCGTTCCGTTCCTTGCGTATTGGTCGGATATTCAGCAGAATCTAAAGCTTATCGGTTGTGGTCGAAAGAAAAACGAAACATTATAATAAGTCGCGATGTAAAATTTATAAACGAACCTGCTTTTGATAATGAGTACGAAGAAATATGTACATTTGAAAATGAGAATGAAGTCGAAATGACAGTGGGTGTAAATAATTCTGAAATTGTGAATACAAATAACACTCCAACATCAAGTGTCGATGAAATACCTGTTGTTAATATAAGACGAGGGCGAGGCCGCCCGAGGTTACAACGTGGTCAACGCGGAAGACCCAAGAAGATATATTCGCAAGCTGAGGATCGAACCGATGAAATGTCGCAAAGTGATATAGAATGTGACTCTAATTCTGCAGAAGACGTGTTTGAAGAATGCGAGATGGCGTATCTTATGGCCGGTTTGGATCCATTAACATGGCGTGAAGCAGAGGCTGCACCAGATGCAGAGATGTGGAATAAAGCAGTAGAGGACGAATACTTGGCGCAAATTAAAAATAATACATGGGAGATTTGTGAACGTCCAAGTCAACGTAAGGTTGTAGGCAATCGTTTGGTATTTCGTACTAAGGACGATGGAAAAAAGAAGGCGCGTTTGGTGGCAAAGGGTTTTGCACAACGTCAAGGGGAGGACTTTCACGAAACTTACGCACCTGTAGTACGGTCAACATCTATTCGGCTTTTATCAGCTTTATCAGTTGAAATGGACCTTGAAATACATCAAATGGATGTAGTGTCGGCGTACCTTAACGGCAAGCTCGAAGAGAGTGTTTATATGGAGGTTCCTGAGAAACTTATTAATATACTTCAAAAAATAAAGTCAGGTGAGGCAATTGGTAGTCATGGTTATACAAAACATTGCCAAACAGTTACGATGACAGCAGATCGATGGTTGAAAAAACTTCAAGAAATTAGCAATCCTGTATGTATGTTGAAAATGGCATTGTACGGACTACGTCAATCTGGACTTATGTGGTATAAAAGGCTTACCAACAAACTAAATGATCTTGGTCTGAAAGCGTCAAAATATGATCCATGTCTATTTTCCAAACAGGACGGTAAGCAAGTTTTATTGTTAACTATATATGTAGATGATATTTTGTTAGCATCGAACAATAGTATGTGGATAAAAACTATTAAAAGAGAATTAGCTGAATCATTTGATATGAAGGATATCGGTCTTGTTAAGCGTTGCGTAGGTGTAAACTTTAAACAAAATTTAAAGTCACATCAAGTATCATTAACTCAAGAACATTATATAGAGGCTTTATTGGAACGTTTCAATATGACGCAATGTAAGCCTGCCTGGACACCAATGGAAACCAATTTGAAACTTGTTAAACCGGATAAGCCTGATGCAAAAGTTATGGCAATGTATCCTTACCAGAGCATGATCGGGGCGCTTATGTTTCTTGCAGTTACAACTCGTCCAGATATAGCATTTGCTGTAAATTTTTTAAGTCAATTTAATACTAATTATAATGAAGATCACTGGAAGGCTGCAAAGCGAATTTTACGCTATTTGAATGGAACGAAAAATTTTGGACTAAATTATACGAAAAATTCTAAAAAGATATACGGTGTTGTGGACGCCGATTGTGGTGCAAATCTTACTGATAGGCGTTCGTACAGTGGTTATGCATTTTTATTGGCCGGTGCCGCAATAAGTTGGAATGCACGAAAGCAACGTACAGTTGCATTATCGAGCACGGAAGCAGAATACATGGCAATATCTGAAAGTACAAAAGAAGCAATGTATCTTAGGGGAATATTAGGCGAATTGGGTATTTATTGTGAGTGCGTGGAGCTATGCAACGATAGCCAAAGTGCACAAAAACTTATAGAATGCATTGGTTATCGTTCACGAACCAAGCACATCGATGTTCGCCATCATTACGTTCGAGACTGTTATCAACGTGGTGCGATATCATTATCATATATGTCAACTGAAGATATGCCAGCAGATTTTCTTACAAAGAGCGTACAACAAATTAAACATTGCAAGTGTAGAGCACCATTGGGCATTGAAAATCAATGCAACAAGGACATCTAGTTTCACTACTTGGAGGGGAGGTGTTAGAGCATCAAAGGAGTTCAACTAGAAAATATATTATTTTGTACAACTGTAGCTTTTATAACCTGTTCACTTTTAACGAATTGATCTCTGAGTTTTACGAACTAATTGTCATTTGAATTATAATTTTTTCATTCAGTTTTTCCTTTTGAAATAAACCAGTTCATATTCGTGTTTTTAAATCGATCGTTTTATCATTACGGTTATTAAACGGGAATTATATGCGCAATTGATTTTAATTTTAGAGTCGGATTAAATTGTTTTCGAGGGTGGTAGTGCTAACTTGACCGTCAAGTTAGCATTACTAGGGGTTAATTTTAAAAAATCAAAAACGGTAGTTTTTGGATTTCACGGTGTGTTTACGGTTAAAAAGCAGCAGAATTCTTTTTTCGTTCCGATACTTCCTTCTCCTTAATCGAGTGTTGGTAATTTCTACTACAATTTTCTTTTTCTTAATAAAATTTGAGAAAAAAAAAATTTCGATTTTATTCATTAGCACTACTTAATTACGGTTATTAAACGGGAATTATATTAAATTGTTTACTAGGGGTTATTTAAAAAAAAATCGAGAACAAAAATGTTTCGATTTTTTTCATTAGCACTACTTAATGACGGTTATTAAACGGGAATTATCTGCGTAATTGATTTTAATTTTAGAGTCGAACTAAACTGTTTTCGAGGGTGGTAGTGGTAACTTGACTGTCAAGTTGGCATTACTCGAGGTTAATTTTAAAAAATCAAAAACGGTAGTTTTTGGATTTCACGGTGTGTTTACGGTTAAAAAGCAGCAGAATTCTTTTTTCGTTCCGATACTTCCTTCTCCTTAATCGAGTGTTGGTAATTTCTACTACAATTTTCTTTTTCTTAATAAAATTTGAGAAAAAAAAAATTCGATTTTATTCATTAGCACTACTTAATTACGGTTATTAAATGGGAATTATATGCGCAATTGATTTTAATTTTAGAGTCGGATTAAATTGTTTTCGAGGGTGGTAGAGCTAACTTGACTGTCAAGTTAGCATTACTAGGGGTTATTTTTAAAAAATCAAAAACGGTAGTTTTTGGATTCACGATGAGTTTACGGTTAAAAAGCAGCAATTAACTGCGGAATTACTTTTTCGTTCCGATAGTTCCTTTTCCTATTTTTTTTTCCTTAATAAAATTTGAGAAAAAAAAATTTCAATTTTTTTCATTAGCACTACTTCATTACGGTTATTAAACGGGAATTATATGCGCAATTGATTTTAATTTTAGAGTCGAACTAAATTGTTTTCGAGGGCGGTATTGCTAACTTGACTGTCAAGTTAGCATTACTAGGGGTTATTTTTAAAAAATCAAAAACGGTAGCTTTGTGTTTCACGGCGTGTTTACGGTTAAAAAGCAGCAATTAACTGCGGAATTCTTTTTTCGTTCCGATACTTCCTTTCCCTTAGTCGAGTGTTGGTAATTTCTACTACTATTTTCTTTTTCTTAATAAAATTTGAGAAAAGAAAAATTTCGATTTTTTTCATTAGCACTACTTAATTACGGTTATTAAACGGGAATTATATGCGCAATTGATTTTAATTTTAGAGTCGGATTAAATTGTTTTCGAGGGTGGTAGTGCTAACTTGACCGTCAAGTTAGCATTACTAGGGGTTATTTTTAAAAAAAATCGAGAAAAAAAATGTTTCGATTTTTTTCATTAGCACTACTTAATAACGGTTATTAAACGGGAATTATCTGCGCAATTGATTTTAATTTTAGAGTCGAACTAAATTGTTTTCGAGGGTGGTAGTGCTAACTTGACTGTCAAGTTAGCATTACTAGGGATTATTTTTAAAAAATCAAAAACGGTAGTTTTTGAATTTCACGGTGTGTTTACGGCTAAAAAGCAGCAGAATTCTTTTTTCGTTCCTGTAACGACTCACCTTTACCACCAGTAATAAGCCAAACGCAGTATTTATTTAAATACACTTTATTTAATCAGACTTCAGTTTCATAGAACATTTCACTTAACCGAACCAAATCAGACTTCGGGAATCGCGCCATTTCCATTGCTGTCAGAATCTCCAGGTGCTGCCAGATCTCTTGCGCTGCCAGATCTCCACATCCCTCCTATATTTTTCAAACTAAGTTTCAACGGAGGATTAGTATTTTGCTTTGCTGTATCTTTGTCAACTTCTGTTACTTCAGGTACTGGAAGTTTTTTCAAATGGCTCACATTGCGTCGTAGCTCTTTGCCATTACCACGTACTACAACGTCATTCCCTGTTCGTTTAATCACTTCGAATTCTTCCGCATTAAACGTCGTGGACAGCTTATTTGGAAGTATCGTATTACGTACCAGAACTTTGTCTCCAACTGCAATTTCGTTTATTTGGCTCTCCGGTCCTCATCCCCTCTCTTTTTCCCTTTTTCTTTATTGCCACAATCTAAGTCTCTGGCTGCAAGGTCCAGGAACGGTTCTTCGACGTCCTGTAGCGATGGTATCTTATCTCGTATGCGCCTATTAAATAAGAGTTCTGATGGTGATTTTCCTGTTGTTCCATGTGGGGTTACGTTGTACATGAGAGCAAACTTTTGGATTTCTTTTCTATAGTTTTCTCCCTGTGCATTGGCAATTTGTAGACGCTTAAGCAAAGATCGATTCAAGTTCTCTACCTCCCCGTTTGCCTGTGGCCAATACGGTGGAGATGTGATCAGTTCAATCGCATTTTCTAAACAATAGTTTTTGAACTCCTCACTTACAAACTGTCGGCCATTATCCGCAATGATGGATTTTGGATACCCCAATCTTGAAAATATTTCATCCAGAAAATTTATTATAGCCGTTGAAGTTATTCTTTTAAGAAATTTCAATTCATGATATCGTGAATAGTAGTCGATAACAACAAAAATGTACTCGTGGTTTGGTAAAGGTCCCAGTAAATCCATTGCGAGTGAAATCCACGGCCCGTCCGGTAAGGTAGGTCTTTTCATTGGGGCCGGGTTGTTGAGCCTAGATACTAGTAAGCAACTGCGGCAGTTTTTAACGATTTTTTCAACTTCCCTGTCGATGAGGGGCCACCAGACCTTCGATCGAACTCTTCTTTTCATTACTGTTTCGCCTGGATGACCCTCGTGGGCAAATTCCAGGACGCGAGATCTCAACGATTTGGGTATAACGATCTTAGTTCCCCGTAGAAGCATGTTCCCAACCGCACATAGCTCCAAACGGAAAGGAAAAAACTTGTTAGTAGATTTGTCGCCCCAAGTATCTTCCTTAACATTTCTAATTGCCTCTAAGAGTTCGGGATCTGAGGAGCTAGCTTGATAGATTTCTAAAATCGTGAGAGCTCGAGGCACAGACTTTTCCAGTCATTTTCTGTGAGAAGATTAAAGCGTGAACCAGAGTCAATTAGCATTGAAATTTTGTGACCACCAATGAAACAATCTATTAGCTCATTTAGATTTTCATTGGAGTTGTCTGATACTTTAAAGCAATTAAATTCGTTAAGTGTATCATGTTCGCCATCAGATTTGTAATCCCCTGCAACACAGTGGACTTTGGCAGCATAATTTTTCTTCCTTTTTACCTTATCAGTTGTTTCATCATTCTGTTTCCGTTTACGAGCCCTTGTCTTACACATTTTAGCAAAATGCCCCATAAAGTTACACTTATTACATCTCACATTTTTGGCTAGACACCCAGCGCTGCTACTCAAATGCCCCTTTTGACCACATCTACCACACTCTGTATCCCTGTTCTTATTTGCGACGGCATGTGTAATTTTATTTACGCTTTCAGATTGCGACGACAATATCATAGTCTCTGATTGTGTTTTAGTTTGCTCATATACCAAGCACATCTCAATTATTTCATCTAGAGAATGCTCCTTTTCTAATACACGTTTCTTAAGCTCAGTAGGTGCCCATGTGTCTATAAGTTTATCTTTTAAGTTAATTTCAATTATTTCGTTTTTCGTTTCACCAAACTGGCACTTAGCTGCTTGGTTTCTTAGCCTAAGAATAAATTTACTCAAGTTTTCCCCCACCTCAGGTTTCAAAGATCGATATAAGTGACGTTCAAAAGTGGAATTCCTTTTAGGAGAGAAATACTGCTGCAATTTTTCTACTAAATGCTTAAACACATCATTCTTCTCTTCAGGTTCTATGAGAGCGCCAGGTATATTGTAGATAACCTCTTGAAGCTGCATCCCTCCTAAATGCAACAGTTTATTCTTTCTTTTAATATGATCTTTGATGTCCTCGGCTTCCAGGTATAGATAAAAGGCCCGGTACCACTTCTCCCACTCCGAACGAATAAGTGCTTTATCAATTGCATTGCACAAAAATGGTGGTACGCCCGCTATGTTCATGATTCCAATTTACTTTGGTTTGAATGCCTTTGTTTTATCAAGTCGCAAATTTTCTTCTAATAATTGTTATCTTATTGGGAGAATAAAACAGATACATTTATTTCATTTTGTAATGGCAAATAAGACCGAAATTTTCAGTACCAACTTTATTTTCTTTCAATAATTGTGAACATAAATCTTTGCGAGACGATTTCACCCCAGCTGATAGCAAACACGCAAAGAAATATGAAAAAATCAAATGCAATTTTGCAAAACAAAACAAAGCCATACAAACTATTTGTGCGTGTACGATTTTTATCTTTCTTTGGCGTCTTTTGGTCGAGAAAACAAAATACGGCGAACTTATTGCTATTTTAACAGCAGCTCATGCGGTGAATGCGTCTTGCATTTAAAGATATTAATTGCCTTTCAATTTCTTTGTTCACACTATTCTTCTTTAAGACCCTCATACAGTTCCGTGTGAACATGAGCGTGAATGAGTGGAGACTTTCTATTGCGTACGCAAAGGAAAAGAATTCCAAATCAATTCTTTTGTGCGTTCACGCACATCTGTCAAATGACTTTAACTCTCCAAAAAATGTAAAAAAAATCACAGTTTGGCGTGGTAATTGCCAAATTTCAACACTCACTTGCGAAGGGTTTGTGTCACTTTGCGTTCGCACACAATTCACTGTGCGATAGTAAAATAAGCATTTCAAAGCATATTTAACACTTTCACTTAAGTTTAAATGCAGTAATATCAAAGATATTTTAGTTGTTTATCCACTTACGGATGATTTTTTTTGGAAAAGTGGAGTAATATCTACATATTACACAAAGGAAAATTGTTCACGTTCACGCTCAAAAATAAGTGTATATAGGGCTTTAGCTTGCCGGCACACTTCTTCTAAGGTGAATTATTGGACTAGGTGACAACAACAACAACAGCAAACGAACAGCTGACTGCTCGTTGTTTGATTTTAATAGAGCAAAGTAAAATGCGTTTGAGTTTGCTCTGCTATCACCCCGTACCTATCCATTCGCCTTGCCTATTTCTTTTCCTCTGTATACCAGTTGCTTTTGCAAATTTTCATTTGCTTATTTTGCTCGCCGACATACAATGTTATACGTTTACACGTACATTTGTATGTATGTCAGTTGCTTTTGCTCGCCGGCATAATTTATGCCAGTTGCTTTTGTTTTTCAATTATTTATTGTCGCTGCAATAAAAATTGTCTCAGTGAGCTCGCCGACTTACAATTATGTATGTTTCCATGCATATATGTATGCCAGTTGTTTCGGTCTGTGACCGTTGGTGTATTACACCAATTTTCGTGCTCTTCGTGCTCGCCGGCATATTTTGTATATGCCAGTTGCTATTTCTTGCCACTTGTGCTAGAAATTTTCCATCATTTAGCTCGCCGATATACGATTATGTATGCTGCTTTTTTTTTTCATATACATACATATGTACGTCAGTTGCTTCGGGCTTCGGCATATTTTATGCCAGCTTCGATTCACCTATTTACCTCGTCGCCACTGTAACGACTCACCTTTACCACCAGTAATAAGCCAAACGCAGTATTTATATAAATACACTTTATTTAATCAGACTTCAGTTTCATAGAACATTTGACTTAACCGAACCAAATCAGACTTCGGGAATCGCGCCATTTCCATTGCTGTCAGAATCTCCAGGTGCTGCCAGATCTCTTGCGCTGCCAGATCTCCACAGTTCCGATACTTCCTTCTCCTTAATCGAGTGTTGGTAATTTCTACTACTATTTTTTTTTTTCTTAATAAAATTCGAGAAAAAAAAATTTAGATTTTAGCACTACTTAATTACGGTTATTAAACGGGAATTATATGCGCAATTGATTTTAATTTTAGAGTCGGATTAAATTGTTTTCGAGGGTGGTAGTGCTAACTTGACCGTCAAGTTAGCATTAGGGGTTATTTAAAAAAAAAAATCGAGAAAAAAAATGTTTAGATTTTTTTCATTAGCACTACTTAATTACGGTTATTAAACGGGAATTATCTGCGCAATTGATTTTAATTTTAGAGTCGAACTAATTTATTTACGAGGGTGGTAGTGCTAACTTGACCGTCAAGTTAGCATTTCTAGGGGTTATTTAAAAAAAAAAATCGAGAAAAAAAATTTTTAGATTTTTTTCATTAGCACTACTTAATTACGGTTATTAAACGGGAATTATATGCGCAATTGATTTTAATTTTAGAGTCGGATTAAATTGTTTTCGAGGGTGGTAGTGCTAACTTGACCGTCAAGTTAGCATTACTAGGGGTTATTTTTAAAAAAATTTGAGAAAAAAAAAAATACGATTTTTTTCATTAGCACTACTTCATTACGGTTATTAAACGGGAATTATATGCGCAATTGATTTTAATTTTAGAGTCGAAGTAATTTATTTTCGAGGGTGGTAGTGCTAACTTGACTTTTAAAAAATCAAAAACGGTTGTTTTAGGATTTCACGGTGTGTTTACGGTTAAAAAGCAGCAATTAACTGCGGAATTATTTTTTCGTTCCGATACTTCCTTTTACTTATTCGAGTGTTGGTAATTTCTACTACAATTTTTTTTCTTAATAAAATTTGCCAATAAAATTTTCGATTTTTTCATTGGCACTACTTAATTACGGTTATTAAACGGGAATTATATGCGCAATTGATTTTAATTTTAGAGTCGAACTAAATTGTTTTCGAGGGTGGTAGTGCTAACTTGACCGTCAAGTTAGCATTACTAGGGGATATTTTTAAAAAAAATTTAGAAAAAAATGTTTATTTTAGAGTCGGTTTAAATTGTTTTCGAGGGTGGTAGTGCTAACTTGACTGTCAAGTTAGCATTACTAGGGGTTATTTTTAAAAAATCAAAACCGGTGGTTTTTGGATTTCACGGCGAGTTTACGGTTAAACAGCAGCAATTAACTGCGGAATTATTTTTTCGTTCCGATACTTCCTTCTCCTTAATCGAGTGTTGGTAATTTCTACTACTATTTTCTTTTTCTTAATAAAATTTGAGAAAAAAAAATTTCGATTTTTTTCATTAGCACTACTTAATACGGTTATTAAACGGGAATTATATGGGCAATTGATTTTAATTTTAGAGTCGAACTAAATTGTTTTCGAGGGTGGTAGTGCTAACTTGACTGTCAAGTTAGCATTACTAGGGGTTATTTTTAAAAAATCAAAAACGGTGGTTTTTGGATTTCACGGTGAGTTTACGGTTAAACAGCAGCAATTAACTGCGCAATTATTTTTTCGTTCCGATACTTCCTTCTCCTTATTCGAGTGTTGGTAATTTCTACTACTATTTTTTTTCTTAATAAAATTTGCCAAAAAAAAATTCGACTTTTTCATTGGCACTACTTCATTACGGTTATTAAACGGGAATTATATGCGCAATTGATAATAATTTTAGTAGTGCTAACTTGACTGTCAAGTTAGCATTACTAGGGGTTATTTTTAAAAAATCAAAAACGGTAGTTTTTGGATTTCACGGTGTGTTTACGGTTAAAAAGCAGCAATTAACTGCGGAATTCTTTTTTCGTTCTGATACTTCCTTCTCCTAATTTCTACTACTATTTTCTTTTTCGTAATAAAATTTGAGAAAAAAAATTTCGATTTTATTCATTAGCAGTGCTAACTTGACTGTCAAGTTAGCATTAGTAGGGGTTATTTTTAAAAAATCAAAAACGGTAGTTTTTGGATTTCACGGTGTGTTTACGGTTAAAAAGCAGCAATTAACTGCGGAATTCTTTTTTCGTTCCGATACTTCCTTCTCCTAATTTCTACTACTATTTTCTTTTTCGTAATAAAATTTGAGAAAAAAATTTCGATTTTATTCATTAGCACTACTTAATTACGGTTATTAAACGGGAATTATTTGCGCATTTGATTTTAATTTTAGAGTCGGATTAAATTGTTTTCGAGGGTGGTAGTGCTAACTTGACGGTCAAGTTAGCATTACTAGGGTTTCTTTTAAAAAAAAAATCGAGAAAAAAATTTTTAATTTTAGAGTCGGATTAAATTGTTTTCGAGGGTGGTAGTGCTAACTTGACTGTCAAGTTAGCATTACTAGGGGTTATTTTTAAAAAATCAAAAACGGTGGTTTTTGGATTTCACGGTGAGTTTACGGTTAAACAGCAGCAATTAACTGCGGAATTATTTTTTCGTAACGATACTTCCTTCTCCTTAATCGAGTGTTGGTAATTTCTACTACTATTTTCTTTTCTTAATACAATTTGAGAAAAAAAAATTTCGATTTTTTTCATTAGCACTACTTAATTACGGTTATTAAACGGGAATTATATGGGCAATTCATTTTAATTTTAGAGTCGAACTAAATTGTTTTCGAGGGTGGTAGTGCTAACTTGACTGTCAAGTTAGCATTACTAGGGGTTATTTTAAAAAAATCAAAAACTGTAGTTTTAGGATTTCACGGTGTGTTTACGGTTAAAAAGCAGCAATTAACTGCGGAAATATTTTTTTGTTCCGATACTTCCTTTTCCTTATTCGAGTGTTGGTAATTTCTACTACAATTTTTTTTTCTTAAAAAAATTTGAGAAAAAAAAATTTCAATTTTTTTCATTAGCACTACTTCATTACGGTTATTAAATGGGAATTATATGCGCAATTGATTTTAATTTTAAAGTCGAACTAAATTGTTTTCGAGGGTGGTAGTGCTAACTCGACAAGGTAATATGATGCCGGATCTCATCATAGTGCTTACGGAGATGTTTCCTTATGTCTCTCGGGGGCGGATCTATGTCCAAAAGATGACGGTTTGGATGTGCTGGCTTGTGGCAGTTCAGAAGGAATTGCCTGCTCAGCATTTCCGCATGCTCTTTTACATTGAGCAGTTTTGCCTCCTGATGGAGGTGAGACTCGGAAGACATAAGGAGACATCCCGTAGCAGTTCTGATGGCAGTATTTTGGCAGACTTGTAACTTCGTCCAGTTGGTGTTATGTACATTAGGCGACCATATGGGCGCAGCATAGTCAAAGACTGGTCGGCCAATGGCCTTATATGTAGTCAGCAACGTTTCTTTGTCTTTTCCCCAAGTACTGCCGGCAAGTGACTTGAGGATCTTGTTGCGACCACGTACCTTTGAGACCATTGCAGACACATGACCAGCAAATGAGAAAGTATTATCCAGTGTCATCCCTAATAACTTTGGGTGGCTGACAGTTGGTAGCTTAGTGCCATCAAAGAAAATGTCTAATTCATTTCTCACCTGGTGCGTCCATGTCGTAAAAAGCGTCGCCGTTGATTTTGTCGGAGATATTGTCAGATCTCGCTCAGTGAAAAACCTGGAAAGGTCGCAGAGGTAACCATTGATTCTCGTACAGAGTTCATCAGTATAGGGGCCCTTCCCCGTCGCCATTATTGTACAGTCGTCGGCATATGAAACGACGGAGACGCCCTCTGGTGGTGGGGGCATCTTCGATAGATAGAAATTAAACAGTGTCGGGGATAGGACACCACCCTGTGGCACCCCCTGTCTAATACGTCTAGGTTTTGATTTTGCGTTTCTAAAGTTAACCGACGCCTGCCGTCCACTCAAATAATTAGCGGTCCATCTCTTTAAACCATCAGGTATCTGTGTCTCAAACAGATCTTGTATGAGAGTGGCATGGTTGACTGTGTCAAAAGCTTTCGACAGATCAAGTGCCACTAACACAGTCCTGTGATTTGGTTGGCTTTGATTTAGGCCGCTATTTATTTGAGTTGTAATGGCATTGAGTGCGGTGGTGGTGCTGTGCAGCTTACGGAAGCCATGTTGATGACTACACAGAGCCAAAAATGCCTAATAAAATTAATAAGATTGTCTTCATGATCAGCTGTTGGGCAAAGGGGTAGTCGCAACGGTGCAAACGAAGAAAAAACTGTACGGAAATCTTTTTGGTTCTAAGAAGAAATTCTTATTAAAAAACTATACATTTAGTACAAAGGTGTAGTTAGACGCTGGCAATTATTAGTATACGATGGCCGGATGGTTAGCAGCTGGGTTTAGCAATCGAAAAATTGTAAGTTCGATTCTCTCTCTTTTTTTCCTAATTAGAAATGTTAAAAAGAAATCTTCTCAATTATATTTATAAGATTTTCCTTTGAAACATTAACAACTCTACACATATCGGTAATTAGATGCTAGAAATCAAAAGTGAGCGATGGCCTGATGGTTAACAGCTGGGTTTATCATTCCGAAAATTGTAAGTTCGATTCTCGGTGAGGGCGATATCATTTTATTTTTCATTTAAAATATTAAAAAGAAAATCTTCTTAATAAAATTAAAAAGACTGTCTCTATAATAATAAGAAGCACATCTTCTTGAAGAAAATCTATAGAGATATCTTATGACTTTTGTTCTATATTATTAGGCATTGTTGGCTCTGTGTAGCCAGGTGCAGATTTGCAGTATAATACGGGAGCAAAATGGACTCTAGCGTCTTCACTACCGGTGACAAAAGTGATATAGGACGATATGAATCGCCTATGTTTGCCGGTTTTCTAGGTTTTAGTAATGGAACCACTCTCGCCTTTTTCCATATTTCAGGAATGACGAAAGTGTTCAGTGAAAGACTGAATAGAGCCGCTAAGTATTTGTGTCCCTCCTGGCCTAGATGTTTCAGCATCTTCATGGCAATGCCGTCGGGGCCGATGGATTTTGAGGGCTTAGCCTGTCTGATGGCTTCCTTGACCTCTGAGGCAGTGATGACAATGGGCTATTTTGGTTTTTATATTTACGCGCCTGTCGCATGGTTCTACGTTTAGCTCTATCGGGCGGGGAATGTAGTACAAATTGTCTACAGAAGGCGTTCGCACATGTAACCCTGTTTCAATTTTTTTCATTAGCACTACTTAATTACGGTTATTAAACGGGAATTATATGCGCAATTGATTTTAATTTTAGAGTCCAACTAAATTATTTTCGAGGGTGGTAGTGCTAATTTGACTGTCAAGTTAGCATTACTAGGGGTTATTTTAAAAAAATAAAAAACGGTAGTTTTAGGATTTCACGGTGTGTTTACGGATAAAAAGCAGTAATTAACTGCGGAATTTTTTTTTCGTTCCGATACTTCCTTTTCCTTAATCGAGTGTTGGTAATTTCTACTACTATTTTCTTTTTCTTAATAAAATTTGAGAAAAAAAATTTCGATTTTTTTTATTAGCACTACTTAATTACGTTTATTAAACGGGAATTATATTTGTTTTCGAGGGTGGTAGTGCTAACTTGCATTAGCACTACTTAATTACGGTTATTAAACGGGAATGATCTGCACAATTGATTTTAATTTTATTTACTTATTTATTTAAGATCAACAAACAAGAAGTTTACAGACTGAAAAGTAAAGATATGCTTATATAATATGTAGATAGAGATATAAGTACAAGTTAAGTTAAGTGCCTTATTAATAAGCCCTTAAAAGTAAACTTGGTATAGCAAAAATCAAATCCCAAAGATGAAGAAAACTCATTTAGTTGTGAAAGTGTCCTTCTGAAAGTAGCGTTCATTGCATAAACAGTTCTAGCAATGCCAACAAAAAATATCTCGTTACTGCGAAGAGTACGAACGGGTACATTAAAACTAATTTTTGCGAGAAGGTATGAGCAATCAATTGACCCAGTAATGAAATCATAGACAACGCACATCGACAGTAGAGAATGCCTCGACTCTAACGACATGAGGCTTATGAGCAAACAGCGGGAAGAGTAGGTCGGGATCGGCTCTACAAAATTCATACCCCGTAAAGCAAAACGCACAAAAGCTTTCTGGACAGACTCCAATCTATTAATATAGACACCATGAAAAGGTCTCCAGATAAATACCGCATATTCCAATCTTGACCGTACTAAAGTTGAGTTAAATACATACTAAAAAGATACCCTTTTCACAAAAATCAAAATAATTTTACAAAGAAACATTTTTTTGAGAAAAATGGAAGAATTAAATTCAAATTTTGACTCTGCGATGTTTTAGTAAGGACCATTTTTGAACAACTTCACAAAGGTCAATTTCATCTACTTTATCTTTTGAAGAGAAGAGCAACATCAACGAAATTAAACGATCAACTCCCATTGTTGTGCGCAAGTGGTCGAAAACTATTTTCAATTTACTGAAGGAACGTTCACACGATGCTGACGTGACAGGAGCAGTCAAAATATAACGAACCAGTTTATATGCTAAGGGAGTAACTCGTTTTAACTTGAATGCTACCGTGGAAATATCTTCGAATGATTTACAACTTTGACATGATCAAAAAGAATTTGTAACTCACAAAGCAAACATTCGACTTCTTCCTTGAAAAATTCGGGTTCCAATTGTACAATAGAGTTTATCAAATCAATCGTAACATTATTTCTCTCTAGTGGAATTCTAAACATTTCCTGGATGGGTTTGAAAGTTGACATACTTTCTTTTAACTTTTCTTGGATGCAACTTGTAAAAACTTGAAGAACAATTTTGAATTCTTTTCTATAAAATGTTTCAAAATTGAAAATTGTAGCAGATTCCGGATTCTCGTCAATTTTTTTTGGCACTCGTCGCGTTCTGTGATGCTTTGAAAAGTCGTTTTCGGGGCTTATCTCCCACTTCCGAGCAAAGGAAACCGAGCTCGCAAGAAAATCGTTTATTTGAATATCATCGTTCATTTGCTGAAATGACTCTGATGTGCTTTGAATCAACAATAAAGCATCGATGATGTTAAGTTCTTCAGCTTCCAAATTTTCTGTCAAATTTTTAACTTTGAACATTATATTTTTGCCAAAAAATAAAGAGCTTATAAAATCGAAGTCCAAAAATTTTTTTTAACAAGCCTGAAGCTTGTGTACGTGAATTGCTGTCAAAATTTTCGGAATCTTTCTTTATAGTTTCAAAAGCTTGAATGATGCCTTCGAAAGAAATCCATACAGCTTTGACTGTTTCTGCCCGAGCAGTCCATCGTGTTTTTGACAAATTCTTCAACTGCAATGAATTTTCAATATTACCTAACTCTTCACGCAAACTCAAGAAACGTTTCGTACTTCCAGAAAAAAATAACATACAAAGCTTCTAAAACATTAAAAAATTCTTTAACAGCTTGCATTGCATGAAGCTTCAACAAATATGTTGATTCTATGAGCATGACATGGAATATAGGGAATACGTTTTTCACATTTTTCCGCTAATTCTTGCTGCGTGCCTTTAAACTTTCCAGACATGTTTTTTGCAAAATCATAAGATTGGAATTCAATGTTTTTTATGGAAATTCCCATCGACTGAAGAGCTGTTACAATTTTTCCAGCCAGCTCTTCTTCTCATTTTTTAGTCAGGACGATATCCATCTTCAAAAGCCGTTCAACAGGTACAATTCCTTCATTTGTTTGATGCGCATACCGAATATTTACAGCTAATCGATCTTGATGTGACAGGTCTGGAGTAGTATCAGCCATTACAGAAAATATTCCCGCTTGGTTAACTTCGCTGACGATGGCCTTTTCAGTTTCATTCCCTAATAAATCGATGAATTCATTTTGAGTCACGGGACTGAGGTAAGTAACATGATATGGTCTTTCGGAGATTTCGTCCAACCATTTTTTAACCAGAGGACAATGCCGGGCAATTAAATGAACAATCTGTCGAAAATTTCCATCATTGTTTACTGGTGAATCTTTGTGACCACGTAAAGCGAGACCTTGCCTTCCCAGAGTCCTCGCAACATCGATAAAACTCGTAAAACAGTTGAATGATACTCTTTTTCTTGTACTTCTTTAATCTTGTTGTCCCTGATGGATCTATCTATTAATATATCAACATGGGCCCCTTCGTTGATAAAATTGGAGTAATCATATTGAGCTGCCTTGTGAGATTCGGAAGTGAAGTGCTGCAGTAGTTTGCCTTTTTTCTCTCGACCACGACTCTTCATTTTATGCCACTCGCGGACTCCTACTGATACCCATTCTGAACTAGCGAAACATCATCCTGGCCCTTCAGGAAATAAAATGTAAGCAAAACAAAAAGTCAAAAATGCCGACTACTCAAAAATGCCGACTGCATGTAAGAAATTTAGTCAAAAAAGCCGACTACATGTAAGAAATATAGTCAAAAATGCCGACTACTCAAAAATGCCGACTGCATGTAAGAAATTTAGTCAAAAATGCCGACTACATGTAAGAAATTTAGTAAAAAATGCCGACTACATATAAGAAATTACCGACTTCAAAAAACACCCCCCAATCGTGACGTCCCTGCTTCTATGCATTCACACAGAATAATTTTCATGTTGAATCAACACTTTTTTAACACTTTTTCAGGTTATTATTTTTCAACACTATCGCTCATGTTGTTCTAACATGAAGCTATTGTTTCACTGTTCCTACATGTTAAATCAACTTGAAGGAACAGTGTGAATTTAACATGATCACAAAGGTTTGAATCAACATGATTTCCTGTTGATACAACATTATTTTTCTTGTTAAATCAACACGATCAGACATGTTAAATTAACACTATACTATGTTGAAATAACACTTTCGTCCTGTTAAATTTACACGATCTATCATGTGAAATTGACACGATATGTTATGTTAAATCAACACTATCTATCATGTTAATTTAACAGGATTTCATTGTTAAATTAACACGATCTATCATGTTAATTTAACAGGTTTTTATTGTTAAATTAACCCTTAAAATATAACACCTTGTTTTTGATTTTTTTAATAATTTTTATTTAGTTAATTCATTTATCGAAAACCTCTAACATACATATTTTCAGGTATGAAAGAATATAATGCTTGTATAATTTATTAACACGATCTGTCATGTTAATTCAACATGTTTTTATTGTTAAATCAACACGATCTATCATGTTAAATTAACACGATCATCATGTTAAATTAACACGATCGATCATGTTAAAATAACACGATCAGCATGCTAAATAATAAAAGTACACATATGTACATACATATACATATTCTTATTTTAATGCAATCATTGGCAACTTCTGCATCGAAAACAGCAACAACAACAAGCCCCAATCTGAAAATTAAATAAAAATTGTTTCATTGAAAGCTCTTTAAATTATCCAAGCGATTGTAAAACTGGTAGCACACGTCCAATTAATGTAGGGATAAGTATCAAACGACGCCTTTTCTTCCCGGTATCCCTAATCCTAAAGCGTTTCCATGGTATTTATGTATAGTGCGAGTTGTTTTTAACCTACCCCGACATTTTTGGACGTGTTTTAGCAGGAAACGTTTACAAAATATGAAAAACAACACAAATTACTTACCCAAAACTTTTTGCAAAACTTCACAACTTATTCGCAAGTTAAGAAACTATAAATTTCACAATATATTAATTATTTATAATATCTACAACTTTTCATCAAGTCGGTATCTACACACTGACTTAAATTCTGTTCTTTTGAGAACAATTCTGTTCACAAGCTTTGATGGGGAACAGATGACAGTCGAAAACAACACTTGTTCATGTTAAAACAAACCGAATATAGTGTAAGGGATACACACTAATGTAATTCTTATGCAGAAGTACTTCATGTTATTTTAACCATACGCTTCATGTTAAAATGTTCGTGTTGATTTTCCGAAATTGTTTTTGTTTTACGTACAAGTGGTGCTCATGTTGATTTAACATGAATCATGTTAACTAAAAATGTAAGAAATTTTTCTGTGTGTTTGATTTCATAATAAATTTTTAAATCATCCGCATAGAGAAGATAATTACATTTATGGAAGCATGATGAAATATCATTAATAAAAAGAATAAACAGTAAAGGTCCGAGGACACTGCCCTGGGGAACCCCAGACGAAGCCACAAAAGAAAAAGAGGTCGTACCATCAATACGAACGATGCAACGTCTGTTATGTAAGTAGGATGAGATCCATTTTAGTACTTGAGAGTGAAATCCCAGTCTTTCAAGTTTTGCTAAGAGAATATTATGTGATACCCTATCGAAGGCCTTAGAAAAATCGGTATAGACCGCGTCAACATGAAATCCTTTTTGAAAGGAGTCCAAACAATCTTCTGTAAACACAGCCAAATTAGTTGCGGTACATCTACCCGGAATGAAACCATGTTGTTGGGGACAGAGTAGGTTTTTCACCGCAAAGTATATTTTGTCCTTAATTATACACTCAAACAATTTCGACACAGTGGTTAGCTTGGAAATTGGCCTATAATTCTCAATATCCTTTTTATTACCACTCTTTAGGATGGGCGTAATAAAAGTAAGTTTCCAAGCATCCAGAAAAATGCCGGAAGCCAGAGACTTGTTGAAAATATGAGTTAGAGGAGCTATCAGCGACAAACAATTTTTCAATAAGACAGCTGAGAGACCATCAGCATCAGTTGTAGTTGACAACTTTAGCTGAGCAATCATCATCATTTATTGGCGCTTAACCGCCTAAGCGATTTTGGCCGTTTCGTATCAAAGCACGCCAGTCATTCCTTTTTAGCGATAACCGACGCCAATCGGAAACCCCAAGGGAGTTCAAGTCATCCTCCACCTGTTGTTTCCATCTCAGTCGAGGCCTCCCCCTTCCTCTGCTGCCGAATTCAGGCGACGATAGGAAAACCTTCTGTGCTGGAGCTTCTTTGTCCATTCGCATAACATGGCCCAGCCAGCGGAGTCTTTGGACTTTAATTCGCTGGACTATGGTCAGATCTGCGTAGAGCTCGTACAGCTCATCGTTAAATTTCCTTCGATACTCGCCGTTGGCATCACGGGAAGGACCATAAATATTCCGGAGAACTTTTCTCTCAAATACTCCAAGGGCCTTCTCATCTTCTCCTGACATTGTCCATGAATCTGAGCCATACATCAGGACAGGTATGATGAGAGACTTATAGAGCGTGATCTTTGTTCTTCGAGAGAGGACTTTACTTCTCAATTGCCTACTCAGTCCAAAGTAGCACTTGTTGGCAAGAGTGATTCTCCGCTGGATTTCTAGACTGATATTATTTTCGGTGTTGATACTGGTTCCCAAATAGACGAAGTCCCTCACAGTTTCAAATTTGTAACTATCAACAGTGACATGGCTGCCAAGGCGCAGGTGCGCCGATTTTTTCTTTGATGACAGCAAATACTTCGTCTTGTCCTCGTTCACGGCAAGACCCACTTTTTTCGCTTCCTTATCCAGTCCAGAGAAGGCAGCGCTTACGGCGCGGTTGTTAAGGCCAATGATATCAATATCATCGGCATACGCCAGCAATTGCACGCTCTTGTAAAAGATTGTACCATTGCGGTTTAGCTCTGCTGCTCGAATTATCTTCTCCAGCATCAGATTGAAGAAATCGCACGAAAGGGAGTCGCCCTGTCTGAAGCCTCGTTTGGTTTCAAATGCCTCAGAGAGGTCCTTCCCGATTCTGACGGAGCTGTTGGTATTGCTCAACGTCATTTGGCAAAGCCGTATAAGCTTTGCAGGGAAGTCAAATTCAGACATGGCGGCATACAGGCAACTCCTTTTTACGCTGTCAAAAGCGGCTTTAAAATCGACAAAGAGATGGTGAGTGTCGATTCTCTTATCATGGGTCTTCTCCAGGATTTGGCGTATCGTGAAAATCTGGTCGATGGTAGACTTACCAGGTCTAAAGCCACACTGATAAGGTCCAATCAGTTTGTCTACGATGGGCTTCAGCCTTTCACACAACACGCTAGATATTATTTTCGGTGTTGATACTGGTTCCCAAATAGACGAAGTCCCTCACAGTTTCAAATTTGTAACTATCAACAGTGACATGGCTGCCAAGGCGCAGGTGCGCCGATTTTTTCTTTGATGACAGCAAATACTTCGTCTTGTCCTCGTTCACGGCAAGACCCACTTTTTTCGCTTCCTTATCCAGTCCAGAGAAGGCAGCGCTTAGGGCGCGGTTGTTAAGGCCAATGATATCAATATCATCGGCATACGCCAGCAATTGCACGCTTTTGTAAAAGATTGTACCATTGCGGTTTAGCTCTGCTGCTCGAATTATCTTCTCCAGCATCAGATTGAAGAAATCGCACGAAAGGGAGTCGCCCTGCATGAAGCCTCGTTTGGTTTCAAACGGCTCGGAGAGGTCCTTTCCGATTCAGACGGAGCTGTTGGTATTGCTCAACGTCATTTGGCAAAGCCGTATAAGCTTTGCAGGGAAGTCAAATTCAGACATGGCGGCATATAGGCAACTCCTTTTTCCGCTGTCAAAAGCGGCTTTGAAATCGACAAAGAGATGGTGTGTGTCGATTCTTTTATCATGGGTCTTCTCCAGGATTTGGCGTATCGTGAAAATCTGGTCGATGGTAGACTTACCAGGTCTAAAGCCACACTGATAAGGTCCAATCAGTTTGTCTACGATGGGCTTCAGCCTTTCACACAGCACGCTAGAAAGAACCTTATATGCAATATTAAGAAGACTAATTCCGCGGTAGTTGGTGCGGTTAGCGGGATCGCCTTTCTTGTGGATTGGGCAAAGCACACTTAAATTCCAATCCGGAGGCATGCATTCGTCTGACCATATTCTGCATAAGAGCTGATGCATGCTTTTTACCAGCTCTTCGCCTCCGTGTTTGAACAGCTCGGCGGGTAGTCCGTCTTTTCCAAGCGCTTTGTTGTTTTTGAGCCGGGATATAGCTATCCTCACCTCATCATAGTCAGGTGGTGGACGACTTTTCCATCGTCAGGGATTGGGGTATCGGGTTCGACGTCTCCCTCGCAATTTAGCAGTGAGGAGAAGTGCTCCCTCCATAATTTAAGTACACTTTGTACGTCGGTTACCAGGTCGCCATTATTGTCCTTACAGGAGCTTGCCCCGGTCTTAAAACCTTCCGTCATCCGCCGGATCTTTTCATAGAATTTTCGGGCATCATTCCTGTCAGCCAGCATCTCAAGCTCCTCACACTCACGCCTTTCGGCCTCACTTTTCTTTTTTCTGAAAAGGCGTCTCTCTTCCTTCTTTGCCTCACGATATTGTTGCCATACACTGCGGGTTGCGCCCGTTCGCAACGTCTCCTTGTAGGCAGCGTCCTTTTTTTCGAGGCAGTTTTGCATTCCTCATCGTACCAGTTGTTCTTGCGGGCTCGCTGGAACCCTATAGTGGCCTCAGTGGCGGTACGCAATGAGTGAGAGATATGCTCCCATTGCTCGGTTACATCGTTAGGTCGGGGATTGCCCTCTGCTAGCAGGTGTGAGAGTCGAGTTGTGAAATTATCAGCTGTCTGTGTCATGCGCAGCTTCTCGACGTCAAACTTTCCTTCCGTTACTGTGCGCACTTTCTTCGTTGCACAGAGGCGTGTGCGTATCTTGGCTGCGACAAGATAATGGTCAGAGTCAATATTGGGACCACGCAGTGTACGCACGTCCAGAACGGTGGAGCTATGTCTGCCGTCAATCAAGACATGATCAATCTGGTTTCTAGTTCTTTGATCAGGGGACAGCCATGTGGCTTGGTGTATTCGCTTATGCTGGAACCTGGTACTACTGATGACCATATTGCGAGCAGCGGCGAAGTCAATCAACCTAGTGCCGTTGGGGGATGTTATATCGTGGAGACTGAATTTTCCAACTGTAGGACCAAAGACTCCTTCCTTGCCCACCTTGGCATTAAAGTCGCCGAGCACGATTTTGATATCATGCTGGGGGCAGCGATCATAAGTCTGTTCAAGTTTATCGTAGAAGGAGTCCTTCTCTGCGTCGTCCGTCTCCTCAGTCGGCGCATAGGCGCATATAAATGTTATGTTGAAAACCCTCGCCTTGATGCGGATCGCAGCGAGACGCTCGTCCACAGGAGTGAACGCTAATACTTGGCGGCGAAGTCTCTTTCCCACCACGAATCCTACACCACGCGCTTTGCCGCGTGTCTGGCCACTGTAGTATACGTCAGAAGGACCGATGGTCGTCTTTCCTTGCCCCGTCCATCGCATTTCCTGCAGGGCGGTGATGTCGGCCTTTGCGCCTACGAGGACATCAACCAGTCGGGCAGCGGCACCGTCCCTTGAAAGGGTCCGGACATTCCCGGTACATGCCCTAATATCCAAATCATTATGCCTTATTCGTTTTGCCGGGTCGTCAACATTAAAGGGGGTTCTCATCCGAGGCTTTGATTTTGTTTTCATTGGAATTAAGTTTTTACGTGGCGGGTCCCAAACGCAGCGCACAACCTGTTTCGGGGTTTTTGGAAAATATTTACACATTTATATAGCGAGCCGCTTGCTTCAAGACAGACGCCCGCTTGCAGCCGCACCTCATGGTGAACAGACGCTACGCAAAAACCTCGGTGAGCCCTTAAACCAAGTATGTCAGAGTGGCCCCACCGGGGCTCCCTCTCTTTCTGCCGCGAGCCTAGGTAGCTCCCGTTGCCCAGAGTGCACGAACGAGGACGCAAGAGTCGGGATTGAGCAAGGTCACTTAGCAACCACACTCCATTACATGCCTGCTATAGCAAATTAAATAAAACGTTTGAAGTTTGGTCAATGATTGCTTTCTTTATTGATTACACTTTCTTTTATACTAAATTCTTACACTAATACTTACAAATTATTACTCTTCAAAATAAAAAATTTCCCTTTCAAACTCTGGCTAATGTTTTGATTAAAATGTAGTTAACAGCCATTTGTTAAAGTCGTCAATGTTTTGGCTAACATGTTGTTAATAGTAGTTGTGGACATGGTTATGGAAACTGCTAACATGTGGCTAACATTATGTTATGAAACAGTAAATGTTTTGGTTAACTAGCTGTTAAAATTATTCTTTGAATAAGTCAACAAACAAGCTAGCATATGGTTAACATATGTAGTTGAATCGGTTACCGAACCAGCTAACTTTTGTTTAAAATTTATAATTGAATAGGTTACTAAACCAGTTACCAAAACGGTAAGCAGTAAAAGGACAATACTTACCGAATTTTTCAAAATAAATTGCACAAAAATTAATATATATACATATTTTATCATTTATTTATTGATATTATACATTTATACATACTAATAACTAAATATATATTAACATAATGTGAACCGTCTCCACAACAATAAGGAAATGTCTTCACAAGCACTACGACAAGGACACATCATCATGTAAATAAAGCATTGGTATTTGTTGCCTTAAGGGGTCAACCGATATAGCTCAAAAGACGCTGTTTGGCCTCAGGATCACGAATCCCTAGGCGCTTTTTTAATATTTTGCTTCTCTGAAGAGATATTAGCAACCAAGTTTTCTTGTGGTTGTTGTAATTTTATTAGGCTGTACCTAAAAACGTGCAAAAAAATGCGTTCAGTCAACCACCCTGACTTGGGATGGCGTAACCGCGGTCGAAGGCCGCCAACTCAGAAAGGTATTTGTTTCCTTTAGGGGTCAACTGCTAATAAATTATGGGAGATAGCTCAAAAGACGGGTTTTGTCCTCAGGTTCACGAATCCGGAAGCGCTTTTTTAATTTTTTGTTTTAGTGAAAAGTTATGGTCAAAAAACCGAAAAATTACCCGGGTCCGATACCAAAATTGGGGCGGAATCCATGGTATTTATGTGCGAAACACTTTTCTGAGTTGGCGGCCTTCGGCCGCGCTTATAAAAAATAACCCTGGGCTACGCCATCCCAAGTCCGGACGTGTGACATAACCGTGGCTACCGAAATTTTTTCCACGTTTTTAGGGACAGCCTAATAAAATTACAACAACCACATGAAAACTTGAAAATTTGATTGTAAATATCTCTTTATGGAAGCAAAATATTAAAAAAGCGCTTCCGGATTCCTGATCCTGAGGCCGAATCCCGTCTTTTGAGCTATATCACATAATTTTAGCTAATTTATTAGCAGTTGACCCCTAAAGGAAACAAATACCGAAAGGTGTTTCGCACATAAATACCCCAATTTTGGTATCGGACCCGGGTAATTTTTCGGTTTTCTAACCATAACTTTTCACTAAAACAAAAAATTAAAAAAAGCACTTCCGGATTCGCGATCCTTAATCTCTTAGCTAATTTATTAGCAGTTGACCTTAAAGGAAACAAATACCTACCAAAGCATTTGAGGCTGCAAGATCACCTTTGCATAAAATGGATTATTAAGAATTACCGAATGTAGGCGTAGCGCAGTTCTCCACTGCAATTAAGAAGTCGCATCCGCAAGCGCCACAACTAAATCCGGAATTTTTTAAAAAGCCGTTTTATGCAAAGGTGGACTTGCAGTTTGAAATGCTTTATGTATGATGATTCGACCCCGTCGTAGTGTTTGTGATGTTTCCTTAATTTTTCGACCCGACTTCAAAAGGCGCAGCCACTACCATCTGAATTTCTCGGAATCATCGAACTTTCCTTTTGCATTTCCTACGCTGTATCTCCCGCCATCACTTGTATACGGGCATGCATAAAAGAAGGGAGAATTTCTATTAAAAATGCAAATAAAAAAAATATTTTACGCTTACCTTTTTTTCATGAAAAAATTTGACAAATAATAATTAATTTATGAAAGCTGCAGATTGTAAATTTTTGGGATATTTTCTTATGCTGTTTCATTCGCACTCATAATATTAGGCATAGTACAAAATCAACAATGTTTTCTCTTTTTGGCAGATCGTTTGCACATTAACCCTCAAACGGACTTTTGGTATTTAAAGGCCCACATTTTAAATTAACTCAGAACAACTTTTTTTGGTTGCTTAAGGTTAACATAATTTTGGGAAATTTGTCAAATGAAAAATGTGTGTGTGTTTGCAATGCGGTTAGCAGTGGTTTGCAGGGAAAGTAAAAGGGCAGTGTGTTTATGTAATGCTACACCTTCCCTCTTAAAAAAAAAATATATATATATATATGTAGTCAACTATATATATCTATTTTACTTATTCAATGAACCGCTTGATGTCTGTTTGGGTTGATAAAATTTTAATTGCTTTAGGATCTTGTTACCATTGTTTTGTGTTTGTTTGTATACGGCTTGTGCCGTATATTAGATTGAGTAAATTGGAATGCTTATGTATATATATTTTTTTTTTGTTGTTATTACTAAATTATTATGGATGAAGTGCCATGCTTATTTTTAAAGGTTTTAAATTGGCTTAAGCCTATTCATATGGATTACGATTTCCTTTTTGTTTTTATTGCTATCTCCTATATCTACTATGTGGACAGGGGCGTCACGAGTGAGGGTATGGGGAGTGGCACCCTCCCCCCCACACGTTTTTTGAAGTCGGTAATTTCTTATATGTAGTCGGCGTTTTTGACTAAATTTCTTACATGCAGTCGGCATTTTTGAGTAGTCGGCATTTTTGACTAAATTTCTTATATGTAGTCGGCAATTTTGACTAAATTTCTTACATGCAGTCGGCATTTTTGAGTAGTCGGCATTTTTGACTATATTTCTTGCATGTAGTCGGCAATTTTGACTAAATTTCTTACATGCAGTCGGCATTTTTGAGTAGTCGGCATTTTTGACTAAATTTCTTATATGTAGTCGGCATTTTTGACTAAATTTCTTATATGTAGTAGGCATTTTTGACTATATTTCTTACATGTAGTCGGCATTTTTGACTAAATTTCTTACATGTAGTCGGCATTTTTGAGTAAACTTCTTATATGAGCCTTTCAGTGCACACAGTGACTAAGTCCACTTTTTTCAAAATCTGAGATTTAAGTGTCGCAGCACTTGTTATAGTCATATCTTCTCGTGATTTTAGTAACTATACCGAACAACAAGTATTAACACCATTTAACTAAAAATTTTTTTTGGCCACTGAAAAAATTTTAATTTTTTTCAGAAGCCGTTCTGATTAACTCCATGATTAAATGCAGCCAATATCTGGCTCCTTGTAGCTCGCAACAACACCAAAAAAATACAAAATATACTGTCAAATGTAAGCTATATCCGTATTTATGCATCCTACATCTAATATTTTAGTTTCAATTACACAGGGAATTTTAAAATGCAATGTAAATTAAATCAACGGGTTTTTCAACTTCAACTCGAATGGACTTAGTCACTGTGTGCACTGAACGGCTCATATGTAGCCGGTATTTTTCACTAAATTTCTTAAATGTAGTCGGCATTTTTGAGTGTGCAATGCCGGAAAAAAATTAACCAAGCGGGAATATTTTCTGTAATGGCTGATACTACACCAGACCTTTCACATCAAGATCGATTAGCTGTAAATATTCGGTATGCGCATCAAATAAATGAAGGAATTGTACCTGTTGAACGGCTTTTGAATATGGATATCGTCCTGACTAAAAAATCAGGAGAAGAGCTGGCTGGAAAAATTTTAACAGCTCTTCATTCGATGGGAATTTCCATAAAAAACTTTGTTTTCCAATCTTATGATTTTGCAAAAAACATGTCTGGAAAGTTTAAAGGCACGCAGCAAAAATTAGCGGAAAAATGTATAAAACGTATTCCCTATATTCCATGTCATGCTCATAGAATCAACCAAGGCGAATTCATTACAGGTGGCCGCAGTAGCATATATGTATTGAACTTTTTTTATTTATTTTTGGACCCGTCTGTCAGACTCATGCCAAACTCAAGGCGAATTCAAATTGTTTATTTACCTTTGCAAATTTTCTCATTGGAACCGTGTATTTTCCAAATATTTAGCGTTTTTGTGAAAAATTAAGTTCTTGTGTGCAAATAATATTGCCTTTTAAAAATACATAATTTCAGCGTTAAATAATAAAAAGTGTTTTCGTAATGGTGAAGTGCGCGATATGCTTAAAAAAATGGGAGCGGGGATCTGGACCGTTCTTCAAGGTGCCTGTGGACGACCACATGCGCTTGGTGTGGGGTAATAATTGCCGGATGCAATTAAGTTTAAAAGATCGGGTTTGCGCAGATCATTTTTCACGCGAAAACATAATTTATACTGGGACACAGACGAGATTGCTGCCGAAAGCAATACCGTACCCCTTTGTGACCGCTACAAGAAATAAATGCGAGCCGCCTATACAACCAGCCGTAACTTCAGAAGTGTCTTATTATGAGTAAGTAGTTCTATAACATATAAAAGAACTTTTATCATAATATTCAAAAAAGTAAGAGGTTGATTGATTACAAAAATAGATTAGTCGGCAGACTGCTAAAACACGATTAAATATCTCGGGAGAGGTATCAACACACGCGTACCTGTGCCAGGAATAGTCCCGAAAAAATCTTATTTCTATGTCCGATAGGCATCTTATGTTACCTCTCTCCAGCTTTTTTATGTGGTTTATCAGTCGCTAGCTAGTCTTATCAGATTTTAAACAAAACGTGTGTGTAATCTAGTTCTGGTCAGGATTCCCAAGATCTATGTAGCTGCAACAACAACGTTGACATCCATTTGACTGTGAGAAAGGTAGATGCCCAAACGCAAACTATTGGTGTGATCCTTGAAGAGTCTGAAACTCAAACAAAGTAAGCGACTTAAAACGACATTGTCTGGTTTATATTAATATTTTAATATGTTTTAAAACTGTCTTGCAGCGGCGTAATTTTCGAGGCCCTTGCGAGTCCCGAAATAAAAAACTTAAAGTCCGAAGTAAGAAGGCTGAAGGCGGAAATAAAGGAGCTTCGCTCTAATCAGGTTCGAAGTAAAACTGCGCTTGATAACTTTCGAAAAATATTTACAGAAGGTCAAATGCGTAAGATGGTTGCGCCAGGTATGCTTCATTTTCTTTTCTTTAAGTATATACCTCAATTCTTTAATATCCACACAGATAAAAATGTACACTGGGGTTGGCGAGATATATCCAGCGCGATTTGTTTGAACGCGGCAGGACCGAGAGCATATAGAGAGCTGAGTATATTTTCTTTTTTTTTGCAATAAAAACAAAGAAGCCACATTATTCACACCTGAGCAAATCTCTCTCGACTCTTATGCATGGGGCCCATTGTAATGTTTCCATGCATTTAATAACAATTCCTCCTTTCCCTTATTTTATTAAAGCGCATGACATGGATGCATCCACTTTTTCTGGATTTCATAACTCATCTGTAGCACAACACCAACAATTAATAACTGCAGCAAATATATCAACTAACGCTGGAGAGCAACAAAAGATGCAACAACATTCGTCAAATACAATAATTTCAAATCGAGAATCGCAAAAGTATATGCGTTTGCTGGCACAAGTACAATACCAAAACCCGTCACAGCAATACAATCATTTGGTCATACCATCGTAGTTTTTTTTTTTAATATTTTGCTTCTCTGAAGTGATATTTGCAATCAAAGTTGCAAGTTTTCATGTGGTTGACGTCAACTCAGAAAAGTGTTTCGCACATAAATACCATAGATTCCGCCCCAATTTTGGTATCGGACCCGGGTAATTTTTCGGTTTTTTGACCACAAATTTTCGGATTCGTGATCCTGAGGCCGAACCCCTTCTTTTGAGCTATCGCCCATAATTTTAGCTAATTTTTTAGCAGTTGACCGCTAAAGGAAACATAAATAAATGGAACTGTGCACATGACCGTATGAATACTGGTGTTCACTGTGATCCATCATTTGTTGTCACGGAGCAAGCAACAATTGGACGCGAAACACCACATGCGTGCCCCAACATCTGCTTTCAACGCACAAATACATAAAGAACATTTTTAACTTCACTCAATAGTGGCAAATGCAATAGAATTTCGATGGGTTCGGTATCAGCAACCATTACTATGATACCGGATAGACCACGATTCAAGGTGTTGGTTGCTTCATTGACTCCTTTGCAATTGATTGTAGTTGAGGGCCCACTGGAACAAATTCATAATTTCTGCTTTGAGCTCTGCATTAGCGAGCGGGAATGCTTTGGGCTGACTTCTTCGGTCAATTTGCCCTTTGTTTCATTTTATTAACTTTTATATTTATATTTTATTATTTTAGATAGTTTTTACATATTTTATTTTTATAAACACATTATTTGCCAAGACAGTTGAATTCGCCTTGTATGTCAATAAACAAATTCATAGCCGCGTCCTTTATTGTAATTGAGGAAAAATTATGAACAACTATTGCTGGGAAGCGTTTTTTGGACACAAGTTTGAGAAAGTTTTACAAAGCTCTTTATTGGTGACTATTCTTTGCTGGCTTTTCAGGAAACAGAGTTCATGTTTATTTCGGCGAATTCATAAGGCGAATTCAAGGCGAATTATGGTTTTGACAGATGGGTTCAAAAATACAAAAACAAAATACATGGGAAATTGACATATATTTTACTGCAGCCACCTGTATAAATCTGCCTTGGAATCAACATATTTGTTGAAGCTTCATGCAATGCAAGCTGTTTGATTAAAGAATTTTTTAATGTTTTAGAAGCTTGGTATGTTTTTTTTTCTGGAAGTACGAAACGTTTCTTGAGTTTGCGTGTTGAGTTAGGTAATATTGAAAATTCATTGCAGTTGAAGAATTTGTCAAAAACACGATGGACTGCTCGGGCAGAAACAGTCAAAGCTGTATGGATTTATTTCAAAGGCATCATTCATGCTCTTGAAACTATAAAGAAAGATTCCGAAAATTTTGACAGCAATTCACGTACACAAGCTTCAGGCTTGTTAAAAAAAATTTTGGACTTCGATTTTATAAGCTCTCTATTTTTTTGCAAAAATATAATGTTCAAAGTTAAAAATTTGAGAGAAAATTTGGAAGCTTAAGAACTTAACATCATCGATGCTTTATTGTTGATTCAAAGCACATCAGAGTCATTTCAGCAAATGAACGATGATATTCTAATAAACGATTTGATTGCGAGCTCGGTTTCCTTTGCTCGGAAGTGGGAGATAAGCCCCGAAAACGACTTTTCAAGCATCACAGAACGCGACGAGTGCCAAAAAAAATTTACGAAAATCCGGAATCTGCTACAATTTTCGATTTTGAAACATTTTATAGAAAAGAATTCAAAATTGTTCTTCAAGTTTTTACAAATTGCATCCAAGAAAAGTTACAAGAAAGTTTGTAAACTTTCAAACCCATTCAGGAAATGTTTAGAATTCCACTAGACATAAATAATGTTACGATTGATTTGATAAACTCTATTGTACAATTGGAACCCGAATTTTTCAAGGAAGAAGTCGAATGTTTGTTTTGTGAGTTGCAAATTCTTTTTGACTCATGTCAAAGTTGTAAATCATTCGAAGATATTTCCACGGTAGCATTCAAGTTAAAACGAGTTACTCCCTTAGCATATAAACTGGTTCGTTATATTTTGACTGCTCCTGTCACATCAGCATCGTGAGATGATCGTTTAAATTCGTTGATGTTGCTCTTCTCTTCAAAAGATAAAGTAGATAAAATTGACCTTTGTGAAGTTCTTCAAATATGGTCCTTACTAAAACATCGCAGAGTCAAAATTTGAATTTAATTCTTTGTAAAATTATTTTGATTTTTGTGAAAAGGGTATCTTTTTAGTATGTATTTAATTTTGTAAAACATTATATACGACGAAAATAAAGAAAGAGTAAATAAACACTGTAATTTTTAATTCATTCGGTAACATATTGCGCATTTTCACAAGTGTATTTCACTTATTTATTTTTTTTTAAATCCATTATTATACCTATAAAAAATGTCGGCAAATTTTCGAGATCAGTCGGCATATCAGTAAGATTCATTTCAATGGGCCGACTGTGTCAATTTGTACAATATCAAATGCCTTAGGAGGCGTCTTCCTAATTTTCATTGGTGCTTTGATATGTTTATTAATTTTATTTTTCTTGCAGTGGATGTAGTTCTTTACATATTTTCGTATGTCATTTTTCATATTCAGCCAGCTATATTTCTGCTTGATTTTATCAGTCATGCGATTTATTCCTAGGTGGCCACCACTAATAGGATCGTCCTGATATTTGTGCAGAATTTCTTTGATTTTCCCGGGATTTGTCACACATATAACCTCTGGGGTTAGAGCGATTGTTAACTTTTTGAGAACTCTATTTCCCATTTCCATAAATTTGCCTACTGCAGTATAATTCTTTTTAAACAATTTGTCCCCTAAGGACAACTGTACTTGTACAAGTCCTAAATTGCCGGCTTCTCGTTCGAGCCTGGTAAAGAATTGTCCTAAGTCAATCTTATCCTCAACAATTAGCTTGCTTGTATCAAAACTGCTACAAATTTTCTTTCCTTTTTTGAAATATAATTTCGGAGGATTGAAAACGAGCTCGACATGTCTTTTTACTTCAAATTTATTTAGCGCTTCGTACATTTTGGGGTTCTCTTTGTGACGTTCTTTAATTTCAATTTTATTACTGGTCTTTTTAGCTGCTGATCTTGTTGTTATTTTTAATATTTTACTTGCTTCCACTGACATATCTTTTAAATTTGTAATAGTTATGCGGGATAATGTATCCGCGATATGATTTTCTTTACCAGCTATATACTCCACCTCAAAATCGTACTCTTCTAAATCTAATCTTACCCGCGCCAGCTTAGATGAAGGACTTTTCATTGAAAATAGGTATGTTAATGGGCGATGGTCGGTTTTTACTAAGAATTTTCTACCATAGACGTATGGTCTGAAGAAGGTTATGGCCCAATGGATTGCGGCCAGTTCTTTTTCTATTGTGGCTTTGTTGGTTTCACCTTTTGTGAAGGACCTGGAAGCGTAGGCAATTGGTAACTGTTTGCCATCATGTTCTTGGCTAAGGACTGCCCCACAAGCGTACCCACTAGCGTCTGTTGTAATGCAGAATTGGCGCTTGGTAATTTTGAACTGTTTCAAATTTGCTTGGGTCGGGTAATATTCCCTTGTTTGTACATTTATGTCCTTGGTAAGTTACCTCTTGGCTGAAAAATAGGCATTTATCTGGATGTAATTTTAGGTTGTATTTTCTACATGTAGAGAACACGTCTCTTAAATTTTTTAGCATATGGTTTTCTGAACAACCTAATACAACTAAATCATCCATGTAGAGAAATGCTTGAGATGGTTTAAGGCCAGCGAATGCTAATGTCATCATTCGTTGGAATGAATTTGGAGCTACTTTTAATCCATATGGTAATCTTTTGAATCTATATGTGCCATTTTCGGCAGTGAATGAAGTAATGTCCCTAGAGTCTGAGTGTAATTCTATTTGATGAAAACCTGACGTAAGGTCTAGGCATGAAAAATATTTAGCTCTTCCAAGTTGATCTAGAATGTCATCAATTCTTGGGAGTGGGAATTTATCTGCTGCTAATTTTTTATTAACTTGTCTGTAGTGAACAACCAATCTCCATCTTTTTTCTGTTTTTCCTGGAAGTGATTTTTGTGGATCTAATAAAATTGGACTATTATATTCAGAAATTGAAGGTTCTATTATATCATCTTTAATTAGCCTATTTACTTGTTTGGTTATTTCTCCTTTCTGTGTTTGGGGTAATCTATAATTTTTAACATAAACGGGGTTGTCATCCTTCATATATAATTTTTGTTTATAAAAATTATTAGAAGTAATTGGTTCTGTTTCCAGTGCAAATATATCTATGAATTCTGTGCAAAGTGATGTTAATTGAGCTTTAACAAAATTTGGAAAATTTTTGGTTAGTCTGTTTAATTTTTCTGTATCTGTGCAACTTTTACTGTGTGTGTTAGCTTTAATTAGTGTATAAAAAAAAAAATGAATGAATTTTTTGCTGAGAGCTTCTCATGGCAGAAATACACCCGGAGAGTTTGCCAAACTACTGCCGAGGGGCGACCCCGTTTAGAAAAATTCTTTTTCTAAATATTTTTTGATGTTACTTTTGCCTGGCATCGAACCGCCACGACTTGGTGTAGAAGGCCGAACACTTAACCGCTACACCACCGCGGCCGCCAATAGTGTATAATCGTCTAAATTTTCGGTATTAATTTTATAATTTTGAATAGTTGTGTAGTTATGTGTCGTTTTAATAATTCTAACGAAAGTTTGCTCGTTAGTTGTAATAGTATTTGCAATATAAATGCCTTCGGATAATTGTTGGTGTGGTATGAAAATAGTTTTGTTATTTGTATTTATTTTAATTTGTCTAATAACTTCCGATCTAGCTGGGATTGTGATTGTGTTGACCGACAGACAGTTTGTTAGATTCATTGTTATTGTTTGAGGGAAATCATATGGTCTTAGGATTAGTTTATCCTCTGTTTTTCCATAATCTAGAATACAATTGTATTTCTTTATGAAATCTAGGCCTATTATTCCATCACATGGAATTGGAAAGTTGTCTTCTACAACATGAAATTTATGATAAATTAGAAGGTCAGCGCCTTTTAGATCTGTTTTTATTGTGCCTAAAGTGCTAGTTATTCCCCGACCAATGCCTTTCAAATCTGTGATTTGTTCAGTATTTATTTTTTCTTTATTATTTATTTGATGTTGTCTTAATTGTATTTCATCGAAGCATTCGGTGTCGAAGTGCACTAGTAGCTCCAACTGCAGCATCTGTCAGTCAAGGCACAATACCCTTCTGATTTACAGATTGATTAGGCTTATCTTTTTCTCGCGATGATTTCTTTTGTTTAACTTGGTGTCGTACGTCTGAAGCGTGCGATGAGGTAGATGAGCTGCAAACGCGCTGTAGGTGCCCCTTAATCCCACACGTGGAACAAATAGTCTCTTGATGTGGGCATTTGCAACGTGCATGATTCCCACCGCATCCTTGGCAAGGTTTCTGCGTGCTTTTATTATGGATGTTTTGTGATATATTACTGTTTTGCTGGTTGTTGTAGTTTTTTCTATTATCGCTGGTGACTGAATGATCGTGGTCAGTTTGTCGCATCTCGAGTGCGTTCTTAGCAGCTGCTTCAGCCGCGTTGGCTCGATCAATTACTTTTTTCAATTGCAGATCAGACTCCGCTAGAAAAACGCGTTGCACAGCTGAATAACGCAATCAACAACAAGGCGATCACGCAACATTCGATCCAGCACGTAATCAGCAAAACTTTTTTTTGCTCTTGATTGCGCTTGTGGAACTTGTAAAACGCCGCAATCTCCGAAGGTTTGGGAGAAAAGTGATTAGTCAAGGTACTTTTGATTTCTTAGAGTTTCAATGCACCTACCTGCTTCGGCGCCACCAATGATGTAAGGAGATCAAAGAGACTCCGGCCAGCCAGCGTAGCGTCAGGAAAATGGCTTTTTGACGCTCTCCCTCCTTTACATCATTGGCCAATAAATAACAGGGGGCTTCGGTAAGTCTTGCAAGGTGCACGGATTGCAGGAAATGTATTAATCCTATGCCAGAATACGCAAGACTACGAGAGCACCCCTCACTGAGTTTGCTGTAACATCGTTAACAAACGTCAAATGATTTTAATTGAAACTGAACAAAGTTTTATTTTTTTTTCTGAAAAAAGTTGGCACTGGCAATTACTTTTACTTTTTGTGAGAAAAATGAGAGGATTGAGCGAAATACAGGGTTGCTTTTTTGTTTCCTACAATTCTTGCACTACAATATACATAGGTTTGACCATTCTATAAATTGCACGGATTGAATATCATTTTTGCGTGTATTTTGTTGTTGTGATTTTACAATCCTTGCTATCCGTGCAATCCGTACAATCCATGCACCGTTTGCAAAACTTAGCGAATCCCCCTAATATTCAAATCGTGCATAGTATTATTATTATTATAAGGCTGTATTACACCGCGACCATTAATACGATCTATTGTGTGACCTATCAGCTTATTGCTGTATGCGGAGGCTCTTTATAAATTTGAGCACCTTCTCACGTTTTTTATTCCATATCACGAACGGATTGAGAGTGACACCACCTGGGTAGCAAACTCTCTTTCTTGTACCAATGACGCAATGCATTCGCAGAGTATGTGAACCGGCGTTTCATCGTCCAGTTCGCAAAACCGACAAATTGTTGTATCTGACAGATTCAATTTACTCAGGTGATAACGTAGACTACAATGTCCCGTATAATACCCAGTGAGGGTTCTTAGATCCACCCTTCTTAGATTTATGAGCCTGGCCGATGATCTTTGCGATGGTTCTATAAAGAGTTTGGCCTGCCTCTGTCCTAGGCTGCTAAGCCAATGCTGCCTAAACGGTTGGTCTTCCCAGTTGCTTATGGTCTCCTTTACGTGGGCCTTGGTGAGCCCACAGAAGGGTTCCGGACCATAAAATGCTGTTAGAGCACCTTGTTTTGCAAGCTGGTCCGCTTTTGCGTTGCCGTCATGCCCTTCATGCCCTGGGACCCAACCTAACAACACTTTGTTTTTGGCCCCCAGATCATTAAGGACTGTGACGCACTCATAAACAAGCTTCGAAGTTATTGTGTACGACTGCAAGGCACGTAGGGTGGCCTGACTGTCGAACATAATGTAAATTCGCTTAGAGGATAGTCCTCTTCGGAGGCATTCTCTGCCACAGATTTCTATTGCATGGACTTCCGCTTGGAAAATAGTGGGGTAGCTACCCATTGGTACCGATTTTTTGTAGTATGGTCCATAGATACCAGCTCCCGTTTTACCATCTTCCAGCTTCGATCCATCCGTATATCAAATCTCTGAATCGGATTCAGCGTATGGGTTCCCTGTTTCCCAGAGCACTGGATCAACGATTGAAACCTCAAATTTTTGGCGTGATCCTGAGCGTAGGAGTTGTTGCATCATTTACTCGCAATATAGGATCGTTTATGAAGTTCTTGACTATCTTCATATGTCCTGTCATATTTCCGATTTTTAGATCAGAAACATTTTGAAGTCTCAATGCAGCGAATGTGACTTACTTCTCTATCAAAATAGGGAAGGGAGGTATTCCTACAAGGGCACTTAGAGCATCAGCAGGGCACGTTCTCATTGCACCTATTATGCCGACACAGACCAGCCGATGCAGCTTACTTAATATAGTTGCTGCTGTTCTCTGAGCAGTCTTAGGCTACCAGACCAGGGAAGCGTAGGTGACTATTTGCTGTATTAAATGACCAATACGTCATTTTGGGAGACAGCCCCCGTGTTTTGCCATAAAGTCTAGTGCACGCGAAAAAGGCCCTCGTTGCTTTATTTATCGTAGCTTCCAGATGAGCATTCCATGTGAGGGTCTTGTCGAATGTTACTCCTAGGTATTTTGCCTCCGTTGAAAAACTTATGCGGCTGCCTCCTAGGGACGGCTCTAACACCAAGATTGTTTTGTTTGGGTTAATAGATAGAAGGGCTTGTTGCATGCGATCGGATATTGTTTCGTCATGCATTCCTGTTACGCAGACGACCAAGTCATCTGCATAGCCCTGAACGTCAAAACCATTGCCCTTCAAAAGGTAAAGAAGTTCGTCTATGACAAGGGTCCAAAGTAGAGGAGAAAGTACACCTCCTTGAGGGCATCTCTTGTGGCCACGATTGAGCCAGCACTCCCTCCTATCTCAAAGCTGATTTTTCTTTGCTTTAGCATGGCCAGCACCCAGCGAGTAATCATTGGGCTTACGTCCTTGCTAATCATGGCTTCTTCAATGGCCTGATACGTCGTATTATCGAAAGCGCCTGACATATCGATAAATTCACACAGGGCTATGTTTTTAGACTCTATGGCCTTTTCAATTTTTTCCGTAAGGCAATGGTTAGCAGTCTCTGTAGATTTTCCGGGTTGGTACGCGAATTGGGTTTTACACAGAGGAAGTTTCTTTAAGTTCTCTTCTCTAATGTGCTGATCCAAAATTTTCTCCATTCCTTTTAGGACAAAGGAACTGAGACTTATTGGTCGATATGACGATGGCAGATTTTCCGGTTTCCCTAATTTCGGTATAAAAACAATCTTAACCTCTGTCCACCTGTTAGGAATATATCCTAGCAGCAGGGATGCTCTATATAAATTTGATAGGACTGGAGCTGTATACTTAATTCCTTGCTGTAACAGACAAGGATATACCCTATCCGGTCCTGGGGATTTGAAAGGACTGAAAGTCGATAAAGCCCATTGGACATTTTTGACATTGGTAAGCTTTGCTGCCAGGCTCTTTTCTCTTCAACTAATAGTTGGAGAATCATCTACTATAGGATGTGAGTGTTGATAGCCTGGTGTACAGTCCGGAAAGTGAGTAGCAAGCAAGAGTTTGCATGTGTCTTCCGGCTGCTTGGTGTAGCTCCCATCTGATTTCTTCAGAGTACCAATGACGTTGCTATGGCCTCTCACAAGGGCCCTTTGGAGCCGCACTGCCATAGGAAGATCTTTCTCGCAGTGTTCTCTCCAAGTCGCCTTCTAAGACTTCCTAAGTTCTTTATTGTAGGAGGTTAGGGCATTTTTATAGGATACCCAGTCTCCCGTGTCTTTAGCTGTATTGAACAACCTTCTTGCTTGACATCTTAATTGTGCAAGCTTTTTGTTCCACCAAGGCACATCCCGTTGTACACGTTTATTAGCCTGGGGACAACTCTCATTAAAAGCCGTTATAATATCTTACTGAAATTGTTCAGCTTCTGCCTCAATCTCAAGCACCGTAGTTATCGGTTTTTGTAAGCAATTGCCACTTTCTTCCATGGTGAAGCGAAATAGTTCCCAATTCGTCTTCCTTGGATTTCTGAAAACGGACTCATGCTCAGAGAAGTAACCCATGTCGAACACAATATGTTTGTGGTCCGACATTGATTCCTCCCAAGAAACGTGCCAATTAGTGACAGCGAAGGCCATGTTTTGGCTACATAGAGTAAGGTCAAGAACCTCCCCTCTAACAGCATTAACAAAAGTCGGTTCATTACCACGATTTATGACATTGATGTTATGACTACTAATAAACTCCAGGAGGTGCTCACCCCTGTTATTTATGTTCGTACTACCCCAAGCTGTATGGTGGGAGTTTGCGTCACAGCAGAGGACCCAAGGGATGCCCTTCTGTTGACAATACTCAATGAGGGATTTGGATTCAGCAGTAGGGGCTGTTCCTCCTCACCGGGAAAGTAAGCTGATGCCAAAATGGCCTCTTTTTCACCTCTTGGGGTGAAAATTTTTGCCCAAACTGCAACCAAATCAGCCGTCATAAACTGTAGGAGCGGGATAAACGACAGTTTCTTGTTTAGAAGCATCGCCGCCCTGGGACGGGAACCGGTGGCATATATTAATTTAAAAACCTTTTACAGAACCATGCAAAATCCATGGTTCTTGAATGAAGGCCACTCCCAGATCTTCTCTGCTGAATCTTCTGCTAAGAACTTCCGAAGCTGCCTTGGCATGGTGAAGATTCACTTGGAGGAATTTTAGACGCCTCGAACTGCGAGAGTTTGCTGGTAGGGCTGACATTATAAAGATTTTTTGCGGCCCTATCCGCCACCGATGACTTTAGGTTGCCGCTGAGCAAAGCATCCCCATCAGATGCCTGCCTTGGGCCCGTTTTTTGTCGACCCCGGGTCTAGGGTTCTCGCTACGTAATTGATTTATTTTCCGGCTTTGGGAGGGCGGTGGAGTCTCGATAATCGTAGCTTCTGCTGTGGACTCCAGCTGAATCTTAGTTTGTACATCCTCCAAGCCTTGTGTCACCTCTGCCGATTTGGAGCTGCAGGCTGTTTGTTCTACAGCCTTCTTTTCTACCGCAACATTTTCATCATTGCCGCTGGCTTCATCAGCTACCCGGGGCAGAGACGGTTTGGTTTTAAGCCGAAGTTTCACTTTGGCATACGTCAAACTGATTGTATTATTATGGTGACGGATTGTTTCAGCTGACACCGGATCTACAGCTATTGCAATTTCCGCCACTGTGGCCCTACTTGTCCGATTGAGGATTCTCCAGTATCTGGTGTCTAGGGCCGGGTTTTGAACAGAAATAACTCTGAGGATATGCTCGTTTGAGGGGCAATCGTCCTCTTTAAAATACCCGACAAAGATAATGCGACGGGGTACTTCCGCATCCGAGAATACCTTCAGTTTCGCCCCCTCCCAAGGAACTAGTTTTGGGACGATGTCTTTTAACCACTCTGCAGTATTACAATCATCGCAGACAATTGAAAGCCATCCTTGGCGAATCGTGCAGCCCGTGAAGCGGGAACTAATAGTGCCAACTTGAAGTTTAAACACTTCATTCAAAATGGCCCTTCTTATGATCTTCAGTTGTTCAGAAGACCAGATGGTACTAGGATAATCCTGTGGGATTATGCCCAGCTTAATAGTGGTCAGGGCATCTCTAAAAGATCCCGATGACACACCGTCAGGATGAGGTACGGTTACTAAGGCACTGGCTGCCTCTCCATCAAGAGGAGGCATCTGCCTTGTCCTCTTTTGGAAATTTGGTGGGGTCGTACTATTGGATCGCCCCCTTTTATTGGTCGCCTCCCTTTGTGCCGGCCCTTGGGGCTCTTTGGCAGTTTCTAAGGTTTCGTATCTGATACCCTTAGCCACGAGTTTCTTAAGACGCTTACTAGCGGCACCATTCAAGTGCTTACGTTTTCCAACATTTTCAGTATCATGGGGGGGGGGGGGGGCCTATTCAGCACCACCATGCTTGCGGTTTCAGCTTTTGATTCGGTATCAACCGAAAGGCCAGATCTGGCCTGCTCACTTGAAAGCAATTCAACTTTGTCATGATCTAAAGTATGGTTTTTCTCATTTAATCGGTACATATAATTCCCACGAGTGTAGGGGAAAAAAGGTCAGCTGCGACATAGCCCCCGACATCCCAGTAAGACTAAATACAAACAGAGGGCGCCAGGTATCTGGAGGCCACCGTTATAAGACACACTAACGTAGTGCCATTCATCCCAGCACGGTACGGATTACACTCGGGATTACGGGTTTTATTGAGTTGTCCTCTCTTTTGATTTTAGACGCCTTTTACGACCTACGGCGGGCATATTCTAGAACCCTAACCCGCAGGGGTTGGCAGACGTCGAAATGCTCCAGATTTCCCACGGTGGACATAGCGTGTTTTACTACTGTTACTACTGCAGTTGACTGTTCTTCAGTTTCGGGTATAATGATATCCTCTTTTTTCGGAGGCATTAAAATTTCAGGTGGAGGACAATAATAATTTTTGCCACGCGGCTTGTGACTGCTGTACTAAAATTATGTGTATACTAATTTTTGTACATTTCCATAAACAAGTTGGTTTATCGCGCGATGGTTTTTCTGTACCGGTGGTCTGACCTAACTGTTATGCATTTTGCGTATTTTTATTTTATTTTTTTTTGGTACATGTATGTACATATGCAGTGAGTTTTTGAGCCGGTTTCTCATATATGCGAGGGCTATCTATGTAATCCCATCCTCGTCGCCAGTTTTGAGTTTCGTATTTAATTCAATATTATTTACTTTATTTTATTTACTTAATTTAAATTTTAATACAATAGAATGAGAACCCAACTGATGAGTACAACCCGAAATGTTCACTTAGACCCCTCGCGCTGTCATAAATATTATGCAGATGTAAGCTATCTGTAGTAACAGTGAAGAGAACGCATATTCAACAAGGTACCACTGCTATGGGTGCAAAACAGTGCATGTGCAAAATTAAAATTTAGTTTTTAAAACAACCCTGGGCTACACCATCTAAGTACTTCTGCGTCGAACACTCTTTTGCGTAGGCGGCCTTCGACCGCGCTTATAAAAATTAACCCTTGGCTACGCCATTCCAAGCCCGGGGGTATGCCATAACCGTAGCGGTGGGTCCTTCTGCGGAGTACACCGTTCTGCGTAGGCGGCCTTCGGTCGCGCTTTTAAAAAATAACCCTGGGCTACACCATGCCAAGTCCGGTTGCTTGGTATACCAGGGGCTACCGCCACGGCATTTCTTTCAAATTGATATAAAAAATGCTTTACATTTTGCATATACGCAGTTTTGCACCCCAAGCAACGGTAAATCAAATAAAATGTAATTCAATTACCTATCCAAAGTAAAATAAATTTTGAAAATGGTTCTTGACATTTTTCCATTTAAAAAAAGGGATCAAATGAAATTTGTCCCTAAATAACTTTCGTTGTTGTTGTTTGCCCCAAAAAAAAATTTACATATTTATACTCACGTAACTTATATCTTTCAATCCCAATACTTCAATTTTTAATTCTAGAGGTTGCGGTTTTCTGCATTTATGCCTTTTTTCCATACAAATCTCATTTTCCAAATTTGTAATTCCATCAAATTTGACCTCATTTTCCAAACAATACAATAAACAGTTCCTCAAAATAGCAACCCTGTGGGTGTTCCGCATTAAGGATTGCCCAGCAAGAACCTTAATGGGTAATTAGCGTGTGATAACTTTTGCACTGTGCACAGCTATAAATAACAATTTCAATTAGTTTTTTTGTTAAGAAAATGGGCCAATTCTACCAGGAAAGGACAGAAGCTGTTGTTGACTCGTGGCCAGCCTCGCTTAAATAAAATAACTCCTGTTCGAGTTACATGTGATGAAATAGGTGTACGTTTTATTTCCTAATGAAAATGAAAAGGTTAAATGGCATATAATAAAATTTCCTAACCATACTTACACTTTTGTGTATTCCCAACGATTTGCCAGCCACGAATGTCGTTTTCTTTAGTTTTTGCATGGTGGCTGACACCTCGCGGAAAATCTTACAATTTGCTTACAAGTTTTATTGTGACGTTGCCACCAACATACAAATACAATCGAATACAATAATTAAGACCCTCATACAGTTCCGTGTGAACGTGAGCGTGAATGAGTGGAGACTTTCTATTGCGTACACAAAGGAAAATAATTCCAAATCAATTCTTTTGTGCGTTCACGCACATCTGTCAAATGAGTTAAATTCTCCAAAAAATGTAAAAAAAATCAAGGTTTGGCGTGGTAATTGCCAAATTTCACTTTACATTCGCACACAATTCACTGTGAGATGGTAAAATAAGCATTTCAAAGCATATTTAACACTTTCACTTAATTTTAAATGCATTAATATCAAAGATATTTTAGTTGTTTATCCACTTACGCATCACAAAAAAAGTGGAGTACTATAACCATATTACACAAAAGAAAATTGTTCACGCACACCCGTGTATATAGGACTTTAAGGTGATTCACACAGGACGTGTACATTTTTATAAAATTACTTAAGTGAACAAACCGCACACCTAGATCTAAAGGGAGCTAATTCAAAAATCTTAAAGTTTGAGCTATGCTTACTACCGCGCTCTTCCATTCAGTTCCCACCGATCTGGGTACTCGATTTACTAATAGCTACACTATTCACCGAGAAAAGGGCTGTTAAAAATTTAAAATGTCATTGGGATGTATGTCAGAAGCAGCCAGTTTTTCCAGGTTTTTGAACATTTAAATTTTTTGAGTTTATCGCTGTTTAGGTCTAGGTGTGCGAAATGATATATAAGTCGCGCCAACATCCCCGCCTCCGTGAATCTTACCAGATTCACCAACATCCAATTTCGCCAGTATGCACTCAGGACGTTTGTACGTACCATCTTTTGTTTGCACCCGCGCGGCTCTAACTTGCCCATTTCTGCCCGGGAACATGTCGACGATCCGCCCTATCGGCCACTTTGATCGGTGAATGTTGCTGTCGCAGAGGAGAACGACGTTGCCCACTACTAGAGGCTTCTGCATGCCGTACCACTTTGTTCGCCTCGTTAAATCTGGCAGGTATTGGCCTTGCCACATTTTCCAAAACCTGTGCTGCATCCGCTGGATTTTATACCACTGCTTCGTGATGGAGATCATCTTCTCTTCGTGCGGATGGGGCGTTTGTTCGGAGTTGGGAGCAACTAGAAGAAAATGGTTTAGGGTTAGCGTTTCGTCAGTGTATTCGTCTAGTGGTATGTGTCTCAACTGTCTTGAATTTACTATGTTCTCCGCTTCGCACATAATGCTATAGAAACTGCTCTCCTGGATATTTTCCTCGTTCAGCGCATGTCCCATAGCGCGCACGAGTCGCTCGCAGCATCCACCAGCGTGGGGATTTAGTGGGCAATTGAATTTCGATGTTCTTATTCGCCAGAGCATCATTGTCTAAATCGCTCTTTTGTCGTCTCAACTCCTTTTCAGCTCCAACGAAATTAGTACCATTTTCAATAACAATAAAAAAAGCAAGCAGCAGAATAAGACGAACCAACCCCCTGCGGGTTAGGGGTTTAGAATATGCCCGAGGTAGGCATACCGGTCGTAAGAGGCGACTAATATGCACATAGGTAATTGACGTGCTACTCGATGGTTGATCTACGGATATGATGCCTCTCACCTCTCATTACCCATCTTCTCCTTCCTCATGGATGGAGGGATGCCATGACCTAGAAGGTTCCACTGGTCATACCAAATCGCTACCACGACAGTCGGGCAGTACCGCAAGGGAGTACCGCAGCGTACCGGGGTCATATCCGGCCAAGGACTGTCAACTTCGGCATCACTCCCCAAAACCTTCGGGGAGTGTTTTGTTGTTAACAACAACAACAACAACAACAACCAACGTCAACGTGAAAAACCTCTGGTTGGCATTAGTGAGAGTAATGAACTGCTGGTGGCTTCGCGTCTGAAATATCTTCACCTGGGTTCATTTAAACCTTCGGTTCAGCCAGAAAATATTGTTGACTATGTCGTTAAACATACGTCAATAGAAAAGCAACACCTTAGTTGTATCAGGTTGACGAAAAAAGAGCAGCAACTAGAGTCTCTCCGATCCGTGAATTTTAAATTAGGGGTGATCGAATCTGACTATGAGAAACTCCTGAAGCCAGAGGTTTGGCCTGCAAAAATTTCGATTCGACCATTCCGTTTTTTTCGAAAAAATCAGAGTCAACCACTTCGAACCTGATTGTTCGAAATAATAGCAGTAATAAATTAAAAATTTTTTATCAAAATACTTCTGGCCTTAGAAGTAAAACAAGAAGTAAAACAATGTCTACATGCTGAGTTCTCTTCTGGAATATGACGTGTTTGTTCTAACTGAAACATGGCTGAATAATAATTTCTTTGATGCGGAGTATTTTAATTTGAATTGTTTTGATGTGTTCCGCAAGGAAAGAGATCCAATTAAAACTGGTTGTAGCAGAGGAGGCGGTGTACTTATTGCAGCTCGTTGCAGTTTGCGTGCATTTCTTTATAATCTTCTTATTAATGACTCGCTTCTTGACCAACTGTGTGTTCGGTTATGTGGTTCTTTCGGCAAACTGTATATATGCGTATCATACATTCCCCCGCTTAGTGATGAATGCCTTTATAAATCGCATGTTGACAATGTTCTTGCTCTTCAGCGTGACATTGGCAGTGATCAATTATGTGTTCTTGGTGATTTTAATTTGAGCAATGTAAATTGGAATTATCTTGATAACAGGACTTATTTGATTCCTGTAAATGTTTCTAGTTGTAATGAATCATTCGTTATTGATAACTTTTTGAGTGTTGGTTTAAACCAAGTTAATGGCTTACGAAATGATTTAAGCCGAATTCTGGATTTAGCTTTTATAAGTAGCGACTTGAACTTTGTGTTGTCGCAAGCTGTGACTTCTATATCCCCAGCTAATTTGCATCATATGCCAATTTTACTGGAAATTGAATTTTATGTATTCTTTAATATTGGTTCTTCAACTTTACCACTATTTAATTTTGATCGCTGTGACTTTGAAGGTCTGAATAATATGCTTAATTTGGTTGACTGGGACTTAATCTTCCAAAGTAATGAAGTTGCAACTTGTTTTAACACTTTCAAAAGTTGGATTTTAGCGTTGTGTAGCAAATTTGTTCCTATTTTTAAGAGTAAAGTTTTTAAGCTTCCCTGGTATACTGCCGAGCTTAACCATATAAAAAATTTGAGAAATAAGTTTTTCAAGAAGTTCAAAAGGACTGAGAGGCCTAACTTTTATGAGCTGTACGTTTTTTATAGGAAAAGGTTTAATGATTTGAATAAGTCACTTTATGAAAACTACATAAATAACTTCGAATTGAATATAAAAATCAACCCTAAAAAGTTTTGGTCATACATAAAGTCTAAGAAAAATGTTTCAAGTATACCAAAAACGGTATTTTTAAATGATGTTTCTGCATCTTCTCTTGTGGAGGCTGCAAATCTGTTTGCTGTCTTTTTCTCATCTAATTTTGACTGTGATGAGGATTTGACCCCTAATGAATTGGCTGCTGTGCATCATTCCACTTCTTCTTTTGCTTTTGGATCAATAGTTCTGTCGGAAAATGATACTATTGAAGGGCTAAAAAATGTTAATGACTCTTCTCAGACAGACGTGGATGGGTTATCTATGAAATTATTGAAGAATTGCCCAGCACTTGTGAAACCTCTTACTAAAATGTTTAATTTATCTTTAGCCTCGGGAGTTTTTATTGATGCTTGGAAAAGCACTACTATCACTCCTGTTTTTAAGAGTGGGAGTAAAAGTGATATAATAAACTACAGACCAATATCTAAGCTTTCGTCTGTTGCTAAGTTGTATGAATGCATTATAAAGGATAAAATTTACTTTAACGTGAAGCATCTTATTTGTCCAAATCAACATGGATTTGTAACTGCAAGATCGACGGTCTCTAACCTTGCAGTCTTTACAGAAGACTGTTACTCATGCTTCCGTAAAGGTCTACAAATTGATGCTATTTACACGGATTTTTCCAAGGCATTTGACAAAATCTCGCACAAAATCCTTATCGAAAAACTTGGCTGCATGGGGTTTCATTGCAGTATCATTAAATGGATAAAGTCATATTTGTCTAATAGAAAGTGCGTAGTTGCTATAGATGGGGAGATCTCGAAGCCATTCATTGCTACCTCAGGTGTTCCACAAGGTAGCATCTTGGGACCTTTACTGTTCATATTATTCATTAACGATATTTCTAGTTGTTTCACATCGGCTAAATTTCTCCTCTATGCAGACGACCTCAAAATATACTCTGAAATTAAACAGTCATATGACTCTTTGCTACTTCAAAATGAACTTAATAAATTCTTTAACTATTGCGTTTTGAACAGGCTTTATCTTAATATTAGCAAGTGCCATAAAGTCACTTACTCGAAAATGGTTAAACCTTTTCCAACTTGGTATTTCTTAGGTGAATCGTGCCTATCTGAGGTTAACGAAATTAAAGATCTTGGGGTATATTTTGATGCTAAATTAAGCTTTAATACTCACTTAAATTATATTATCGCTGGCTCTTTTGGAGCACTTGCTTTTATAAAACGCCACTCTTCTAATTTCTTGGATCCGTATACCTATAAGATTTTGTATTCTGCATTTGTTCGTTCCAAACTTGAATATGCAGCTTATATATGGAGGCCATACCATATGGTCCATATTAATCGTCTGGAGAGAGTACAAAAGTGCTTTATTCGTTTTGCCCTGCGGTATCTAAATTTTTCTGATCCTATTCCGTCCTACGTTTCACGGTGCCGATTAATAAGTTTATTATCATTATCGAATAGGAGATCAATTTTGTCAATTTCTTTTATTGCCGATCTTGTCTCTGGTAAGATTGACTGCCCTTTTCTTTTGCAGCTTATAAATTTTAATGTTCCATGCAGAAACTTTCGTACTTTCGTAGTGTTTCGAGTTGGTTTTAATAGAACTGTTTACGGAGCTAACGCTCCTCTGAATAGAACTTTATCTGAATTCAACTATTTCTCAAATTTTCTAGATTTGGATATAACGAGTCCTAAGCTGGTAACTCAATTTAAATTAAAAACTTATTTTTTATGTAACAATTAATGTAAGTCTAATATAATTTGTAATAGTAAGTGTCAGCTGTACCTTAGACATAAACAAATAAATAAATAAATATCGAATTCTCAATGGTGTTCCTCGACGGTTCATAAAGTTGCGTATGCACATGAGACAGGTATCCGTGGATAGATCCTTAGCAAGTTTCAGATGTACTGCGCGGACTGTAAGGCATGTGAATAACGCAATCCAACGCTTCTCGCTTCTTCGGCCAATCGCCACGTTAAACGGCCCCATGTAGTCCAAGCCGACGTACGTAAAGGGTTTTACGAAGGGTGTGAAGCTGGCCCATTTGTGGGGGATACGGATTAGCTCTTTCTATAATACAAATTTGACATCTTTTCTTTGCGCGTCGCACCTCTGCTCTGATCTGCGGAACCCAGTATCGCCTTCGTATCTCGGCGACTATCGTTCCCTCGTTTTGGTGCTTCCAGATTTTGTGATAATAATCTACTATGAGGTCGGTGACATGATGTTGTAAAGGAAGTATTATCGGTCGACGTGAATGCGGCGGAATAGCGTATCCAAAACTGGTGTGAGGCTTCTCAAGTGGCTACTGCGGTCTAATTCCCTCCCTTCGATAAGAGCGCTATATTCGACTGTAAATATTTCCTTTAGCACAGCTCGTATTATCGCTACTTCAGCTCTTCTCACCTCCGCAACGCTTAGGGCTCCAAAGATGCTGCTCTTAACATCCTTCCTACAGTTGTTTCGAAAACGCAGAATCCAGCCCACTACTCTGGTCATGCGGATCAGCGACGAAAACCTCGTAAACATAGAAGAGTTGACCTGGACTGTTACAACTGACGTTGATCTCACACGTATTCGCACTCACCTCCTCTGGCGGCCACACACTTTTGTCTTCCGATAAGAACTTCGAACCACTGATCCAGGTCGAGTCCCTTTTGTCTGCTTTTGGCTGAGTTCGCCAATCGGCTGGATTCAAGGTGCCAGGAGTCCATCTCCACTCGCTAATGTGGCTAGTCTCCAGAATGTCGTTTACACGATGGGCCACAAATGGTTTATAACGCCGGTGATCAGACTTGATCCAAGCTAGGACCAATCACTTCACATTACCACCATATCGGGATCTTATTGTGGCATCGGAGATTGCTCGTTCGAAGGCGTGTTGACAACACTGCTGCCTGCAACTCTAGGCGGGGAATCGACGTTAATTTCAATGGTGTCACTTCGACTTTCCGCAAATGAATATGGGATTTGTGGGACTAGCTCCATCCAACGACTTCCAATACGCTACCGCTGCATACGCTACTTCGCTGGCGTCGGCAAAGATGTGTATTTCTACTGATGACCGCTCCCAGTTAAATCCGTAGCACCGAGGGACGTTTACTTGTTCCAGTCGCTCGAGTGCTTTCAACCACCTTAGCCAAGCTTCGTTCAATTCGTCCGAAATATACTCGTCCCAGCCAATGCCTGCGCGCCAAGTGCACTTCAAAAGAAAAGCACTACTATCACTCCTGTTTTTAAGAGTGGGAGTAAAAGTGATATAATAAACTACAGACCAATATCTAAGCTTTCGTCTGTTGCTAAGTTGTATGAATGCATTATAAAGGATAAAATTTACTTTAACGTGAAGCATCTTATTTGTCCAAATCAACATGGATTTGTAACTGCAAGATCGACGGTCTCTAACCTTGCAGTCTTTACAGAAGACTGTTACTCATGCTTCCGTAAAGGTCTACAAATTGATGCTATTTACACGGATTTTTCCAAGGCATTTGACAAAATCTCGCACAAAATCCTTATCGAAAAACTTGGCTGCATGGGGTTTCATTGCAGTATCATTAAATGGATAAAGTCATATTTGTCTAATAGAAAGTGCGTAGTTGCTATAGATGGGGAGATCTCGAAGCCATTCATTGCTACCTCAGGTGTTCCACAAGGTAGCATCTTGGGACCTTTACTGTTCATATTATTCATTAACGATATTTCTAGTTGTTTCACATCGGCTAAATTTCTCCTCTATGCAGACGACCTCAAAATATACTCTGAAATTAAACAGTCATATGACTCTTTGCTACTTCAAAATGAACTTAATAAATTCTTTAACTATTGCGTTTTGAACAGGCTTTATCTTAATATTAGCAAGTGCCATAAAGTCACTTACTCGAAAATGGTTAAACCTTTTCCAACTTGGTATTTCTTAGGTGAATCGTGCCTATCTGAGGTTAACGAAATTAAAGATCTTGGGGTATATTTTGATGCTAAATTAAGCTTTAATACTCACTTAAATTATATTATCGCTGGCTCTTTTGGAGCACTTGCTTTTATAAAACGCCACTCTTCTAATTTCTTGGATCCGTATACCTATAAGATTTTGTATTCTGCATTTGTTCGTTCCAAACTTGAATATGCAGCTTATATATGGAGGCCATACCATATGGTCCATATTAATCGTCTGGAGAGAGTACAAAAGTGCTTTATTCGTTTTGCCCTGCGGTATCTAAATTTTTCTGATCCTATTCCGTCCTACGTTTCACGGTGCCGATTAATAAGTTTATTATCATTATCGAATAGGAGATCAATTTTGTCAATTTCTTTTATTGCCGATCTTGTCTCTGGTAAGATTGACTGCCCTTTTCTTTTGCAGCTTATAAATTTTAATGTTCCATGCAGAAACTTTCGTACTTTCGTAGTGTTTCGAGTTGGTTTTAATAGAACTGTTTACGGAGCTAACGCTCCTCTGAATAGAACTTTATCTGAATTCAACTATTTCTCAAATTTTCTAGATTTGGATATAACGAGTCCTAAGCTGGTAACTCAATTTAAATTAAAAACTTATTTTTTATGTAACAATTAATGTAAGTCTAATATAATTTGTAATAGTAAGTGTCAGCTGTACCTTAGACATAAACAAATAAATAAATAAATATCGAATTCTCAATGGTGTTCCTCGACGGTTCATAAAGTTGCGTATGCACATGAGACAGGTATCCGTGGATAGATCCTTAGCAAGTTTCAGATGTACTGCGCGGACTGTAAGGCATGTGAATAACGCAATCCAACGCTTCTCGCTTCTTCGGCCAATCGCCACGTTAAACGGCCCCATGTAGTCCAAGCCGACGTACGTAAAGGGTTTTACGAAGGGTGTGAAGCTGGCCCATTTGTGGGGGATACGGATTAGCTCTTTCTATAATACAAATTTGACATCTTTTCTTTGCGCGTCGCACCTCTGCTCTGATCTGCGGAACCCAGTATCGCCTTCGTATCTCGGCGACTATCGTTCCCTCGTTTTGGTGCTTCCAGATTTTGTGATAATAATCTACTATGAGGTCGGTGACATGATGTTGTAAAGGAAGTATTATCGGTCGACGTGAATGCGGCGGAATAGCGTATCCAAAACTGGTGTGAGGCTTCTCAAGTGGCTACTGCGGTCTAATTCCCTCCCTTCGATAAGAGCGCTATATTCGACTGTAAATATTTCCTTTAGCACAGCTCGTATTATCGCTACTTCAGCTCTTCTCACCTCCGCAACGCTTAGGGCTCCAAAGATGCTGCTCTTAACATCCTTCCTACAGTTGTTTCGAAAACGCAGAATCCAGCCCACTACTCTGGTCATGCGGATCAGCGACGAAAACCTCGTAAACATAGAAGAGTTGACCTGGACTGTTACAACTGACGTTGATCTCACACGTATTCGCACTCACCTCCTCTGGCGGCCACACACTTTTGTCTTCCGATAAGAACTTCGAACCACTGATCCAGGTCGAGTCCCTTTTGTCTGCTTTTGGCTGAGTTCGCCAATCGGCTGGATTCAAGGTGCCAGGAGTCCATCTCCACTCGCTAATGTGGCTAGTCTCCAGAATGTCGTTTACACGATGGGCCACAAATGGTTTATAACGCCGGTGATCAGACTTGATCCAAGCTAGGACCAATCACTTCACATTACCACCATATCGGGATCTTATTGTGGCATCGGAGATTGCTCGTTCGAAGGCGTGTTGACAACACTGCTGCCTGCAACTCTAGGCGGGGAATCGACGTTAATTTCAATGGTGTCACTTCGACTTTCCGCAAATGAATATGGGATTTGTGGGACTAGCTCCATCCAACGACTTCCAATACGCTACCGCTGCATACGCTACTTCGCTGGCGTCGGCAAAGATGTGTAATTCTACTGATGACCGCTCCCAGTTAAATCCGTAGCACCGAGGGACGTTTACTTGTTCCAGTCGCTCGAGTGCTTTCAACCACCTTAGCCAAGCTTCGTTCAATTCGTCCGAAATATACTCGTCCCAGCCAATGCCTGCGCGCCAAGTGCACTTCAAAAGAAACTTCGCTTCCATAGTATACTACTCTGCCATCCCGAAGGGGTCGAACACGGACATTGGGATAAATTAATAAAAAAAACTCAAATGCTTTTTCTCAAATTTTCACAAATTTGACATCAATTTCTTCGAAGAAACTTTCAAAATTTGAGAAAAGGTTTCGAAAAAGTAAAAGCTTTTTATTATAAATTTATTCCATTGTAACGCTTAATACCTCGCTTTTTGTTGGTTTTCTTTTCCCTGACCGGACATCTGGATCCACCTTGGCGAACGACATTACAAATCTGAAAGAGTCTTGGGCTGTATCACAATGTAACCCGAGCAAAGTCTTATTTGGTTTTAAAGGGGTAGATACTGGCCTTGCGTTGAAGCTACAGAGCAGGATGCGACGAAAAATTTGCATGCAATATCTGCGTTAGGGCTGTTAGTAGAGCCATCAAATTACTCATACATACAAAATTGTGCAAATGCAAATGTTGCTTGGAAATCACTTGAGAATGCATTTGAGGACAACGGGGTACTGCGTCGTATGGACTTGCTATAATATTTGATGCGGCTTGAATTGTCGGATTGTTCATCCATGGAAGACTACGTCAATAAAATGACTAGCACACAACAAAAATTAGACAAATCTGGCACCAAAATTCCCGATGACATTGTGGCGCAAATTATGCTCAGCGGGCTGCCAAGCGAATTCCGCCCAATGGTAATGGCACTGGCAAATAGCGGGAAGGCGTTGACTACTGACTTAGTACGAACCAATTTGTTACAAGAAGTAAACCATGAATCTATGCACAATGATACCGTAGCGCTTATATCGAAGAAAAATAAATATAAATTGCCGGCGAAAAATAGCAAAAAATCGGTTGTCTGTTTTGAATGCAGTCAAAAGGGGCATTATGCGAACAAATGTCCAGCAAAATCGAAAAAGCCATCGAAAAATTTGTTGCTCGCGTCAACATCATTTGTTGCAAGTAAAAATGACGCGTGGATAATTGATTCTGGAGCATCTGCTCATATGACTAAGTCTTCAGACAATTGGAGTAAATTGCGAGAACAAAAGTCTAAAGAGATAATTGTCGGCGACAACGGGCGTCTCAAAGTGGAGAGCGCTGGTGATGTGGAAATAACAATATGTCCAAAAGGTCGCGCAAGCAATGAGCAAGTAACCGTAAGCAATGTGTTGTATATACCGAATATTTGTGCAAATTTATTGTCGGTAAGCCAAGTGGCTAAAAATGGTAAAACGTTAGTATTGTATCACCCAAAATAATGCAGCTGCATTAACAGCAGTGACATCGTCGCATGGGGCATTCATGTGACAACAACTTAAATCGTATAGAATCGTCAGTAGAAGGTTTCAACATATCAAAAGGTAAACTTGATCCATGCACAATATGCGCAGAAGGGAAGCAAACCCGTTTATCATTTAAGCATAGTGGTACACGCGCAACAGAAGTATTGCAAATAATCCACACTGACGTTTGCGGTCCAATGTCAACATCTTCGTTTAGTGGATATCGGTACTTGCTTACGTTTGAAGCGCAAAAGTGATGCATTTGAAACGATCGTAAATTTTAAAAAGTTGGTGGAAAACCAGCAGACCTCTGCTATAAAAATTTTAAGGTCCGCTAACGGCAAAGAATTTTGCAATAATGCGTTCAAACAGTTTTTGAGTAAATACGGAATAATACATCAACTTACAGCACCGTACAAACCGAAGCAAAATGGAGTGGCAGAGAGAATGAATCGCACTATAATCGAAAAGGTACGCTGCATGCTTATTGATGCGGGTTTGCACAAACAATTTTGGGCGGAAGCAGCTCTCACAGCAGTTTACTTAATCAACAGAACACCATGTAGAGACATGGAAAATACCACGCCGGAGGAATTCTGGACAAAAATTAAACCTGATTTATCATCACTACGCGTGTTCGGATGCACTGCAATGGTACATGTTCCCGAGTTAAATTAGATTCGAAATTAACGGCGTGCATATTTCTCGGCTATAGCGAGCAATCCAAAGCATACAAACTGTTCAATCCAAAAACAAGGCAAACAATTATTAGTCGTGATGTAAACTTTTTTGAAGCAACAAATCATAAGGTAATTACTGATAAAAGCAATTTAAATAATTCATTTTCACCACCAAGGACAAGAAGTTCGACAAGCCAGCGGAAAGCTATGATTGTCGCTAATGAGGACTCTAGCGATGATGAAAATTTTCCTGAGTTCAGTGAGGGCGCATCGAATGTAGTTAAACATGGTTGCACAGATAATACTTCAGAGCATACATTGCGCAATCAACTAGTGGCAAACGTTGTTGAATCGAGTGCAAGTAGTAGCAAAAATAATATGTCAGTCGATTCCTTTTACGGATTCAGTGAGGGAGATAGTACTGTTGGGAATCCTGCAAATGATTCAGTCGATGTTACCGATGGTGAAGCTGTCACCGACAGTGAGAATTATACAACGATACAAGGATTCCGTGAGGGAGATAGCACTATTGGGAATCCTGCAAATGATTCAGTCGATCTTACGGATGATACTGCGACATCACAGTTTGGGTTTTTGACAACAACGTCTGACGTAAGTGAGCCAGCAACAGTTGAAGAAGCATTAAACAGCGAAAACTGCAAAGAATGGACTGATGCGATGTTATGTGAGCACAATGCCTTGATTGAAAATAAAACTTGGGAGTTGACTGAACTGCCACCGGGAAGAAAAGCTATAGACAGCAAATGGGTTTTTAAGATAAAAATAAATTCCGAAGGGAATTTGATCGATACAAAGCGCGACTAGTTATCGAAGGGTACTCGCAAATCAAGGGTATTGATTACGAAGAGACGTACTCTCCAGTTGCTCGTTATTCATCAATACGTTTTCTCTTGGCCACCGCTGTAAAGCTTGGCTTGGCAGTCCATCAAATGGATGCAGGGAGTGCATTTCTTCAGGGTGATTTGGACGAAGAAATATATATGCGTCAGCCACAAGGTTTTTCGGATAAAAGCAACAAAGTGTGTCGTTTGCGCAAATCCCTCTACGGCTTGAAGCAATCCAGCCGAACATGGAATTTGAAGTTGAACTCCGTTTTAATGCAACTCAGTTTTGAGAGATCAGCGGTTGATCAATGCACTTATTATCGACATTCGGCTCAAAATATCATTATATTAGCGATATATGTCGACGACATTTTAATTTTTGGTAGCAATAACACAATGATAACAAAGCTTAAGAAGGACTTGTCAAGGCATTTTAAAATGAAAGACATGGGGATTGCTACGTTTATACTTGGCATGAACATCACTAGAAATACAGATGGTTCAATTTCCATAGATCAAACGCGATTTTTGTTAGAAGTTATATGTCGATTCAATTTGGAAGATAGTAATCCCGTAAATACTCCAATGGATCCTAACCAACGTTTATCAAAAGCGCGTCCACAATCCGATGAATAGACAAGGGAGATGGAGTCAATACCATACCAAGAGGCTATTGGTTGCATTATGTACGCCGCACAAATCAGCCGTCCTGATATTGGGTTTGCAGTAAGTTCACTTGGCAGATTTAATATAAACTACGGTAAGGCGCACTGGGTTGCAGTAAAAATAGTACTTCGTTACCTCAAGGGTACAGTCGAAATGAAGTTCACCTATCGCAAAGACAGTGAGGGTCAACTTGTGGGCTATTGCGACGCAGACTGGGCAGGTGATGAAGATGAGCGACGTTCTACAACTGGATATGTTTTCCAACTACAGGGAGGTGCTATGTCGTGGGCCACACGCAAGCAGCCTACTGTTGCCTTGTCGTCTACAGAGGCAGAGTTTATGTCTATCGTTGCCGCTATACAAGAGGCAATTTGGCTTAAGCGTTTTGAGGGCGAAATAATCAAAGACGCACCAGTCTATACATCTTTATTGTGACAACCAAGGTGCCATACAAATTGCGAAGAACAACAACTATCATGCACGCACGAAGCACATTGACGTGAAGAGTCACTTTATACGTGAAAAACTTGAGGAAGGCTTGATCAAACTTAGCTATCTTTGTACCAAGGAAATGGTTGCTGATATCATGACGAAGCCAGTAAACAGTTCCAAGTTGTCTCAATTTATTCAACAATATGGCTTATCATAAATTTCATAATTTTTCTATATTTCTATTGCTATTATTTAAATTTTTTAAATGTAACTTTTGAGTGAGGGTATTGTGAATTAACATTGTCTTTGACAATTATACCATGTAATGTATATCGATATCCAAAAGTTATCATTATTAAATTTCCCTCTATATCATCGTTCATAAAACCAGCAAGACGTGTTTTTATCTGCTTGGCAATATTATGGGTCCCTAAAGCTAGCAGAGCAATGTTAGCAGAACACAAAAGTAACATGTGGAAAATTATGTGCTAATTAAGTGCCCTAATCCCAAAAAATGTGATCTTCAACTTTTCCCAAAAATCGATGCTCTGCTAGCTTAAGGCTTAACCTTAACATCCACAGACCCCGTACTTTCTTTAGTACTTTCGTGGTCCCTTGTTGTTTGCGTCCTCGGGCGTCCCGCGGTAAGTGCCGTTCAAGCGCACCCCTACCGCCACTTTCTAGTAGCAATACTAATAGTAATAATAATAATGTCTTAACGACTAGCAGCACTTCTGCTATACCCGCCACACAAACTCCAGACTGTTGCTCGTGCCTTATGGCGTCAACATCACGCGCAGCAGCTCAACACTCTCGCTCCCACCGGAGCAGTTTAGACATGAGCAACTCCGAGCACCAGTCTCTCTCTGTTTCTACATCACACCCCCCCTACCAACACCTGGGCGAACACATCCGTCTCTCACGCCTATGGTTAACTCGACATCGACCCCACCGGCGCACTTCCAAATCTTACAGCACAACTGTAACGGATTAACTGGTAAGATCGCAGAGATAACTAATTTGATGACGCAATATGACATAAAACTTGCCGCAGTCCAAGAAACCAAGCTCAGTCCTAGGTCGGACCTCATTATCTATGGCGGATATAACATCCACCGGAAATACCGTCATAGAGTAACAGGAGGTCTGGGAGGTGGTCTAGCGTTCATAACGCACAACTCTGTACAGTATCATCTATTTGATACCGACTCCGAAGGAACGGATGATATCTTAGAAAGCCAAGGTATTACCATCCGTACAGGAGATGTTGATCTGCAAATCATTAACATCTACATACCCCCTGTCTCAAGTTGCCCGACCGGTTATCACCCCGACATTAGCTTGCTATTACGAGGAGATAACCGCGTGAACCTGGGCGACTTCAATGCGCACCACGACATGTGGCACTCAAACTTGCCAGCAGACAATAGGGGGCATGTACTTGCAGAACAAATAGATGATACGGCTTTCTGTACATTGAACGGAGACGCCCCAACGAGAGTATCGGGTAACTGCTATAGTTCGCCAGATATCTCCATCGTAAGTACAGGACTATTGAACAACACCAATTGGCGATTCATACTCACGTTGGCGTCTGACCATCTCCCAATAGTCATTACCATCGAACGACGGACGGAGTTTATTACCCCTGAGCATGGTACATATATTAACTTTACCAAGGCGGACTGGGGCAGTTTTCAGACATATACGCACGAATCCTTGGCTGCTCTATCCATTCCCATGGACGTACGCAAAGGCGAACGAGACTTCCGCAACATCATTGACTTGGCCTCTAAACGCTTCATTCCTGCGGGTCGAATATCTCAAATAAGACCAAATTTCCCCGCGAAGGCAGCGGCCATGGCTAGAGAAAGAGATGAAGTGCGAAGTCTCAATCCCGCAGACTCCCGTATAAGGGATCTCAACGCGGAAATTCGTAGGTTGGTCGATAAACATAAACTGGCCAAATGGAAACAACACCTAGAGCAATGCAACCTCTCTGATGGTGTTGGCAAATTATGGACTACGGTCAAAGCTCTATCTAATCTAACGCAACACAAGGATAAAGTAGATATTACTTTCGGTGACAGGGTGAAGAAGGACCCTAGGGGATGTGCGAACTCCTTCTGTAGACAATTTGTACTACATTCCCCGCCCGATAGAGCTAAACGTAGAACCATGCGACAGGCGCGTAAATATAAAAACCAAAATACGCCCATTGTCATCACTGCCTCAGAGGTCAAGGAAGCCATCAGAGAGGCTAAGCCCTCAAAATCCATCGGCCCCGACGGCATTGCCATGAAGATGCTGAAACATCTTGGCCAGGAGGGACACAAATACTTAGCGGCTCTATTCAGTCTTTCACTGAACACTTTCGTTCCCGTATTATACTGCAAATCTGCACCTGAGTAGTCATCAACATGGCCCCCGTAAGCTGCACAGCACCACCACCGCACTCAATGCCATTACAACGCAAATAAATAGCGGCCTAAATCAAAACCAACCAAATCACAGGACTGTGTTAGTGGCACTTGACCTGTCGAAAGTTTTTGACACAGTCAACCATGCCACTCTCATACAAGATCTGTTTGAGACACATGTAATGGTATCTGACGGTGCCTTTACACTGTCGCCGATTATCTGGCAGGGCCTTAAGGGCTACTGCATTATCGGCACTGCTTGATCGGCAGCCAACTTCTGCCAATAAGCAGTGCCGCCATTTCGATTTATTCATTCTTTTTCGGACTTTTAACTCAACGCGGTTGCACAAAATTTAGAAGAATTAATTTCTAAAAGAAAATAAAGTTTTGAGTGTGATTAGCCGATGTGGCTTCACCCACAGTATTGTTGGAGTTTTATTTTAAAAGAAAGGTACAGGAAGTAATTAAAAAAGTGTACCCATTATAAATGGAGGAGTTATAGCCGCGGGTAAGCTGTCCACACACCAACATCTATTTTACATCACCCTTTTGCTTCGAGTGGAACCCATTCCACTTCCTCTGCAACGTACCAGCGGGAATCCAGTTCATTTGCAAAATCCTGAATTATGCGGGAACATCAACTAATTATAAAAGGTATACAACTATAATAAATTACACACAGATACCTGATGGTTTAAAGAGATGGACCGCTAATTATTTGAATGCACGGCAGGCGTCGGTTAACTTTAGAAACTAGGGATGCGTATCGGTGAAAAAAAAAACAATATATCGATATTGAATATCGTGATGTTACAATATCGATATTCGATATATCGGCTAAAAAAATATCGATATATCGTATATCGACAATATCGAATATCAAATTTTAAACATTACACTATGGCAGGTGTCACACGGTCAATATAGATCGTTTTTATACCTCTCATGAACATGAAATGGTATTATAACTTTGGTCCGATGTTTGTAAATATGAGAAGAAGAAGAGATAGACCCATCAATAAGTATACCGAAATGATCAGGATGACGAGATGAGTTGATTTAGCCATGTCCGTCTGTCTGTTTGAACGCAAACTAGTCCCTCAATTTTTGAGATATCTGGCTGAAATTTTGTATGTGGCCACCATTTTGTAATATAGGAATCATTTGTCGGAACTGACAAGATCGGACCAGTATAACATATAGCCCCCATACAACCGATTGTTCAGATATAAGGTTTTTTGGCCAAAACTTCCGCAATTAAAAAGTTAGGAACGTAAAATTTTGCAACCCGAGTAATTTCTATTTATGTAGTGTATATAGTGAAAATCAACGAGATCGGGCAAATGTAACATATAGCCCCCATACAACCGATTGTTCAGATATAAGGTTTTTTGACCAAAACTTCTGCAATTAAAAAGTTAGGAACGTAAAATTTTGCAACTCGAGTACTTTCTATTTATGTAGTGTATATAGTGAAAATCAACAAGATCGGGCAAATGTAACATATAGCCCCCATACAACCGATTGTTCAGATATAAGGTTTTTTGACCAAAACTTCTGCAATTAAAAAGTTAGGAACGTAAAATTTTGCAACTCGAGTACTTTCTATTTATGTAGTGTATATAGTGAAAATCAAAAAGATCGGGCAAATGTAACATATAGCCCCCATACAACCGATTGTTCAGATATAAGGTTTTTTGGCCAAAACTTCTGCAATTAAAAAGTTAGGAACGTAAAATTTTGCAACTCGAGTACTTTCTATTTATGTAGTGTATATAGTGAAAATCAACAAGATCGGGCAAATGTAACATATAGCCCCCATACAACCGATTGTTCAGATATAAGGTTTTTTGACCAAAACTTCTACAATTAAAAAGTTAGGAACGTAAAATTTTGCAACTCGAGTACTTTCTATTTATGTAGTGTATATAGTGAAAATCAACAAGATCGGGCAAATGTAACATATAGCCCCCATACAACCGATTGTTCCGATATAAGGATTTTTGGCCAATACTTCCGCATTTAAAAAGTTAGGAACGTAAAATATTGCACCTTAGTACTTTCTACATATGAAATGTGTATAGTGTAAGTCAGTACAATTGAACACGTATAATATATAGCCTCCATACAATCGATTGTTCCGATAACTCGGATCCTATTATTTTGTAAATTTTTTTAAATTATAACAAAGATGTGTAATGTGTATAGTAAATATAGTTAAATTGAGACAGGCTGTACTGGGGATCGAACAGTGAAAATCGTGACGCTTATTCATGAAAGGTATATAGCCTTCGGCACAGCCGAAGACAGCTTTCCTTACTTGTTTCTTATTAATATTGACTATAAGGCTGTGTGCCGAATGGTCGAAAATCGAAAATTTTGACAGAGGGATTGTAAATTCTGACAGTTAATGTGGTAAATATGCAAGTTTTTTCACGTAATAAATGTGTACCAAGTTTACGGCTATCAATTTTTTTATATAATCTCCTGCACCCTGAATGCATATGGTTTTTAAAATTTTCAAATGCAACGTGCACGTTCTAAAAGTTATCCAATTCGAGTGAAATTTTGCACAGCTTATTTCTAGAGCAAAATCTATCATATTCTGCCCGGCGAATCCAAGATTTGCAAAAAAGTTGATATAACGAACAGCTTAGTGAGCACAGAGATGCATGTTCTGTTGATATTCATATTATTTCACATAAATTTATGTTCACACACGTTATTAAACACTAAAATATAATATGATGCAAAAAATACGCAATAAAAAACACGTAAATTTAAATTTTATTCACAAAACATCTCCATGCGCACGTGCTTTTTGCAAATGTCAAAATTTACTACTGTCAAAATTTACCTTTTCGTTTGGCACAGCAAAATGTAAAATATTTGTACACCATAGAAAATTTGTTGACCTCATTTTACTCCGGCTAAAATTGTTCTCAATTGATTTACCGTTATTTCAAAAAACAAAAAAGATGGCTCCACCTAATCGTGTATATCTCAAGAACAAACTGAGCTCTTCCAAAACAGTTTGAAAAATTTGAAAGCTAATAAAATTTACTATAATCAGTACATACAACACTTTTTGCTAGGTCCTGCAGATTCAAACATATTGAACAATCATTACGGATTTTTTAAATTTTTTTTGTAAAAATATAAAAAAATTTGTACTTTGCGAGGAAGCATCTCGAAAACTTTTTGTTTTTTAGCAGATATTTCCCTCCCCCCCTCCTCTAAGCTCTGTTTTATTACAAAAAAAAAAAACAACAAAACATCAGTGAACAAAATCGATGAACTAATACAAAAGTTATAAGCATTCAAGTAAATATATCCATTTAATGCTTAAGTACCCTACTGGTACATATTTGTTAGTATTCGTATATCAGTTAGCAGGTAGATTTTCGAAAAGTTATTAGATACAAAAAGCTGTTAGTGTCGTTTTCTCAAAGGTACATTTTAAACAAGAGCATATTTTTGAGGCAGGTAGTGTTTTCTTTGTAGAACTAGGGAACCTTTTTTTAGGTAGGCTTGAATTTTTACTGGATCTAAGTATAAATAAGAGTACATCAACGGTCAATTTATTGTTAAAAGTATGAGACGTGTGTTTTCAAATCCTTTGAAAATTACATACTATAAGTGTTTTGGAATTGAGCCTAAAAACAATGAAAAACCATGGACACCGAACACTGTGTGCACCACATGCCGAGTCGAATTGATTTCTTCGGAAACCGGAACAAAAAGGTACGTTGTAAAAATTAGGAATTTGTTCCCTTTTAATGCATAGCTGACTAATTTCTGAAACTATCTATTTAGACGATGTGTGAAATTTATTACACCAATGAAGTGGAGGGAACCAACTTGCCATTCAACGGACTGCTATATTTGTACTACAAAAGTACTTGGGGTTGGAAAGTCCAGAAAAGTAACCTATGCGAGCGTATCTACAGTGTCATTACCAGAACTAATTTCAACAGAAGTGAAATTTGCCAGAATCAAATTTAACTTTAGTTCCGGCTCCAGTTTCATTGTCAACAGTAGTATCTGATTACGCGGCATCATGTTGTACTGAATTTCAAACGGAAAACGAAAGAAATTCTTTGTCACAAGCACAACTCAATGATTGGATAATGGATTTGGAATTGTCAAAGGAAAAGGCCGAACTACACGCCTCTCGAATGCAACAATTTAGATTTGTTTCATCCGATGTTAAGGTAACATATTATAGAACTCGTCACGAAGAATTTTCCAAGTACTATACGAAGGAGGACAGTGTTTGTTACTGCAAAGACATTGCTGGTCTATTCAAACAATTTGGTGAACCATATTCAAAAGAGTGGCGACTGTTCATAGACGGCAATAAATTAAGTTTAAAGGCCGTATTATTACATATTGGCAACCAAAAGCCATCTATCCCGATCGCGCATGCAGTAAATACGAAGGAAACATATGAGATAATGCAAAAATTGCTCAAGTTAATCAAATACGAAGAACATGATTGGAAAATATGTGCCGATCTTAAAGTCGTTGGAATGCTATGTGGTCTACAAAGTGGATACACAAAATACTGTTGCTTTCTATGCAAATGGGATAGCCGAGCTCGTCAAGACCACTACATCATAAAGGATTGGCCAGAACGAATCGAGTTTCAAGTTGGGGTAGATAACATAAAATACTCTCCACTTATAAAGAAGGAAAAAATAATTCTACCTCCGCTCCACATCAAGCTCGGCCTTATCAAAAACTTTGTGAAGGCTTTGGACAAAGAAGGCGAAGCTTTTCATCATTTGAAGACAATCTTCCCAGAGAGTTCAGGAGCAAAAATAAAGGAAGGGATTTTTGTGGGACCGCAAATAAGGAAAATGATGGCCAATAACCATTTCAAAGAACTATTGTCACCAGTGGAGGCAGCAGCGTGGGATTCTTTTGATAAGGTCGTTACTTCTTTTTTAGGCAAACACAAAAGTCCTAACTACGAGATGATAGTGAACGACTTAATCAAAAACTATGCGGAAATGGGTAAATAAAAAAACATATTATAATAAGTTATATATTACATAAATTTACATGAGAATATATAGCCATAAATCTGAATTCATCGTCCAGTTCCGAACAAACAAGAACGGGAAAAATATAAACAAAAAATTTGTTCTGAATTGAAAGATAAATCCAGCCTAAGAAAATTATATACTAATGTGTCACTTATGTATTTATCTAATTTACTTTTTTATTTTCTTTCAGGAGTAAATATGTCTTTAAAAATTAATTTCTTACACTCCCACTTAAATTTTTTCCCGCAAAATCTTGGCGACGAAAGTGACGAGCATGGCGAAAGGTTTCACCAGCAAATGAAAGTGATTGAAAGTCGGTATCAAGGATTCTGGGATGTCGCTATGATGGGCGACTACTGTTGGTTTCTCATAAGAGAAACCGATCCTATTCTAAATAAGCGTCAAAACAAGACACATAACTTTTTCAATTATAAAATAAGCTCATAGAGTTAAGACAGAACCATATGTACATATGCTATTATTTGTAGGGTACTTAAGTATTAAATGGATATATTTACTTGAATGCTTATAACTTTTGTATTAGTTCATCGATTTTGTTCACTGATAGCTTGTTTTTTTTGTAATAAAACAGAGCTTAGAAGGGGGGAAAATATCTGCTAAAAAACAAAAAGTTTTCGAGATGCTTCCTCGCAAATTACAAATTTTTTTATATTTTTACAAAAAAAATTTAAAAAATCCGTAATGATTGTCCACTATGTTTGAATCTGTAGGACCTAGCAAAAAGTGTTGTATGTACTGATTATAGTAAATTTTATAAGCTTTCAAATTTTTCAAACCGTTTTCGAATAGCTTAATTTGTTCTTGAGATATACACGATTAAGTGGAGCCATCTTTTTTGTTTTTTGAAATAACGGTAAATCGTAAATATCTCAAAAACGGTACCATTCAAGTAAAAATAACTTTGATTTTCGGAATTAGGAGGTGATTTTACATAGGAATTTCACTATGGCGTCTCTGGTGGAATTTGTGATCCAGTGTTATTCAATGGATTATATCTTTGGGTTTATTTGTACTTGTGGATGTATGTGTCAAAAAATAAAAATAATTTAAAATTTAGTAAAATAATTGACAATGCATGTATAGTAATTATACATTTACTTGCATATGAAAGGCTGGGAGTAGAAGTAAAACGTATTTTTAATGTAAGCACAAGCAAAACGTATAAAATATTTGATAAAAATGCATTAAGAAAATTGTACAGTAAAAGTCAGACAATTCGGTTTTTTCCATTAAAACTGGCAAACATCGTTGGTAAATAAAATATATATGTGGCTTTTATTGGGAAAACGACTTGTGTTACTTTTACTGTACAATTTTCTTAATGCATTTTTATCAAATATTTTATATGTTTTGCTTTTACTTGGATTAAAAATACGTTTTACTTTTACATCCAGCCTATACTTACCGTGTTGAACAAAACTTTTTGGACAGAAGAAAATTGGTTTTGTGGTTGAGATAAAATTGGAAAGTAAGTCTAAAAAAATTTTAATTTGGCGCGATTTTGGCAAACCTTGGAACTTTAGTTACAAAATAAACATAAAAAAACTTAGTATAAAAAAATTCATTAGTCAGATATCAAGTTTTTTTTGTCCAAATGTTTTGTATGACACTGTTTTGTTTAAAATCGAGTGAATACTCGAACAGAACTTTTTTGTGAGAATATGAATCATATTTTTAATTAATTTTTATTTGAAACCCAAACGTCTTTTTCAATCGTTGAAAGAAAAATCAATTGCGACAAATGCTCAGCTGAAGTCCGGCTTCTATCGTCCGTCATAATTCTGCCCGCACGGGAAAATACACGCTCTGAGGGCACGGAAGTTCCTAGGAGAGGCACAAATAGTTTGGATAGTTTATGTAAATGAGGAAACTGCGGACCGATATCGCTCCATGCTCTTAGCGGATTGGTATCTCTTGGCAATAAAGATCTAGAAAAGTATGCCCTCATTTCGCTGCGGGCTACGCTGCTCACATCATCCACAGAATTAACTCCGGTTTTGGAAGCCGAAAAAATGTGTGCGTCGTGAATACTCCACAAGTTAACAGTGTGCTCGTCCAGATGAACAGAGCTTTGGTTCCGACTTAAGCTTGCTTCAAATTCAGTACTAGTTTCTTTTATAATCAGTTTCCTTATTTCCTTTTCCATGAAATTGTTAGCTTCAGCTAGTGACAAAGGGTTTTGAAAATGTATACCCATGAATCGAGGATCCAATAGCGTGGCCAGTGCAAGTGGCATTACCTTTTCAACGTCCCTGAAGCGTAATGCCATCTCGTTTATTAGAAATTCCTGTAATTTTTTCGCCAATTTGTCGTTGTCAGCCGGTTGAACTCGTTTTAAACTCTAAAAAATAAATTGAACACAATCTATTAATAAACATAATTTTTTTGTTAACTTTTCCAGTATGCAGTCTTATAGTCCACGTAAGATGACTTAATTTGAAAAAATTTGTAAACGGAAGCAAAAACACAAGTCTATCAGCCAAGAAAATTTATTAAATGTGAACTATTTACTAATTCAGTCATGGACTATAAAACTACATTCCCGAAAATTTTCTAGAAATTCAAAAGAAAGTGCAACACTTCAACACAAACTACAAGCAATTACTGCTAATTAAAATAAATAAAATAGACAGCTAATCTCTGTTATCAATTTAACCATTGGAATAACTTTGCTAGCTGAAGTGGTTTTCTCTGCCGACATCTCTGTCGTTGCTTGGTAAAAAGTGAACAAGAGGTCTTTAATGGTTTTGACTGTCTCAAGTTCTGAATTTACCAATAAGTTGACATCTTTCACTTTCAGTGACGCCAAAGTCAGTACTTCTAAAAGGTCCAAGTAGGACACGCATATTTTATAAGTAGAGTTCCACCGGGTACTGACATCTTGCTGTAAACGTTTCATTTTACCTTCCGGGATTCCCATGTCTCTTTGAATTTTCCTGATTTCGTCAGAAAAGTTTTGGTTTTGATGGGATTTGGTTACAACTGCTCTTAGTTTTTCAATAACTTCTGGATTCCCGGAACACATGAAATCTTTTGATGATTGATCGTTTTGTAACCAAGGGAGTTGCCCGGTACAAGGTTTAGAGAGTGCACAAAACATCCCACTTGTTTAGCAGCTCCAAACAATTTTTTTGCAGCTAATTGGATATTAGGAGCATTATCTGTGATAGCGAGAGTTACTTGTGTTGGCTTGATGCCCCATGAATCTAGGAAATCCTCAGCTTTCCTTTGTAAGTAGTCTGCAGTATGGGATTCCAATAAATGTTCCACCCCGAGCACAAAGGATTTCATATCATATCGCTCAGCGAAATGGATCGTGACTCCTAGAAAACTATTGCTTTGGTGGGGTTCTTTCCACCCGTCCATTGTCAAACACATCGATTACACTTTTGAAAATTTCTCTTGATAGTAATTCGACAATACTTTAAATTTGTTCTCCATACCATGAGTTACTGTAGAACGGTGTGGTGGTTTCCACAGCGGTACGGCAACACTGCAGAAATATTGAAAGTCCTCCTTATCCGGAGTAGATAAACACATATTATCCTTGCAAATCATAAAAAGGAGAGCCTCTCGAAGTTCTACATCTCGACGCCCACCTTCTGGAAGGAAATTACATTATGTACTTTCACAGTACCAACCAAATCTTGACAACATTTAGGCTTGAGTTATGTTAGATCCCAAGTTGAGAACTAACGGGCTTCTCAAACCTAAAGGGTTTTTTCTCAACATCGAATAAACTTCAGAATCACAGCGTTCTCAACAAAGAGGGAATATTTTCCGACGTGTTTTTCGAGTTGCCGTAGGACCTACATATACACCTACTATAAAGTTTTTCGAAGGTTTGAGAAATAGTTGATCGATGTTTGTTGGGTAGGTTAGGTTAGGTTCAAGTGGCTGCCGCAGAGGCACACTTAGGCCAGTTTTGAAAGGCCCGTTGTGATACCACCAACACAAGGAAAGTCAGTCCCGGGACCCAGCCATATGGAAAATCCCTGAGTTGTTGGGATTTTCCACATAGCAGAATCCCGGGACTGACACTCCTAAACCGACACCGTTACTCCTCCTCGAACCACTTAGATGACTTTATGAAGCCCATCAAGTCCTTTATGTCCAGTTCCGCGATCTGGCTTAGGCTATCCAGGAACGGAACTCCCAAAAAGCGCGTTCTCGCGCCGCTTAAAGCCGGACAGTTGCAGATGAGGTGATCCACTGTTTCCTCCTCCTCATCATCTTTGCAACTCCTGCAGCATCGTCGGTAGGGCACACCTAGCCTTTCTGCATGCCTACCAATGAGGCAGTGACCGGTTAATACCCCCATCAATATGCAGATTTCCCTCCTAGTTAGGGCATAAATGCGTCTAGACCTTTTAAGATCCCATTTTGGCCAGGTTTGTTTCGATATGCGACACCCTGGGGATTGCAGCCATCTTTCGTTGGCTTGACGGAGTGTGTGCTCCTTCAGCATTAGTTTGCATGTGGCAAACGGCATACCTAAGCGCTCTTTATCCTGAAGAACCTGCTTGGTCGTGCCCTGCCTGGCAAGCTCGTCTGCCTTACAGTTTCCCTCAATGTCCCTATGTCCCGGGACCCATATGAGGTTCTGTTGGGCCATCTCCTGAAGAGATCGACGACAGCTGAGCGTCAGTTCAGAGTTGAACGTGTATGAGCCAAGGGATTTGATTGCCGCTTGGCTATCGCTGAAAATAGCGATATCTTCTCCGATAACACGTTTGCTTAACCAGGCCGCGGCGTCCAGGATTGCCGAGACTTCCGCCTGGAAGACGCTACAATGATCAGGTAGTCTGAAGGAGAGCTCAAGGTCCAAATCCCTTGAATAAACGCCTCCTCCAACTCTGCCGTCCAACTTCGAGCCGTCGGTGTATATGGAAGTGCCACCATTTGTTTCGGGACACCATTCCGTCCTCTCCCAGTCTTCTCTGCTGGGAATGTTTATTTTGAAACAGCTATCCCCGACTGTAGTAGTCGCACAACGATCTGTGCTTAGAGGGAGAAAGCTGTAAGATTCCAGAATACTGGAGTGTCCAATAGTACCCGCAGCCCAACTGGAGGTTTCTCTTAGGCGCAGAGCTGATGCCGCCGCTGACCGAAACCCTTCCAGATCAAGTGGCAAAATGCCCAGAATGACCTGGAGGGCTTCGTTGGGCGTTGTCCTTAGCGCACCGCTTATACAGATCATATTGGATCTATGGACTTTCTGCAACAGATTCAGGTATGTTGCCTTGCTCAGCGCAGGCCACCATACGACGACTCCATAAAGCATGATTGGGCGAATGATGGCCGTGTAGATCCAACTGCATACTCTAGGGCTGAGCCCCCATTTTTTGCCAATGGCTCTTTTGCAGGTGTAAAGAGCGATGCAAGCTTTCTTCTGGCGCTGAAGAACATTTTCCTTCCAATTCAATTTCCTGTCCAGAACTATGCCTAGAAACTTGGCCTTATCCGACAAGCCCAGGCGCGTGCCATCTAGTTCTGGTAGGCTTAGTGGCGGTATTTTGTACCGGTTGGTGAAGAGGACAAGTTCCACCTTCCCTGGGTTGATACTAAGTCCGCAGCGAGAGGACCACTTCGAAACTTCTCGCAGTGCTACTTGCATCAGGTCACACAGAGTTTGTGGGAACTTGCCTCTGAATGCAATAGCTAAATCGTCTGCGTATGCCACTATCTTCCCGCCCCCCCAGCTTGTGTCACGTAGCAACGAGTTGACTGTGAGGTTCCATAAAAGCGGGGAAAGAACACCACCCTGGGGTGTTCCCCTTGTGACATAGCGTGATAACTCAACCGTACCAAGTGAAGAAGCTATTTTCCTTCCCATTAAAAGTTGGTCAATTAAACCAGTTAGAGGTCTATCTACGCCCAGATTAGTTAGAGCGGAGTTGATAGCCTCCGGGCTTATATTGTTGAAAGCCCCCTCAATGTCTAGGAGGGCCACGAGACAGTAGTCCTTTTCACACAGCGATTTCTCAATGACAGACACTAGGCTGTGCAGAGCGGTTTCTGTTGATTTACCCTTGGTGTATGCATGCTGATAGCTAGAAATAAGGTTGCTATCAATAGTCGTTAAGAGGTAGTCGCTTAATATCCTCTCAAAGGTTTTTAGTACAAAGGACGAGAGACTGATCGGTCTGTAGTCTTTTGGCTCGTAGTGGGATGCCTTCCCAGCCTTAGGGATAAACACTACCGTGGCGCTTCTCCAGGAGCCCGGAATGTGGTTGAGAGCCAGGCAGGCTGTGAAGAGAAATACCAGCCATTTAGCGGATGTCTCCAACGTGTTTATAAGCTGCGCGGGGATAATCCCGTCCGGTCCGGCAGCCTTATACGGTTCAAAACTCTTAACTGCCCACCTTACTCTTTCCTCAGTGATGGGTATATTTACTGCCAGGTTTGTTGCAGGTGCTAGTGGTGCATCATGCAGATTCCCCGGAAAATGTGTATTCAAGAGCAGCTCAAGGGTTTCCTCTTCCGTGCTGGTCCAGGATCCGTCAGGCTTTCGCAAATAGCTGATGGTTGTTTGACTTTTCGAGAGGACTCGTCTAAGTCTCGCTGTGTCGTCGACCTTTTCGACGCCAGTGCAGAAATTTCTCCACGAGGTTCTCTTCGCCTGTCTCAGAGCTTTTTTGTAGGCCCTTAGTTTAGCTTTATATTCGTGCCAATGAGGCTCAGAGCCGAAGCTCTTGGCCTTGTTAAATTGTTTCCGGCATGATATTCGGAGCGAGTCCAAATCGTAGGACCACCAATGTGGCCTGTGTTTACCGCGTGGTTTTGGCACTGGACAAGCCTGTCCTAGAGCATTTGAGAGCGCCGATGTAAATGTAGTAACAAGATCCTCCAGCTCCTCTACTGATGAGGGGGCTTGTGAGGGCAGTACTGGGAGGTCTCTGTCTAATATTTCATTGTGTAACTGCCAATCAGTGTTACGTGGATTGCGCTTCATGATTGGTTGTTCTACAATAAAGTCTAAAACCATTTCTATGTAACGGTGGTCGGAGAAAGAATGTTCTTCCAGAACCCGCCATTTTCTGACCCACTCATAAGCGCCTTCACTACAGAGAGTGAGGTCTATGACCTCCCTGCGGGTCTTAGTGATAAAAGTAGGCTCATTACCCACGTTGCAAATCACCAGGTTGGTTGTTAAGAGGTAATCAAACAGAGACTCGCCCCTGGCATTGATGTCGGAGCTCCCCCATTGGACATGGTGAGCATTAGCGTCCGCTCCAATAATAAGATTACCCGTGCAGAAATTTGACACCAGGTCTTTCACCTCCATTTGTGGTGGGGGTTCTTCGGCGTCGTAGGGCATATAGACCGACGCCACCGTCAGGCGGGTGCTGTCGACCGTTAGACTGATAGCGGTAATATCACCATTGGTGTAGTTAGGTAGGAGAAAGGAGTTCAACTCAGACTTGACCAAAATACACGTTCTGACTTTGCTCTCCTCGCTGGCTCGAATGAGCTTGAAGCCCTTAGTCCCCAATCCGCAGATTCTCGAGCTATTGACCCAGGGTTCTTGGATGAGGACCACATCCACGTCGCCTTTAGAAAGACGACTACTTAAAGCAGCCGAAGCTACTTTAGATTTGTGCAGATTAATCTGAAGCACCACCAACATGAGAGCGCACAGACTTCCCTGCCGTCCCCATATCGTCGAGGTTTGCCCCATCCCGGAGGTTGCCTATCAACGACGAGTTGTTCCGATTAACTGCCCGATATGGCGTTGCAGGAGTCTTGCTGTCTGTAGCGTTAGATTTTAATCGCTCAGCGTTGGCTGCTACCACCGTGACGTCGAGGGCTTCCTCGTCCTGTAGGCTGTCCTCCATCTCCGAGTTGTTCACAGCACTATCGCCAAGGGACGTGGCGGATAACATGCTTTCCGCATCGGAATCCTCCGCTTCCTCTTCTGGTAATTCGTTTTCCGGTTCCCCCGGAGCAGCCGAGAAGGCAGCGCGCTGAGCATCACCACGATATACGTGGATAACGATCTGGCCTACGCTGTAGTGTACTAGGCCATTGCACCTTTTGAGGGGCTCGATTGACTCTTTATTCATGGTGAACACCACCTGTCTGTCGGGCCCTACCGCATCCCCGACCAGATTGACACTCCAGTCATGCGTTGGCAGGGACGGATTCATTAGCCGTAGCATCCCGAGAATTCTCTCGGGTTCGTCAGGGATGGCCGGAATCCACGCCCTTGCCCTTGGACGAGCTGGAATGTCCTTCCAGTCGACGACCTCTATCTTTGCGCCCTTGTAGACTTCACCCAGCTTAGCAGCTGCTGCCTTGTACAGTGCTACGGTTTTTGCATCCTCGCATGCGAGTAATTTAATCTGACCCTGGTGCCAACCCGCATCCGTTACTCGCGCCGAACTACCCGGAAACTCTGGAGCAACATTGAGAAGAATGTTGCCGAGTTCATTTCGCACGTAACGCCACCGGTCCTTAGGGATGGCCAGGCGGTCATTGCCTCGGTCAAGGACGCCTATAAGGATCCTGTCCTTGGTTACCTCAGCAAAGCTTAGTTTGCCCGCTCCAGGGGTATTCTGATGCCGCTTGGGAGGGGGATTCAACTCCAGGTCCGATCTCTGGCGCTTGAAAGGGTTAACTTTTAACCTCTTTGGCATGTAAGAATTTTGGAAATCCGGTATCACAGCTTTCGCTAGCTCTACCGATTTACTGGAATTCGGCGACAGCGATTCCTGCGGTACCCCTTCATACCTCTTCAGGATCTTTGCAGCCAATCTTTTCTCGTGGTATGTGAAGCGGCGGGGAGATGTCTCCTGGGAGTGCGGACCCGTAGTTGCCATCGCGGTCGCTCTCCTTGCCGAAATCTCAGTTGCAGCTTCCTTCTCCTTCGAAACTCCGAGGCCAGGTCGTGAGACCGCTGCCACAGACGTAAAGATACTGGTTTTGATATCAGCGGTTGATGGGAGTTTAGCATCTGCCGTTGTCCGCTTAGTTGCGTTGGCAACCGCACTGGTGCTAGCTCCCATCAAGTCAATCTTAGTCGATAGAGGGTTGGTTGACCGACTCGTAGTTGCCATCGCTGTCGATCCCCCCCTTGATTGTGGAACGGAGGTTGTCCTCCGGCGTTGTTGTTGCTTTCTCGTCTGTTCCTCCATAGCTCTCCTTTGCTGAGGAGTGAAATTTGGCGTTGTTTGTTTTTTAGGTTTATCGTTTTTATTTGGATAATTTGAGTTCATCTTGTTCGTACGACCCATCGCCGGACACGGCCAGCTTAGGGTCAAGGGAAGAGTAGGGGAAAATGTGTCGTCCGCCGCGGCAGAGCCCCGTACCGCGGTAAGGCCATGCTTACTCTCTGAGGCGACCCGGTATCAGAGAGGCTCCGTTCAAATACAGCCACGATTTGCCTCCCGGCTGCAAACGTCCAATGGGCACGGTTTCGCATAACACCCTGGATTGGGAGGGTAACTACTACAATTATTAATTTTTACCTTTATATAATTTATTTCTTGCAAACATTGTGTCCAGAGTAGGCTGCGAATCATATACGGTGGCACTTGAAATAGCTCCACAATCACTATTATCTTCTTTCTGTGTCGGTGGATCAAGTAAGATAACATCATCGTCCTTGTGGTAACTTACTTCGTTTCCACCTGTAGAATCCTTGTGGTAGTTTTTTAGATGCACAAACAAATTTGTGGTCCCACCACTGCATGCCACAATTTTACCGCATAGATTGCACTTGCTTTTGAGCCATCGATCTTTTCGAAGTCTTTCCACGCTTTACTTTTAGGTGGCATATTTCCGAACGTATGTATCTAAAAGGAGAAAATGCTTGCATATCATTTAAATATTGAAGTAATTACTATCTGAAACAGTATTTATAGGCCTACATTTGCATCTTTTTGCTCTACTTGGGAAAGAAAAGTTCTTTTTACTTACCTTATTCTTATATTTCCTCTTTATAAAATTAGTTTAGGTGAATTACGCAGTGTTTGGCAGGCAGAAGAATAATTAACGAAATTAGTGATGTTAGAAAGAATTTGGAAAAGTCCGATATATCGGGAAATAAATATCGTATCGCAATAAATCGGAGCTCACAATATCGATATAAATATTGATAATATCGGCGCGATGATATCGATATATCGAATATCGATTTGATACCGCGCATCCCTATTAGAAACGCAACATCAAAACCTAGTCGTATTAGACAGGGGGTGCCACAGGGTGGTGTCCTATCCCCGACACTGTTTAATTTCTATCTATCGAAGATGCCCCCACCACCTGAGGGCGTCTCCGTCGTTTCATATGCCGACGACTGTACAATAATGGCGACGGGGAAGGGCCCCTATACTGATGAATTCTGTACGAAAATCAACGGTTACCTCTGCGACCTATCCAGGTTTTTCACTGAGCGAGATCTGACGATATCTCCGACTAAATCAACGGCGACGCTTTTTACGACATGGACGCACCAGGTGAGAAATGAATTAGACATTTTCGTTGATGGCACTAAGCTACCAACTGTTAGCTACCCAAAGTTATTAGGGATGACACTGGATAAAACTTTCTCATTTGCTGGTCATGTGTCTGCAATGGTCTCAAAGGTACGTGGTCGCAACAAGATCATCAAGTCACTTGCTGGCAGTACTTGGGGAAAAGACAAAGAAACGTTGCTGACTACATATAAGGCCATTGGCCGACCAGTCTTTGACTATGCTGTGCCCATATGGTCGCCTAATGTACATAACACCAACTGACGAAGTTACAAGTCTGCCAAAATACTGCCATCAGAACTGCTACGGGATGTCTTCTCATGTCTTCCTAGTCTCACCTCCATCAGGAGGCAAAACTGCTCAATGTAAAAGAGCATGCGGAAATGTTGAGCAGGCATTTCCTTCTGAACTACCACAAGCCAGCACATCCAAACCGTCATCTTTTGGACATAGATCCGCCCCCGAGAGACATAAGGAAACATCTCCGTAAGCATTATGATGAGATCCGGCATCATATTACCTTGCCGTTTGATCTGCAGAATCATAAGCGGGCTCTAACCGACATCCACACCGAGTCGGTAGACACTTTTGTCGGATCTCTACCTGTGAATCCCGTTCTGAACAGTTCTCCACCGGATATTGCTGAAGAAGAACGCACCTTACCAAGGGAGACAAGAGTCACCTTGGCACAGCTTAGGTCTGGATATAGTGTAAGGTTAAACTCCTACTTATCCAGACTTAATGATACAATCTTAAACACATGCCCTGCATGTGGTAGGACCCCCCATGATACTCTACATCTCTTCAATTGTTCATCTGAACCTACTCTTCTAACTCCTCTGTCCCTATGGACAAACCCTGTTGAAACTGCACGTTTCCTTGGACTCCCCTTAGAAGAGCTTGATGAAGATCTTCGGAATGATCATCCACTCTAGACAGGGCAATTCATTGTTAACAACAACAACAACAACAACAACAACAACAACAACAAGGATGAGGACTACATCAAAAGTGAATATACAGAAATTATGTGCTCTTTATGTGCTAATTAAGTGCTCTAATCCCAATTAGGGTGCTCCTCAACTTTTTCCAAAATACGATGCTCTGCTAGCTTAAGGCTTAAGCTAGCAGAGCACTATGCGTTAACAGTGAAGGATGAGGACCACATCAAAAGTGAATATACGGAAATGATGTGTTCTTTATGTGCTTTAAGTGCTCTAATCCCAATTAGGGTGCTCCTTATTTTCCCAACAATTTTGGGGCCCCCCAACTATTATTCTACTACCTTTCAAGTGAGCAGAGCAGTATGCGTAAACAGTTTAGGATGACAATGGTATTAAAAGTTAGTATGCAGAAATAATGTGCATATTAGGTTCTTAATGGGCAAAAGTTATTTTTACATCAAAATTAAAGGTTAGCTGTTTAGTGCCCATCCCCTAAATAAATAACGAATATAGTTAGATGAAGAAAATTATTTATTTATTAAGTTTCTTGTAAATTTTTTTTTTTTAATTAAAAGGCTGGGACAACATAGCATTGTGCCTCCTCTCGTTTTTTCGTGATCTTGTAAGTCGTCGAACTCTGTCCATTTCCCATCTCGACGGGGGCAAATGGCAGTATAGTCCCCCACCCCCATTTTTCGTGTTTTTACATTTTCTTTTTCCTTCTTCTGCATAGATCTGCTCACAGGTGCACTATATGGAGGCGTGAAGTTAACCACCCCAGCTAATTCGTATTGTATGCTTTTGTTTGTGGTTGAGAGGTTGTATTGTCTGGGTAGTGAGTTTAGCGCTACCTGTGGTTCTATATCCGCATCGCAGACCTCCAAAAACATAAAGAATCCTGAAATTATTGATATAAGAATGTTAGAATATACACACATATTAACACCCGACTCTGTGTTCATCTCAATAAATCTGTGGCAATAAGGGCAAACGACCAAACTTAATATTTTTAAGGTTTTCAGTAGAGCGTTTGGAAATTCAAAATTGTAGTATAAATTTATGGAATTCCGAATTGATTATTTTGTTATAAGATTCACAATTTTTTAGCAAATGCAATGAGTAATAACTCTGTTTTGACCAAACTCAACTTTGGTCGTTCGCCCTTATTGCCGCAAAATAATAAAAAAAATATTTGTATTAAGTTGTTTGGAATGTTGCGTCAAAAATAAATTTTATTAGTTATTACCAAGGCAAATTAAACAAGGTAGAATTGACAACTGAAATATTTTGTTTTTGTAGGAGTTTTAACTTGAAGAAGGTAGAGCAAGTCACGATACGAATCGGCAGCCATGACATCGACACTCTACCAGCAGTTAAGTACCTGGGGATTATGATAGACAGGAGGCTGTCCTTCAAAACACATTTAGAGTATGCTAATGAGAAGGCACCTAAAAGAGTATCATCATTATCGAGGATAATGCTTAATGCGCGAGGACCAAAGCAAGGGCGCCGCCAGCTACTTGCAGGAGTCGTAAGGAGCCAACTACTGTACGGGGCTCCAGTTTGGCATCACGCCACGGAGTATCAGTCGTACTTCCGAGGGGTAAAGTCGACCTACCGCCTGTGTGCGCTTCGAGTTTGTAGTGCCTTTAGAACAGTCTCAGATGATGCTACATTGGTAATTGCAGGAATGTGCCCAATCGACATTTTGGCAGAGGAAGCAGCTACAATTGCTGACGAAGGAACTCGCGGACCGAAGTGCAAGAGATTAGCGTGCAAAAGTGGCAACACAGATGGAATACATCCACAAAGGGGCGTTGGACGTACCGTTGTATCCCCGATATTAAAAGGTGGGCAACAAGAGCACACGGCGAAGTAGGTTTCTACTTAACCCAGTTCTTAAGCGGCCACGGATGCTTCAAAGAATATCTTCATCGATTCAAACACGAGCAAAACAACCTGTGCGACCACTGTGGGGGCGAAGCAATTGAGGACGTCCATCACGTATTCTTCGAATGCCCTAGATCAATCAGCTTTAGAAGAAGGCTTCGCAGTATTATCGGGGAGGATTGCACTCCCGAAACACTAGTGGGGCACATGCTACAGAGCAAAATAAAATGGACTGCAGCGTGTGACGTTATTGCAAACCATGAAGTGGCTAAGAAGCCAGGAAAGGCTACGTCGCACCAGGGAGAACTAAGCTATGATTGAAGCTGAAAGAAAGTTGGACATGGAGACAAAGTCTCTCCAACCGTCCAAATTGACACCCAGCTTGGCGATAATAACTAAACAAGGGATAAAGCATTATACGAGTCAGATAATAACAACAGTTTTGGACAAACGGCCAGTCCAACTGTTTTGGTTCACAATGGGAACCATTATGCGAGCGAGTGATTTACTGTAATCACGGGTGAGTAGATTTGAAGCGGATTGGAACCACGGCCCTTCCAACCGCTTTGTCTAAGGGCCAATACGGCGAATACTGCCAACTGATGACAGCTTTGGACCCACGGCCCGTCCAAATGTCTTGGTTCAGAAAGAGAGCCGGTATGCGAGTAAATGTTTATTGCAAACATAGGACTTTATACCAATAACGGCGAATACTGCCTACTGAGGACAGCCTTGGACCCACGGCCAGTCCAACTGTTCTGGCTCACAAGGAGAGCCGTGATGTGAGTAAGCGGTCAATTGTGTAAGTGTAAATCTCTGCCAGGAAACATGCGTTTATTTTAAAAGAGGCGGATTGGAACCACGGCCTTCCAACCGCCTAGCTTCGGAAGTACCAAACAGGTAATTGTAAGCGTTGATAAACTATTACCAAAGTAGCCAAAAATGTTTATGTATACGATATATGTACTTATATTATGATAATGATAATGAACGAATGAAGTATTTTTGTTGGTGGACAAGACCAACCTTCCCAACATCACTCCTGACGAGTAGAATGAAAGTCTAGTAAAAAGATCCCCAGTCATGAACTGAAATGGACGGTTACGCCGACCAACAGACGTTGAGACTAGTGCTCAAACCACCTCCCGACGGAATACTTAACGGTAGTACCGGGGGGATCGGTACATGACCGTTGGAGTTTTAGTGCTTAGGTTCAAGTCCCACACTGACTTTAAGGCTTTCGATGCTTTCTCCACTGAAAAAAAAAAAACATACATGCCTTAGCAACCAAAAGCCTCAATAGGTACTTATTTTTTCGACTGCGGCGCGGGAGCACCAAATACAGTACACCAAAACTAACCTCAAATATAATATACATATGCAAATTTGTGACTGCGGCGCGGGAGCACCAGCAGCAGCGGTAGCTGTAGTGTTGAAACCACCTCCCGACGGAATACTTAACGGTAGTACCGGGGGGATCGGTACATGACCGTTGGAGTTTTAGTGCTTAGGTTCAAGTCCCACACTGACTTTAAGGCTTTCGATGCTTTCTCCACTGAAAAAAAAAAAAAAAAAAACATACATGCCTTAGCAACCAAAAGCCTCAATAGGTACTTATTTTTTCGACTGCGGCGCGGGAGCACCAACTACAGTACACCAAAACTAACCTCAAATATAATATACATATGCAAATTTGTGACTGCGGCGCGGGAGCACCAGCAGCAGCGGTAGCTGTAGTGCAACAATTTTTTCTACGACCAGCACTAGTCCCATAAGGACCAGTTGCTTCAAATAAACCTAAATTGTGTATATCATTCACAAACTTAAAACCACATTTTGTAATATTTTATTTACTAAATTACTTTAAATTTAATTACTCGTTTGCCAACCACACCACTTGGGTACCACATATCCATACATTCACCTACATAATTTCGGTTAAAAGTTAAGTTAAAAATACGTTTAACTAAAAATAACTTTTAAACTACATTTTGATTCCAACTTTTTTTATTATGTGCTTTTTGTTAAAGCGCACTAATCAAATCCAAATTCATTCTTGTCAGTTGTTAAAACTACTGCTGTTACCCGCTCCGCTTATTTAATTGTATTAATTTAGTTGGGTGGTAAAATTCCTCACCCACCTTTCCTTCTAAATTAGTATTAACAACGCCAACTGAATTTTGGTTGAATTTTGGTACAACTACACTTAATACTACAAATTTTGTTAAAAATATTTTTCTAACTACATTAGCTTAAACTACATTTGGTTAAAATTAAAACTAAACTTACTTTGGCTAAGACTAGTTTTAAAAGTACAATTTTTTTTGTCAACGCTAACCAGTTTTACTTTAAACTTGCGTTAATATTACATTTGTTTTAAAATGTTGTATCAATGCTAAACGGGGAAAATGTTCATAAACTCTAAACAGTATTCGAACTACTACATTTGTTTGTTTTGCATGTGAACACCTATTTCCACATACGTATATTCCCACTTGCATGTGAACTTTACAAGTTATGTATGTTATAAAATAACCTAAATTGAATCCAAAAGTGTGATTTTTGCAAACGGTATTTCTTTAATTTCTAAAGCGTTCCCTAAATCAATTTTTCATTATTTTTTTATTTTCGTGGAATTTTGTAAAATTTCCACACAAATTTCCTTGGGTAATTCCATACATATTTCCTTTTGTTTCTGAACCTAGTACAGGGTGTCTCATTTCGTGATTTCTTATACTTATATTTTCATAAGGTTAACCTGTTATGACAGATTTCGAAAAAGTACTTAAAGAAAAAAAGCTAAAGTTTTTTAAAATAACTACACGGATTTTGCAGAATCGACCTTTGTCGACGAATGCAAATAAATTAAAAGAATATAAGCTTTTACTTATTGAGACATACAACGATATTGTGTTGTATATATCTGCTCATAATGCAGAGTGTAACCTTAAAGAAGCTGAAGTAAAGTTATCACGTTGTAAAGACCAATTAATTAAATGCTTTTCTCGATTAAATTGTCAAATTGAAGTTCCATTAGAACCACTAGCTATTGTTTGTAAAGACGATTTAGAAAAAGAATTTTTTGATAACGAATCTGAAAATTCAGAGAATTCTGATACAAAAGGAAATATAGAGTTGCCAACTTTTAAAGATTCATTATCAGTTTGCAAAAATCCATCAATCTGCCCTTCACCAAATATTTTTTTCGCTCTTGATCAACTTTTTGAAATGGCCACGTTAGATCAAAAGAAAAGTTTTGTCAGCCTCTGTGCTTCAATAATTCGTGAAAATTACAACGGCGATCCATTGGTTTTGGAATCTTTCATAGACAAGATAAATTTAATTGAAGGTTTAAGCGATGATAGTCTAAACGACACTTTTATTTTATTTGTAAAATCTAAACTCGAGGGCAAAGCTCGCGAAGCGATCCCTACAGAAGTAAATTGCATTAACGACATAAAAGTCGCCTTGAGAAATCGTATCAAACCAGACAATTCGAAAGTTGTTGCTGGAAAAATTGCCGCGTTACAAGTAAATAACAACAACTACACTGATTTTGCTAGACGTATTGAGGAATTGGCTGACTCGTTAGAGCGTTCGTTAATTATAGAGGGTATATCCCAAACGAAAGCGCATGAAATGACGGTTGAGCAAACTGTAAACGTTTGCCGGTTGAACGCAAAGTCAAGCCTTGTTAAGTAAATTCTCGCTTCTACTTCATTTACTGATTCCAAAGATGTCGTAGCAAAATTAATAGTTGAACAGTCTAATGAAGTTAAGGAACGGCAAGTACTTGCTTTTAGGTCGCGCGGTAACAGCAATTTTCGAAGTTTTCAAGGTGGCAATCGGGGTCGTAGCTTTTCCAATCAAAATAGTCGTAATTTTAATGGTTATAGACAAAATAGGCCAAACTACAGTAACTTTAACAATTCAAACCGTGCCAATCAGCGTCAAAACTTTCGTTCGGGAAATAGTAACCGGTATCAGGGCAACAACAATAGTAGTAGTAACAATAACGATCGCGCGAATAATGCGAATCGAAGAACTCCCACTCCTAGAAGTAATAACAACGCAAACGTGCGTAATTAAAACGCTCATGCCGCTCTGGAGCGAACACGGGGGGATCAAGAGATTTACGATTAACCGATTCTTCCAAAAATGTTTCTCCAAAAACAATTTATTGTTTAAATCTAAATTTCTCTGACTTTAACCAATTAAACTTAACCGGATCTAGCAAATGTTGCACCTTTTTCGTCGACACTCAAGCCGACATCTCACTAATTAAAATTTCATGCATTAACAAAAATTTATCAATTAATGATAATGATATAATAACTATTACTGGAGTTACATCTGATGTAGTCTCTACTTTGGGGACTTTCACCACAAATTTAAATTTTTCAAAATTTTTTATTAAGCATACGTTGCATGTGGTAAATGACGATTTCAATATTCCGTCGGATGGAATATTAGGTAAAGACTTTTTGAAACAAAATCAATGCGAAATTAGCTACGCGACAAATAGTATTTCTTTTTGGTTAAACGGTGACCAGGTCTCACTTCCAATCCTTCACGGAACGGAAACCGACTCTTGTGTTGTTCCGCCAAGATGCGAAGTTTTCCGCATTTTTGATTTAGAAAAATCAACCGAACCACTTTTCGTGGACTCACAAGAAATAGTCGAAGGCGTTTTTACAGCTAGATGCATTATCGATACCGAAAATCCAGTTTTAAAAGTTATAAATACCACAAACTCAATTAAATACATAAAAAGTAGCAACATTCGTACAGAAAAATTATCTAAATATAACGTTTACAAAATCAACAAAACAGACAGATCGTGTTAAAGAGCTAAAACAAATTTTACAAAATCAAATACCTAAATATGCAGAGATTTGCTTGATTTATGTCTAGAGTATTCTGATATTTTTGCGCTTAACAATGATAAAATTACACAAAATAACTTTTACGAGCAAAGATTTCGACTTTCAGACACAACGCCTGTGTATATTAAAAATTATCGCCTTTCACACTCTCAACGCGATGAAATAAACAATCAAGTTAGTAAATTATTGCAAAACGATTTAATCGAAGAAAGTTTTTCCAATTATAATAGTCCGCTTATCATTGTGCCAAAGAAAGATGCAAACGGCGAAAAAGCATATAGAATGTGCGTAGACTTTCGCGCAGTAAACAAAAAACTAATAGCTGACAAATTTCCGCTCGCTAGAGTAGATGATATCCTTGATAATCTTGGCCGTGCAAAATATTTTTCAAAACTTGATTTGTTTTCTGGTTTCCACCAAATACCTCTTCATCCCGACTCGCGTGACATAACCTCTTTTAGCACTGACCGTGGATCATTTAGATGGAAAGTATTACCTTTTGGGTTAAACGTTGCACCGAACTCGTTCTCACGAATGATGACGATTGCTTATTCAGGCATTCCGCCTAACGTAGCTTTTTTGTACGTGGATGACATTATAGTTATTGGATGTAGTGAAAAACATCACATTAAAAATCTGTCTCAAGTTTTCAGCACATGTAGAAAATTCAATCTTAAATTAAATCCTAATAAATGTCATTTTCTCAGACCAGAAGTCACCTTTTTGGGTCATAAATGTTCGGCAAAGGGTTTGTTGCCAGATTCGTCAAAAATCGAAGCAATCAAAAATTATACAAAACCAACCGACAAAGACGCTGTTCGACGCTTTGTAGCGTTTGCAAACCATTATCGAAGGTTTATACCTAATTTTGCTTCTCTGGCAGCACCTTTAAATCGCTTGAATAGGAAAAAAGTAGATTTTATTTGGGAGAGTGCTTGTGAAAACGCATTTCAATCCTTAAAATCCTCTTTAATGTCACCACAGTTATTACAGTATCCAGATTTCAAAAAACAGTTTATAATCACGGTCGATGCATCTAAAGTAGGTTGTGGCGCTATTTTGAGTCAGGCTCACGAAGATAACGATTTACCCATTTGTTTTGCGTCCAAATCATTTAATAATGCAGAGCAAAAGAAACCGATTATTGAGCTAGAGTTATTAACGATATATTTTGCTATTAAGCAATTCAGACCATATATTAATGGAACCAACTTTCTCGTTAAGTCAGATCATAGACCATTGGTTTATTTGTTTAATATGAAGGATCCGACTTCAAAATTAGCCAGGATACGTCTCCAACTAGCCGAGTACAACTTCACGATTGAATATATTAAAGGGAAAAGTAACGTTGGTGCTGACGCACTCTCACGCATCTCATTTAAGGGCTGGCTTCCCCGAAAGCGGTGACGTTATATAGCGTCCGTTACATAGCGGTGAAGTACGTTGTCAAAAATACTGCCATGTAAAAGTAATTGAGTGTAAAGTAAGAAGACGGTGAAGTTCACCGTAAAGGGCTGGCTTCCCCGAAAGCGGTGACGTTATATAGCGTCCGTTACATAGCGGTGAAGTACGTTGTCAAAAATACTGCCATGTAAAAGTAATTGAGTGTAAAGTAAGAAGACGGTGAAGTTCACCGTAAGGTAATATAGCGTCCCTCATACAAATATAGCGTCCGTCATGACGGTAGCAATTTATTCGTCAACGTTTTTGCCACCGTCCTTTTTTGTAGCGGTGAACTTTGAAAGACGACGTGAAATTTTGTGACATTGGATTTCAAATTGAAAATAAATTTTTGAACTTCATTCGAATAATTTTATACTATTAATTTGTTTTAAAAAGGTAAGTTTTTATAATACATTTTAACATTAGACTTCGATTTGCAGACCCAGACATGGAAGACTGGAGCGAAGATCAGGACGAGGAACTTATTGATTTCGTCCGAAACAATGAATCGCTCTTCAACATACAATCGGCAGAATACCGGAATACAAAAAGAAAACAACGGCTGTGGGCGGAAATCGGAGAGCGCCTCCAAAAATCAAGTAAGTACTTTGTGTAATGTGTAAGCTCTCTCTTCTCTAGCCTGAATATAGACAGCTAATAGTCTGGAAGGAGGTATAGGCAGTTTTTTTTTTTTTTTTAATTTTGGGGGGTCCGGCCATGCTAGGGACCGTTACTTTTCGATTTTTTTTTTGGTTTTCCATATAACTTTGAGTACACTTGACTTAAACTTATGATATTTCGCACACAGGTGTAGAAACTTCGTACAATATGGATATCAAACGAAACCGGAAGGTCTCAGGTCTCATTTGGTGAAAAAGGGTGATTGCCCAAAAACTTTCAAATTGCCCTACAATATGGGTAGCAAACGAAAGGGAAAGCCTGCAGGTTTCATTTGGACTTCGATATATTTCGATAAATTTATCGATAACTGAGTTATCAGTCGAAATACGATTGCCCAGAAATCTTAAATTTACCCTACAATATGGGTATCAAACTAAAGGGGATGACACAAGGTTTCATTTGGACCTCGATATATTTCGATACATTTTATCGATAACTGAGTTATCGGTGAAAACGTGATTGCTCAAAAACCTTACAATTGCCCTACAATATGGGTATTAAACGAAAGGGGATGGCCCCAGGTTTCATTTGAACTTCGATATATTTATCGATAACTGAGTTATCGGTCAAAACATGATCGCCAAAAAACCTCAAATTATTTAATCAATCTACCTTTCCCCATTGATGGGAATTTTGAAAATTTTAAATACCCTTGGTAAATGCTTCAGTATTCAATAATCTATATATAACAAGTAAGGAAGTCTAAGTTCGGGTGAACCGAACATTAAATACGCAGCGGTAATTTTCAGAACGGGATAACAATGATATAGGCCCTAGGAGGATTTACCTAAAGATTTTACTATCTTAGCTATTTACCTTACCGAATTATGTCAATTTAAGTGATTTTGAAATTTTCCATATCGAAAGTGGGCGTGGTCGGGAAGCCATCTCGTCCAATTTCATCACCTATATCGCTAGTATATGTTGTGCCAAATTTTATGAGTCTGAAGTAATCAGTTTAAAAGTTTTGACCAGTCGAATATTCCAAAATGCCTCCCTTAAAGGGGGGCGTTGCCCCGCCCACATTTAACCATTTATCAAAAAATCATAATAGAATGATTGGGGGGTTCATCCTACCAAACTTTCCAATTTCATCGTTCTACCGTAGTCAGTTTAAAAGTTATGAGCCACTCCCACTTTAGAAAATTGATCAAAAAATCATTTTATAATGACCAGAGGGATTCACCTATAAAATTATATCACTTTACCCATTTCCGTTACCGAATTATGTCAATTTAGGTGATTTTAGAAATTTTCGATATCGAAAAAGGGGGCGTGGTTATCATCCGATTTCGCCCATTTTCAATAGCACCTACCCTGGCCAAAAAGTAACCTGTTATAAAATTTCATGCAAATATCTCAATTTTTACTCAAGTTATCGTGTACACAGACGGACGGACGGATGGACGGACGGACGGACATGCCTCAATGAACTCCTCTTTTGGTCGGCAAAAATCCTCAGACTGAAACCTCCTCGAGGTTGCTGACTGGAAATGGATACCACAGTTGTTCTGCTCAGTTTTGATTATGGGCGGAAGGTATCCAGCTAATGTCAGGAATCACAGCTATACGTCTTGGCTCCTCAATAGCCCTGGCGTATGGAAATGGTTTCTGACTATGGTCGCGAGGTAACCCTACGAGGACAGACACCTTGAAGAGGTGTAGGGGCTTGGTCGAGGCATCCGATACAGATCCGTTGGGCTGACGTGGTCATGGCTACGTCAACCCAACCGGTTTGAGTCGCATGCGCTTGGCAGGAAAGATATGTCACCTCCTAATCCAGGGTGTTATGCGTCACCGTGCCCATTGGATGGTTTGCAGCCAGGAGGTTTACAACACCGGCTGTATTCGAACGGCGCCTCCCTAACACCGGGCCACCTTGGGGAGTAAGCATGGCCTTACCGCGGTATGGGGCTCTGCCGCGGCGTACCGGATAAGTTCCCCTTTTTACCATGATTGACCGCAACGCTCGCCATGTCGAGCAAGTGGTCGTACGACTAAGATGATGAACAACAACGACAAAAATAAAAACAAATTCGATGGCAAGGAGGAGAGGGGTAGAGGAAGAGCGCGAGGCAGCGGAAGGCGCACAGGAAGAAGCTACTCGAGCGGCCAGCTGGAGGGCCTTTCGGCGGCGGAGCGAGAGCTCTTTGAAGAGCACGCCAGGGATGAGGATGATATTCCGAGTACCAGCAGTGAGCTGCGCAGGCAAATAATCGCATGGGCTGCGCAAAGAGCCGAAGACGCAGATCGGCGGCGTGGCGAGCACGCGATCACCGCATCCGATGGGACAAGCACCATCGGCAGTGCGGGCACAAAATCGGGTAAAGAAGTACCGAGTAAAAAACAACATGAATCCTGCACTAGCGCCGTGGATCCAATCGCCGGATCTAATAACAGCAGTCAGGAGGTACGACAAGACAGGACTGCACGTGAACAAAGCGGTGGCAAGAAGCCATACGGGGTGGCTGCTCAGGTCAAACCCAGATCAGATGGGAAAAAGGGAGAAAACCGATCCGATCGGGCAGATAGTCATCGCCACAAAGCCGACCACAGGGCGCAAGATCGCAGGCAACGATACAGCCACCCCGAACGTGATAGTAGACCGGTAAACAATAGACACCCGTCCTCCAGCGAATCGGATCGTCATAGCTCTCCGAGGCGTAAGCATCCTTATAACGACGACAGGAGAGAGCAAGAGAGAAAGAAGACGAGTAGAGGCAACCCAGGTGGCTGGGACGACGTAAACAGGAGAGGGCTAAGCGGGTCTGGGGTCAAGTGGTACCTTTGCTACTTGCAGCAAGGGATGACCCCCGAGGTTGCCAGGGCGCAGGCGGTCCTACATATGGAGGCAAGCAGGAGAGGGGCCGCACCTACAAACAGCGGCCAAGGTGGAAGCGGGACGGGAAACCAGCAGCCATCTTTGGCCAACGAACACGGTAGCGGGCTAAATGCGAGACGAAAGAGACGAGGTGGGCAAAGTACACCTGAGGAGACACCAATCCCAAAGCGGCAGAGAGCGCAACAACAACACGCACCGGCCTCGAACTCGACCGTAACGGTGGGGGCTGTTGCTGGGTCGGGGTGCGCGAGGGAGGGACCGAGACAACAGAGCTACTCTGATGCCGCTAGGAGCATAAGAGTGGCTGTGATGTCCAGGAACCACCCAGCGGGGGCTCTGAACCAGGAGGAGCTCACCACGTTGCAGAACGTGATAATGGAGGAGATAGTGCGGGAGAGGCGAGAGGGGATGAACAACCCAGTATCCTTCATGGGTGTGTTCTTCCGACCGGGTATGCTCTTGGTGGACTGCTATGATGAGTTCACTGCATCGTGGGTTGCCAGGACCATCCCCACCCTGCGGGGCTGGAATGTACCACCACTCGACACCAGGCGAGGGACGACATACCCCCCAAGCATACAATCACCCTATTTCTGCCACGAAGCGCCGAGTGGATGACAGAGTTTGTTCTGGACCTCCTTGGGGCCAGAACGCGGGACTTAACACCGGACTCTGGCGGGTCTTCGGCTCGACGATAGAGGATGGGGGGTTAAGGCTGAACGTGGCCATAGATGATGAGTCGTTCGGGGCCATCAGAAGAGCATCCTTCCGGGTGTTCTACCGGTTCAACCCTATACCCGTAAAACCCTGGAAGCAGAGAGCTCCAGGTACCATCAAACCCGCGGGTGGGAATGGGCAAGGCGAAGGCGAGACGGAAGGGAATGGAAATGGCGAAGTAAATGTGGATGCCACCATGCGGGACGGAACACCTGCAGGGGTCACGGAGGGTTCCAATAGTGGAAATGTGGAGGCCAACGTAGGCACAGGAACACAGGACCTGCTAGAGGGGATGGATTTCCAGAACCTGGACCTGGAGAGCAGGGGCGAGGCGGAGGACATCCGGCTATCCGACGAGGACGAGCCGGAAGTCGGCAAACAATGATGGGCCCCAACACCATGAAGGCAGCCCAGATCAACCTCCACCACGCCAAGGCGGCCTCGGCTGTCCTGGCGCACAAATTTGCCGCGGAGGATCTGGGCATTGCGCTCATCCAAGAGCCATACATAGTGAAGGGGCAAATCAGGGGTCTAAAAGACCGGAATAATGAGGTAATTTGGGATCTTTCTCAGGAAAGACCCAGAACGTGTATAATGCTAAAGAAGTGTATTAATTATCTTTGCATTACAGAATTCATGAGTAGAGATTTGGTGGCAGTGCAGGCAACACTGGAAGCGGGTGGAAGAACCGCACATATTGGACGGACAAATCCCGCCAGCGGATGTGACAAGGCTAGTGCAACACTGCAGGAGGGCACAACTTTCACTTGTCATAGGATGTGATGCCAACGCCCATCACGAGGTCTGGGGCAGTACGGGCACTAATCAAAGGGGTGAGTACCTTTTAGAATTCTTTATGAGTAACGACCTTAGCATCTATAACATGGGGAATACACCCACGTTCGTAACTAGGGCAAGAGCTGAGGTTTTAGACATAACCCTGGGGAACAACCTGTCTGGTGATATGATCTCGAGATGGAGAGTGTCATCGGAACCCTCCCTCTGGGATCATCGCATCATACAGTTTGACGTAGAGGCGAACGTGGTACCTAGGGTACCCACCAGGAATCCCAGGAAAACAGACTGGGAGGTATTTAGACGAGTAATTGAGGAGAACCTTCCAAGTCTGGGAGGGGAAGACAGAGTCGGAAGTGGATTGGAATTAGATGATAGGGTAAACAGGCTCAACAGCATAATGTTGGAGTCCTTTAACTCTAGCTGTCGAGAACCTAGGGGCACCAAGTACAAAACCCCGTGGTGGTCAAAAAGCTCTCAGAAATGAGGAGCAAAGTGCGGAGTCTGTTCAACAGGGCAAGACGCACCGGCCACTGGGAGGAGTATTCGACACATCTAACTGAGTACAACAAAGAGATAAGGAGGAGGGTTCACGCGCAATGAGGAAGAAAGGGCTAAGGCCTTGCTGGACGCTCACTTTGCAGAAGCATCCACCGACCTAGAGGAGACAGAATCCCATTGGGTGCGTCCCACACGGCAAGACTGGCAATTGGCGAGAACGTTGTTCTCTCAAAGTTCAGTCAAGTGGGCCATATCTTCTTTTGAGAGTTATAAATCCCCTGGGGTGGACGGTGTATATCCGATATTTTTGCAAAAGGGAGATACGCTCATCCCTTATTTGTCGGGCATCATGAGTGATAGTCTAGCACTAGCCTACATACCGGCAATATGGAGACGAGCCAGAGTTGTATTTCTACCAAAAGTGGGGAAAAAGGATTACTCTTTAGCGAAATCCTTCAGACCAATCAGCCTCCTTTATCCTAAAGACAATGTAGAAAATAGTCGACCATGAGATTAGATCGAACGCCCTGAGGCACAGGCCATTGCATGTAGGTCAGCATGCATACAGGACGGGAAGATCAACGGACACTGCTCTGTACCAGCTGACCTCGGAAATCACCAGCGCGTTCGACTGTGGAGAAGTGGTGGTATGCGCCTTTCTTGACATAGAAGGGGCCTTCGACAACACATGTCACGATAGTGTAAGTCGTGCACTAGAGAGGAAAGGAGTACAGGGAACCGTTATACGATGGATCAACGCCCTGCTCAAAACAAGACTGGCGGAAACTCAGGTTGAAAACCGCACGGTTCAAATTCGAACCACGAGGGGGTGCCCACAAGGTTGGCGGTCCTGTCACCCCTCCTATGAAGCGTAGTGGTAGATGAACTGTTGGAGATACTAACCGGTAATGGCATTAGATGCCAGGGGTATGCAGACGACATAGTAATCATAGCAAGAGGAAAATTCGAGAACACTCTCTGTGAAATTATACAAAGAGCATTAAATCTAACAAAGAAGTGGTGTGCTGGAGTGGGCCTCAATATCAACGCCAGCAAAACAGCCATAATTCCCTTTACTAAGAGAAGAACTCTTCCGGGACTGAGAACCATCACACTAGGTGGGGAAGACTTGGTGGCCGTTTCCGAAGTAAAATACTTGGGGGTTACATTTGACTCCAAGCTACTATGGAGGAAACATGTCGATAACACGACAGCCAAGGCCACCAGGGCAATTATGGTGTGCAGAAGAATCGCGGGCAAATCTTGGGGATGCAGGTGGATGTACACCATGATAGTTAGACCCATAATAACCTACGGAGAGGTGGCATGGGCACCCAGATCGACCCTAATAACGGTGAGGAAATCCCTCACCAAACTCCAGCGTTTGGCCTGCGTATGCATAACGGCAGCCATGCGTACCTGCCCTACTACGGCAATGGAGGTGCTACTCGATCTGAGTCCCCTGCACATAGTAATTGAACAGGCAGCCAAACGAACCATGCTAAACATAGCAAGGGAAGGGACTGGCCGAGGCAGAGTCATTTCGTCCACTGGAGCAGACAGACTAATAAAACAACTCCCGATCTGTCAACTCCCTAGAGACGATATCGCGAAGACTATGAGATTCGAAAAAAGATTCAAAATAGAACTGGGTGACAAGATCACCTGGGACGCCTCCAAAGTGGAAGGATTCCACCAGGGCAGAGCACTGGTATGGTACACGGACGGGTCAAAAACTCCCGAAGGGATTGGAGCCGGAATAACAGGCCCCCGATCTAACGTGTCCATACCCCTTGGAGAATATCCGAGCATATTTCAGGCGGAAGTAGCTGCGATAAGCGTTTGTGCAGACATAAATCTGCAGCGTGGCTACATCAATGAGAATATAGTAATACTAAGCGACAGCCAGGCGGCCCTGAAAGCAATCTGGGCATGTGAAATAAGATCTCTATTGGTACTGGAGTGCGTAGACAGACTAAACATCCTGGCGTCTCGCAACAGGGTCCGGCTAGCATGGGTCCCGGGCCATGCTGGCGTGGAAGGCAACAAGCGAGCTGATTAACTTGCTCGTGTTGCGGCAGCAACAAAGCCCATAGGCCCAGAACCCTTTCTGAGCATCGGCCCACATACCATAAAAGAGAGACTGAGGAAAGACGAGCAGGATTTGAGAGAGGTACACTGGCGTCAGACCACCGGGCTGCGTCAGGCGAAGACAATGATGGGCGGTTACAGCACTAAACGATTTGAAAACATAATCTGCCTGCCCAAGAACAACCTTAGGATCATCACAGGAGTCCTCACAGGTCACTGTAGGCTCAAAGAACATATGCACAGATTGGGCATTGCATCCAGTAGTCTGTGCCGTTTCTGTGATGATGAGAACGAAACTGCGGAGCACATAGTGTGCAGATGCGACGCTATCTCCAGAAGTAGGCTAAGGATCCTAGGATCCACAACTCTGGAGAGCAGGCACATACATCAACTGAGGCCGACCTTGATTCTGGATTTCCTGAAGGTGATCGGCCTGGAAGATGTGCTATGAGACTATGAGGGAGCAGTGCGTTTACCTCAATTACTATTATTATTATTATTAACTCCTCTTTTCAAAATTCTGTAGTCAAAATTCCGGAATCAAAATTCTAGGTTGACAAAATTCTGGAAATCGGAATTCCGCACTTCCTTTGCTTTTTTTTGCCTGTATTTCAAAATCCTGGTTTTTCATAATTCCGGAATTTACGTTTTCCAGAATTAATTCTGGAAATTTTTTGTATTTTTTTTGGAACAACGTCAAATGTACCGTCCATAATCCAGCAGTCGCTCTCATTTAACAACTGCAGCGAAGATTTTGTTTCAAAAATAAGAATGCATTCGACATAACTTTCTCACTTAAAATAAATAGTTGGAATCATGAATGTAGAATTTCCAAAAGAGCAGATTTTTGACCCCAACCCGTACTTCTGCGACATGGGTATTATATGAAAGGAGTTAACACAACTTTTAAGGGGAATTTGTTTCAAGTCCAATGTTTCCGTTTCCGAGATATCGACCAAAATATGGACCAGGTATGACTCAGTAGATATTTGTACGATATGAATTTCAAATAAAAGGCGTTTGCCGGGCTCTTAACAAGGAGGAGTTCTCTTGTCACAGAAATACCTTCAGAATACCTGTCACAGCTACAACAACTGAAATAAAAACGAAAAATAAAAGGCCGAACAATACAAGAGGGACACCGCGGCAGTTGCGACGTCCGGTGCTTGGCCCACCATCTTCGATGGCCCCTTACCTGTACTCTTTATATATCAAGAACGTGAACATTGCCATTTACATATTTTATTTATAATTCAATGCTTAAATTTAATTACATTGTTGCTGCTGGAATTGATTTGGTGGTTGGTATTGTTGGTGCGGCGGGCTTATTCAAGGGCGGTCTGTTGGTGTTGCTGGCGCTATTGTTTCTATTAGCGCAGTTGTAATTGTTGTTGGGTTTTGCAGTGGTCGAATTTAGGGTGGCCCCGCTATTGTTTTTGTCGTTAGCGCTGATGTTGGCCGTTTGTGGGCGCTGTTGTAGTCCTTGTTATTGTGGCAGCATTGTTGTTATGGTGATTATTGCAGCGGGCTAATGTTGTTGTTGTGGACTACGCTGTAGATGCTCGTTGTTGATGGCGTTGGCTTTTGTTGTTGGCGCTAGCGCTGGGGTTGTTGTTGTTAGCACTATAGGGGACGTATGTTATCTAGTTATTTACATAATGTTGCTCCTGCCAAGGCACTGCACCGATACTATTAAAATAATCCTTGAAGTTATCGCGAATTTGACTAGGCGTGCTTGCTCCTCGTCTATTAATTTGATTAAGAGGTAATAAATTGTGTTCAGGTAATGGTAGATTGTCATTATTTCCAGCTTGAATAGGAGCTGCAATATTGGCATCACGTAAAATATTATGCAGTATGCAAGCACTGGTAACGAGATTGTCTGTTACATCGGGCGCTGTTGCAATAGGTTGAAAAAAGAGTCTAAAAAATGAACAAAATATGCCAAATGTATTTTCTGAGGTTCTCTGCGCCCTGGAAAGTCTATAATTGAAAATTGCTTTCGATTTGTCGTGCGAGCTTTGTTTTCTGGGATATGGTTTCATTAAGTGCTCGTGCAGTGCAAAGGCTTCATCGCCAACGAACACATAAGGCATATTTATATCTGTACCCGGTAAAGGACTTGGTGCTGGGAATTTCAACACATCATTTTGCATTTGTTTGCCAATATTACTTTTTAAGAAAATGCCTGCAATAATCAAATTATTTGATTAAGTTTTTCAAGTTCATCAAATTTAGCATAAACTACCTGCGTCCCCCTCTCTCCCATAGGATCCCACATCAACTGCTATAAATTTGCACTCAGCGTCAACTATTGCCAGCAAAACTATAGAGTAGTACTCTTTATAATTAAAAAATAATGATCCGCTATTGCTGGGTGCTTTTATGCGTATGTGTTTTCCGTCAATGGCTCCCACACAGTTGGGAAAATTCCACATTGACATAAATTTCTGTGATGTATTTTTAAGGAAATCTTCCGTGGGTTGTGGCAAAATTTCGATCATTCTTTTGACGATACTACTTGCGACTTGCTTGATTATAAACGATATCCATGAATGGGATACCCTATATTGAAACGACAAGGAACGAAAAGACTCCCCAGTAGCAAGAAACCTGAAAAAATCGATATGTAATTGTATTATATTTCCTAGGTGATAGTGGCAGCAAACGATGGACATATGTTCGCGACTACTATGTAAGGATAAGAGGAAAGCCTAGTACTGGTTCGGCCGGTCATGCAGCCAAACGAAGGAGTCAAAGTTTAGGGTTTCTTGATGTGTACCCTGCCGCAAAGAGACGGTACAACTTTTTTCTATATTTTAATGCAAACTTTTTTCAGTTATGTATTTTTATTATTTAGTACTACAAGCAATGTGAAAGAATCAGCTACAATGGAGAGAGAGCGTCAAGTGTTATCACATACAACATTTGACGATTCGGTGGAGTATCTTTTTGATGAGTGGGAGGGTGATGATGGTGGTAGTGCGCAGGAGGGGCAAACTAGTCAAGATGTGGCTTGCAGCAATGTTATAATAAGTGAATTGCCTGCCCAATCCCGAGGTCCGCCAGCTCAGCAAAAAAAGAAGACGGCAAAAGAAAGAAACTCCGAGGAAAGATTGCAACTCCTGCGTGATATAGCAGAATCTCGAAAAAAACAGATGTTGAGCTGGATGAAAACGAATTATTTTTTGGCGCGATGTCAAAAATAATGAAAAAATTGCCGCCCAAAAATCAAGCATTAATCCGAATGCAAATCGGATCTTTGGTTAGCCAGGCAGAAGTAGATTTTTTGACAGGCACTTTAATATAATTTTTACTATTATATTTTTATTATAGTTACATACTAGCCAAGGCGAATCCATTTACAAGGTGGTTTGGTCCCGCCATATGGTTTTTTCCTGGCCTATTTGCGTTTCAGCTGTCAAATTTATTATGTTGTTGCTTGTTCTGACACATTTTGCGCTAGAAAACAAAAACAAAATACAAGGAGTGTGTGCATGCGTGTAGAGCTGAAATCGATCGAAACCACCTTGTTGAATTCGCCTTAATACTCGCTTACCGTTAAAGCGCCAATACAGAATCCTTGCGCAAGTACCGATAACATAAATATGTGCAAAAAAGACTTTTTTTACATAACGACCTCAAACAAAGTGTGCAATATTCATTTCTGATCAAGCATTTTTCATCAAGTTCCCAGTCTTGTGTTAAAATCTAATTTTTTTTGATTTTAGCACAGTTCTTTGCGCAAATAGCTCAACCAACGCACACGCCACACAACTACTTGTGCAAATGTATTTTTTGTTGAACATTATGAATTAGAAAATATTTAATAAAATTTAATTGCATATACGAAAAACTCGCTTTGTTAAAGTAGGATATTTGGGTAGCATGATTGGCCAGTGGCCACTCTGAATAAATATTTCAACGAGAGCAACCGGATTCCATTTCGTTCCGCTCTATTCAGTTTGAGAAAAGTTTGAACAGGAAAATTCCAATTCCAACGGTTATTTGAGATGCGTTTATGACTAAAATGGCCCAATGTCGATTATTTGATCGGTTTTGTAACCGACTTGCCTAATGTGACTTTTGGGTAGTTTTCTTAGTTACTTTCTTAAGGCGACTGTGCAAAAAATAACCATGTCTTTGCTGTGCGTTTGGGTTATGTGTGATGCAAACGTGTGTTAGCTGTAATGGTTAGGAATAACGCAAATGTAAGGTAGACTTAATGGTTATGAATACCGCAAAACCACGTTAAGGCTGGTTTTCATTATGTCAAATGGTGTTAAATTCCATCGATTTTATCGAGATTTGGTTGCTTATTTCCTTTCCGCTCAGTTTGAGAAACGTTTGAAAATTCTGCCGTTCTCAATTTGAAAATCAGGGAAAATCCCATATTAAAAATGAGCCATTTAGGTTGAGAACGCTATCAACGGTTATTTCGCCTCAAATTGAAATAGAACGTTTGAGATTTGAGAAGATGATTGGTTCTCAAATGCATCTCAAATTGAGATTAGCTAAAAATGTGTGTTGGGTTGACAAATGGCTTTGAGTGTGTGTATAAAAACAAAATTTTTGCTTCTATGTGTTAGTGAGTATTTACAACCATGGTTAGGCCCGTCTAGTCTCAACAAACATCGATTTGAGAAGATGATTGGTTCTCAAATGCATCTCAAATTGAGATTAGCTAAAAAGGTGTGTTGGGTTGACAAATGGCTTTGAGTGTGTGTGTAAAAACTAAATTTTTGCTTCTATGTGTTAGTGAGTATTTACAACCATGGCTAGGCCCGTCTAGTCTCAACAAACATCGATCACCAAAAACTCAAACGTTTGAGAAAACATCTATTCTCAATTTTTTCTCAAATGTTGTTTATATAACAGGATTATTTGTTGAATTATATTAATTAAAAAAGTATTAAGTAAAATTTAACTGCAAAAATGGAAACTCGCTTTTTATTAAAATGGGTATTTGTTTTGCATGATTGGCATCTCTGAATAAATATGTCAATGAGAGCATGTGGATTCCTGTTCTATCCACTCCGCTCAGTTTGAGAAACGTTTGAAAATTCTGCCGTTCTCAATTTGAAAATCAGGGAAAATCCCATATTAAAAATTAGCCTTTTAGGTTGAGAATGCTATCAACGGTTATTTCGCCTCAAATTGAAAACGAACGTTTGAGATTTGAGAAGACGATTGTGTCTCAAATGCATCTCAAGTTGAGATTAGCTAAAAATGTTTGTTGGGGTAGGGCGCTTGCTTTGCTGGCTTTGGCTCGAGAAATGTCCAAATTCTTTTGAACCCACTGAAAAGTTGGCCCAGTGGCAGCCTCACTTTGCTTGCTTGAAACGTTTAAACGCGTCGAATAGCCCAAATCTCTGTTGTTGTCTTGGTTGTCTCATCCTGTATTTTCGACAACTTTTGTAGCTTCTATTTGGCCATAGACGCTTTCAAAGGAAAGCAAGGTAAGCCTAGGCAAGCAAAGCAAGCGTATATTGGGTAATCAGCTTAACGTTTGAGATTTGAGTATAGGATTGGTTCTCAAATTCATCCTCAACTGAGATTTGATAAAAAAAGTTTGTTGGGTAGTTCAAAAGTTGACACATACATATGTATATCGTCGCACAGCGCGCAAATCCGCGTATTTGCAAAAAGTAGTACCGCGTATTTGATGGAAACCAAATAGTGTAGGAGGAAGAAAAAAACTAATTTTTTAGCCAAACCGCCGCACAGTGCCGCGACTCCATACAAATGATGGAAAAAAATAGGAGTGGTCAGAATTGGCTGGAACTTCATACCTAAAAGTATTATCAAATTGTATGAAGTGGTGGCGCAATAGACCGCAAGTGGCTGCCGGATGTGGCCCGAGAGCTGCCACACTTGTGCATGTAAATGCAGGAACAAAGTGGATCGGATAACAAAATTGTTGTTGCTTTTGCATGCACATTTGGTATCCCTATCTGAATCACTGTTAACTGGAAGCCGGTAGCCGGTAAATGTATTCGATATGGCGTTATGTTAAAGCACCATTAATCGATTACATTCATTGCATAATGTTGGTTGGCTCAGCAGTTTTATCTGGATATGGTTATGGGAGATTAATTTACCTTAAAAGTTATTGCAAATCGACAGAGAAACATTTGGGTTTGTATTTTAATACGTGGTACCATGATTTAGTATATATTTATTATTTGATGTATATCATCTGCCTGTGAAACCCTTCTATAAACATTTTAGTTACCTTAAAAATATTGCTAGTTTCTGCTCAGCCGAAATTGGTGTTGGGACGCGATTTGTTGTCTTCGCGGTAATGTCACTTCTTATAAAATTTAAGACGTAGTCGAAGAGAACGGGAGTCAGCCGAAAATATTGGCGAAACTTGCATTCGTTGGTGTTAAGGTGACGCAATACCAACAACTCAAAGCATCCCTCTTTTGACCGCTGTTTGCAAAGCTCTGCTTCAGGTTCTCGTTCACGCTCCTCTTCAGAAAGCTCCTCATCCAAAATTATTACCAGAGCCAATTCTACATCATCCTTTATATATGTATGTATGTATGTATTTTCTTTTTTTGGCAGAAAGAAATTACCGCAAAGGCCAGAACCCTGAGTAGCTGTTTTATGTCTCCAAATTTCACTCGAAAACCTATTTTCTTATAGCTCGCAATTAATTAGCAGCGTAAATATAAAACTGAATTTAAGAAAAATTTTGAGAATTTGACTGACAAATTATTATTTATATTATTTGACAACAAAGTTACGTTAGCCTGACTTTACAAAAAAGCGGTAAAGCTAATGACGGTGAAGATAGCGTTGGGAATGTAGCGGCCGAAAAAAAGCGGCAACGCTTTTCGAGGAAACCAAGCCTTTAGCGAAATCAAAGACTCAAATAAACAAATTCTTGCGGTAAAAACACGAGCGATGTCAAAACAACAAACTGATACTAATTTACAAATTTTTCCTGACGACACAAACAATACGATACAGGCAGTCAAAGTTTATGACAAATTTTCAAAAAAAATTCCACGTATTAGATCCACAATTTTCTATGATGAAAAAACTAAAATTTCAAAACTAAAAATTTGCGCGCATATTAAACATAAACAGTTTGAACTTATTAATATTGAGATTGCTAACGAAATAACAAATTTAGACGCGTTACTTTCGAGGTTACAATCTGAAACCGACAATCACGGTATTAATAAGATAGAATGGCCAAAAGATGATTTAATTTTCAAATATTGTACTATTTTAAAGTTAAAACAAAGTGGAAATAAAATATTAAAGACATTAGAAATAATACTAACTGATCCTGTTGAGATCTTAACATCAGAAGATCAAAAAATTAAAATTATGACTATTTATCACAACGATGCCATCTTAGGTGGACATTGTGGTGTTAAAAAACTGTATGCGAAAATTCGTACTAAATTTTATTGGAAGGGCATGACCCGAGACATCTCGAAATTTGTCAAAAATTGCCAAAAATGTTTATTGAACAAAGTTAAAACGAAAACTAAAGAAGAGCTAGTGTTAACACCAACTCCATGTAAACCATTTGAAATAGTAGTTATTGATACTATAGGACCGTTGCCTGAATCGAGTTGTGGTAACAGGTTCGCAGTTACCATGATTTGCGATTTGACAAAATATCTAGTAAGAGTAGCGGTTCCGGATAAAAGTGCAAAAACAATAGCTTCTACCGTTTTTGAGTCATTTATTTTAACATATGGTCCAATGAATTCAATTAAATCTGACCTAGGCACCGAATATAAAAACGGATTGTTCTCAGAACTGACAAAACTTTTAAAGATCAAACACGATTTTTCCACAGCGCATCATCATGAGACGCTAGGTTCAATCGAACGAAATCATCGAGTATTTAATGAATACTTTCGTGCATATTTAAATGATACGTTGTCAGACTGGGACACTTACTTGAAGTATTTCACATTCTTTCACAATACTACCTCGAATACCGTTTTCGATAACGAATTTACACCTTTTGGGTTAGTATTTGGTAAAAAGCCAATTTTACCTAACGAACTCCAAAAATCGAAAATCGATCCAATTTATGATGTAGAGAATTATGTGAAAGAAGTGAAATATCGCATGCAAAAATCGCACTTATTGGCACAGGAACTTTTAAACAAACACAAAGTTCAAAATAAGTTTTATTATGACAAACATACCTGTCCATCAACAATTGACGTAAATGATAAGGTTCTAATTCAAAAAGAACCGCGCGATAAACATGCATGTATATATCAGGGGCCGTATATAGTTAAAGAAATAGAAAAAATTAAAAACTATTCACAAAAATCGAGTACAAAAAGTACAATAAATAACTAACTTTAGGCAACTTATGCTTTATTTACAATTACAAAACCTACAAAAAAAACAAACAAAACCCAAATATTCGAAATATATCAATTTATAATTATAAGATGTAAACTTAAGACTTATTGGCTAAAAGCTAAACCAAAACATTGGTGATTAAAACTTGAATTTTAAAATCCAAAAAAACAAACATATTAATAATTTGACCAAAAAATCGGATTTATTACATATTTGTATATACACGCAACTTTTGCATACCAATTTTTTTCATATACAAAACTAATCATTATAAATTTAGCATTAAAATTAAACACATGCACTTAACTTTATAGTTATGTGATGCAGTGTAAATGTACTATTAATCTTGAATGAATTCAAAATTACCTTATCTTAAATTATGCCATATGGCATAACAAAGATTACTTAATACTAAGAAATTAGATATTTAAGATGACTAAAATTGTAAACTAAAAAAAAAGAAAAAAAAAAATAAAAGCAAAAAAAAAAAGATACAAAAGTTAACTCAAAATTATATTTATATATCCGAATTTTTAAAACTTTTTTCCAAAACGTTTTGAACTGTATAAAAATCGAATATTCGTTGATACTAAAATTAACGTAATTTTCACTTAAAACATGCATTTCATTTTTGTAAAATCCGAATATTCATTCAATATCAATTTCCTACTTAAAATTGCAATGCAGTATCGAATTGCTTTGAAGAAGCGAACATTCAGTTGGGCACTGATAAAATTGTCAACACATTTTCTCAGTGTGAATGATTGGTGTTCGCTTATCTAAGCAATTGGGACAGAAGAATTTTCCAGGTCTGATCACCCTGCAAATTTCTTCTTTTCCCTGGTAGGATGGTGTAATGGTATCTGATGGTGCCTTTACACTGGCTACTGCATTATCGGCCCTGCTTCATCGCAAGCCAACTTCTGCCGATAAGCAGTGCCGCCATTTCAATTATTCATTCTATTTCGTACCTTCAACTATCGCGCTCGTAAGAAAATTTTACAGCAAATAAGTGCTGCAAATTAAAGAAAGTTAAAGTTTAAGGGCCGCTTGCATAAAAGCCGATAACGACTAATCGGAGTTTAATTGACGTATTTTGTATGGTTAGCTGTCAAGTTAATCACCGATTAGTCGTTATCGGCTTTTATGCAAGTGGCCCTAAATAAATAAATATTTTAAATAGCCCTAAGTGGCTGCAACTATAAATTGCCGTTTTAAAGTGGGCTAGCATCCTGAGAGAAAGAAACCATAAGCCAGCAGATGAATGCGGCGTCACAACTCTGGTATGGAAACTTAGCCACCAAGTAAGTTGCTTCTGGCAGGATAGCCTACCAAAGATCCGAATTCTTTCGCATCAAGTAAGTTTCTCTACAAGAATCAATTCCCTACGTTCAAACATTACAATACATTGAATTTCAAATAAAGCATGTTCTTCTAAATATTGTGAATATGTATACATATTTTATAACAATATAATAGTTGATTTTCGCATACATAAAAAAAAAACTAATGGCGGCGATATACCAACAGGTTACCATAACCTCTAACGAGATTTTTTCCGAGCTTCTCTTTCCAATTTGTGGTGTGTTGCTTTTTGAGTTTTTCCTACAAGTTGGCGGGACCTACAGCTTTTTGCAGACTCAGAACGGCACTTGCAAAGAAAATGAATTTTTTGCTGAGAAGCTTCTCATGGCAGGAATACACCCGGAGAGTAAGCCAAACTACTGCCGAGGGGCGACCCCGTTTAGAAAAATTCTTTTTCTAAGTAATTTTAGATTTTACTTTTGCCGGGCATTGAACCGCCACGACTTGTTGTAGAAGGCCGAGCACTTAACCACAACACCACGGCGGCCGCCACCCATACGCCGGCCGCATACATACCTTTCGAATTTATCGTAATTGGACATTGATTTGACTACTTGAAAGAAAATAGTGAAATTCTCTTGTGTGGCGTTAGGTTAATTCTCCCGTGACACCACAAAACCAAATAAGTGCCTCTCCCGTGACAAATGCAAAACCAAGTAAGTAGCTGGGAAAATAAGTGAGACTTAATTGGGTTTGCATTTATCACGGGAGAGGCACTTACTTGGTTTTGTGGTGTCACGGGAGAAAAGTAGCCAGCTTCGAACCCGCATCCTTTGCGTGCTCATTCGCACGCTTACCACGTGTGCCATATAGACTTTTTCGTTTTCATGTCAAATGTACTTAAGATTGTCTATGGTGCTTTTGTTATATGTGCGTGGTGTGGTGTGGTTAGGTCGTAAAATTCCACGCACATTCATACAAAGCACCACTAGCTCCTGTAAAACGCTGTCGCTTCGCTGCCGCTATAGAAGTAAACTTCAAAAATAAAGCATGATTTTTATAAGTGAAAACGCCATGAATTTTTTATTTACATAAATTTTAGTCTACATTCATATGGTTGTTGTCTTCCAATTTCGTTGCAATTTTTCTCAAATGCATGCCGCTATAGAAGTAAACTTCAAAAATAAACCATGATTTTTATAAGTTAAAACGCCATGAATTTTTTATTTACATAAATTTTAGTCTAAGCTTAGTCCTCAAATTTAGTTTGAACAACTTCGGATTCGTGATTCTGAGGCTAAACCCCGTCTTTTGAGCCCTCCCCCATAATTTAAGCTAATTTATTAGTAGTTGGGTGCTAAAGGAAACAAATACCAATCTTCTTTTTGTTTAAATAGCTGTAGATAAGGCTGTTGGCGTTAACCGACGAGTTAACGGGATGCCACTATGCCACCTGCCACCTTTGCCTTACCACCACAGCAATAGTTATCTAAGGTTGGAGAAAAATTGGAGAATTGTTTTGGATATCAACTTGAGAACTATATAGTTTTTCAAAGGTTAGAGAAAAAGTTGATGCATATTTGCTGGGTTGAACTGATAATTGTGCGCAGGAATGCAATATGGAATTTTAAAGCGGACTGAGGGTGTAATTTGAAATATTTTGATCGGGCCCCCCGAAAAAAAATTTCCAAATCCGTCCCTGAATAAATATAACATGAAAAACTGATGAGTGCTATCATTGTGATTGATATTTTAAAAAATCGGGCCTGGGGATCTGCTTTTTTTCTCACACGAAATTTGAAGTTAGAATTTTATATATGTAGATAGAAATGCCAAAATAGGTATCGAAGCCCTAAATAAAAAAGGAAACACGTCTCCAATTTCCAGTGATACAAATTTGTCATAAGGCGGAGCGATTCGCACCGGGTATTAGCTATTAATAAAGGACATAACTATATGAATTTAAAAAACTATGACAGTCCGTAGCCGAGGCGAATCGTCTTAGACGCGTACTGTCATTTCACTGAGCACGAATTTCCCAGCGTCTCAAGATCTGCACCAGAGAACTGCAATTATTCACATTTTCATGAACTTAGTTGCCTAAACACAGCAACAGTCTTAGTGTGTATGCAGCACACGAACACGATGCACGAATATCCACTTATCACATTTTCGTAGTCATACGAAATAGTTAGTGCTAAAATACCTTGTTGTGCACCTTGTTATAGCGAGGCACTATTGGTCAAGCGTAATGACTATAGTCATTTTGCTGGTTTGCGTGTACATAGCGCTCACATAATAAAGAAGATAAAAAGGGCAGCGGTTAGAAATGTACATAAATAAATTAAAGAATGTATCAACATATTTTTGTATATTTTTACTTTTTATTCAAAACTCAGCTTTATAATGTTCAAATGAATTAATTGTAAATATAAACAGTTTTTATTATAGATTTTTCAAGTATTTATGTATGTACAATGTACATTAGGGTGATTCAAAAAAAATCTTCAAAAACCCTCAGTTTTGTCCCCGAATAACTTTTTTTGCCACAAATGGGTGCAAAGGGGACTTTTGCAGTTTTCTTCCTTGAGGTAAACCTAAGCTCTCCAAAAAAGTTTTCCATGTCGGAATTTTTGTTATACAAGATAAACTAAATTTACCGGACTTGTATTTTTTGATATTGTAGCATTACATAAACACATCGCCCTTTTACTTTAATTGTCATGTGCTCACAAATAATGTATAAATAAATATGAATGAACACAAATATAATTCTACCCAAATTAGTTACATTGAACTCAGCGGGAGTTTATACAAAGACTGCACATGCCGGACATAGCGAGGATCTTGTTACACTTGTGCGGACGGTCAAAGACACCGCCAAAGACAGTCGCAATGCCTAACTGAGCCACAACGTCAGTTTATGAATGCGACTGTCATACTTATATATTTATTGCAACCATATGCTGACTTAGCATATTTTAGAATTATACATTTTAGTTTGTATGTATTAGTAATATATATACAGGTATACATTTTAGTTCGTAAATAACTTGTAAGTATTAGTGTAAGAATTTAATATAAAAGAAAGTAAGTTCAATAAAGAAAATCAATTCTTGATGGAACTCTAAATCAATTATTTAGTTTGGCTATATGGCGATCCTGCCAGGCTTTTAAACAAGTAATTGGCTCTATACAGCGATATCGCCAGCCATAGTTAAATAAAATAACTTATGTGGCTCATAGCGATACCGCCAGCCGAAAATATAAAAACCGAGTGATGAGCATCCAGAGCAAACTGAAGAGAAAGAAGAATCTACACTAAGCTACTGCACTATAGATTTTATTAAAACATGTCCACTTATTAAATCCTCTACACATGGAGAAAATTTTGATGCAGAACCTGGGAACGAAGAATGTCGCATAACGCAGCACATCAAATGTTTTTGGAGGAACTTATTTCCTGACTAAAATATGGCATAACTGCAGTATACGGACAATTCCAATATCAAAGGAAAACAGCAAAAGTATGGTGGTAATATAACAGATAATAAATATTTTCGTGATAAGGCAGCAACAATACCAGCGCATAAGGGTGGAATATTTCCACGCAACAATGTGGTATATGGAAGGCCACATATGGTGATATTACAAGAAGGCATCACAAAATCATATCGCCTGTTGCAAAGGCAGCAACAATACCAGCGCATAAGGGTGGAATATTTCAATGCAATAGACCACAAATTGGTGACATTAGAAGTAGTGGAGCGGTAAGAATCCTACGAAATCAATATCGTTGGCAGCAAGAATGACAGCGTAAAATTAAAAATTAAAAAAAAAAAAACATTAAAGGTACGAATCAGATCCTCGAGAGTCACAAATCCGAAAAAGTTGGACCTAAACCGATTACCATCGAAGAGTATCGGAAAAGAAATAAACAAAATAAAACGGAAGAAATTCCGAAAATACTTGTCCCAAAAATTGTACACAAAAGAAAAAGGGCAGGAAGAAAAGTAAAGACGAGTAGAATTAGGAAAGTTACATCAACAATTTAACTTTGCTACTAATTTAGATAAGAGATTAAAAATAAAAGAAAAAATAGAAATGTTAAGACATCAAAATAAAATAAACAAATATAGTTTAAAAAAACTAAAACTCACGCTTTTAGAGAGTATTGAACTAAAAAGTTGAAAATAATTTTAAAACCCCTACACAGTAGTATTGTGGAAAAAGCGTGGTCCGCTTTATTCCATAATCTTCGTTTTTTATTAAATTTTTTTTTTACCTTTTTATTGCAATATTCTTTAAAAGCGTGTTTTTTCGCTGATGGTGATGCTGACGGTGATGGTGATGGTGACGGTGACGGGATGGTGATGGTGATAGTGATGGTGATTGTGATGGTGATTGTGATGGTGATTGTGATGGTGATAGTGATACTGATGGTGATGGTGATGGTGATGGTGATGGTGATAGTGATACTGATGGTGATGGTGATGGTAATTGTGATTTTGATGGTGATGGTGATAGTAATAGTGATAGCACGGCCATCGGGCCAACAACGCCAAGCCACCACTCCCCTGCCAATACGGCCTACGAGGAGCCGACAACTTAGAAAAGCCAAATAAAGTGGCAGCGTAGCCAGCGTCCGGTCACGACATCAGCAACATTGCAGTGATAGATAGACGCAGCTGAGCGAGGCCTCCTTGTGACCCGTCTCCACGACCATCTGCAACCGCGTCGTTAGATGCTATGTTCCATTTCGGGTACTCCATCGATGGTGATAGTGATGATGGTGATAGTGATAGTGATGGTGATTGTGATGGTGATGATGATTGTGATTTTGATGGTGATGGTGATGGTGATAGTGATGGTGATGGCGATGGTGCTGGTGATTATGGTATAAAGCGGACCACGCTTTTTCACAATACTACTGTGTAGGGGTTTTGAAATTATTTTCAACTTTTTAGTTCAATACACTCTAAAAGCGTGAGTTTTAGTTTTTTTAAACTATATACTGTTTAGTCAAATGTCCAATGAAATAATCGATAAATATATCGAAATATACAGAAGTCCAAACGAAACCTCTGCACCTCTCCTTTCGTTTGATACCCATATTGTAGGGAAATTTAACGGTTTTTGGGCAATCACATTTTGACGATAACTCAGTTATCGACAAATTTATGGAAATATATCGAAGTCCAAATGAAACCTGGGGCTTCTCCCTCTCGCTTGAACCCATATTTTAGAGAAATTTTAAGGTTTTTGGGCAATCACATTTTGACCGATTACTCAGTTATCGCTAAGATTATGGTAATATATTGAAGTCCAAATGAAACCTCGGGCCTTCTCCTTCCGTATGATACCCATATTGTAGGAAAATTTTAAGATTTTTGGGAAATCACATTTTTACCGATAACTCAGTTATCGATAAATTGATCGATGTCCAAATGAAACCTGGGGCCTTCCCCTTTCGAAATATATCGATGTTCAAATGAGACCTGGGGCCTTCCCCTTTCGTTTGACACCCATATTGTAGGGAAATTTTAAGGTTTTTGGTCAATCATATTTTTACCGATAACTCAGTTATCGATAATTTTATCGAAATATGTCGAAGTCCAAATGAAACCTGGGACCTTCCCCTTTCGTTTGATACCCATATTTTAGGGAAATTGTAAGGTTTTCGGGCAACCACATTTTGACCGATAACTCAGTTATCGATAAATTTATCGAAATATATCGATGTCCAAATGAAACCTGGGGCCTTCCCCTTTCGTTTGATACCCATACTGTAGGGAAAGTTTAAGGTTTTCGGGCAACCACATTTTGACCGATAACTCAGTTATCGATAAATTTATCGAAACATATCGATGTCCAAATAAGACCTGGGGCCTTCCCTTTCGTTTGACACCCATATTGTAGGGAAATTGTGAGGTTTTTGGTCAATCATATTTTGGCCGATAACTCAGTTATCGATCAATTTATCGAAATATATCGAAGTCCAAATGAAACTGGGGCCTTCCCCTGTCGTTTGATACCCATATTGTAGGGAAATTATAAGGTTTTTGGGCATTCACATTTTGACCGATAACTCAGTTATCGATAAATTTAGCGAAATATATCGATGTCCAAATGAGACCTGGGGCCTTCCCCTTTCGTTTGATACCCTTATTGTACGAACTAGAGTCACATACATACAAGCAAACAAACAAACAAACAAACAAACAAGCAAACATACAAGTGAAGCTAATAAAAGCGTGGTGAAAATTGAGTAAGTTCGAACACATCTGTTAAAAATTATTTACTTTAAATCTTTTCTCATGGATAGTGCATTGCCCGATGATCTTGACTACGCAGCAATAAACAAAATTGTAGACCATTTAAAGCGTGAAAACGCAGACATGGCTCGTAAATCAAGATCACGAGATAAGGGAAGCAACAGATACAATTTAAACTGTTTAAGAAAATGTTGGTTCTCACCTTCATTAAGCCAAGCCACATCGGTGGAAGAATTTAAAATAAACACCCCAATAATAAACGTCACAATGCCACAAACCGCAGTAGAATTCATTAAAACTGCTTCGTCAATATCACCAGAGTTTAATGGTAAACCAGAAAATCTACATAGTTTCCTAGATGCACTCGATATACTTGAGCAAATCAAGGATACACACGAGGCATTGGCCATTACCATGATAAAAAACAAAGCCGAATGGTACAGCATGGAATTTTATTAGTAACCTCTAAACTACTGAACATCCAACAGGGTAGCAAAACTGCTAACCAATACACTGCGGAAATTGAAAAAAATCACAAAGTCAATAAAAGAAGCATATATCTCTGATGGATTAAACACAGACTTAGCCACGAGATATTCAACACAGGCAGCAGTTAAAGCCATGTGTAAAAACTGCTCTAATGACAAGGTCAAAATGATCATGCAAGCAGGAACGTTCTCGAAATCCGCTAACAGTTGTACCGAAATCACTGGCAGCTCAAACACGATGTACGACAGCAAAGTCAGTACTGGAGTAATTTCCGTGGAGGTTACCGTAGTAACAACTATGGAAATTACCAAAATAGAAGATACAGACCACAGCCAAGTTACAACAATAATTCGAGATATAACAATAATAACAATAATAGCAATCAGAGAGGATCACAATCCCGAAATACAAACAGACCATACACACAAACCCGTAACGTGCGCAGTTGCACCGAAACGCAAAACCAGGAAACTCCACTTCAAAATTAACAAAAAGAAAAATATGCGTACTTAATTTAAACCTAAACAGCTATATATCTACAAGGACATCATTAAACAATAAATACTAAAATTTTTTAATTGATACTGGAGCCGATATCTCCATAATTAAAAAACAGCAACTAAGTAATAAAGAAAAAATAAATACTGAACAAATCGCAGATTTGAAAGGCATTGGTCAGGGAATAACTAGCACTTTAGGCACAATCAAAGCAGATCTAAAAGGCGATGACCTTCTGATTTATCATAAATTTCATGTTGTAGAAGACAACTTTCCAATTCCATGTGTTGGAATAATAGGTCTTGATTTCATAAAGAAATACAATTGTATTCTAGATTATGGAAAAACAGAGGATAAACTAATCCTAAGGCCATATGATTTCCCTCAAACAATAACAATGAATCTAACAAACTGTCTGTCCGTCAACAAAATCACAATTCCAGCTAGATCGGAAGTTATTTATTAGATAAATTAAAATAAATACAAATAACAAAAACATTTTCATACCACACCAACAATTATCCGAAGGCATTTATATTGCAAACACCATTACAAATAATGGGCAAGCTTTCGTTAGAATTATTAACAGGACACACAACAATACAACTATTCAAAATTATAAAATTAATACTGAAAATTTAGACGATTATACATTAATTAAAGCAATCACACACAGTAAAAGTTACACAGATACAGAAAAATTAAAAAGGATTAACCAAAAACTTTCCAAATTTTGTTAAAGCTCAATCAACATCACTATGCACAGAATTCATAGATATATTTGCACTGGAAACAGAACCAATTACTTCTAATAATTTTTATAAACAAAAATTATATTTGAAGGATGACAACCCCGTCTACATTAAAAATTATAGATTACCCCAAACACAAAAAGGAGAATTAACCAAACAAGTAAATAAGCTAATTAAAGATGATATAATAGAACCTTCAATTTCAGAATATAATACTCCAATTTTATTAGTTCTTAAAAAATCACTTCCACGAAAAACAGAAAAAAAATGGAGATTGGTTGTTGACTACAAGTAAATAAAAAATTAGCAGCAGACAAATTCCCACTCCCAAGAATTGATGACATTCTAGATCAACTTGGAAGAGAAAAATATTTTTGATGCCTAGACCTTATGTCAGGTTTTCATCAAATAGAATTACACCCAGACTCTAGGGACATTATTTCATTCACTGCCGAAAATGGCGCATATAGATTCAAAAGATTACCATATGGATTAAAAGTAGCCCCAAATTCATTCCAACGAATGATGACATTAGCATTCGCTGGCCTTAAACCATCTCAAGCATTTCTCTACATGGATAATTTAGTTGTATTAGGTTGTTCAGAAAACCATATGCTAAAAAATTTAAGAGACGTGTTCTCTACATGCAGAAAACACAACTTAAAATAATACGAGTATTCTGTAATTCTGTCTAATATCAAGTCACTAAATTTTAGATATTTCATTAGATACAATTTTAGTGACTAGAGATGATTCCGGTATTCTATAAGAGAAAGTCACAAGAATCTACCATAGTCTCTCTCTCTCTCATTTAAGGTGTGGTGAATACAAAAATTGCATAAATTTTAAGTAACGCTTTTGTCACTCGCCCTATAGATGTCGATGTAGCCCAGGCGTTAAGCGTCCGGATTATGACGCGGGAGCTCGCAGGTTCAAGTGCTGGTCTGCGAACAGTAAATTTTTATTTTTTTTAAATTTTTTTTTTTAATTTATTTAACTTTTTTTAAACATATAAATACTTATAATTCGTAAATTCACTTTATTTTTAATTTTTTCAATTTTTTTTACAATTTTTCTTTAATTAATTTCGTTTGTTACCTGCCTACAAGTAGATGACAAATTAGTGACTCTTTATTGAGACTAGAGATGTGAGGCAGTTTACTGAATACCAAATTGTATCAAATATGAAATAGACCACGAAATGTCTCTATTAGTGACTAGATACAGCTTACAGAATTGAGGTATAAATATAGTTTAAAAAAACTAAAACGCACGCTTTTAGAGAGTATTGAACTAAAAAGTTGAAAACAATTTTAAAACCCCTACACAGTTGTATTGTAGAAAAAGCGTGGTCCGCTTTATTTCATAATCTTCGTTTTTTATTTAATTTTGTTTACCTTTTTATTGCAATATTCTTTAAAAGCGTGTTTTTTTTGCTGATGGTGATGGTGACGGTGATGGTGATGGTGATGGTGATGGTGATGGTGATAGTGATAGTGATGGTGATAGTGATAGCACGGCCATCGGGCCAACAAAGCCAAGCAAACCACTCCCCTGCAAATACGGCCTACGAGGTGCCGATAGCTTAGACAAGCCAAATAAAGTGGTAGCCAGCGTCCGGTCACGACATCAGCAACGTTGCAGTGATACATAGACGCAGCTGAGTGAGGCCTCCTTGTGACCCGTCTCCACGACCATCTGCAACCGCGTCGTTAGATGCTATGTTCCATTTCGTTTACTCCATCGATGGTGATAGTGATGATGGTGATGGTGATAGTGATTATGATGGTGATTGTAATGGTGATGGTGATGGTGATGGTGATGGTGACGGTGATGGTGATGGTGATGGTGATGGTGATGGTGATGGTGACGGTGATGGTGATGGTGATGGTGATGGTGATGGTGATGGTGATGGTGATAGTGATAGTGATAGTGATGGTGCTGGTGATGGTAATTGTGATGGTGATGGTGATAGTGATGGGGATGGTGCTGGTGATGGTGATGGTGATTGTGATAGTGATGGTGATGGTGATAGTGATACTGATGGTGATGGTGATGGTGATTGTGATTTTGATGGTGATGGTGATGGTGATGGCGATGGTGATGGTGATTATGGAATAAAGCGGACCACGCTTTTTCCACAATACTACTGTGTAGAGGTTTTAAAATTATTTTCAACTTTCTAGTTCAATACTCTCTAAAGTGTGAGTTTTAGTTTTTTTAAACTATATTTATTTTTTACTGTTTAGTCAAATGTCCTATGAAATAATCGATAAATATATCGAAATATAAAGAAGTCCAAACGAAACCTCTGCACCTCCCCTTTAGTTTGATACCCATATTGTAGCGAAATTTTACGGTTTTGAACAATCACATTTTGACGATAGCTCAGTTATCGATAAATTTATGGAAATATATCGAAGTCCAAATGAAACCTGGGGCTTCTCCCTCTCGCTTGATACCCATATTTTAGAGAAATTTTAAGGTTTTTGGGCAATCACATTTTGACCGATTACTCAGTTATCGCTAAGATTATGGTAATATATGGAAGTCCAAATGAAACCTGGGGCTTTCTCCTGCCGTTTGATACCCATATTGTAGGAAAATGTTAAGATTTTTGGGAAATCACATTTTTACCGATAACTCAGTTATCGATAAATTTATCGATGTCCAAATGAAACCTGGGGCCTTCCCCTTTCGTTTGATACCCATATAGTAGGGATATTCTAAGGTTTTTGGTCAATCATATTTTGACCGATAACTCAGTTATCGATAAATTTATCGAAATACATCGAAGTCCAAATGAAACCTGGGGCCTTCCCCTTTCGTTTGATACCCATATTGTAGGGAAATTATAAGGTTTTTGGGCATTCACATTTTCACCGATAACTCAGTTATCAATAAATTTATCGAAATATGTCGATGTTCAAATGAAACCTGGGGCCTTCCCCTTTCGTTTGATACCCTATTGTAGGGAAAATTTAAGGTTTTCGGGCAACCACATTTTGACCGATAACTCAGTTATCGATAAATTTATCGAAATATATCGATGTCCAATTGAGACCTGGGGCCTTCCCCTTTCGTTTGACACCCATATTGTAGGGAAATTTACAGGTTTTGGGTCAATCATATTTTGGCCGATAACTTAGTTATCGATAAATTTATCGAAATATATCGAAGTCCAAATGAAACCTGGGGCCTTATTGTAGAGAAATTATAAGGTTTTTGGGCATTTACATTTTGACCGATAACTCAGTTATCGATAAGTTTAGCGAAATATATCGATGTCCAAATGAGACCTGGAGCCTTCCCCTTTCATTTGATACCCATATTGTAGGGAAATTTACAGGTTTTCGGGCAACCACATTTTGACCGATAACTCAGTTATCGATAAATTTATCGAAATATATCGATGTCCAATTGAGACCTGGGGCCTTCCCCTTTCGTTTGACACCCATATTGTAGGGAAATTTACAGGTTTTGGGTCAATCATATTTTGGCCGATAACTCAGTTATCAATAAATTTATCGAAATATGTCGATGTTCAAATGAAACCTGGGGCCTTCACCTTGCGTTTGGTACCCATATTGTAGGAAATGTTAAGATTTTTGGGAAATCACATTTTTACCGATAACTCAGTTATCGATAAATTTATCGATGTCCAAATGAAACCTGGGGCCTTCCCCTTTCGTCTGATACCCATATTGTAGGGAAATTATAAGGTTTTTGGGCATTCACATTTTCACCGATAACTCAGTTATCAATAAATTTATCGAAATATGTCGATGTTCAAATGAAACCTGGGGCCTTCCCCTTTCGTTTGATACCCATATTGTAGGGTAAATTTAAGGTTTTCGGGCAACCACATTTTGACCGATACCTCAGTTATCGATAAATTTATCGAAATATATCGATGTCCAATTGAGACCTGGGGCCTTCCCCTTTCGTTTGACACCCATATTGTAGGGAAATTTACAGGTTTTGGGTCAATCATATTTTGGCCGATAACTCAGTTATCGATAAATTTATCGAAGTCCAAATGAAACCTGGGGCCTTATTGTAGAGAAATTATAAGGTTTTTGGGCATTTACATTTTGACCGATAACTCAGTTATCGATAAATTTAGCGAAATATATCGATGTCCAAATGAGACCTGGAACCTTCCCCTTTCATTTGATACCCATATTGTAGGGACATTTTACGGTTTTTGGGCCACTGAGGCTTAGACCGAACGAGAGTCACATACATACAAGCAAACAAACAAACAAACCAACAAGCAAACATACAAGTGAAGCTAATAAAAGCGTGGTAATTACATCCAGATAAATGCTTATTTTACAGCCAAGAGGTAACATATTTAGGACATAAATGCACAAACAAGGGAATATTACCCGACCCAAGCAAATTTGAAACAGTTCAAAATTACCCAACACCAAAAACAGCTGACGAAGTTAAAAGACTTGTAGCCTTCTGTAGCTATTACAGAAGATTTGTACCGATCTTTGCAGAACATTCAAGAAAGTTAACAAGGCTTTGCAAGAAGAATGTTTCCTTCGAATAGACAGAAGAATATCAAAAAGCTTTTGTCCATCTAAAGGAAGCATTAATTAGTCCAAAACTTTTGCAATACCCAGATTTCGATAAAGAATTCAGCATAACAATAGACGCTAGTGGGTACCCTTGTGGGGTAGCCAAGAACATGATGGCAAACAGTTACCAATTGCTTACGCTTCAAGGTCCTTCACAAATGCGAAACCAACAAAGGCACAATAGAAAAAGAACTGGCTGCAATCCATTGGGCCATAACCTTCTTCAGACCATACGTCTATTGTAGAAAATTCTTCGTAAAAACCGACCATCGCCCATTAACATACCTATTTTCAATGAAAAGTCCTTCATCTAAGCTGACACGAGTAAGATTAGATTTAGAAGAATACGATTTTGAGGTGGAGTATATAGCTGGTAAAGAAAACCATATCGCGGATGCATTATCCCGCATAACTATTACAAACTTAAAAAATATGTCAGTGGAAGCAAGCAAAATATTTAAAATAACAACAAGATCAACAGCTAAAAAGACCAGTAATAAAACTGGAATTAAAGAAAGTCACAAAGAGAGCCCCAAAATTTACGAAGCGCTAAATAAATTTGAAGTAAAAAGACATGTCGAGCTCGTTTTCAATCCTCCGAAATTGTATTTCAAAAAATTAAAGAAAATTTGTAGCAATTTTGATACAAGCAACCTAATTGTTGAGGATAAGATTGACATAGGACAATTCTTTACCAGGCTCGAAAGAGAAGCCGGCAATTTAGGACTTATACAAGTACAGTTGTCCTTAGGGGACAAATTGTTTAAAAAGAATTATACTGCAGTAGGCAAATTTATGGAAATGAGAAATAAAGTTCTCAAAAAGTTAACAATCGCTCTAACCCCAGAAGTTATATGTATGACAAACCCCGTGAAAATTAAAGAAATTCTGCACAACTATCATGACGATCCTATTAATGGTGGCCACCCAGGAATAAATCGCATGTCAGATAAAATCAAGCAGAAATATAGCTGGCTGAATATGAAAAATTACATATGAAAATATGTAACGAACAGCATCCACTGCAAGAAAAATAAAATTAATAAACATATCAATGAACCAATGACAATAACGGAGACACCCCCGAAGGCATTTGATATTGTACAAATTGACATAGTCGGCCCATTGCCAAAGTCAATAAATGGAAACGAATATGCAGTTACCATTATATGCGATCTAACCAAATATTTGGTAGCGATTCCAGTTCCAAGCAAACATGCAACAACTGTCGCTAAAGCCATATTCGAGCATTTCATCCTGATTTATGGCCAAATGAAAACAATTTTAACAGACATGGGCACAGAATACAAAAATAACCTGTTCAAAGAACTGTGTAAATTGTTAAAAATTGAGCATAGAACTTCTTTGGGTACTGTAGAACGCAGTCACCGGACATTCAACGAATATATGCGTGCATACATATTCAGTGACAAAGACGATTGGGATGAATACCTCATGTATTTCGCTTATTGTTACAATACAACGCCATCGACAACACATAATTATTGTCCTTTCGAACTAATATTCGCAAAACAACCATCAAATTAATTTAATTAATTTTTGAAGGAAGATAAAATTAGCCCGATATACAACCATGAGGCATAAGACAAGGAAGTAAAATACAAACTTCAAATAGCACAGCAAAGAGCAAGAAAACTGATTCAAGAAGCTAAAGAAGAGCAAAAATCCAATTATGGCAAAAATAGCTATAGTAAGGAATTTAAAATAGGAGATTTAGTATTAGTGTAAATTCGACGACGGGGTTCTTCTTTTGCGGCCGTGGCTCAGAATACCGCGGTCGGATTATTTTGGAGGAGGAAATGAAAAGATAGAGACGAGAATTCTCGTTATAATCTGGCCGTTTATTGTACAAAAAATGGTGTTAACAAAGTTATTTAGGTTACCTTAATTATCGCGTGGGAAAATCCTGGGGCTGCGCTGATATCTTAATCCGTACTCGGTTGCTGAAAGAATAGACGGTTGTCACGTCGTTGACAACCGTTGAACCCAAAATCATCATCCGGTTTTAAGGGGAGGTGAACCAACACATGTACACCCACCTGCATGTATATGTGTGCTGACAAAACATGAATAATCATGCATACGTACAGGTGGGTGTGTGGGTGCTTGGAAAGTGACATTAGGGTGTCACCATTTTTAAGATTTTAGGCATCGGGCCTAAACATGCCGGCCCCCTTGCGATACGCAACATTCTGACCAGTCCCGGGATTTCCATCACGCCCTCTCTTATTCTAGGCTCTTAAACCTATCGTGGGGTGCTGGGTAGCACTGTGCCCGCTTTCCTCCTTCCAGCCACCTCCTGAGGTTGAGGTCTGTCACCACCGGTAGTTTGGCCGTGTGGTACCTAGCTGTTAAATAGATAGAAGAGACTTGAAAAATAGAAGTGGTATATTTCTTGCCAGGAATCTCTAGTGCCATAAATGAGAAACAGAGAAAAAAATTTTTTTTTTGTTTTTTATTAGAAAAAGGAGACTTACAACTAAATTTACTCCTAACTTACATGCTAGTAGAACCCGAAAGCACCCACCAAAAGATGGTGCACTGGGCAAAGAGTGACCCGAATGACGATGGCCACGCGTTCGGGGTAACGACGTCGGCGTAGACGTCTCCGCCGAGGGTCAGTTTAACCGGCGCCGACCTATAGAATTGCGGGTCGGCCAAACGAATTTGCTCATAGGGAGCCGCGATTTTGGCGTCGGTATGGTTTGCCGGACTCAGCCGCTGAAAATTACTGATGCACACCGCGTGTGGTGTGATGGTCGTGTTGTTATCGTGCTTCCCGCGGATTCGGAGGAAGCAACCTTGCTCGCCGCCAGAGTGGGTGAGATGCAGCCCTAACCCTTCCGCCAAGCTGCGGTCGATAGCTGTACGGGGTGAGCACGCATCAATTAATGCGCGGACGTAGAAAAATCCGACCCCCGCATCCAGTTTGACCACCGCAGTTGGCGCAAGGGTGGTCATGGGGCGCAACGATGGTCCCATCCTGGCGAGAGCTCCGTCGAATCCGTCGCGGAATCCTCGGGATGGCAGCTGGCGCGGCTGAATGGCCAGTCTACGCTCGTCTCGGCGACTTTCATGGTTGTGTCGTAGCTGGCGCGGCTGAGTGGCCAGTCTACGAGGTTCAGCGTCGGTGCTTAGGGGGCGCGCGGTGAGATGGAGGGCTGTTGTCGCGTTGTATTTGGTGCCGCCGCTCGTGGGCTAGAAGGGGTCGGAACCGCCGTAGTTCCGACACCCCTTGGACCGGTGGGAACGGCCGTGGTTCCGCTACCGGCTCGATGACTTCGCCATCTTCTTGTGTCAGCCCCGTCTCCGAGGCCTGGATGGACAGCAACTCTTCTCGGCTCTCCTCTTCTCTCCTCTCCGTTGCTTGCTCGGCTTGCCACGCTTCTTCCATCTCCGCCTCTTCAACTTGTTGGGCCCAAGTCTTGTAGGCCACCGGCTGGTCGTCTGTTTGGAGGTGGAGGGTGGTGTGATGCTTGTCACCACATCGTCGGCACCTGGCGTCGCTGGTGCATTCCCACACAAAGGGCATGGTTTCGGATACCGGGCGGCCATACGTGCGGCACGTTGGCGTAAGGAAGCATGGCGAGTCATGCTGCAGATAACCGAAAAAAGAAAGAAAGGAAAGAGATTTGAATTATGCATACGGTTGCCCATATACATACGTGGGAGGAAGGTGGCGAATAGCCGAAGTGACGACCTAAGGATCAAATTGAGATTAATTATTTTATAAATTATTTTTCACCAGAACGCGATATTTCCTTATATTTGGTCCTATATCAAATGTTATCCGAACGTTTTTCCTTCTCTGTGGCGATTAAGGCCGGCGACACGTTGCTGCCTTCCCTTGTGGCAATTAAGTCCGGCGACACGTTGCTGCCGACTGGTTGCCGCTTTACATAACCAAACACATCTGAGGCACCCTGTGTGTTCCATTCCCTTTTTTTTGGTTTGTTTATGTCGATCACTTGTCCGCTAGCCGGCGCAAGTGACACTAGTGCTGCTTATTTCCGTTTTTTTCCGTACTCGGTTTTGTTACCGATCCCGGTAGAGAGTGAGTGGCGGTTTTATTTTTGTTGTTCTGTGGGCAGAACAGTCCTGCCCCCCCGAAAAACAAAAACAAATAAATAAATTATTTTTAAAAATAAAAAGGGTTTTTAATTTTAATTTTATTTATATTTTTCAAAAAAAAATTTGTTTGTTTTGGCAAAATTGACCACAAGCTTAATTTTACCCCATATCGTTTATCTCTCTCTGATTTTGGCCGACCGAGTGTAAAAATTAAATTTCTGCTCCCTATTTCTCGATTCGGTATGCGGTAGCGATTTTTGGTACATCGGGTTTTCGGTACCCGATTGTGATGCCAGTATTACATCACTAATATAATATCCGAAAATTTGCATCACTAATTGGCATGATTTTGTACAACCCTGCCTAATTTTGTCAGTGAATGAAATGGATTTGTAGGGAATACAACAAAAACAATTCCATTGTTCATTTTTCTTTACGGGTGTAGAGAAAAATCGAACATTTCATTCGTTTCCGGCAACGCATGGCAGCAGCACACAATCAATTTTGGTAAGTACTTTTTTTTATATCATTGAAAAAATGTTTATTTCTAACCTATTTTTTTCCTTTTAGGTGGATCTGAATCGACGAACTTTACATGTGGTTGGAGCACCCACCCAAAAAAAACAAATAAATTATTTTAAAAATAAGCTCAGATGGTAGAGCGCTCGCTTAACATGTGATTGGAGCAAACAATTTGTCGTGGCATGTAAAATGCCAAAAGGTCTTGGCTTTGGATTTACCCTTGATGCATTTAGTAAATTATTGTCTACGTTAAGGCCACTGACCGCTGACGCAGTGAGTTCAATATGGTTATAAGCGCCATAATTCGGCCTACTACTTCTACCTTCTACGGAGCGGCTTATGGATGTAGCAGGCGACTGATATTGCGCGGTTGGTGTTTGCATTTGTTGTTGCTGCTGCTGCTGATGGAACGCCATAGGCTGATGCAATCCTGTACAAGGTAATGTTGGCTGTATGTGTTGATTTTTTTTTGTTCTGCCGGAATTGGTTGGGACACAACGTTGACTGAGCTTTGTCATAGCTATGGGGCTCTATTCTGAATGGACGCTGAGAATTCTCGGAAATTCGACCCTTCATAACACTTTTTGACGAAAAGTCATTGTTGGATGACCTGTTGCTTGTAGTGTGTTCACCCGTATTGGGAAAATGTTTCGTATGCAAACGCATCGTTGCCGTGGCGGATGAGACACCTGTCGCTGATGAATTTAACTTATCATTAGAAGCTGATGAGGAGGAATCCTCGGTCATAATAGTATCTACAGAGTTCATTGTTTGCGTATGATTATTGCCTGATGTATTCATTAATTGTCCCATAGTATTCTCCCTTGATAAGAAGAAGAGAAACGTTGTCCCATTTCCGACTGAAATTGTATGGCATCCAGTGGTGCATTCAAATACAGCATGCTGGCATCATCGTTTACAGGTAGTGTGCTCTGTGCACTGTCGACAACACCAACCGTGTTATTCGACTCAAGTTGACTGGAACCCATTATTGATGAATAGTTATAATCAACATTTCTAAGCATTTCATCTGTGCCCTCTTCTGGTACGGGTGGTAGACGGGTCGGTTGGAGCAATTCATGAAATGTTAGATCAATGTCTTCAATATGGGGCTGCAGTGGAACAAGTCCAGGTTGTATAAAATCAGCTATACCGGCACCACGAGCTATCTCCCGTGGATCTGGGAATGGAAACGGCCCATTTATTGCCGAGAAGAGAGTATCATTTGTCGTTTCCAATATTTTCCTTCTAGTATGACAGCCTGTGGATTGGTATGTATGTCAGCATCAAATGGCGATGCAAATTGGCAGACCGGTGTCCTTCGTTTTAGAATAAATTGCATATGCCAGCAACGCCAAATAACATTGTTTAATCGTATTTCGTCCTTCCCGCGTAAGCGAATACCTTTGAAATGATTCCACTTTGGGGACGTTAACTTTTGACTGTATGCCAGATTCATGCATTTGAAAAGTTTGGTAAGTGAGGTTTCAATATGTTGTTGTTGTTGTTGTTAACAATGCATTGCCCTGTCTAGAGTGTATGATCATTCCGAAGATCTTCATCAAGCTCTTCTAAGGGGAGTCCAAGGAAACGTGCAGTTTCAACAGGGTTTGTCCAGAGGGACAGATGGGTTAGAAGAGTAGGTTCAAATGAACAATTGAAGAGATGTAGAGTATCATGGGGGGTCCTACCACATGCAGGGCATGTGTTTGAGATTGTGTCATTAAGTCTGGACAAGTAGGAGTTTAACCTTACACTATATCCAGACCTAAGCTGTGCCAGGGTAACTCTTGTCTCCCTTGGTAAGGTGCGTTCTTCTTCAGCAATATCCGGTGGAGGACTGTTCAGAACGGGGTTCACAGGTAGAGATCCGACAAAAGTATCTACCGACTCGGTGTGGATGTCGGTTAGAGCCCGCTTATGATTCTGCAGATCAAACGGCAAGGTAATATGATGCCGGATCTCATCATAATGTTTACGGAGATGTTTCCTTATGTCTCTCGGGGGCGGATCTATGTCCAAAAGATGACGGTTTGGATGTGCTGGCTTGCGGCAGTTCAGAAGGAATTGCTTGCTCAGCATTTCCGCATGCTCTTTTACATTGAGCAGTTTTGCCTCCTGATGGAGGTGAGACTCGGAAGACATGAGGAGACATCCCGTAGCAGTTCTGATGGCAGTATTTTGGCAGACTTGTAACTTCGTCCAGTTGGTGTTATGTACATTAGACGACCATATGGGTGCAGCATAGTCAAAGACTGGTCGGCCAATGGTCTTATATGTAGTCAGCAACGTTTCTTTGTCTTTTCCCCAAGTACTGCCGGCAAGTGACTTGAGGATCTTGTAGCGACCACGTACCTTTGAGACCATTGCAGACACATGACCAGCAAATGAGAAAGTATTATCCAATGTCATCCCTAATAACTTTGGGTGGCTGACAGTTGGTAGCTTAGTGCCGTCAACGAAAATGTCTAATTCATTTCTCACCTGGTGCGTCCACGTCGTAAAAAGCGTCGCCGTTGATTTAGTCGGAGATATCGTCAGATCTCGCTCTGTGAAAAACCTGGAAAGGTCGCAGAGGTAACCGTTGATTTTATTACAGAGTTCATCAGTATAGGGGCCCTTCCCCGTCGCCATTATTGTACAGTCGTCAGCATAAGAAACGACGGAGACACCCTCTGGTGGTGGGGGCATCTTCGATAGATAGAAATTAAACAGTGTCGGGGATAGGACACCACCCTGTGGCACCCCCTGTCTAATTCGTCTTGGTTTTGATGTTGCGTTTCTAAAGTTGACCGACGCCTGCCGCCCATTCAAGTAATTAGCGGTCCATCTCTTTAACCCATCAGGTATTTGTGTTTCTAATAGATCTTGTATGAGAGTGGCATGGTTGACTGTGTCAAAAGCTTTCGACAAGTCAAGTGCCACTAACACAGTCCTGTGATTTGGTTGGTTTTGATTTAGACCGCTATTTATTTGCGTTGTAATGGCATTGAGTGCGGTGGTGGTGCTGTGCAGCTTACGGAAGCCATGTTGATGATTAGCCAGGTGCAGATTTGCGGTGTAATACGGGAGCAAAATGGACTCTAGCGTCTTCACTACCGGCGACAAAAGTGATATAGGGCGATATGAATCGCCTATGTTTGCCGGCTTTCTAGGTTTTAATAATGGAACCACTCTCGCCTTTTCCATATTTCAGGAATGATGAAAGTGTTCAGTGAAAGATTGAATAGAGCCGCTAAGTATTTGTGTCCCTCCTGGCCTAGATGTTTCAGCATCTTCATGGCAATGCCGTCGGGGCCGATGGATTTTGAGGGCTTAGCCTGTCTGATGGCTTCCTTGACCTCTGAGGCAGTGATGACAATGGGCGTGTTTTGGTTTTTGTATTTACGCGCCTGTCGCATGGTTCTACGTTTAGCTCTATCGGGTGGGGAATGTAGTACAAATTGTCTACAGAAGGAGTTCGCACATCCCCTAGGGTCCTTCTTCACCCTGTCACCGAAAGTAATATCTACTTTATCCTTGTGTTGTGTTGGATTAGATAGAGCTTTGACCGTAGTCCATAATTTGCCAACACCGTCAGGGAGGTTGCATTGCTCTAGGTGTTGTTTCCATTTGGCCAGTTTGTGTTTATCGACCAACCTACGAATTTCCGCGTTGAGATCCCTTATACGGGGGTCTGCGGGATTGAGACTTCGCACTTCATCTCTTTCTCTAGCCATGGCAGCTGCCTCCGCGGGGAAATTTGGTCTTATTCGGGATATTCGACCCGCAGGAATGAAGCGTCTAGAGGCCAAGTCAATGATGTTGCGGAAGTCTCGTTCGCCTTTGCGTACGTCCGTAGGAATGGATAGAGCAGCCAAGGATTCGTCCGTATATGCCTGAAAACTGTCCCAGTCCGCCTTGGTAAAGTTGATGTATGTACCATGCTCAGGTGTTATAAAGTCCGTCGGTCGTCCGATGGTAATGACTATTGGGAGATGGTCAGACGCCAACGTGAGTATGGGTCGCCAATTGGTGTTGTTCAATAGTCCTGCACTTACGATAGAAATATCTGGCGAACTATAGCAGTTACCCGATACTCTCGTTGGGGCGTCTCCGTTCAATGTACAGAAAGCCGTATCATCTATTTGTTCTGCGAGTACGTGCCCCCTACTGTCTGCTGGCAAGTTTGAGTGCCACATGTCGTGGTGCGCATTGAAGTCGCCCAGGATCACGCGGTTATCTCCTCGTAATAGCAAGCTAATGTCGGGGTGATAACCGGTGGGGCAACTTGAGACAGGGAGTATGTAGATGTTAATGATTTGCAGATCGACATCTCCTGTACGGATGGTAATACCTTGGCTTTCTAAGATATCATCCGTTCCTTCGATGTCGGTATCAAATTGATGATACTGTACAGAGTTGTGCGTACGAGGTTTCAATATCCAAGTGTGAAGCTACAGCCGGTGATCCTTCGTTACCAATTTCTTGTTGCAAATAATTTTGGTATTTTTTTAGCATCATGTTGTTTCTTTATCTACAATTTGACATGCGAATACAATATATGTCACTCGGAAAGTGCGCGCTGTAATCTCGCGTAATATTTGAAATCAAAGGTTGCGAGCACAAGAAATCCTCTACAATGACATCGCTGTGAAATATAATTTTATTTATATTTGTAGGTATGGACTATTTTTATACCCAGCTGTACTTGTACACAGGGTATTATAACTTTGTTAGGATAACGGTTGGTTGTACAGGTATAAAGGAATCGAGATAGATATAGACTTCCATATATCAATATGATCAGGATCGAAAAAAAATTTGATTGAGCCATGTCCGTCCGTCTGTCCGTCCGTCCGTCCGTCCGTCGGTCCGTCTGTCCGTTAACACGATATCTGAGCAAATAATGAGATATCTTCACCAAATTTGGCATGCGTACTTATTTGGGTTCAGAATAGATTGCTATTGAAAATGGGTAAAATCGGACCATAACCACGCCCCTTTTTCGATATCGAAAATTTCGAAAAACGTATAAAATGGGTTAATTCAATATTAGAAGCAGCTACAATGATAAAATTTGCAATATGTATTGATTTAGATGTTCTAAGGCCGATTTTATAAAAAATTTTGAAAAGGGGGCGTGGTACCGCCCACGTATATTTGAAGAAATTTTAAAATTTTGACTCTTAATAACTTCAGAACAGTTTATGCTAGTATAACGAAATTTCGTAGAGGACATACTATTGTTGTGGTAAATTCAGCTATAGAAAATAAACGAAATCGCTTCGCGACCACGCCTACTTTTTCATAAAAGTTATATTGAAAGGAGGTGGAAATATTGAAAAGTCCATATCTAATTAACTGATTTCGCTATAATAATATAATTTGGTACATACATCAACTTTCATATTCTTTACATAATTTTTTCAAAATTTTGGAAAGTGGGCGTGGCACCGCCCACTTATGAGTCAAGCAATTTTTAAATTCGACTGCTAACAACTTCAGAACGGTGTGAGATAGATTTACGAAACTAGGTACCAGGCATGTTATGTTTATGTAGAGTACTACCACAGAAAATAAGAAAAATCGGTGAACGATCACGCCCACTTTATGTGCACAGCTGGGTATGTAATGTTCGGTTTCACCGGAACTTAGACTTCCTTACTTGTTAATGATGGTTTTATTTTGATTGTCTCGTACACCTTATTCTTGTTTTTCTTTTCTTTTTGTGATGCTCTTAATGGCACTGAACACATATGCAAGTTTTTGTATGATACCACTTGACTACTGATTTTGTATATTATATTTTACTTTATACTAGTTGACCCCGAAAACTTCGTTCTTATTGATTGTTTTTTAACTCAAATAAAGCTTGATACTGCACCGAGTTGAATATGTGGATATCCGTCCAATTGTGTTAAATGCAATTTCTTAACATTTGGAAACGGAGCAATTCGTTTTTTCTCTAATGTTCCAAATTTTATTATTATCAAAATTTGTTCGCGTTTTACACTTTCACCATCACCAAATTCACCACGAAAACCTTTTGTTCACACTTTTGGGGCTCGGGTGTTTATGGGAGGTGGTATCTGCGTTGTCGCAGATCTATTTTAAGATTCGGTGGCAGATTGGTTCGCCTGTCTGCGTTAGGATTTCTGATGTCCTCGTTATGGTTGACGAGTGAATGGGTTGATTTTGGGTCCTCGTTATGGTTGACGAGTGAATGGGGAAATTTTGGGTGAAAAGTAGTGAGAGGTACGGGGAAGGTAGTGGTATACGGAGTGGAGGGAGAGTGGATGGTTAGGAGGAGGCATCGGGCCTCGGAAACTCCATTCCATCTGTCGGGAGCATGATCAGTTTGACCAACGGTCTTCTGGTCTGACCCTTCTCGGTCATGAGGTCGACGACACGTACTCGGTTATCTTCGCCGGGGTGTACGTTGGTAACTCGACCGCGCCTCCATTCGTTTGGAGATAAGTTGTCCTCCTTAATGACAACTAGATCCCCCACCTTTATGTTTTGTCTTGACTGCTTCCACTTCACTCTTTTTTGAAGTTCGGACAAATATTCCACCTTCCATCGCTTGCAGAAGGTATGATGGAGGGCCTTGAGCTTCTGCCATCTGTTAATCATGGATGCAGAGCTTTCATTGACGTTTTGTTCTGGTGGAGCCATAAGATGACTTCCAGTGAGGAAGTGCCCAGGTGTCAGTGGTTCTAAATCTGACGGGGGACTTAATGGTCGCGGGACTTAATGGTCGCGAGTTGAGGCAGGCTTCAAACCTACATAGTAGCGTATGGAACTCTTCATGCGTGAATTTGTGGGCTGAGGCTACTTTCTTGAAATGGCCTTTGAAGCTTTTAACGCCTGCCTCCCAGAGTCCCCCCATGTGTGGAGCCCCTTCTTGAATGAAATGCCATGTCATTAATTGATGGCTGTATTTCGAAATCGTTTGATCTCTTGCGTCCGCTATAAAGACCTTAAATTCGGATGGTAAAGATCGTGACGATCCGACAAAGTTAGTACCATTGTCAGAGTAAATGTTTTTCGGGCATCCTCTTCTAGCTATGAAACGCGAAAGGGCTGCTAGAAAGGATGGGGTACTAAGATCACTGGTCGCTTCCAGATGGATCGCTTTGGTGGTTAAACAGACGAAAAGGCAAACGTAGCCTTTTGATAGTCGACACCCTCTCCCTCGGAAACTTTTAATATCGAATGGGCCTGCAAAGTCGACCCCGGTATTAGTAAAAGCGTACGTACTCCTCAAAATAATGTTGCTTCTGATATAGTTTAATCAAGATCTGAGTCGTTGTCTTTATCTCATCGGATGAGATTAGGCACGACTTTTCTTGAAAGGAAGCTTTTGTTGTATGATAGTACCCTCAAAGCCCTAGGTAAATCCGAAAACCGATCTAGAGTCTCGATTTCTTTTCGCTTCGATATTGCGTAGGTTTGCGCTCTCTTTTCCTCCACGGATGTATGAAACTCGGTTTCTTGTGCTGGCCACCCTGAATTGTCTTCTTGTAACCAAGAAGGTCCCTGCCACCACAAAGAATTGTTAAACAAATCCGTTGCCGGTATTCCTCTGCTTCCTAAGTCTGCCGGACTCGATTCCGAGTTGACATGATGTCAGTGCTTACTTCCGACCAAGTCGATGATCTTGGTTATCCTGTGTGCGACGAATGTTGACCAGGAACATGGTGGTTTCCGCATCCATGCTAAAACGATGGTGGAATCCGTCCACAAATGTTGTTTTACCTGCCCTAATTTTATGATTCGGAAAATCGATTCCATTATCTCCGCCAAAAGTACGGCTCCGCAGAGTTCCAAGCGCGGCAGTAAAATTGTTTTTACTGGCGCTACTCTAGTTTTGGCGAGAAGAAGATTGACGAAGATCTGGTCATCCTTTTTTACGCGCAGGTAGACGGCTGCAGCATATGCTATTTCTGACGCGTCACAAAATCCATGGATTTCGACCTCATCTTCTGGTGAAAAGCTTGGCGATGGCGGATAGTATTGCTCGTTTCGTGAGCTGTTTACATTCGTCCAGTGACCTTGCCTTAAAATAAAAGAGGTCCGAATGAGCATTCCATCTAATGCCCAAAGCCTTAACGGTGCTGGTGTCTTCGAACGCCAGGAAGTCCTCGGTCAGCCGATCCGCTCTTAAGATGTCGTTGAGAATTTCCTCGGAATTCGATGTCCATTTCCGAAGTGGGAATCCAGCGGAGTGTAAGACCTGGCGAATTTCATCTCTCGGTGCACAATTAACCCCAAACGTGACTGTCTTTAACTCAAAAAGACCTATCGGTTCTTGTGGTGATGTGCGGTAAACTATCCTTTGAAATTTGGAATGATTTTCGTTCATCCAAATTTGTCTATACATCTTCTCGATGTCACTGTTGAAAACATATCGATATAATCTCCAACGCATAATTAGGATTGGGAGATCTGCCTGAAGAACTGGCCCTGGTAGGAGAATGTCGTTTAGACTTATACCGTTTGCCGTTGGGCTTGAGGCATTAAAAAACGACCCGCACCTTTGTGGTGGTAGACTCCGCCTTTACAATGGCGTGATGGGGCAAAAAATAGTTATCAGACGACTCAGCTGATACCAGGCAGTAATTTTTTGCATATGCCCTAATGTCTCGTATTCAGCCAGGACCCTGGTATGCTCTTTTCCTAATTCTGGGTCCTTTGCTAACCGTTTCTCATTCCTAAAGAATTGCGAACACGCCCTCCTAAGAGACCCACCTATATATAGCTTATCTGGGTACTCCTGTCTGAATGGTAGGGAGACTACATATTTCCCATCCTCGTTCCTATGCGTAGTTTACTTATATAACTTTTCGCAGTATTTATCATCTGCGTTTGGACTCTTTTGTTTAGGCAGATTTTCCAACTCCCAGAACTTTGTGAGTTCTTTGTCCAAAGCGACTTCGCTGTAAAAGGACACTATATTAGTTGTTGGACTCGGTGACTCCACGTGGCCGGTGAGTATCCAACCGAATACAGTTTCTTGGGCCAGAAGTGTATTCAGGACGTTCTTCTTCAGCCCACCTAGTATAATTTGCGGGTATACATCTCCGCCTAGTATGATGTCAACTTCCTCGTTGACATAAAATCGTTTATCTGCCAAGACTAAGTCTGGAAAAGCCTGCATAGTCATAGCTTCGACATGGCAGGATGGCAGATTTCCAGTTAGTTTGGCCAGAATTAACACGGATGTGGTTAGGCTGAAGTCAGGGTCCACTGTTGAACGCAGTTCGTTGTTGGATGCCTCCTTGACTTGGGCCGACACGGCATTCGTTATACCCGATACGCGGGCATTCATTTTCTTTGCCGGTAAGTTGATTCTGCGCTTCAGACGTTCTGTCATAAATGAACATTCTGACCCAGAATCTATCAGTGCTCTAGCTGGGAAGTTTGTACCATTATGACGAATGGTTACTCTAGCTGTCCCTAGCAGCACACCTGCACTTGAATGTACGTGGCAGGATTTTACGTTTTTATCGTTCGCCTCCCGTCTCCCCTGTGATTGCGTAGAAGTGGAAGCACCATTATCCATATTGTACTGGGTGGTGTTGTTTGTTTCCTGGTTCTGCCGCGTTTCTATATGTAGGAGCGTGTTGTGTCGAGAGTGGCACTTGCTGCAGTCGTATGAGCTTGGGCACTTCGTCACGGTATGTCCCGGAGACAGGCAGTTCAAACACCCCTGATTGGTTTTTATAAAATTAACTCGCTCTTCCGGCGTTAATCTCAAAAACCGGGGGCATTCTCGTAGTCTATGGCGAGTAGATTTACATTTGGTGCACATTAATTTTGTGACCTTTACTTGGTAGGTACCAAGCTTTTTTGCAGGTGGTTCGGTCATTTTTTTCGTAGCTTGCGGCTTTTGGACTTGCGAACTTGCAGTCCCCACAAACCCAGACACTGTTTCGAGTGTCTGGAAACGATTTGACAAGAATTTGTCCATATCCTCCCATTTGGATATTTCCACCTTGTGGTCTATGCTTAGCTCCCATAGACCAAGCGTACTCTCTGGCAACTTAGTCGAGCACAGATATGTAATAATTGCGTCCCAATTTGATGTGTCAATTGGACTTTTTTCCACTATATCCCTCGCTTCCCCTTTTGTCTTATTGACGAGATGAAAAAGCTTCTCAACGGGCGTTAGGCGTTTGTTCAAAATATAAATGGCCGTGAACATATCCCTAAATGTGGGCCATGAGAGATAATCGCCTTTGAATACTTCAGTATCGCATGGAGGCAGGCGGATACTATGTTCACGTTCAGATGGTTCTACGGGGGATTTTTCGGGTTTGGACATTTTTTTTGGCGTGTAGCCATGTTTGACCTGCAGCGCAAGTAAGTTGCGTATGTGTTTTTGTACTTCTTTTTTACAGAAGCTATATCGTCGGAGTCTAACTTATTTGAGCCCATTAGCTCATCATACGCCGCTTTGGCTTTCTTCCACATAGCTTTTAAGTCGTCTTGTTGCAGACTTAGTGTGTGTTTGGAATGAGTGGCCACATCTGCTCCATTGTCGTCAGACTCGAACTCAGTGATGTTATCAGCTAATCTGATGAAGTTATCCATTTTTATCTCAACTGAGTGTGGGTTTTAGGTAGACAGAGAAAAGAGGGAGATCAATGATGGCTGAATGGGTGAGACTTTAGAGATTGCCCCAGGGAACTGAAACGCCAAAAATAACTTCTCCAACACAATTTCAATAACCACCGTTGTTTGAATAATTATTTGATTATTTATTTTAATATTCAAAACTCTTTATTGATGCCGACTTGGCCGTATTGTCTGACCCCTTGTTCAAAAAATATGTCGCAACAACAACACTGGCTTATTCGCCACCCACACACGTATATACAGGTTATGTGGAAATTTGATTTTCGCAAAAAAAATTTTAATTAAAAGTGCGCGGTACACCTAAACGAGCGAGAAAGTGAATTTTTAGTGAAATTCAAGAGATTTAAATCGTGAAGTGAACTACTAGCCTTCGATTACACTATTTTGTGCGCGTTAAAACAAAAAACACCAACAATCGAAAGGCTCTGTGAAATGTGAGGTTATGTTACCTCTTACTTTGCGCTGTGTCTGGAAAACCTTACCGCTGGTGGGGGGATAAACCAGATAGTCGCAAAGCCGAACTTTAACAAATTATGTGGCAAATCAGTTATTAATTTCACTTTCGCTTAAACCGGAATCACTTTCTTCGCACTTACGTTTGGGTGAATCGCGGCACTTTTCAAATTAAATATGTTTCACATTAACAAAATAATTGGCAAGAAATATGACCAACTAACGTTGCTTTGATGCGGTGAAGTTCAAGTGTGGACAAAATCAGAATATGTTGTGGCTGTAACTTGTGCAATACCCGAGAATATTCTTGAGATGCTGCAGGTCTGGAATCCGTCTCTGCCGACGCAGGATTGGGGCGTCAATCTGGTCGATGATGTGGTTGGGCTCAATAGACAGGTGGTTATCACTCTGAATAAGGAGGCGCTCGAGCCCCTTAAACGGTGCAACGGACGAGTGCATTACGGCTTGGGTCAGATCGTGATCCACGTATACCCTGGCGATGCACAGCGCGCTGCTATTCCGGACGCTCCGGAGGACTCGGAGATCGAGGCATCGGAAGGGGAAGCAGAGGAGTCCGACGCGGAAAGTATGTTATCCGCCACGTCAAATTGCGATGGTGCTGCGAACAACTCGGCGATAGAAGAAAGCCTGCTTGACGAAGAAGGCCTCGACGTCACGATCGTGGCTAAACCTGAGCACACTAACGTTGATGCTGCTTCAGACAGCAGGGTTCCCGCCACGCCAAATCGTGCAAGTGCTCTGAACAACTCCTCGTTGAGAGACAGCCCCCGGAACAGGCCAGACCTCGACGACACGCTGGCGGCGGGGAAGTCTGAGCTCTCTCATGTTGGTGGTGCTCCAGATAAATCTGCACAAATCTAAAGCAGCCTCGGCTGTTTTAAGCAGTCGTCTTTCTAAAGGCGACGTAGACGTGGTCCTTATCCAAGAGCCCTGGGTCAATAGCTCTAGGATCTGTGGATTGGGGACTAAGGGGTACAAGCTCATCCAAGCCAATGATGAGGGCAAGGTCAGAGCCTGTATTTTGGTAAAGTCTGAGCTAAACACCTTTCTATTACCCAACTACTCAAATGGTGACGTTACAGCTGCCAGCTTAACAGTCGGCAGCACCAGCCTAACGATGGCGTCGGTCTATATGCCCTATGACGCCGAAGAACCTCCTCCACAAAAGGCGGTGAAAGATCTGGTGGATAATTTCTGTACGGGCCATCTTATTATTGGAGCTGACGCTAATGCTAACCTACTAACAACTTTTATAACTAAAGCTCGTAGGGAGGTTATAGACCTCACTGTTTGTAGCGAAGGCGCTTATGAGTGGGTCAGAAAATGGCGTGTTCTTGATGAGCATTCATTTTCTGACCATCGGTACATAGAAATTGTGTTAGACTTTATTGTTGAGCAGCCAGTTATGAAACGAAATCCACGCAACACTAACTGGCAGCTACATAACCAAATATTAGCTAGGGACCTACCAGCATTACCTCCACAAGCCCCCTCATCAATGGGAGAACTGGATGATCTGGTAACGACCTTTACAACGGCGCTCTCAAATGCCCTAGAGCAGGCTTGTCCAGTACCAAAACCACGCGGCAAACATAGACCCCACTGGTGGTCTTACGACCTGGATTCGTTCCGTATATCAGGCAGGAAGCAATTTAACAAGGCCAAGAGCATCGGTACGGAGCCTGAATGGCTCGAATATAAAGCTAAACTGAGGGCCTATAAAAAGGCTCTAAGGCAAGCGAAGAGAACTTCGTGGAGAAATTTCTGCACCGGGGTCGAAAAAGTCGATGATACAGCGAGACTTAGACGAGTGCTATCAAAAACTCAAACAGCCATTAGCTATTTACGGAAGCCTGACGGATCTTGGACCAGCACGGAAGGGGAAACCCTGGAGCTGCTCCTGAACACACACTTTCCGGGGAACTTGTATGATGCACCTGTAGCATCTGCAACAAACCTGGCGGTAAACACACCCATTACGGAGGAAAGGGTAAGGTGGGCAATCAAAAGTTTTGAGCCGTTCAAGGCAGCTGGGCCAGACGGGATTTTCCCCGCACAACTCATAAACACGCTGGAAATATCAGCTAAATGGCTGGTAGTTCTCTATTCAGCCTGCCTGGCTCTTAATTACATTCCGTGCTCCTGGAGAAGCGCCACGGTAGTCTTTATTCCAAAGGCTGGGAAGGCCTCACACTATGAGCCTAAAGACTACAGACCGATCAGTCTCTCGTCTTTTGCACTTAAAACCTTCGAGAGGATAATTAGCGATTATCTCTCCTCTACTATTGATAGCAACCTTATTTCTAGCTATCAACATGCATACACCAAAGGTAAATCAATGGAAACTGCGCTCCACAGCCTAGTCTCTATTGTTGACAAATCATTGCACGAAAAGGAGTACTGTCTCGTGGCCTTTCTGGACATCGAAGGAGCTTTCAACAATATAAGGCCGGAGGCTATTAACACTGCTTTAACAAACCTGGGCATAAATAGGTCTCTTATTGGACTAATTGATCAACTACTAAAGGGAAGGAAAATAGTTTCTTCACTGGGAACAGTTGATCTTTCACGCTATGTCACAAGAGGAACGCCTCAGGGTGGTGTTCTCTCCCCGCTCCTATGGAACCTCACCGTAAACTCGCTGCTACGAGACACAAGGTGGGGGGGCGGGAAGATAGTGGCATATGCAGACGATTTAGCTATTGCATATAGGGGCAAATTCCCACAAACCCTGTGTGACTTGATGCAAGTAGCACTGCGAGAAGTTTCTTCATGGTCCTCTCGCTGCGGACTTAGCATCAACCCGGGAAAGGTGGAGCTTGTCCTTTATACCAGGCGGTACAAGATACCACCGTTGAACCTACCAGAACTAGATGGCGTGCGCCTGAACTTAGCTGACAACGCCAAATTCCTAGGCACAGTTCTAGATAGAAAGCTTAACTGGAAGGAGAATGTCATCCAGCGCCAGAGGAAAGCGTGCATTGTACTTCACACGTGTAAAAGAGCCATTGGCAAAAAATGGGGGCTCAGCCCCAAAATTTGCAGATGGATCTACACTGCGATAATCCAGCCAATTATGCTGTATGGAGTCGTGGTATGGTGGCCTGCGCTAAGAAAGGCAACAAACCTAAATCTGTTAGGGAAAGTCCACAGATCGAGCATGATCTGTATAAGCGGGGCGTTAAGAACAACGCCCAATGAAGCTCTCCAGGCCATTCTTGGCTTTTTGCCACTCGATCTGGAAGGGTACCGGGCAGCAGCAGCATCGGCTGTGCGTCTAAGGGAAACGTCCGTCTGGGGCGCAAGCACTATTGGACACTCCTGTATTCTAAGATCTTACAGCTTTCTCCCTCTGAGCACAGATCGGTGTGCGACCACAACAGTCGGAGATTGTTGTTTTAGAATAAACATTCCCAGCAGGGAAGACTGGGAGAACATAGATCGGTGTCCCGCTACTAATGGCGGCACTTTTATATACACCGACGGCTCGAAGTTAGACGGCAGAGTCGGAGGAGGGGTTTACTAAAGGGATTTGGACCTAGAACTCTCCTTTAGACTACCTGATCACTGCAGCGTCTTCCAGGCTGAAGTTTCTGCAATCATGGACGCCGTGACTTGGATAGGTGAACGCACCATCGGACAGGATATCTGTATTTTCAGCGACAGCCAAGCGGCCATCAAATCCCTTGGCTCTTACTCGTTTAACTCTGAACTGACGCTCAGCTGTCGTCGATCTCTTCAAGAGATGGCCCAACAGAACCGCGTGAACCTCACATGGGTCCCGGGACACAGGGACATTGAGGGAAACTGTAGGGCAGACGAACTTGCCAGGCAGGGCACGACCAAGCAGATTCTTCAAGATAAAGAGCGCATAGGTATGCCGTTTGCCACGTGCAAGCTAATGCTGAAGGAGCATACACTCCGCGAAGCCAACGAAAGATGGCTACAAGCCCCAGGGTGCCGGATATCCAAGCAAACCTGGCCAAAATGCGATCTTAAAAGATCTAGACACATATACGCCCTAAAAAGGAAGGAAATCTCCATATTAATAGGTGTTTTAACCGGGCACTGCCTTATTGGTAGGCACGCAGCAAGGCTAGGCGTTCCCTACCGACGATGCTGCAGAAGTTGCAAAGAGGATGAGGAAGAGGAAACGGTGGAGCACCTCATCTGCAACTGCCCGGCCTTAAGCGGAGCGAGAAGGCGCTCTCTGGGAGTTCCCTTCCTGGTTAGCTTAAGCCAGGTCGCGGAGCTAGACATAAAGGACTTGATGGCCTTCATCAAGTTATCAAAATGGTTCGAGGAGGGGTAGCGGTGTCGGTTAGGAGTGTCAGTCCCGGGTTTCGGCTATATGGAGAGTCCCGACAGCACTGGGATTTTCCATATGGCCGGGCCCCGGGACTGACTTTCCTAGAGTTTGGTGGTATCACAACGGGCCTTTCATTACTGGCCTAGGTGTGCCTTTGCGGCAGCCACTTCTACCTACCTAACTTGTGCAATAAATGGCAGAGTGGTGTGGTCAAAAGGCTGCTTATGTTTGTGGTTGTAGCTTTTGCAAATAGTGCACTGTTGAATATAGTGGATAGTTTTTGTGGCAGGCTGTGATTACAAACGGCTTTGTGTTTTTTGGACAGTTTTTTCTTCGCTGTAGTGGTCGAGTAATGGACTGTAGATTCTTTTTGTGCTGGTTCTAAAATTGAACGGCGAGATGGACCATGTAAATTCGACGACGGGGTTCTTCTTTTGCGGCCGTGGCTCAGAACACCGCGGTCGGATTATTTTGGAGGAGGAAATGAAAAGATAGAGACGAGAATTCTCGTTATAATCTGGCCGTTTATTGTACAAAAAATGGTGTTAACAAAGTTATTTAGGTTACCTTAATTATGGCGTGGGAAAATCCTGGGGCTGCGCTGATATCTTAATCCGTACTCGGTTGCTGAAAGAATAGACGGTTGTCACGTCGTTGACAACCGTTGAACCCAAAATCATCCTCCGGTTTTAAGGGGAGGTGAACCAACACATGTACACCCACCTGCATGTATATGTGTGCTGACAAAACATGAATAATCATGCATACGTACAGGTGGGTGTGTGGGTGCTTTCAAAGTGACATTAGGGTGTCACTATTTTTAAGATTTTAGGCATCGGGCCTAAACAATTAGTTAGAGAAGAGGCCTCCCATAAGTTAGAGAATAGATATACAGGACACTATAAAGTTAAAACCATTGATAAGAACAACAACTATACTTTAATTCCACATAGCATAGGAGATAGCAATAAAAACAAAAAGGAAATCGTAATTCATAAGAATAGGCTTAAACCAATTTAAAACCTTTTAAAATAAGTATGGCACTTTATCCATTATAATTTAGTAATAACAAAATAACAAAAAAAAGAGAAAAGAAAAACACGTAACAAAACAATGGTAACAAGATCCTAAAACAATTAAAATTTTGTCAACCCAAACCAACATCTAGCGGTTCATTGAATCAGTCAAATAGATATATATAGTTGACTACAAATATATGGGCCATTCCATATGAAATTTAGCACTAAAATTTAAAAATGCCCACTATATTATTTTTTTCTGCTGAGATTGGAAAATAAGTAAACACCTATTTTTTTATTTCACCCATAGTTTTCAATTTTTTGAGTTATGAATTTTTGAATTTTAGGCATTTTGAAAATTGAATTATGTTATGTATAACGCTACGTGAACTATTGGTCGCAGGGTAGGCCAAAATGTACATAACTTCGCATAACTCAACAACCGTTTAAATGACCACTCTGAAATTTTTACTAAAATTATTAAAATTCCAATTTATGGGTAAATAAAAAAAAAACGAAATTCAATTATACTCTTTTTCCTCAATTACAAATTGTTTATAAAAATTTTGTAAAAAATGATTTTTTAGATAGATCTAACATTCATTAAAAAAAAAAAAAACTAATGGCGGCGATATACCAACAGGTTATCATAACCTCTAACGAGACTTTTAGCCGAGCTTCTCTTTCCAACTTGTAGTGTGTTGCTTTTGAGCTTTCCTACAAGTTGGCGGGACCTACAGTTTTTTGCCGACTCCGAACGGCACTTGCAAAGCAAATGAATTTTTTGGTGAGAAACTTCTCATGTCAGAAATACACCCGGAGAGTTTGCCAAACTACTGCCGAGGGGCGACCCCGTTTAGAAAAATTGTTTTTCTAAATAATTTTTGATGTTACTTTTGCCGGGCATCGAACCGCCACGACTTGGTGTAGAAGGCCGAACACTTAACCGCTACACCACGGCGGCCGCCGTCCTAAAATTTGATCAAATTCCGTCAATTGGTTCACGAGCTAGAAAGTAATGAAAAAATTCCATTTTAAAAATGCCTAAAATTCAAAAATTCATAACTCAAAAAATTGGCCACTATGGGTGAAATAAAAAAATTGGGGTCGACTTATTTTCCATTCTCAGCAGAAAAAAAAATATAGTGTCATTTTTAAATTTTAGTGCTAAATTTCATATGGAATGACCCATATATATCTTTTTTTTTTAAGGAGGAAGGTGTAGCATTACATAAACACATCGCCCTTTTACTTTAATTGTCATGTGCTCACAAATAATGTATAAACAAATGTGAATGAACACAAACAACATTCTACCCAAATTAGTTAGTTAGGGGTCGTGCATATATGACGTCACGCGATTTTTGGTAGTTTTTGACCCCCCCTCCCCCCATGTCACACCCAGTCACAAACGCCAGACCCCCCCCCCCCCTCCCCCTCGAATGTCACATCACACCCTTAATAAATATAAATTCAATATTTATTTGACATAAAATCTGATACATATTTAGAATGTTTATATTAATTATTAAATAATATTTGCCAATCGAAAGAATAAAAACGTGCTAAATTTGAAAACGTCCATGGACGTTGCACGCTAGAAAACATGCAAAAAATAACGTGACATCACGTAAGTGCTACTCCCCCCCTCCCCCCATGTCACATTTCGTCACAAATCGCAGACCCCTCCCCCCCTCAAAGAGCGTGACGTCATATATGCACGACCCCTTATTAGTAATATATACATAGGTATACATTTTAGTTCGTAAATAACTTGTAAGTATTAGTGCAAGAATTTAGTATTAAAGAAAGTAAATTCAATAAAGAAAATCAATTCTTGATCGAACTCTAAAAGGTGGCTCTAGCTCGAGAACTATAGGCTTTACAAAAATAATTATTTTCATTGTCGATGGGGAACTTCGTGACAAATAAACGGTAAAAGAAAATTTTTCTATGCATATTAAAGTTTTCGAAAAAAGGCCAAAAAACCTATAATTTTAATTTTGACCCCGAATAACTTTTTTAGCACACATGGGATCGATGAGGACTTTTGAGGTTTTCTATTTGAAGGTAAACCTAAGCTGTATGTAAAAAATTGGCTCTGTGGGAATTATTGTTGTTTCAAATGTCTATATGAACCGGATTATTCCATTTCATATTTGTTTGCCGAAAGCAATATATATTTTGCCCTGTAACTCTGTTATTGATCGAACGATTTTGAAGATTGCGGCCATTTTAGAAAAGTGAGAAAATACAGATCTTATTACGAAATGGAAAAGCAGTAAATTTTCGTAGGGTTTAGAAATATGGAAACCTGAAACACGAAATTGTGAAAATGCGTAATTTTTCGGGATTCCAAGCCGTTTCCGCCACCTCTAAATCTTTTTTGATTGGCCTAAAACTTTCTATACATTCGTTTTTGAACACTTTTTTCCCACCATACAACGAAGGGCCATACAACTAAGTAATTTTTAAATGGCTGCAATTATTTTAATAGTTAAGATAATCCCACACGGCTTACCCTAAACGGCAATAACACAAACTTTGTGTTATTGCTCAACTGAATGTGAAATAACACAAAACGTAGCAAAATTTTGAGGTTTGGTTTATTACCACTCGGAAAGAAGTCAAATTTTGTCTTATTGCTCAAATATAGTATTTCATTTCAGACAGGATTGCAAGGGGCTCATATCAAACCTGCTTAAGTCGTTGGGGCCGCTATCCGGCACATGACCCGCCGCGGCGCGCAGCGCCCGGTCGTCGCGAAAGGCATTTTTATTTAACATCTTTTGTCCCTTTTAACTTCAAACGCAATACTTGACATTTTTTGTTAACTTTGTGACAATCTATATTTAATATAAATTTGATTTAACAAAAAATTGGAAAAAATTTATAAACACAACAATAATTCACGAAATAAGCATAGTTATGTTAAGTTTAGTAAAATATAGAGAAGGCATCATTAACAACTGCTCGGCAAATCGGACAAATTATTTCTGTATTTCCTTCCTCAGCATTCTTTTTCTTTTGCTGAAAACAGTCATTGCAAACTTTAAAATGTTTGCATGGAACAAACAAAAGTTGCCGTTCTTGTTCACAGCATATAATACAAAGGATATAATTTTGTTGAGGTTCGTCTACGACGCAGAGAACGAAGTGTGTTAGTCTTCGACGCAGAAAACTGAAGTGTGTTATTCTTCCAGTCTTCGTTGGGAGCGACGATACGACAAATGTGCGGTACGAACACAAAAAAAGTCAGTGATGCGTTCATGTCCACTTTTTTGCCTTATTGCTCAAACGCGGGAAAAAAATTTGACTTATTTCTCAAAGTGATGCAATAACACAAATTTGTGTTATTTCACATTCAGTTGAGCAATAACACAAATTTGGTTTATTGCCGTTTGGGGTATTTCACCCCCCCGGTGAGACCACGTCGACATTTTTTTTAATCACCCTAATGTACATACATACATAAATACGAAGTACATTGATACATACAAATGTATGTGCGTGCGCTGATGCTGAATTGTGTTTGTAGAATTTCTTCTTTGTAGTTCTTCGCTACAAAACAAAGTCCAACTGATCGATTGTTATAACTGCATGGCACACGCATATACACGAGCACTTCAATGTTATCAATCTTTGTGTGCTAGTTATTCATGATGTTATTCTGTAAATCACTAAGCACAAATTTGCCCCAATTTTTATGGTTCATGACTAAGTTCAACCATGCTATTTTGGACTAAAGCTGATCTCTGATCTGCACACGACATCAAGCTTAGCTGTAGAAATAAAATACACAAAGAAATGTCAAGATTTAAATTTTAATTACTTAACACATTTTCCGAAGTTATGGCCGTACATCTTTCCACCAATTGTGAAAATTTTGAGAATTTTCTAAAATAAACAATTTATTTTATTTGAAAAAAGAAAACAAAGCCACGGCTCACAAAAATGAAAAATGTAAACAAATGCTTCTTTTTTCTAATGGAGATTTCGTTTTAAATGTGCATTTTTGTTACCCTCTTCAAATTTCCATGTTCGTTTGCAAAATGAAGGTAAAACGTCAAACAGAATACAAAGAGGCTTGAAATAATACGAGGAACCAACGCAATTCAGCAGATCCACAGTGGTCCCGCTTCCATTTTTTTTGGCATAAATTCAACCAATGCACCTACGCAGTTGAAAGTTGACAAATCCTATAGCAATGGCATATGGAAGAAAACTACCAAATATCTGATGAATCAGGCCACGCCCAACGTGACTGCCAGTAGGGTGTCCCTTCCAGGTATGAAAAAAATTTCCTTTTGAGATACGATATCGCAAAAAATTTAAAAATTTGCTTAATTGAATACATGTTAAGGAAAATTTCAAATAAATAAGCGTATTTAAATTTCTAAAAACCAAATTAGACACTAATAGGGTGTGTCGAAATACTTTTTGAGGGTTTTTTTACACAAGACCCCTTAAAACTTGCGTGTTTCATAGCAGATTTCGAAATAGTATAATGAGTAACCTCCGCAATGCAACTTCTTTCTGAAAAATCAATAAATTCGTTCAAACGTAACATCCGCAAATTTAACATATTCTGTGCCAGTAAGTCACCGATGATCACAACTAAAAACTTACCTTAAGTAACAGGTAAATGTATGTCACTAACCATGACATGAAAACATCTCAAAAGCGTCGTATTATTTTAGTCTAGATAAAAAATTCCTTTATAATTCAGAGCGCAATATTGTTTTTCTTTCTGCTATTTGTATTTGAACAAAAGTAAGCACCAAATTAAAAGTTTTGTGAGACTTGCTTTTATTTTTTCAAACACCACTTTGAGATTGATTCCTTTTTTTTCCATTTGATACCCAAATGTCGAACAATTCGGAATTGCTGAGATAGGAATCTGGAAAAAGGTCGAATTTTTTAAAAACGGCTATGAACGGCTATTAAATATCTACACGGCTTTATTAAATACACTTTACTAAATAATATAGCCTATTTACTTTTGTGAATCGTTGTGTAGTTATATAACTTTTTGCCTACGAAACACAAAAGTTATAAATTTTTTTTAACATAAAATAATAATACACGTAGAAACATGGAAAATCTTGTTAAGAGTAAATTCTACTTACTTTTTCCTGTGTTATCCATAAAAATGTGCACTTGTTTTTAATCAAGCTTAAGTTTTCCACTCTTGAATAGTTCACAGCAAAACAAATACGCAAAACCTTAATATTATTGTGGCATAACAGCTGACTTTGATGGCTTGTCAGAAACTAATGGTTGCCAGATGTAATAAAACTGGTTTTAAGGTGTAATAATATATGTACTATTAGAAAATGCATGCCTTTTTTTAACACTCAAAAGTTTAAAAATTTAGTTTATGCCACAAATTTTGGATTTGGGATCAATGTGAGATCGCGGGTAAGGAATTTCACCGCGTGGTAAGAAATTTACCTTTATAACAAATACACTGAATCAGTTTTTTTACCACGCGGTGAAAGTCCTTACCCTGAATTGCGTTGGTTCCTCTTATTATTTTCAAGCCTCTTTGTATTCTGTTTGAACGTGAGAAAGTGTGGTGTCATTTAGAACATAGCTGTAATTAGACGCTGGCAAGCATAAGTATACGATACCCATAATACCAACCACCTATTCACTTGCGGAGCTCACTCTTCTAACACCCATCTCCCTTTGGTCCAACCCTGTAGAAACAGTTAGTTTCGTAGGACTCCCCTTAGAAGACATTGATGACAATTTTGGCTAAGGATAAGTACTCGTTGGGCAGGGCTACACTCCGTTACAACAACATACGATGGCGTCATCGTAGACACCTGGGTTGAGCGTTCAAGACACCTGAGTTCGATTCTCGGTGAGGTCAATATAAGAACTCTGAAAAATATTTTTTTTACTTTGTTATATAAAAAAATAAAAATAAAAATATTATATTGCTCCACCGAGAATCGAACTTAGAACACCTTAATTTCCTCAATATAAGTAAGAGATTGTCTGCTTACAAGTAAAATTTTCCTAAGAACAAAGAAATAAGTACTCAAAGTAAGGAGAAAGGGTTTACTTAAACTGGCTAAAATATTTTACTTATGTGAAGGAAGCCATGTCTTTGGAGCCGAATAAGGGAAATTTTTCGAGTGTACGTTTTTATTAACAGAGTAATGCAAAAGGAATAATTAGTCCGGAGTAACAAAAATTGAAGTCCGAATTTCGAAAGATGAATGAAAGGCTGCAGTCTAAATTTAAAGTTTTCGAGAAAAATCCTGAAAATTCCAAACGTGGCATATTTTTATATAATTTCCAGAGCTAATTTTACAATAGCGATACCTCAGAACTAGGAGTGTAATAGGGTGAGGTTTTATAGTTGGGCAAGCAGCTCTAGCTGTGCGACCTTTCTCAATCCCGACTCTTGCGTCCCCGTTCGTGCACTCTGGGCAACGTGAACTATTTATTGCTCGCGGCAGAAAGAGAGGGAGCCCCGGTGGGGCCACTCTGGCATATCTGGTTTAAGGGCTCACCGAGGTATTTTTAGCAGCGTCTGTTCACCATGTGGTGCGGCTGCAAGCGTGTGTCTGTCTTGGAGCAAGCGGCTCGCTATTTAAATGTGTGAATATTTATGTTCAAAGCCCCGGAGACGGGTTGTGCGCTGGGTTTGGGACCCGCCACGTAAAAAATAAAATTGCAATGAAAAGAAATACAAAGCCTTGGATGAGAACCCCTATAATGTTGGCGACCCGGCAAAACGAAGTAAAGACAATGAGAAGAATATTAGGGCATGTACCTGGAATGTCCGGACCCTTTCCAGGGAAGGTACCACTTCCCGACTGGTTGATGTCCTCGGTAACGCAAAGGCTGGCATCACCACCCTGCAGGAAATGCGATGGACGGGACAGTAAAAGACTACCATCGGACCTTGTGAGGTATACTACAGTGGCCAGACACGCAGCAAATCGCGTTGTGTAGGATTTGTGGTGGGAAAGAGACTTCGCCGCCAAGTACTAGCGTTCACCCCTGTGGACGAGCGTCCCGATGCCATCCGCATCAAGGCGAAGTTTTTCGACATAATATTTATCTGCGCCTATGCACCGACTGAGGAGAAGGACGACGCAGAGAAGCACTCCTTCTACGATAAACTTGCACAAGCCTATGATACCTGCCCCCAACATGATATCAAAATCGTGCTAGGCGACTTTAATGCCAAGGTGGGCAAGGAAGGAGTATTTGGTCCTACAGTTGGGAAATTTGTATGTATGTACAACGGCACTAGGTTGATTGACTTCGCCACTGTTCGCAATACGGTCATCAGTAGTACCAGGTTCCAGCACAAACAAATACACCAATACACTACGTGGTCCCAATATCGACTCGCACCATTATCTTGTTGCAGCCAAGATACGTACACGCCTCTGTGCAGAGAAGAAAGTACGAATAGTAACGGAAGGAAAGTTTGACGTCGAGAAGCTACGCACGACACAGACAGCTGATAATTTCTCCACTGGACTCTCACACCTGCTATCGGAGAGCAATCCTCGACCTAACGATGTAACCGAGCAATGGAAGCATATCTCTCACTCATTACGTACCGCCGCTGAGGCCACTATAGGGTTTCAGCGAGCCTGCAATAACAACTGATACGATGGGGAATGCAGCACTGCCTCGGACAAAGCAGCGTCCTCTCAGGGAGACGTTGCGAACGGGCGCAACCCGCAGTGTATGGCAACGATATCGTGAGGCGAAGAAGGAAGACGCCTTTTCAGAAAAAAAAACGTGAGGCCGAAAGGCGTGAGTGTGAGGTGCTTGAGATGCTGGCTGAAAGGAATGATGCCCGAAAATTCTATGAAAAGATCCGGCGGATGACGGAATGTTTTAAGACCGGGGCAAGTTCCTGTAAGGACAATAATGACGACCTGGTAACTGACGTACAGAGTGTACTTAAATTATTGAGGGAGCACTTCTCCCCACTGCTAAATAGCGAGGGAGACGCCGAACCCGATACCCCAATCCCTGACGATGGAAAAGTCGTCCCACCACATGACTATAATGAAGTGAGGATAGCTATATCCAGGCTCAAGAACAACAAATCGGCTGGAAAAGACGGACTACCCACCGAGCTATTCAAACACGGAGGCGAAGAGCTGGTAAAGGGCATGTATACCTAAGCTCTTATGCAGATTATGATCAGATGTGTGCATGCCTCCGGATTGGAATTTAAGTGTGCTCTGCCCAATCAACAAGAAAGGCGATCCCGCTTACCGCTCCAACTCCGCGGTAGTAGTCTTCTTAGTATCGCATATAAGGTTCTTTCTAGCGTATTGTGTGAAAGACTGAAGCCCATCGTAGACAAACTGATTCTATCTTATCAGTGTGGCTTTAAACCTGGTAAGTCTACCATCGACCTGATTTTCACGATACGCCAAATCCTGGAGAAGACCCATGATAAAAGAATCGACACACACCATCTCTTTGTCGATTTCAAAGCCGCTTTTGACAGCGCAAAAAGGAGTTTCCTGTATGCCGCCATGTCTGATTTTGACTTTCCTGCAAAGTTAATACGGCTTTGCCAAATGATGTTGAGCAATACCAACAGCTCCGTCAGAATCGGGAAGAACCTCTCTGAGCCATTTGAAACCAAACGAGGCTTCAGACAGGGCGACTTCCTTTCGTGTGATTTCTTCAACCTGCTGCTGGAGAAGATAATTCGAGCAGCAGAGCTAAACCGCAATGGTACAATCTTTTACCAGAGCGTGCAATTGCTGGCGTATGCCGATGATATTGATATCATTGGTCTCAACAACCGCGCCGCAAGCGCTGCCTTCTCTGGACTGGATAAGGAAGCGAAAAACGTGGATCTTGCGGTCGACGAGGACAAGACAAAGTATCTGCTGTCATCAAGGAAGAATCGGCGCACCTTTGATCACCATTGATAGCTACAAATTTTAAACGGCGAGGGACTTCGTCTACTTGGGAACCAGCATTAACACCGAAAACAATATCAGTCTAGAAATCCTACGGAGAATCACTCTTGCCAACAAGTGTTACTTTGGACTAAGTAGGCAATTGAACAGTAAAGTCCTCTCTCGACAAACAAAGATCACCCTCTATATCTCTCATCATGCCAGTCCTGATGTACGGCTCGGAATCATGAACAGTGTCAAGAGAAGATGAGAGAAAAGTTCTCCGGAAGATTTATGGTCCTTCCCGTTATGCCAACGACGAGTATCGAAGGAAATTTAACGATGAGCTGTACGAGCTTTACGCAGACCTGACCATAGTTCAGCGGATTAAAGCTCAAAGGCTCCGCTGGTTGGGTCATGTTATGCGAATGGACAAAGAAGCTCCAGCACAGAAGATTTTCCTATCGACACCCGAATTCGGCAGCAGAGGAAGGGGGAGGCCTCGACTGAGATGGAAACAACAAGTGATATGTTGCATTTTACCTGAGAGCACTACTATTTCAGGGCCCGCAAATGTACATCTGACAAAACATATCGCATAACATTCATTTCTTGCGCAGTTTTAATTGTCTATTAGAGTCAGAAAGAAAATTTTTTATTTGCTGATTTCTTTATTATTTATTTTTATACAATTGTGTTCTTCGACGGCTTTTATTAGCTGAATTTGCGACAGATATTTTTTTATTTTTGCTTGGGCTTTCCAGTTGCATACGTTGAAGAACTATTTATGTTTATTGAAGATCCTCTGTGTTTTACTTGGTCTCTCCATTCAGATTCCAAGCGCATATAGAAACCACCAAGGGTACTATTTGGCAGTAAGCTCTGCTCTACTCCTTTATGTTTATTAATTTGTACGGAAATGTGTTTTATAGCCTTTTCCTCAAATTCTCGCTGGTGATCCTGATTGCTTCGAGCTGAAAGTTCTCCACACCAATATCGACCGGAGTTGCGTTTTAGCCTAGACATAAAATTGTTAATGAACTGTACTGCCGTCCATAGCAAGAAGGCAGTAAACTCAATTGCCGTCATTCTACTGCCTCGTGATTTTACTGCCTTGTTGCTGATGACGGCAATTGGGTTTCTGCCTTTTTGCTATGGACGGCAGTGTAGGTATACCTAAAAAATACATATGCATTTATTTAATGTGATTCTATGTACTTTTTATTTAGTTTTTCAGCACACAAAATTTCTACATCTCCTGGCTCCGACTCGCAGCCGTCACTGCTAAATTGACTCGTCCCATAACATTTAATTTTCCGATTCAATCTTTGTTCTTTTTGAATAGAATCGCTGGTACTGCTTTCACTGCATGAATCATCAATGAAAGACAACTCGGATTGACATTTTCCAATTATTTTTGATTTCATTTCTATATAAACAACCTAGATATTAATATCTCCGCTCAACGTGCTCCTGTAGGTCGATTCCCTAACTATTTTATCGCCAAGTGTTAGCGTTAATTCTGTTTAACGCCATTTTTATCGCTTTTCCCTATTCTCTAAGTGTTAACTACACTAAAAGTCGATAAACTCGATCAGCTGTTTTCGCTAACACTTTTATTGTAGCTAGTTATCGCGAATTAATTTGATGGTGTTTAAAAGTGTTTAATAAAAAATAATAAATTTGAATTGAAATAAAAATGTCTTCTAAGTTTGTTTCGCTTTATTTGGTGCGAAATATTGAAAATATGGAAGTGCGTTAAAGGCAAGTTAGAGAATCGCAGTTTCGATAAGAACAAACGCCAAACCCTGGCGAAAACCTAAACGCTTGGCGAGTGGTTAAAAGTTAGGGAATCGGGCTACTGGCCGAAATAGGTTCAAGTTCAATGACGACAAATAACAAAAAGCCCCTACTCGTTTTCCCTAAATTTTTTACTTAAAAGCGCTTTATAGACTTCTACAAGAACGTGAACGTGAACAATTTTCTATTGTGCAATATGTTGATATTACTCCACTTTTCCAAAAAAATAAAATCATGTGTAAGTTGAAGTAAATAACTAAAATATCTTTGATATAATAATCCTGGCCTGAGTCATTTATTGACGCTTAACCGCCTAGGCGATTTTGGCCGTTTCGTATCAAAGCACGCCAGCCATTCCTTTTTAGCGATAACTGACGCCAATTGGAAACCCCCCCATCTTTGATATTAGTGCATTAAAACTTAGGCAGAATGCAGACAAGGCGCATCGTCATAGACGCGTACATGGCATTTGACTGAGCACCAATTTCCCTGTGTGTAGACACGTAGGTATTACACACATTTGTCAACATGTTGGCAAATTTATTTTGTGTGTCAAACGTTGAAAATTTCGCTGGCAAACTGAAATTCGATCGTTTTCACATGCATCATTTGATATGACAACGTGTTGTCAAAACTGACTACAAACGCAATTGACACAATGTGACAGCCGTTTTCATTGGTTTGACAACATTTGATGTCATATTTTGACGTAATGAAAACCAGCCATAATACGCGTCTATGACGATTCGCTCCGTGTGCAGACTCGCTAAATGAAAGTGTTAAATATGCTTTGAAATGCGTATTTTACCATCTCACGGTGAAATGTGTGTGAACGCAAAGTGACACAAAGCTCTCGAGTGTTGAATTTTGGCAATTACCACGCCAAATTTTGATTTTTATAACATTTTTTTGCATTTTTTGGAGAACTGAACTCAATTGACAGATGTGAACGCACAAATGAATTGATTTGAAATTCTTTGCCTTTGCGTACGGAATAGAAAGTCTCCACTCATTCACGTTCACGTAAAGCATAACCCTTCAGATGCTAAGTAAATTTACCCCTTAAAGCGGGCTACTCACCTGCCAAGAAATGTCAAACTCCATATAAAAAAACGCTCAAGAAATGGTCACACGTCAAATTTTCTTGAGCTAATACTCACCTCATAAGAAAAAATACTACAATTTTCGATGGTTGGCAACGCCTGTTTACCTCAAGAAATAAATATGCTTGTATATATTTCTTGAGGTAAACGTGCAAATTTACGGCAAAGATGAGTATATACTTCGCTGCACATGTCTTACACATTTTTATAATAGTAATTTGCAATAAAATGGAAAATGCCGTAAACGTCAAATTTTCTTGACCAGTAGTGGAATTCAGTAACTTTAAACAATACTATGAAACGGGTTGTTAGCTTAACAATTTCGTTGTTTGCACTATCGATTCGGTGATTCAGTAGCTCTTCCTTAACAATTAACAACAGGCGATTGTCTCAGGTGAATTATAGTACAATAGGTGATTGTCTCAGGTGAATTATAGCAAAAAGTAGCTGATTCTTAGCTAAGCATAGAACCAATATTCCTTAACAACTACCAATAGGTGATTGTCTCAGGTAAACATAGCAAAACGTAGCAGATTCTCAGCTAATCATAGAAACAAAAGGTGATTGTCTCAGATAACACAAAGCAAAACATAGAAGTGTCTGAGCTAAAATATATAAGAAAAGTACCTATTGGTTGTTTTAACAAACAACACCAAATTATAGGTCGACAATTATTTCGCGTTAACAATAACAGCTGACATTTCGATAACAAATGTTGTCAAATAAACTTGTAGCGAATAGCGAAATCGTTAAAATTGTTGTTCAGTCAACGTAACAATGACAACTCTTGTTAAAATAGCGTACTGAATTCCACTACAGGCATAAGAAATATATGCTCGTTTTTTTCTTGAGGCATTTCTTGGCAGGTGGGTAGCCCGCTTAAGGAATAAATTTAACCATACAAAGTTTTCAAGCAGAATTTTTTGGTTTCGTTATTTTTATACTAAGGCTCTTCTCTCTAAATGTTTTTCATAAAAAACACAGGACATTGTAAGACTATTGTACACATTTTTTTTTTCGCAAGAACAAAAACACATGTATTTTGATATCGCATGAAAAAACCTTCGACAATAATCTAACAATTTCTTGTGTTTTTTATGAAAAAAAGCTCTACCCTTTCTATTACTGACATAAAAAGGAAAAACATTTTTTTTTTTAATTTAAAATAGGGACTTGTAACGCGTTTCAGTTTCGGTTTCTGTTACACAGCTTCTAACGAAACTAAAACAGAAACAAAACACCTTTGTAACAAAAGTCAAAACAAAATTTCGTAACGCTTCCAGCAGAAACCAAACTGTAACAGAAACGAAATTAAATTTGTTCCTTGTAACAGAAACACAAACAAAATTAATTGTAACAAAACTTGTAACAGAATTATCTATATATTAATAGGCTAACACTTTTCCCATACAAACTTTCGAAACCCAATTTCGTATAGTATTTATGGATAGATCCCTATAAAATTTATGTTGGAAACTTAGAATGGACTAATCTGTTGTCTCACCAAAAAAATTTTGAAAATTGAATGACACACCCACCATCCGCTCATTCCCTTACACACACACGTACATATCTATGCAATGATCCAGCGACTGCCACTTGCTTTTATTTTTGTGCCAAAAAAAAAAAACAACAAAATGTTCCAAATCATATCATCTTCGCATCTAAACACCATTTGTAAGCTAAGAAATCCAGCTTCACTTCTGGTTTTATGTATTTAACTTTTTGCCTATTGGTAAAGTTTATTTTTTTAACGACATAATTTTGTAAAAAAATTACACAATCTTAAGATCGAAATTTTGCAAAAGGCTAGATTTTTTTTTTAACCACTTTTGAATAACTTTTTTTAAATCAACATACCCACATTTTTTTTCAAAAATCAAATCAAAAATCGATATGAGGTGTATTTTTAAATATTTTTAAGTTATGGTTAAGGAAAAAAGATAGAAAAACCTTTAACAGTTTTTACAAACGGCTAGATTTTGTCCGATTTTACCACGTTGAATACAATTTTTTTTTTAAATCAATATACCTCCATTTTTTAAAAAAATCATATCAAAAATCAATTTAAAATGTCTTCTAAATATTGCTAAGTTATGGATAAAGAAAAAAGCTAGAAAAACCTTTAACTGTTTTTGCAAAAGGGTAGATTTGCCCTAACCAGCATTTGTAATTTACCAAAACTAAAATGTTGTTAAAAAAAATCTGTAGCATTACTACAAGCCGAAACATAATAATTTCAAATGGTGCATGTTTTCATCACCTTAGGAAAAATTGCAATATCTATATATTAATAGACTAACACTCTCCGCATACAAACGTTCGTAACCCAATTTCGTATAGTATTTATGGATAGATCCCTATAAAATTTATATTGGAAACTTAGAATGGACTAATCTGCTGTCTCACCAAAAAAAAATTTCAAATTTATTCTTAGTTTACTTATTATTAAACAAAAAATAGGTCTCCAAACTCTCCAGCTATTTTATTATCTCCACATTCTGTTATATCCGAACTATACATCACTATTCAGCATACATCACTATTCAGCACTCTTATAAAACTCCCAAAGAGACACCCACCATCCGCTCATTCCCTTGCACACACACGTACATATCTATGCAATGATCCAGCAGCTGCCACTTGCTTTTATTTTTGTGCCAAAAAAAAAAAAACAAAATGTACCAAATCATATCATTTTCGGCATCTAAACACCATTTGTAAGCTAAGAAATCCTGCTTCACTTATGGCTTTATGTATTTAACTTTTTCCCCTTTGTAAAGTTTATTTTTTAACGATATGATTTTGTAAGAAAATTCCACAAAGTTAAGATGAAGTTTAAATATCGTACGGACTTTAACTAAAGAACAGTTTTACATGACACCAATGCTGATTTCGTTGAACATGTTTACATCCTTGCACAGAATACTGCAAAAGTGTGATAAAGTGTACCCGTTCTATATGAAACTGCTATATCGATAAAACGAACAAAAAACCTTGCCCGTTTGCCACACTATGTGCATGAATAATTAGGTTTCGCTTATCAACCATATTCAATTGTTATTGCAAAATCCATTTTTTTTCACCAAATTTATCTGTCAAATAAAATTTTCGTCGGCTGATTTTCACTGCAACCAACTACCCTGTCAAAGCTTCAGAGGGTAAAAAGTGTGAGTTTTTTAGGAAACGAAATCATATTCTGCTTGACGTTTTAGCTTCATTTAGCAAACGAAAACGGAAAATTTAAGAGGGTAAAAAATGCGCATTTTTTGGTATTTGTTTCCTTTAGGGGTCACCCGCTAATAAATTGGCTAAAGTTATGGGAGATAGACAGGTTTTGGCCTCAGGATCACGAATCCAAAAGCGCTTTTTTAATTTTTGGTTTCTGAGGAAAGTTATGGTAAAAAAATCGAAAAATGACCCACGGCGCCACGGTACAACTTGCAGCTTTGATTGCAAATATCTCTTCAGAGAAGCAAAATATTAAAAAGCGATTCCGGGTTCGTGATCCTGAGGCCAAATTCCGTCTTTTGAGCTATATCCAATAATTTGAGCTAATTTATTAGCAGTTGACCCCTAAAGGAAACAAATACCCATTTTTACTTTGATTATTTGATCTTCTAAGCTTTTCTCGATTTTTTAAAAGTTTAATTCACTAATGAAATTTTTAGGGAGTTAAATATTGCAAAAAGATGGGAGATATACTGACTTTGGCCTCAGGATCACGAATCCGGAAGCGCTTTTTTAATTTTTTTGTTTCTGTGGAAAGTTATGGTCAAAAAATGACCCACGGCGCCACGGTACAACTTGCAACTTTGATTGCAAATATCTCTTCAGACAAGAAAAATATTAAAAAGCGCTTCCGGGTTCGTGATCCTAAGGCCAAATCCCGTATTTTGAGCTATCTCCAATAATTTGAGCTAAGTTATTAGCAGTTGACCCCTAAAGGAAACAAATGCCCATTTTTACTTTGATTATTTGATCTTCTAAGCTTTTCTCGATTTTTTAAATTCACTAATGAAATTTTTGGGGGAGAATTAACTTTTAAAAAATCGAGAAAAGCTTCATCATCATTTATTGGCGCTTAACCGCCTAAGCGATTTTGGCCGTTTCGTATCAAAGCACGCCAGTCATTCCTTTTTAGCGATAACGGACGCCAATTGGAAACCCCAAGGGAGTTCAAGTCATCCTCCACCTGTTGTTTCCATCTCAGTCGAGGCCTCCCCCTTCCTCTGCTGCCGAATTCAGGCGACGATAGGAAAACCTTCTGTGCTGGAGCTTCTTTGTCCATTCGCATAACATGGCCCAGCCAGCGGAGTCTTTGGGCTTTAATTCGCTGGACTATGGTCAGATCTGCATAGAGCTCGTACAGCTCATCGTTAAATTTCCTTCTATACTCGCCGTTGGCATCACGGGAAGGACCATAAATCTTCCGGAGAACTTTTCTCTCAAATACTCCAAGGGCCATCTCATCTTCTCTTGACATTGTCCATGAATCTGAGCCATACATCAGGACAGGTATGATGAGAGACTTATAGAGCGTGATCTTTGTTCTTCGAGAGAGGACTTTACTTCTCAATTGCCTACTCAGTCCAAAGTAGCACTTGTTGGCAAGAGTGATTCTCCGCTGGATTTCTAGACTGATATTATTTTCGGTGTTGATACTGGTTCCCAAATAGACGAAGTCCCTCACAGTTTCAAATTTGTAACTATCAACAGTGACATGGCTGCCAAGGCGCAGGTGCGCCGATTCTTTCTTTGATGACAGCAAATACTTCGTCTTGTCCTCGTTCACGGCAAGACCCACTTTTTTCGCTTCCTTATCCAGTCCAGAGAAGGCAGCGCTTGCGGCGCGGTTGTTGAGACCAATGATATCAATATCATCGGCATACGCCAGCAATTGCACGCTCTGGTAAAAGATTGTACCATTGCGGTTTAGCTCTGCTGCTCGAATTATCTTCTCCAGCATCAGATTGAAGAAATCGCACGAAAGGGAGTCGCCCTGTCTGAAGCCTCGTTTGGTTTCAAATGGCTCAAAGAGGTCCTTCCCGATTCTGACGGAGCTGTTGGTATTGCTCAACGTCATTTGACAAAGCCGTGTAAGCTGTGCAGGGAAGTCAAATTCAGACATGGCGGCATACAGGCAACTCCTTTTTACGCTGTCAAAAGCGGCTTTAAAATCGACAAAGAGATGGTGAGTGTCTATTCTCTTATCATGGGTCTTCTCCAGGATTTGGCGTATCGTGAAAATCTGGTCGATGGTAGACTTACCAGGTCTAAAGCCACACTGATAAGGTCCAATCAGTTTGTCTACGATGGGCTTCAGCCTTTCACACAACACGCTAGAAAGAACCTTATATGCGATATTAAGAAGACTAATTCCGCGGTAGTTGGTGCGGTTAGCGGGATCGCCTTTCTTGTGGATTGGGCAAAGCACACTTAAATTCCAATCCGGAGGCATGCATTCGTCTGACCATATTCTGCATAAGAGCTGATGCATGCTTTTTACCAGCTCTTCGCCTCCGCGTTTGAACAGCTCGGCGGGTAGTCCGTCTTTTCCAGGCGCTTTGTTGTTTTTGAGCCGGGATATAGCTATCCTCACTTCATCATAGTCAGGTGGTGGGACGACTTTTCCATCGTCAGGGATTGGGGTATCGGGTGCGACGTCTCCCTCGCAATTTAGCAGTGAGGAGAAGTGCTCCCTCCATAATTTAAGTACACTTTGTACGTCGGTTACCAGGTCGCCATTATTGTCCTTACAGGAGCTTGCCCCGGTCTTAAAACCTTCCGTCATCCGCCGGATCTTTTCATAGAATCTTCGGGCATCATTCCTGCCAGCCAGCATTTCAAGCTCCTCACACTCACGCCTTTCGGCCTCACTTTTCTTTTTTCTGAAAAGGAGTCTCTCTTCCTTCTTTGCCTCACGATATTGTTGCCATACACAACGTCTCCTTGTAGGCAGCGTCCTTTTTTTTCGAGGCAGTTTTGCATTCCTCATCGTACCAGTTGTTCTTGCGGGCTCGCTGGAACCCTATAGTGGCCTCAGCGGCGGTACGCAATGAGTGAGCGATATGCTTCCATTGCTCGTGATCCTGATGCCAAACCCCGTCTTTTGAGCTATCTCCGAAATACCCATTTTTACTTTGATTATTTGATGTTCTAAGCTTTTTCGATTTTTTAAAAGTTAATTCACTAATGAAATTTTTAGGGCGTTAAATATTGGAAAAGTATGTTTTCTAAGCAGAAAATATATTTTTCATACAGTTGCAGGTTGGTCAGAAAGATATACCCGATTGTGTCATTTAGAGCATAGCTGTAATTAGACGCTGACAAGTATAATTAGTTGTTGGAGTCATGATAGACACGTCGATTGTCAGAACTCTGAGTTTTTTTTAGTTTTCCTTGCTTTAAACAAAGAAATTAAAAAAAAAACAATTTTTCAATTTTTGCCTTCGCCGAGAACCGAAGTCAGGTGTCCTGCAAGTAGTATACATTTATACCAATTCTGGTATAAAAAGAGTATAATTAGTCTCCTCAAACGCGACCAATTTATTCCATCTAAAAGAGACTGAAGAAATACTAGTCTACTATTCCTCGGGGATTAATCCCGGACTAATCGCATTTTTTGCTATAGTACCGTTTTTTATGAGTAACTCCACTTTTTTTGTATGAAAACATATTTTCTACTTTGATAATTTGATGTGCTAAGCATTTTTTTTTTTTTTCAGGTATGAAAGTTTTAGAGGAATAAAATATTGGAAAAGAATATTTCCAAGCGGAACAGACATAGAATTAAAAATTTTGTTCGCAACACCAGAATTGTAATTTTCAAAAAAATAGCTTTAAAAAAAATTGTTTAAAAGAAAAAAACATTTAAATATACTGCACCACCCTAATGTGTGCATTCTTTGCATGGTATTACTCAAATCAAATGTTTAAATTCCCAAACATCATATATATATGTATGCGAGAAGCAAGGAGAAAAACGGTACCTTGCAAATTGCACAGTCTTCGAAACTCCGACAAACACTCTCCCGCAGAAATTCTTCGCTTCGAAAACCACTCCCACCTTTTTTCGCACTCATTACTCTCACATGAACGTTCATAAGTATACAGCGATCCAGGCAGCTGCCACTTGCCTTCATTTTTGTGCCATAAAAACAAATGTACCAAATTATATAAATATCATTGCATCCTCGCCATCTGCACACCATCATCATTCACATAAACACATAATCCAAGGTTTTTAGTTTATTTAGTTTTTTGTCCATTAAAAAGTTTATATTTTTAACGATATGGTTATTTTTAAGTATAACTCCACAAGGTTACGATAAAAAGTACCGTTATATATCGAAATATTATAAGACCATACCGGGTTTTTGTGCATATAAATCTGTTGTAGATATATCCGAATGTATTGTCGTCAGCTATTCTGTTGTACTACTTTGCTGCACCACCCTAATGTGAAGATTGTTTGTATGGTATCACTTAATCCAAATTTGCATTTGTCACGGGGGAGCCACTTACTTGGTTTTGCTGTGAACGGGAGATATGTATATTAAGAGAGAGTTGAAGAAATTTTAAGATCTATTGTATGATCTATCAGCTTATTGCTGTATGCGGAGGCTCTTTATAAATTTGAGCACCTCTTCAGGTTTTTAATTCCATATCACGAACGGATTGAGAGTGGCACCACCTATTTAGCAAACTCTCTTTCTTGCTAACGCAATGCATTCGCAGAGTATGTGAACCGACGTTGCATCGTCCAGTTCGCAAAACCGACAAATTGTAGTATCTGACAGATTCAATTTACTCAGGTGATACCGTAGACTACTATGTCCCGTATAATACCCAGTGAGGGTTCTTAGATCCACCCTTCTTAGATCGGTGGTTTTATAAAGAGTTTGGCCTGCCTCTTCCCTAGGCTGCTAAGCCAATGCTGCCTAAACTGTTTGTCTTCCCAGTTGCTTAAGTTCTCCCTTACGTGGGCCTTGGTGAGCCTACAGAAGGGTTCCGGACCATAAAATGCTGTTAGAGCACCGTGTTTTGCAAGGTTGTCCGCTTTTTCTTTGCCGTCATGTCCTTCATCCTTTTCGAAGGCATTCTGTGCCACAGATTTCTATTGCATGGACTTCCGCTTGGAAAATAGTGGGGTAGCTACCCATTGGTACCGATTTTTTGTAGTTTGGTCCATAGATACCAGCTCCCGTTTTACCATCTTCCAGCTTCGATCCATCCGTATACCAAATCTCTGAATTGGATTCAGCGTATGGGTTCCCTGATTCCCAGAGAACTCGATCTACGATTGAAACTTCAAATTTTCGCGTGATCCTGAGCGTAGGAGATATTGCATCATTTACTAGCAGTATAGGATCGTTTATGAAGTTCTTGACTATCTTCATACATATGTCCTGGCATATTTCAGATTTTTAGATCAGAAACATTTTGAAGTCTCAATGCAGCAAGTGTGGCTTTCTTCTCTATCAGAATAGGGAAGGGAGGTATTCCTACAAATGCACTTAGAGCATCAGCAGGGCACGTTCTTATTGCACCTGTTATATCGACACAGACCAGCCGATGCAGCTTACTTAATTTATTTGCTGCTGTTCTTTGAGCAGTCTTAGGCCACCAGACTAGGGAAGCGTAGGTGACTATTGGCTTCACAACTGTGTAAAATGACCAATAGGTCATTTTGGGAGACAGCCCCCATGTTTTGCCATAAAGTCTAGTGCAGGCAAAAAAGGCCCTCGTTGCTTTATTTATTGCAGCTTCCAAATGAGCATTCCATGTGAGGGTCTTGTCCAATGTTACTCCTAGGTATTTTACCTCCGTTGAAAAAGTTATGCGGCTGTCTCCTAGGGACGGCTCTAACAAGGACATCTTTCTTCGCCGCGTGAAAGGCACCAATATTGCTTTGTTTGGGTTAATAGATAGCCCTTTACTAGCACACCATCTCTTAATGATGCGCAGGGCTTGTTGCATGCGGTCGGATGTTGTTTCGTCATGCATTCCTGTTACGCAGACAACCAAGCCATCTGCATAGCCCTGAACGTCAAAGCCATTGCCCTTCAAAAGGTGAAGAAGTTCGTCTATGACAAGGGTCCAAAGTAGAGGAGAAAGTACACCTCCTTGAGGGCATACTCTTGTGGCCACGATTAAGCCAGCACTCCCTCCTATCTCAAAGCTGATTTTTCTTTGCTTTAGTATGGCCAGCACCCAGCGAGTAATCATTGGGCTTACGTCCTTGCTAATCATGGCTTCCCCAATGGCCTGATACGTCGTATTATCGAAAGCGCCTGATATATCGATAAATGCACACAGGGCTATGTTTTTAGATTCTATGGCCTATTCAATTTTTTCCGTAAGGCAATGGATAGCAGTCTCTGTAGATTCTCCGCGTTGGTACGCAAATTGGTTTTTACACAGCGGAAGTTTCTTGAAGTTTTCTTCTCTAATGTGATGATCCAAAATTTTTCCCATTCCTTTTAGGAGAAAGGAACTGAAACTTATTAGTCGATATGATGATGGCAGATTTTCCGCTTTCCCTGGTTTCGGTATAAAAACAACCTTAACCTCTGTCCACCTGTTTGGAATATATCCTAACAGCAGGGATGCTCTATAAAAAATTGATAGGACTGGGCTGTATAGTTGATCCTGGCTGTAACAGACAAAGATAGACCCCATCCGGTCCTGGGGATTTGAAAGGACTGAAAGTCGATAAAGCCCATTGGACATTTTTGACATTGGTTAGCTTTTCTGCCACGTTCTTTTCTCTTCCACTAATAGTTGGAGAATCATCTACTATAGGATGTGCGTGTTGATAGCCTGGTGTACAGTCTGGAAAGTGAGTAGCAAGCAAGAGTTTGCATCTGTCTTCCGGCTGCTTTCTGTAGCTCCCATCCGAATTCTTCAGAGTACCAATGACGATGCTATGGCCTCTCATAAGGGCCTTTTGTAGCCGCACTGCCGTAGGGAGATCTTTAATATTTTCGCAGTGTTCTCTCCAGGTTGCCCTCTTAGACTTCCTAAGTTCTTTACTGTAGGAGGTTAGAGAATTTGTATAGGATACCCAGTATCCCGTGTCTTTAGATGTATTGAACAACCTTCTTGCTTGACATCTCATTGTGCAAGCTTTTTGTTCCACCAAGGCACATCCCGTAGTACACGTTTTTTAGCCTGGGGACAACTCTCACTAAAAGCCGTTATAATATCTAACTGAAATTGTTCAGCTTCTGCCTCAATCTCACGCACCGTAGTTATCGGTTAGTGTAAGCAATTGCCGCTTTCTTCCATGGTGAAGCGAAATAGTTCCCATTTCGTTTTCCTTGGATTTCTGAAAACGGACTCATGATCAGAGAAGTGACCCATGTCGAACACAACATGTTTGTGGTCCAACATTGATTTCTCCCCCGAGAAGTGCCAATTTGTGACAGCGAAGGCCATGTTTTGGCTACATAGAGTAAGGTCAAGAACCTCCCCTCTAATAGCATTAACAAAAGTCGGTTCATTACCACGATTTATGACATTGATGTTATGACTACTAATAAACTCCAGGAGGTGCTCACCCCTGTTATTTATGTTCGTACTACCCCAAGCTGTATGGTGGGAGTTTACGTCACAGCAGAGGACCCATGGGATACCCTTCTGTTGACAATACTCAATGAGGGATTTGGATTCAGCAGTAGAGACTATTTCCTCCTCACCAGGAAAGTAAGCAGATGCCAAAATGGCCTCTTTTTTACCTCTTGGGGCTGCAGCCAAATCAGCCGTCATAAACTGTAGCAGCGGGATAAACAACAGTTTTCTTGTTTAGAAGCATCGCCGCCCTGGGACGGGAACCGGTGGCATAGATTAATTTGCAATCAGCACTGCTTAAATCTTTTACAGAACCATGTAAAATCCATGGTTCTTGAATGAAGGCTACTCCCAGACCTTCTCTGTTGAGTCTTCTACTAAGGACATCCGAAGCTACCTTGGCATGGTGAAGATTCACCTGGAGGAATTTAAGACGCCTCGAACTGCGAGTGCTTGCTTTGGCCCGTTTTTTTATCGACTCCGGTTCTAGGGTTCTCACTACGTAATTCATTTATTTGCCGACTTTGAGAGGGCAGTGGAGTCTCGATAATCGCAGCTTCTTCTGTGGATTCCAGCTGAAGCTTAGTTGGTACATCCTCCAAGCCTTGCGTCACCTCTGCCGATTTTGAGCTGCAGGCTGTTTGTTCTACAGCCTTCTTTTCTACCGCAACATTTTCATCACTGCCGGGGCAGAGACGGTTTGGTATTAAGCCGCAGTTTCACTTTGGCATACGCCAAACTGATTGTATTATTATGGTGACGGATTATTTCAGCTGACATCCGATCTGCAGCTATTGCCATTTCCGCCACTGTGGCCCTACTTGTCCGATTGAGGATTCTCCAGTATCTGGTGTATAGGGCCGGGATTTGAACAGAAATAACTCTGAGGATATGCTCGTTTGAAGGGCAATCGTCCTCTTTAAAATATCCAGTAAAGAAAATGCGACGGGATACTTCCGCATCCGTGACTACCTTCAGTTTCGCCCCCGCCCATGGAGTTAGTTTTGTGACGATGTCTTTTAACCATTCTGCGGTATAAGAATCATCGCAGACGATTGATAGCCATCCATGGCGAATCGCGCAGCCCGTGAAGCGGGCACTAATAGCGCCAACTTGAAGCTTAAACACTTCATTCAGAATGGCCCTCTTTACGATCCTCAGTTGTTCAGAAGACCAGATGGTAGTAGGATAATCTTGTGGTATTATACCCAGCTTAATAGTGGTCAGGGCATCTCTAAAAGATCCTGGTGACACACCATCAGGATGAGCAGCGGTTACTAAGGCACTGGCTGCCTCGCCATCAAGAGGAGGCAAATGCCTTGTCCTCTTTTGGAAATTTGGTGGGGTCGTGCTATTGGATCTTCCCCTTTTATTGGTCGCCTCCCTTTGAGCCGGCCTTGTGGCTGTTTTGCCATATCTAAGGCGGTTTCGTATTTGATACCCTTAGCAAGGAGTCTCTTAAGACGCTTACGAGCGGCACCATTGAAGTGCTTACGTTTTGCAGCTTTTTCAGTATCATGGGGGGAGGGGCTTTTTCAGCACCGCCATGCCTGTGGCTTCAGTTTTTGATTCGGTATTAACCGAAAGGCCATCATTTGATTTGATCATTTGAAAGCAGTTCAGCTTTATCATGATCTGTTGTATAATGGTAAGCCATGTGCGATTATCTTAACTATTAAGATAATTACAGTCATTCGAATATGGCTGAGTTTTGTACTATTGCACACACATACACAGTAACAAGTATAAAATTTAGTAAATTTTAAATGGCTGTAATTATTTTAATAGTTAGATATTCGCACATGGCTTACCATTTTTGAAGCTTAAAAGCTTCAACTTTAAGAGTTGAGCGCTAATTTTTTGCAAGGCTTATTTTCTAGTCAATACCTAAAGTTTCAGGGGGTAAGACCGAAAAAAAAACCAAATTTTTTTTATTTGAATCGCCCTAATATATATGTGTATATTTGGGATATTAGAACCTTTTTGTGAGAGTGGTATTGATATCGCATATCTCCAAACCAATTCCCAGGTAGCTGCGATGAGCATTTTTAGAGATATTCAGTCTTAAAGACTAAGTATGAATATATGGGAACTATATCATTTGAATATGGTATTGATGTCGTTCACCTTTCGGAAACAGATTCGTACATAGGACAGGGAACCACTTCATTTTAAAACCAACACCTTTCATTTGATACCCATATCGTACAAACGTCCTCTGAGACACACCTGGTCCATATTTTGGTCGATTTTTGGAAAACGGGTTCGGACTTGGGACTTACAACCACTCCCATATTGTCCAAACACTTTCACCTGGTCCACATTTTGTCCACAACTCGGAAACGGGTACCTGCATTGGACTTGAAACAAATTCCCCTTATAACTCTTATAAACACCTTCCATTTCCAAAACCCCTATCGTATAAATAGATACCTTCTAGGGTCACAGCTGGGTCATATTGAGATCAAGAACCTAATCATCTAGGGATATGAAATACTATTTAAAACCTACATATCCCCTTAAGATACATACATACAAAATTTCATAAAATTCCACCAAGCCGTGATACACCGTTACACGAGTTTTTCATATATTAAATATAATAAGTCCCTCCTAATGTACTGCAATTAGTATTATAATAACTAGTATATCCCGTGGTAAATAGTTGAACTTATTCAAACATCTGGTCATCTTTTTGTCAATAGCTGCCTTTAGTCCCGTGGCCGAAACTCGACCAACTTAAATGTATACCTTAAACACTCACCTATAGTCAAAATGAGGCCATCATAGAATTTAAAAATAGTGGCTGTTATTATATAATAAAAATTAATTAAGCAGCCTTTTTCAAAATTATTTATGGCAAATTCCATTCAAAAAGGTATTCGGTTTTCGAGATTTTATGTTGCACTTGAATAGCCGAATGATGAGATTGTGCTTAACAAATAGCCACTAATTTATGCGATCGTTTTGAGCAGGTCAAGAGCAAAAGAATATTAGGTTGAAAATTAAATAAATTGTAAAAGTTAAGATTAAAGGTTTTTATATAATCAAAAAACATAATTTAAGAAAAAAGAATATTCCGCAAGCGGGTCTTGCACCTTTGCACACCATATTCCATACGCTCATCGCTGCGCCATTACCTTATGCACAAAGCAGCTATCAAATTCTGCAATTAGGCTTTATGAGAATCAGAATTTTCAAAATTAACAATATACCAACAAAAAAGTTACACTATTAATATAATGGACCCAAGTACTCAATGAGCGAGGGAGTGAAAATATTTTCTCTAATAATAGGAGGGGCTTATTGAGTGAAAGAATGAAATTCATTTTGTAGAAATATGAGTTCTATTTATAGAAATTCATTATACATGGCTTTTTTCATCATTTTAGTGTTGGTAAATTACAAATTCTGGTTAGGGCAAAATCTAGCCTTTTTCAAAACCAGTTAAAGGTTTTTCTATCTTTTTTCCTTGTGTGCTGGGTATCTGTGGTGAAAGTAGTTTACCGTGTATTTGCTTGTGTGAAGTGTCGTTGTGGAGCTTGCTGCCTGGGGAAAAATTCGAGTGAGGTTTTAAAGGATAAAGAGCACCTGATTCTTCCAGTCAAGGGTCAGACGTAAGAACGGCAAATGGTGGCGAAACACCTGTAAAAGGTGTTGTAATTTTGCCAGTTCGGTGGGATGGTATGACCCGGGATCTGGAATTCTTGATTGTCCCTGGCTTACAGCAGGAGGTTTACTTGGGGGTAGATTTTTGGCAGGCTTTCGAGCTAAGTGTTATCAGCAGGGGGCGCAACGCTGCATCGAGTGGTGTTGCAGTATCAGAACTCGTACCCGCCGAGGGGGACCTGTCCTTTGAAGCCGTGCAACATATCCTTAGCCCGGAAGAAAACAAAGCGTTAGCGAGCAGCAAGGCACAGTTTCCATCATTTGCTGTCCTTGGACTTGGAAAAACGACTATTGAGGAACATGTCATCGAGGTCACTGATGACCTGTAAAACAACGCCATTATCCCATATCACCAGCTATACAGAAGCTAATTTACCACGAACTTGACCGCATGTTAGAGATGGGAGTCATAGAAGAGAGCAACAGCTGCTGGAACTCACCGGTGTCACTAGAGATAAAAGGGACCAAGAGCAGACTGTGCTTCGACGCTCGCAAAGTCAACGAACGCACCATAAAGGATGCTTACCCACTCCCCCTCATTGACGGTATCTTGAGCCGTCTACAAAACACGCGCTATATATCTGCAATCGACTTAAAAGACGCGTTTTGCCAAATCCCGAAGAGCCGAAATCAAGAGAAAAGACTGCCTTCACAGTACCCGGTAGGCCTTTATACCATTTTACGATGATGCCTTTTGGGCTGTGCAACGCAGCACAGCGCATGTGCCGTCTAATGGACAAAGTGATACCAGCTGTTTGGAGCGGCTGATTTGCCGTCCTCAGTTAAGGATCGAGTGGAATGGCTTAGGTGCCAAACCACGTACAAATAATAGGACTCGAGGTGGTCGCACCAGGAGTTTGGGTTGTATGGTGGGTTAGTCAAGGCAGTGGCACCAAGACTTGTTTAGCAATAACGTCAGGCACTTGAACCTGGTTATTTAAGGCGATGGGAGAAATGGCGATGGAAGCAATTGCGCTATATGATTAAAGAACAAGTAGCTTTAGGTTTGCTGGTCATGCATTTCTCAATTCTTTATTTTAATTTCTTCGCTTATATACAATTTTGGTCTTACAATTATGCTGACTAGTGCATTGCTTTTGACTTCTGCAATGCTAGGTCACTAGTCAGCAGTCTACCGTTCTGGGTCGTCAGTAAGTGTCGCAACTGCTGACACTAGCGGTTGCAATGCTGACGCCAGCGACGGCACACTTACTGACGGCCGCGAGCAAAATATGACGCACTCGCTACTCAGCACTTTTGTTTGTTTTTGAATTTCATGCAAACAAATATGCCTGTGTCTGCATATTTGGACAGAAATGAACATGCTCCCACCCGTGATTTTATTCAACGAGTTTCGATATGCGTCATTTCCCTTACTTGTGTTTTAATTTACATTCTTAGTTCTAAATAAGGCTTTTTTTTGTTTACATTTTAAGTTTATAATTACATTTCATTCTTAATGCTAAGTTTTAATTTACAATTCATTCTTACTAACTCTAATGGTGCGGTGGTCCCTTTATGTCACTGTTACGGCAAATGGTGCTTGTCGTGCCGCTGGCCGTGGTTGAGGAACTGCGTATGTAACGGGAGCTCGGGACTTCTTTCGAATGCAGGTTATCCCGATTGCAACTATGATGCCAATTGATAGTATTAGAGCGGCATACGCAATTGTCGCATGATGGTATTTGAGGTGGGAAATTTGTGAGGGTAGCCCTGTCCCTATTTCCTGCATTAAACCTTGCTGTATGGTCGATATGTTTTTGACCTGATCAATGTACGGTTGTATGTGCAGGATTATGGAAGATGTCTTTTCAGGATACGTAATGCTGCTAAGGTTTGCAGTTGCAGTGTATGACGCGTGGATTGCAGATGAGTATACTTGATGCCCTTGAATTATGACTGACTTGTGTTTGAGTGTACAGTCGGGGCTATTTTTATAATCCCTGAGCCCTTTAATGTTAGCTGGGAATGATTTGCTCCGCACGCGGCATTGATTCGAGTGGGGGACTCCAACGCGTACATCCAGAGATTATTGTGCGTCAGCTGTTTTATCGGTGCGTTGTCTTCTACCGGGGCTACCTTGCAGATGTTCCCTGGATTGGTGTTGAGCAGTGACATTTCGCATTGACAAGGGCCTGAGTCTGCGGTGAATTTTGTCTGCACGTTCAGGCATAACACCTGGTTCTCTTTTATCGTAATGCACTCTCGCCACTGATTTTCTGTCAATGTTATATATTGATCTCGATGCGCGTTGATTGCAATGAGATCATTGCATGGCGTGATGGCAACCGTTGAACTGTTTATTCTGCTTGAAATCGGATGTGGTTTGAGCACTTCCCCGGTCTCTGGATCACACAACGGAAGTGACATTTCGAAGATCACGTGCTCATTCGTTCTTCCGCCTTTCACCTTCATGACCTTGTAGAGTTGTAAGAGATTGTATTAGTCCACTGGCAACCTTAGTGATGTGGGTAGATGGTTGCGAACTCGGACTAATTCTGCTCGAAGTTGCGATGGTGACAGTAACGTTGGACTGATTCTTCCGTGGTGCGCATCTGTTAACGTATTGATAATTCTTGCCTGGATTCTATGTAGTCTGGCTGATAATAGTTCGAGTTGAGTTGCCAATGTACTGCTAGTTTGGACGAGGTTTGTTTGGTACCTTTGCGTCTGCTCCGTACGTAAATGTGCCTTGAGATCTGAAGTGTTTTTAACTCTTCAAGATCTGACCTGAACGTGAGCCATCTTGTATGTAGCTCTGCTGGAAGTGCCTGATCCCAATCTAATTTTAGCTCCCATAGCTCTTGTATGAGTATTTTGGCCGTTACTACGATAGGAGACAGTATTCCTAATGGGTCGAAGAGCCTTGCTAGGTCTGACGTGACCGAGCGTTTTGTTATCCTCTTTACTTCTTCTATGTTGACCTTGACAGCTAACAGCCCTTGTGTTTTCCAAGTCCAGATTAACCTCTTGATCTCCTTCTGCGATATTTTGGAGCAGTTGAGGGTGGTTAGCGCTCCATTTTCGTAGATTGAAGCCGTTTTCCTTCATGATCTGTATTAATTGTTCTTGTATGAGCATTGCTGTGGATAGGTTGTCTGCTCCGCCTAAGCCGTCGTCAACATAAAAGCTGTCGTTTAGGAATTGAGAGGCTAGCGCATATCACATTTTCGGTGGCAATTTGTTGCAGACATTTCGTGGCTAGATATGGTGCTGACCTAGTTCCATATGTGACCGTGTTTAGCTGATAATACGTTATTGGCATGTTGGCATCCTTTCGCCAAATTATTAGTTGAAACAGCCGGTCTTCTGGTGCTATTAAGATTTGACGGTACATTTTTTCGACATCAGTGGTGAACACGAACCTTGGCATTCTAAAACGCAGCAATATTGAAAACAGATCGCTTTGTACCTTTGGTCCTGTGTACATAATATGATTTAGGGAGTGACCGGTCGATGTTTTCGCAGATGCGTCAAATACCACGCGAAGTTTTGTGGTTGTGCTCTCTGGTCTCAGTATAGAGTGATGAGGTATGAAATAGTTCGGTGTAGTAATCGTATCTGCTGAAATTTTCGTCATGTGCCCCAGGGCTTCATATTCGTCTGTCCTCACTTGGGGATTTTTCTGAAGTCGACGTTCCAATGACAGGAACCTGTTGAGCGCTATTGAGTGCGAGTCCCCCAGAACCATGGGGTCCTGATGGAATGGTATTTTCACTGTGAACCGATTTTCCTTATTTTTTGAGGTGTGTCTGGCAAAGTGCTCCTCACACTTTTCCTCGTCCATAGATAATGACTTCTTGTTGTCTTTTACCTCTTCCAGTTCCCAGAGTTTCGAGATAGAGGTTTCTAGGGATTCGTCCGCCAAGCACATTCCACAGGATGCATCTTTTGGGCGTCCTTCGTTGATTCTGCCAGACACAATCCATCCGAGTGCAGTATTTTGCATTATTGGTAGATGCGGGGCTAGCTTGATTTGCCCAATGATGAGAAGCTGGTGATAGTGCTCAGCTCCCAAAAGTAGATCTATTTTGTCAGGGCGATTGAAGTTTGGATCCGCTAGTTGGAGATTCCTTGGTAGTGACCATTTTTCAGTATTAATGAATTGCGATGGTTGAGGCGAGATGATGCGAGGAAGGACGAGCGCTTCAATGCGTGCTGCGAAGCTTGTGTTTCGAGAATGTAAGGCAACGTTCACTCTATGTTGTGTTTTTGTGTTAGTTGTCCCGATCCCGGTGATATTGACATGTGAGGTTTTCAGTGGTAACCTGAGCCGTTTTACCAGACGTTCTGTTATGAAGTTTACCTGTGACCCTGAGTCTAATAACGCGCGGCATTCAACTTCTGTGCCGTCTGTTTTGATTATAACTACTGCTGTGCTCAATAGGACGTATGGCCTTTGTCCACCTTTGTCCGTCGCGGTGAGTGAATCTACTTCAGAACTTCGTGATGAGGTGGATGCCGCTGAGGCAGCTTCTGGCGTCCTTTTTCTGGTTACTTCCGCTGATGCTGCTGATGTCCTCCCGATTTTGGGCTCACCTTCGTGACTCAGGCTTGGCCTTGATGAGTTTCTGCTCGTTTCCAGGTGCAAAATTGAATTATGTTTCTTGTTGCATTTCATGCATCCTCTTGACCTGCAAGTCTTAGAGGAGTGCCCGGGTCTCATGCAGTTTACGCATAGTTTTTGTCTTTGGACGTAATTGAGCCGTTCATTTGGTGTCATTGTTTGAAATTCTTGGCACCGAAACAAAAGGTGGCTTCCATTGTGGCAGAGCGAGCAGGAGGTTTCCTTTGGTTCGGAGGCGGCCGCACATGTTTTTGACACGAACCTTTCCTTCTGTCCCATTGCTTCCATTGATTGAAAGCGGGCATCAAGAAAGTCCAGGAAATTGTTCAGTCCTTCAACTTCCTTCGGGTTTACTATTGACCGTTCGTATAATATGTGCGTACCCCGATCCAATTTTTTTGTGAGCAAGTGTATTAAGATGGGGTCCCAAGTGTTTGTAGGGATGCCCATGTTTACTAATGCATGCAAGCATTCTTTTGTTACATCATGCAACCTTTTTATTGATGTGGACGTTGCTGTAATTGTTGGTTGCTCCAGTAATTGGTTCATAATGGATGCAACAAGAACCCGTTTATTGTTATATCTATTTTGTAGCAGCTTCCAGGCTGTTTCGTAATTTTCGGCAGTGGCTGATAGGTGGCTTATTAGTTGTTCGGCTTCCCCACTTAGGTTTGACTTTAAATACCACATTTTTTGAACTGTGGGGATCTTTTGTTTGTCTACCAGTTGGGAGAAGAGGTCAAAGAATGTTATCCATTTTAAGTATTCCCCATTAAATTTGGGGATTGTTATTTTTGGAAACTGAATCGTTTTATTTTTGACCGTTTCCTCAATTTTATTTGCCGTGTTTTCCTTGAGCTTGAAATTGCTATAAACCGATGCTTCGACAGTCGTGTATGACTCCATGTCATACCCATCTCTTACAGGATCTATGCTGTCTTCCCCGATCGAGAAGTGGAGCTCTTGTATTTGCTCCCAAAGTTTCTCTTTTAGCTTCATGTTTGCCGCTGTAGGGTCCATTTCGAGGAGCCGTTTTAGTGATGCTATCATCACGTTTTGTCTTCTTATGGCTGAAGACAATTCTGGTTTCCGAGAGGGAGCGTAGGTACTTCCGGGAAGACCTGTCGTTTGCTCGTCCGGTGTTTGGGTTTTGAGAGGTTCCGTCATGCCGGACTCCATTATTTCCTTGTACTTTGACGTCAACTCGGATATTTTTTTGTAGTATCCGGTGGTGAAATATTGGTGGCTGGGATCCATATCTGCGAGGCAACGGATTTTATTGTCCGTTACCCCAAATTCGGCCCACGCTATGTCTAAGCGTTCGAGGCGCTCTTTGTAATATACAGGCGTTTTCCTCGCTGCTGAATCCTTTTTGAAGTTACGGATTATGGTCTCTATCAGCTCTCCAGTAGTACTTTGGGAGGCTGTCAATGTCTCCATTGTTTCTTCATTGGTTGGAGCCATATCGAAATTGATTCCGATGCTGGCTAACTGAATTGGCAAGATTGAGGGGGGGTCAGAAGTTGCTGACGTTGTCGCGGGGTCACAGGGGGTCAGAGGGTTGCGTGTTCAAATCACGTCGGGGTCACCAAAATGTTTGGAGCGGCTGATTTGCCGTCCTCAGTTAAGGATCGAGTGGAATGGCTTAGGTGCCAAACCACGTACAAATAATAGGACTCGAGGTGGTCGCACCAGGAGTTTGGGTTGTATGGTGGGTTAGTCAAGGCAGTGGCACCAAGACTTGTTTAGCAATAACGTCAGGCACTTGAACCTGGTTATTTAAGGCGATGAGAGAAATGGCGATGGAAGCAATTGCGCTATATGATTAAAGAACAAGTAGCTTTAGGGTTGCTGGTCATGCATTTCTCAATTCTTTATTTTAATTTCTTCGCTTATATACAATTTTGGTCTTACAATTATGCTGACTAGTGCATTGCTTTTGACTTCTGCAATGCTAGGTCACTAGTCAGCAGTCTACCGTTCTGGGTCGTCAGTAAGTGTCGCAACTGCTGACACTAGCGGTTGTAATGCTGACGCCAGCGACGGCACACTTACTGACGGCTGCGAGCAAAATATGACGCACTCGCTACTCAGCACTTTTGCTTGTTTTTGAATTTCATGCAAACAAATATGCCTGTGTCTGCTTATTTGGACAGAAATGAACACCAGCGTCCCTTCGTGAATCTGTTTTTGTATATTTAGATGACTTGCTTGTTTGTTCAGATGATTTTTCGTCCCACTTGTATTTGTTATCTGTTGTAGCGAAATGTCTTAGGGATGCAAAATTAACAATAAACGTCGAAAAGAGTAAGTTCTGCTTTAAAGAGGTTCGCTATCTCGGATACGTGGTCGGTGATGGATACATCCGGACAGATGACAGCAAGGTTGCAGCTATGCGGGACTTCGCCGAACCACGAACTCCGAAGATTCCTAGGGATGACGGGATGGTATAGACGATTCATCCAAGACTACGCTACGATAGCAGCACCTTTACACGAAAGATTGACCAAAGAGAATATAAAGAAATTTTCGATGACTGAAGAGGCGAAAAGGGCATTGGAGAGTCTAAAACAGAGCCTGATATCGGCACCAGTACTGACACACCCCGACTTCAACAGACATTTCTACATACAGTGTGACGCGTCAACCGACGGAGTAGGTGGCGTACTATTCCAACTTGACGATGAAAACAACGAGCGACCAATTGCGTATGTCTCAGCCAAGCTCAATAAAGCGCAACGCAATTACAGCATAACTGAGCTAGAGTGTTACGCGGCTGTAATAAGTATAAAGAGGTTCAGGCCTTACGTGGAGGGCCTACCTTTTACGGTGATCACAGATCATGCAAGCTCAAAGTGGCTCATGGGCCAAAAGGATCTATCGGGACGACTTGCGAGGTGGAGCCTTAAGTTGCAAGCTTATGATTTTATATCGAACACCGTAAAGGGACCCAAAACGTAGTGCCTGACGCACTCTCGCGATTGGACATGGATGAAATCGACGTCGGTGACAGACGACTGGACATTGATATAAACTCACCGTATTTCATAACGCCCGAATACTTAGAGCTACAGAAGACGGTAACCGAGAACAAAGCCAGACTACCCGAGCTCTGTGTGTCAGACGGATATGTATACAGACGAACGCAATTTAATAGAGGAGATGAACAACAAGAAGACCATGCCTGCAAACTCTGGGTTCCCTCGGAGCTGCGGAGGAGTTTGATGGAATCCGTACACGCATCACCTTCGGCCGGACATGGGATAAATATTATTGGCCAAGTGTGGTGACGGATGTACATGCACACGTCAAAGCGTGTGACATATGCAAGGGAAACAAAACGCAAAATGCCTTCCACAAGCCTACCATGGGTAAACAGCACCTCACCGAACGACCCTTTCAACGTTTGTTCATTGATTTCATGGGTCCATACCCACGTAGTTGTGAGGGTAACGTCTATGTATTTGTATGTCTTGACCACTTTTCCAAATATGTGTTCCTGAAGGCAATGCGAAAAGCGTCTATGTATATGTATGTCTTGACCACTTTTCCAAATAAGTGTTCCTAAAGCCAATGCGAAAAGCTACCTCTGCTGAAGTAGTGAAATTCTTATTTTCGGAGTGCCCGAATATGTCCATTCGGACAACGGCAAACAGTTTACTTCAGAGATGTTTACTTCATTTCTTAATAGGTATGGAACGACCCACATAAAAACCGCGTTCTACTCGCCACAGGGAAACGAAGCGGAGAGGGTTAACCGCTCAGTGTTGCAGATTATCCGGTCGTACATCCAATGAAGTCAAAGGAATTGGGACAAACACGTTAGTGACGCAGCATTTGCACTTCGAAGCGTCATCCACACAGCAATAAACACTTCACCGTATGCAGCCGTGTAAGGGATGCCGATGATGCAACACGGTGCGTCTTATGAACTAGGCCGTAAGTTAAGTGCGCTGAAGGACGCTGACTTCGAAGTACAAACGACGCAAGACAAGCTGCAAATAATCAGGGATAAAATAAGGAAAGAATTGAAACTAGCCCATGAGAAAAGCAAGAAAACATATGACTTGAGGAGCAGGGAAGTAGTTTTTAAGGTAGGGCAAACGGTATACCGCCGCAACTTCAAACAAAGCTCGAAAATCGCCCACTTTAACGCTAAAATTTCCCCAAAGCAAGTAAGGTGCACAGTGCTTAAAACAATAGGCAACTCGTTGTACGAGCTGGGAGACATCAATGGCAAATCGATCGGGGTATACCATGCCAAAGACCTTTTCGCGGCCTAATGTTTATGTTACATGTAGTCTTTGTAGCTAACGTAAAACGTAACTAGTGGTATCTTTTTGTTTTCAAGAAGGTTAATGGTGATAGACGATAGAGCCCTCTACACTAAACATCATTGACTCCTACTAGTAATTATACCTCTTTTATACAAAATTTTTTTATTGTTGTGTTTTTTTTTTGCTATTTTTTTTTTTTTTTGTAATTATACACCTTTTTATTTATCATTGACAATCGACCAGATTAGTCGAACCATCAACCTGTGATATAGCTTAAGACCAATGACCAGTAATACGCTAGATAAGTACTTAACACCCAGTGATTTTCTTGCATGATATTTCCATTTCTGTATGTTTAGATGTTTGTCCTTTCTGTGTTGTAACGTATCAACGTGCATAAGTAAATAGTAGGATTCGATAAAGCCCGGCTATGGGAGTGGGTCGAAGCCACACGTTGGGCCAAAACAAGAGGAGTTAGCGGCTGCATTAGGAATTTGTTTACGGATACGCTCCATGATGCAGGCACCATCGGCGGATCCGAGCCTGTAACGGCAGCCTACACCCTGAATACGCTCCTGTGCGCATGCGTATGTACGTGCGCAACATTTCCCCTGCAGATAACCAAACCGATTATCTGCTGACACTATTCTATACAAAAGGTCTATGTGTGCGGGTATAAGGTACTGTTGCACACAACAAGTTCGACTCCCGCTAGAATATCCGAGTGAGTTAGAGAAAAGTAGCAACAAAAAGGACTGCTGGACCGCAGTCTCGTTAGTGAAACGGTAACTGCAGCAGGTATTCGGAAGGGCATAAAAGGGGCGATCGTCTCGTTCATAGCGAGTCGAGCGGACGTTCATTTATTATTACGCGTGTGCAGTGAAGAAAACAAAAAACAAAAAGATTTTATTTAAAGTGTGACCGTTTACTGAAAGACGGTCAAGTGAAAGTAAAGTGCCGCAACTGACTGACAACCCCTGAGCTAGCAAACAGGCAAATCTAGTGCGAACACCGGCCACCTCGTTACATCACCAGGGGTAAGTCCAATCAAAATTCCCACTAATTTTTGCGATACACGCACCAAAATCCCATTTAATAATTAATTGAACCAACCCTCTTTACACGTTCTGCAACTTACAATATAACCTCCAGCTTAATTTTAATTTTCTGCTAATTTTTTATTGTAGATCCACTCCATACTCAGTCAACAATCACCCTCGGTGCGCGGTACCGTCCGTCACAGTCACACAATACAACCTCCACAACACCACATACACATCCACGAGACCACAGGACTACAGGTGGCACACAACACGATACAAACACTTTAACCTAACACGACAGCACAATAAACCTTCACGGCCAAAATCCACAACAACAACATCGCACTGTGACCACGCCACAAACACCAGAAAACATCTACCACCGCCCATACAATCACATACCACGGTAACACAAGCAAATACACGGTAAACTACTTTCACCACAGATACCCAGCACACACGGAAACGTTCATCAGCACCAACACCAAAAACACCCGGTAAGCCTGCACATACCGGAGTTAGAAAACCACCACTTATCTTCTAGACGGCGGAGGTAGGAAACCACCACCGTAAATAACTTAAATATTCCTAAGCTCTTAAGATTGCGGAGGTAGGAAACCACCACGAACCTTCCAAAATAATCTAAAGTAAAAGCTGCGGAGGTAGGAAACCAACACTAACTTTCCGTACAGCGGAGGTAAGAAACCACCACTGTGTATACACTTGAAACTCGTGAGCTGGCTAATCCCAGGAGTTCCTTCACTGTTGAATTAGGCGTCAACAAGCTACTATGCCTACCTAGCTTCTGAATTTACTGCGCAAAATGCTCGCCTTTTATACTATTCCGCGCGCAGGCGGACAGTTATTTTCAATAAAAAATCCTTATTCTACATCTTACATTATTTACATAATTTACATGTGAATTCATATATGTGTCATTCATATATATATGTTCTTGAACAGTATATTCTTAATATAAACTGCCACTATATGCAGCATCTATATATTTATATAAACATTCATGCCAATTCTAAATAATTTTCACCAGTGAACCGGTGCAAACCGTTTCACCTTTTTCATACATTTTTGCTCACAAATTATATGAGAGTGAGAAAATCCGCAAAGTGAGAAATTGTTTAGAATCGGCCTGATTATTTATCTGCACATTATTTCCTTACTTAAATATCCAATACGTAGAACCTCTATATGTACACATTATTTCTTAGACCCTAACCGTACTCGCTACGTGCTCGCTTGCACCTGGAATGCCCCATTGTGATCAGCTGTTCACTCGCACTGCATCGATCAGCTGGACATGCCATCGACATCAATATAACTGCTGGTTGTTTTGCTGAACTCCCACAGCCTATTGTGTTTGCTATGCTAGCAATGCATTTTGTCTCTTCTTTGTGCGATGTCCGCTTGCATTACCCGTGCCAGAAGCCTATGTGCTTGGTGTGTAAATATGTATGTTGCTTTGTTGGCAAAGCACCGCTGCCTTGAGTTGGCTGACCGATCCTTTTTTTCATGCTGGAATGCCGGTTGCTTGCAATTGTTTGTGTGCTATTTTGTTATTGAAACTAAATTTGTCGTTTGGTTAGCGGCCCATCTTTTTTTTCAAAGTTAGTAAAAATGTGTGTTAGGATGTTCGGAAAAATGTGCGTATTAGAGCATCCACAAAAATATGTATTTGTGAAAGTTTTATACCGCGCACTTCATTGGTATAATATAATATATTATTAATTTGTATAATAAAGTATATAGATATATATGTACATTAGGGTGTTTCAAAATTCATAATTCATTAAATTTCAGTATATTAAAATTGTATTTAAAAATGTATGCGTATAAGTATAGGGACGAGTGTGTTCGCGTGTGGGGCTCCAAAACCGGTGGTTTTGGGTCCTCACACGCTCCCCTCACCTGCCACTACGAGAGTTATCGTCACCAGGCCCGTTCTCGTTATCCTAACTCGATAACTCCGACCATCAATGTTCCGGTGGAACGCCTGCTTCTTCTTTTTGTCTCGTGCGTCCTTACGGTGCGCCTCTATATCCTCAGCTAATGCCTCTGGTTCACCCACGTGACCCTCGTTGCTGTTGTTGTTGCCATTTCCGCTGCCGAGCTCGTTAGCCATTGCTCGATCTCGTTTATTATTTCTTTGTTGTTGTTGTTAAAGTTATTGTTGTTGTTGTCGGCGCCGCCACTCTTTGAGCCAGTAATTATGTCGCTGCCGGTGATGCTTAATACGTCGCTCATCTCAGTGCGTGCGTGGTCTTCGGTTGGCTCTTCGTTTGGTTCGCTTGACCATCTCGGGGCGCTGTCGTCGGCTGGTGCGCATATATAATTTGGGGCGCTGCCTTCGGTCGGGTCGTCCTCGCATGGATTGGGTGGTGCGCGCAAGTACCGTGGGGTGTTTTCTTGGCGCGCACATATACCTTGGCCGGGGGTTGGTTTGCGGTTTCTTGCTCTTCTGGCTTTTCAAAATCATTATACCGGCGGAGGCGTATGTTGAGGCGCCTTGTGTATTCCATGTACCCCTGGCCCGGTGTTTCTTCTTCCTCCTCTCTCACTGAGACCACATAAAAGTTCGGGTGCCGCGCGTGGTAGTGGGCGTCCTCATCGGGTTCCGGTACGTCGTCTGGAACCAGCGCACCATGCTACGCCTCGTCTTCACTTGGGCTCGGGCTCCTTATTTGGCTTTTCCTGTCGCCGATTGTTTCCACAGTGCCACACTCCGACACCGTCTCGTATTCAGGGCTCTGGATGGGCTCGCCCTCGCTCATACGGCCGAACTCTTCGGTGCCTTGGCTGTCGGCATCGTCCTCTTCTTCGCCATAGCACTCCTCATCTGACCCTGCGTATGTGCCAATTTCTATTGTTTATATAAATGAACCTGTAGCAATGTATGCAAAACTCGGTCATTAGATTATAGCATTGGCTGGCTATATTGTTGGCGTAGTTCATCGCCATTTGGATCCCGGTATCCATTGTTGGGGCTTGCCCTCGTGCTGGTGTCGCTTGCCATCTGCTCCGGTCACTGTTTACCACCTGTTGCTCGGCGCTTACCCGTGTGTATTCGACTCTTGGACTGTTTGGACCTGGATTGGCGAGTGCTAGCGATCCACATATCGCCACTGTGTTGCAGTCAGTCTGTTCTTCTTCGATTTGGGCGATTTCAGACATTGTGATGCGTGGTGTTGTTGTTGCTATGGCCAGTTGTGATCCTCTGTTGGCTGCTGGCGATGGGACGTGTCGTGTTGTTGCTCTCGCCGTCTCCTTTGTTTCCCGGTCGGAACTTCGGTGAAGCCCCCAGTCGGGGCTTGGCGAGACGCCTTAGACTTACCACCCTCGCGGGATGAATGTGCTTGACTCTCTTCTACTGGGCTTGCTTCTTCGATTGTCGCCTGGTGATATGTTTTTAACTCGCCCACGTGTGCCGTTCTCCTCTTGCCATTATGCACCTTATCTAGCTCGACGATTACTTGGGATACGAAGTTCGTTACACGATGAGGCCCACTGTATCTTGGTGCTAATTTTGCTGCAAAGTTGTCCACTGCTTTGGACAATTGATGCTCTTTGACTAGTACCAAATCACCAAAGGCCGGTTGCCACTGTCTTCTACGTAAATTATAATGTTTTGCTTGTTCCGCGGACGCCTGCTGTTGTCTCCTTTGTACCATTTGATAGACCTCTCTCATCTTTGCCATCTTTTCTCTGAGAGCTACCTTCTCTTCGCCTGTGCCAAATGTTTGCTCATCGTAGAGGGCGTTGGGGATCCTTGGCTCCCTACCCTGCACTACGAATGCTGGACTGTAGCCTGTTGACTCGCATACGCTCGTATTCAGTGCTAGTGTCATCTCTGGCAACAACTCATCCCATACCTTATGCTCTTTACCAGTGAATTGCGCTATCATCCTCTTGATGTTACGATTTGCTCTCTCCGTCGGATTCTCTTGCGGTGTGTACGGTGCCGTTAGCTGGTGCTTGATGCCAGCTTCTTGTAGAAACTTTTTCAAATGCCTGCTCGTGAACTGTGCTCCATTGTCTGTGATTAGGCGCGCCAAATCGGGCCAAATCCTCTCCCTCATTCCTCTGATCAGATTCTCTGTCGTCGCCTTTCGAATCGCTATGACCTCTACCCATTTTGAAAATTTGACAATAAAAACTAGGGCCATCGTATTTCCATGCTTCGATCGAGGAAGTGGTCCAACGAAATCTGCGCAAACGGTAGCAAAAGGTTCATCAGAAATTTGCGTGAGCATCTTACCTGCAGCTTGTTGCTGGCTGGGCTTGAGACTGGGCAGGCGTGGCATTGTTGTACGTATTTTCTTACGTCTCTGAACATTCCAGGCCAGTAGTACCTCATCATTGCACGCGCGATGGATTTCCTTATACCCATGTGTCCTGCACTCGGTGTGTCGTGTATCTCGTTGAGCACTCTTTTCCTCTCTGATGTCGGCACGCATAGCTTCCACGGTACCGCATCCTCGCCATCCATTTGACCTCCAATTCTTCTGTATAGTCGATCTTCCTCTATCACGTAATCTGGGAATTTCTCCGGCTTTTTTGTTACTTCAGATAATTTTGCGGTGTACCATTTGCATGTGAAGTTACCCTCCTGCATACTACCCAACTGTTCCTCCAGCGGCTGTCTCGATAGTGCGTCTGCGACCACGTTCATTTTGCCTTTTCTGTACTGTATGTCGAATGAATACTGTTGTAGTTCGAGCGCCCACCTCGCGATCCGACCCGATGGACTTTCGATAGCATTCAACCATTTTAATGCCAAGTGATCAGTACTTACCGTGAAGTTGTACCCTTCTAGATATGGCCTCATCTTCCTAGTAGCCCAAACGATGGCTAGACACTCCTTCTCCGTTGCCGAGTAGTTTGTTTCGGCTTTATTCAGCCGGCGGCTCGCGTATGCTATCACCCGCTCTTCGTCGTCCAGCCCTTGAGTGAGAACTGCACCAAGGCCGTAGTCGCTCGCGTCTGTTTGTATCCGGAACCTCTTTGTAAAATCTGGGCATGCCAATGCTGGTGCTTGTATGAGTGCGCTTTTCAACGCTTCGAATGCCACCTGCTGTTCTTCGCCCCATTTAGACCTCGTTCCTCGTTGCTGTTAGCTTGTGTGCAACTCGTGAAAAGTCCGGTACGAACCTTCGATACCACGAAACTACTCCTAGGAATCGCCTTAGCTCTCGTATGAACTGTGGTGGCGTTAGCTCTTTGATGGCAGCGATTTTGTCTGGGTCTGTATGGATACCTTCTTCACTGACCACGTGACCTAAATATTTTAAACTTTTCTTAAGGAACTCACATTTCTCCGGTTTTTTTTTCAAATTGGCTCGTCTCAATCTTTCAAAAACTTCTTTCAGGTGGGTGATATGCTCTTCTAGTGTCGTGCTGGTGATTATTATGTCGTCTAGGTAGGCAAACGCGTGTGGTCCCATTTCGGGGCCAATTACTCGATCAAGTGCTCTCTGGAAGGTGGCTGGGGCAGAGTGTAATCCAAACGGCATCACCTTCCACTGGTACAATCCTCGTCCGGGCACCGTAAATGCTGTGAACTGCTTACTACTTTCCTCCATCGGGACTTGCCAATAACCGTGTTTTTAGATCCAGGCTGCTTATAAACCGTGCGCTGCGTAATCTGTCTAAAATGTGTTGTATTCGGGGTAATGGGTAAGCATCTGGTACTGAACGAGCATTGAGTTGTCGATAGTCGACGCAGAGTCTCCATTTGCCGTTCTTCTTTCGGACCAGAACAATAGGCGCGCTGTGTGGGCTACGGGATGGCTCGATGCAACCTTTCACTATGAGCTCGTCTATCTCCGTGTTTATTATCTCTTGCACCTTTGGGCTCTTTGGAAAATATCGTTGTTTTATTGGCCGATCATCGCGCATTACTATCTTGTGGGTGGCCACGTTCGACAAGCCGGACATCTCTTCGAAAATCTGTAACTCGTGTTTAAGAAAGTTACTCACCGCCTCGTCCGTGCTCTCCTCTACTAGTAGGGCTTCTTGCTCACGCCTCACTGTCTCCTTGCCGCTTTTCTCCTCCCGGTCTACCATGGTCGTACATGTCACTGCGGTCTGTTTCTTATCATCCACTTGTAATACTAACGTCTCTCCGCCACACTTTAGCTCCAGTCTCGACTTTGCCAGATAGTCTGTGCCAATTACCCCGCTGTCCACTAGCCCAGGCAAAACCAACAACTCGCTCGTATGCTTTTGTTCGCCTAATTGTATCTCTGCCTCCACCGCCTTGATTATCCTCTGTGCTCTACCATCACCCATTACCACCCGTGCCTCCACTTGCTTGAATCTGCGCGCGTCCAACATCGATGCTACCTGTTCGTTCACGAAGCTCCTTGTCGCCCCCGTATCGATTGATGCCATCATCTCGTGTCCCTCTAGTGTGATTGCAGCCAAGATTCGCCCTTGGGTCTGCCTAAATACATTTGTCATGCACGAGGATTTGTTGTTGGAGACACCACCCCTCGTTCTTAATGGGGTCTCTGGCCATTTCCCGACTGCCTTCTACAGCAGTCACGCGTCAACACGCCTGGTCGGCCACACTTCCAACAAAAGCTCGTTCCGGCATCCATACGCAAAATGCCCGCTCTCCCCGCATCTCCTGCACGCGCTTCTTGGGTCTATGGTCGCTTGCTGTGGCCTATTCGTGCTATTTTGTGCTCCGGTGGTATCCTGCCTTGGGTGTTCTTTCTCTCGCTCGCCCGCTTGCATATAATGGTATCTTTCATCCGGTCTTCTTGGTAAAAATGGTTTGGCTGTTGGTCGGAGTAGTTCCTTTTCTGGCGCAATGTTGTCGTAGTCCTCGACCAGGCTCACAAATCCTTCGAGGCTAGTGAATTCACTCCTCTTGACGTACAGCTGCTACTCTCGCCGGGAATTTCTGTACATCCTGTCCAGCTTCTTCTCGTCAGTGTAGTCGGCGTGCCGCATCAGCGCCTGTAGGGATAAGACGTAGTCTTTAAATGTCTCACCTGGTCGTTGGAATCGCTGTCGTATTTCATCATCCAAATTTTCAAAATAGCGTGAGCTTAGAAAGAACTTTAAGAAGTCCCTTTTAAAGGCTTCCCACTCCTGCCAATGCCTGTTGTTATTGCGATACCATACGAGCGCCTTGTCCTTCAAGAGCTCCGGTAGCGCTTTTGGGATGGAGTCGCGACCAACTTCATAACTGTCGGCCAGCTCCTCCACCCGTTCGATAAAAGATAACGGGTCCTTGCCGCCGTCATACTTTAGACCCCACTTACGTACTCGGTCCATTATATTTGCGTGTGATGCTGGTTGGTATTTTACATATGGTTTTTGCTGCGTGGCTACCTCGTGGTCATGTGTCGCGACTGGGTTCTTCTCTTCAACTGTTTTATTCGCGGCTGAAACGCCACTGCCACCTGGTAATACGAGTTGGTAGCCCGGTCTTGGAGTTGTTGGTCTTGGATGTTGGAGTGCCAGCTCGTTGAAGCGAGCCTCGAGATCTGGATCGCTACCTTTTGATTGGATGAAGCTCGCCAAGCGCTTCCGTAGCTCCTCCACCGTCCCACTGCTCTCCAGCTCGAACTCTACTGCGTATTTCACCAGATCTTCCCGGCTGAGGTAATATACCCACGTTACTCTTGCCATGGTGCCTCTTGTTGATTCCAGTACCTCTGCTTATTCACGTAATTGTTGGTTTTCTCTGTGGGTTCACCGCTGAATCCTTTGTTATTGTACTCGTATGCTTTAATTATTTGTCACCTCGTAATTTTGAGTCCCTGCTCGGGCGCCATTTGTGACGGACTTTTCCTTTAAGCCGGGGATAAGCTCAGTCCGTCCAGGGTTCCTATGGATTAGAGAAATCCCTAACGTCTCCTTTTAAAGAGAAAACCCTGGTTTTTGGTTTAAAAATATAAAAATTCAGTTTATTAATTAATTAAGTCCAAATGCTACGCTTATAGCTAATTTCAAACTACCTTGAAGGTGGTAGAGGTAGATAACTACTACCAGCCTTCCAAAAGTACCTTATTCTAAGATAGCGGAGTTAGAAAACCACCACTTACCTTCTAGACGGCGGAGGTAGGAAACCACCACCGTAAATAACTTAAATATTCCTAAGCTCTTAAGATTGCGGAGGTAGGAAACCACCACGAACCTTCCAAAATAATCTAAAGTAAACGCTGCGGAGGTAGTGTGAGGACCCCAAAACCACCGGTTTTGGAGCCCCACACGCGAACACACTCGTCCCTATGCTTATACGCATACATTTTAAATACAATTTTTATATATACTGAAATTTAATGAAATTTGAATTTTTATGAATTATAAAATATTAATGAATTTTTATGAACACCCTAACATACATATTGACATACATATTTATACATATATCTTTATTATATATAAATAACCAACATCTATACCAAATTGAATTTCGGGGTATACATTTTTATAAATATATAAAATATTATGAACGGTCTAATGTGCACATTTTTTATGAACACATTTTAATAACTTTGCAAAAATTAGATGAGCCGCTAACCAAGCGACAATTTTTAGACTCGATGACAAATGTACACAAACAATTGCAAGCCGGCATTCCAGCATGAAAAAAAAGGGTCGGTCAGTCAACTCAAGGCAGCGGTGCTTTGTTAACAGTCCATACAAATCTACAACCAAGCATTGAGGCTACTGAGGCTGGCGATGCGAGCGGACATCGCACAAAGAGGAAACGAAAAATGCATTGGTAGCATAGCTAGAACAATAGGCTGTGGGATTGCAGCAAACCTGCCAGCAAACATATTTATGTCGATAAGATGTCCAGCTGATGGATGCAGTGGGAGGAAACAGCTGACCAAGTACAATGGGGCGTTCCAGGTGCAAGCGAGCGCGTAGCAAATACTGTTAGGGTCTAAAGAAATAATTTGTAAATAGAACATTAGCATATACTGGAAAGCTAAGCTAAGAAATAATGTGCAAATAATAGATATGTAAATTCACATGCAAACCATGTAAATAACTGTTAAGAATTACTAAGATATGTAAAAATGTTGTATATCAAGGCTAGCAATGCATGTAAATAATGGAATATATAGAATAAGGATTTTTATTGTAATTTAACTGTCCTCCTGCGCGCGGAAAAGTATAAAAGGCGAGCACTTTGATCAGTAGAGTCAGACGTTAGGTAGGCATAGTAGCTTGTTGACGCCTTGTTCAACAGTGAAGGAACTCCTGGGATTTGCCAGCTCACGAGTTTCAATTTTATATACAGTGGTGGTTTCCTACCTCCGCTGTCCGCAAGTTGGTGGTGGTTTTCTACCTCCGCGGCTTATTTTGGAAGATTTGTGGTGGTTTCCTACCTCCGCAATCTTTAAGAGCGCAGGAATATTTTAAGTTATATACGACGGTGGTTTCCTACCTCCGCCGTCTAGAAGATAAGCGGTGGTTTGCTAACTCCCCCATCTTAGCATAAGGTAGCTTTGGAAGACTGGTAGTGGTTACCTACCTCCACCACCTCCAAATAGTTGAATAAGCGTAGATATTGAATTTTATTTAATAAATTGAATTTTTGTATAATTTAAATCAAACCAGGGTCTTTCTCTTTAAAAGGAGACGTTAGGGATTTCTCTAATCCACAGGAACCCTGGACGGACTGAGCTTAACCCCGGCTTAAAGGAAAAGTCCGTCACAAATGGCGCCCGAGCAGGGACTCTAAATTACGAGGTCACAAATAATTAAAGCATACGAGTACAATAACAAAGGATTCAGCGGTGGACACACAGAGAAAAGCCAACAATTACGTGAATAAGCAAAGATACTGAAATAAACAAGAGGCACCATGGCAAGAGTAACGTGGGTATATTACCTCAGCCGGGAAGATCTGGTGAAATACGCAGTAGAGTTCGAGCTGGAGAGCAGTGGGACGGTGGAGGAGCTACGGAAGCGCTTGGCGAGCTTCATCCAATCAAAAGGTAGCGATCCAGATCTCGAGGCTCGCTTCAACGAGCTGGCACTCCAACATCCAAGACCAACAACTCCAAGACCGGGCGACCAACTCGTGTTACCAGGTGGCAGTGGCGTTTCAGCCGCGAATAAAACAGTTGAACAGTTGAGAACCCGGTC